>ML675609.1:40007209-40192744 GCA_007922155.1 Mesoclemmys tuberculata | reverse complement strand
GAGGCATCCAAAATCATTAATCACACACACTGAGGCATCCAAAATCATTAATCCCCCCCAACACTCACACAGTTTCCCCCTCCTAGTCACTAAGTACAGTTGAGGATGACAAATTATTACAGTTGGATTAGAAATGGAGTAAGAACAAAAATGCTTGAGGCTGTAATATTTTTTGTTGGTTTTCCCAGTAATAAGCCACAAGTGAACAAATTTACGCATGTTTGGGTATATCTACTCTGTACATTAAACCTGGATGCTGATTCAGGTTTAATCCCAAGCCCCTCTTCCATCACACACACCTATCTGACTTGGATCAGTAACCACTTGGGACACAGGTCCTAGGACACTTCCAATGGAGGGCTGAGTCCCGGCTCCTTGTGTGACTCAGGTGCAAGTCCTGTCATTTTGCAGCATGGATGCATGTCAAGCCATAAACCTGAATTAGCAGTCTGTATAGCACAGTATGCATGTGTTAGCAAAGCTGTGGTCCAGCAATAGTAAATCCAGGCTTACAACACATCATGGTCACTAAAGCATGGGATTGGAAACACTGCGTCCATGAGCACAGGTCCCAGAAACCGGGTTTACGATGCAGTGTAAACATAACCTTTTACACCAATAATTACTGGAGCCTTCTCTTCTCTTCTAAGGCTGTCTTGATAATAATTTTTGCATATTTCAGTCTTCACATCAGTAATGACTGATATCAGGCCCGTCTTGATTCTTCTAAACCAACTTAAAGAATTAATATTTTGTATTATTTATTGCCTTCCACATTATTGTTTTAAGCAGGCAGGCTTTCCTTGGCTCTTCCTGCTCTATCGATAATGGACGTTTGCGTAGCAGTTTATAAACCACATCAGATTAATATTGCTTCCTGGAGCGACTGGTCTTTCAGTAACTAAGTCAGTCTACAGTAAAGTGGAAAATATATTGCAAGCATTTGATTTCACTTTTAAACTAGCCCACCTCATGCAGAGACAGTAAAGAATTCATTATGACATAGACTCCATTAGTGACATCTGTACTGGACAGCTGGAGAAGTTAAACAGATAATTACCTCAGTATGCATCATGGTACATTGTATTATTAAGATACTGATTAATTGTGTTTAGAGTATACTGAATGACATTGAAAACTGCAAATGATATACTACCTTATGTGCATTCCTTGTACCTCAGCTACTTTTTTATCCAGTACTTTAAATTGTACATACAGCAGTACTGTCAAAATATTCTCAGTGGTTTTAATATTGTTATTTTGCAATACAGAATCATTGAGCAAACAACTTACTAAGGTACTCCATTTCTTTCTAATAAAAATGAATTTTTGTATGAACGCTATATATTTTCCCCTTTGCACTGAGAAATTGAGTCATAGATAAAATAAGTTTCTCACACTGGACTCTGCTAGTTGGTACTAATGGACAAACATATTTCTTTGACACATGCTAAATAACCTGCCCATGAAGATCTATGCTGTGCATACAGCATACTTTTCAGCAATATTTTTGACTGAATCTCAAACAAGGAAAATTTATCTTCCATATACCACTTTCATAGGGTAATCACAGAATGCATAAGCAAGTGTGGTTTAGTAATCTGAACCTTTTTCAGAAGTATTGTCCTTTCATATTGGATCTGTAACCTCCGAAATCAGGATTCAGAGCTGGATTCAGGTCTGTGCCTGTAAATTCTAATATTCTTAATATGATACAATTCTCTACTTGGTCACCAGGTAGCAAATGACTTAATATTAGTGGATGTTAAGTTGGGAGAGGTTTTGTTCTTCTTCCAATATTTCCATCTGAAATCCTAATACTAGCACATGCACTGTCTGAATTGTCTGGCTCCAACATACATATGGATTCAAAGCATTCTAAGAAGCTCTGGATGTCAGTTCCTCCAGTCAGCTAAAAATCTGAAGAATGGTCTAACATTCATATGGATTCAAAGCCTTCTAAGGAGGTTTGGGTGAAGATGAAATTACTAAATTTAGCGATGTGTTTGGAGTGGATATCTGATCAACCTTTCTCTTGTGAGCAGAGAGATGTTAATGGCTGAATGACAATTAAGTGGTTTTAAAGTTAATCAATTGCTCTCTATTTTTGATGTAGTAACCTCCTCAATTTGACAAAAACTGTTCATGACCTGAAATTACCATATGCAATTATTTAGTATCCTGATTTAAAACATTCTAGTTATCTCAAGGTTAAATTACAGCAAATTATAACAATCTGTGTAACAACATTGAACTTTATCATTATCAAAGGGGGAAAACAAGGTGGTTATTTCAGTACGTTATGAAGATGTAAAAGGGTTAAATATAGACTGGACGCAGTCATCTAAGGGTATGTCTACACTGTAATAGGAAATGTAATTACAGCTTGGGTAGGCACAGCTTTGCTAGCTTTACTTTAACTAGCATGGCTAAAAATTAGAAATGAAGATGCAGTAGCACAGGCTTCAGCACAGACTAGAAACACAAGGATTCACAGTGTGTCTGTGTAAACCACACTGAAGCCCATTCTGACACATCTCCACATCTATTTTTAGCCATGCTATTTAGATTAGACCTGAGCTGCAACCTGATTGTAGTGTAGACAGTCTAAAAATGGTGTACTATGACAGGCTGCTAATGAAACACCAGATATGCCTCACTATTTGCAGATAGTGTCTTAATATCTGAATTACTTATAGGTTTACTGAGTAGCTAGGCTACAATGACTTTGTGCCATATCCTGAACAACTACTTCTAAGAGGACGTTGTTTCAGAAGGCTTATTAATTGATTTTAGACCTGTTCTGAACAGCAAAAACATTGGAAGCATCACTACTTAAGGAAAGTTTTATCAAGAATTACTTGTTTTATGATTGTGATAACTACCAGTTCAGATATAGATCATTTAACTTCTTAAGATTCAAAGATGCTTGTCAATCAATAAGTATGTCCAGTCCATCTTAATGATGCTTAATCATCTTCTGTATTGTTTAACATGCTGTCATGTCTAAGTATGTCTACCTCAGTTGTTATTTTACAATTGCACCTGAGGCACCAGTAAAGGATCATGGCCAGATTGTTCATGGGTATGTTTAATCTAGAAAACAAAAGACTGACGGGGGACATGGTAAGTCTTTAAAATATGTAAAAGGTTTTTATAAAGATCATGGTGATAAATTGTTTTCCATATTATTTAAGGACAAGATAAAAAATAATTGGTTCAGTTTACTGCAAGTGAGATTTAGGTTGATTATTAGGAAAATGTTTTCTAAATATAAGAATAGCACTGGAACAGGTTACAAAGGAAACATGTGGCTTCCCCATCATTGGATGTTTCTAAGAACAGGTTAGACAAATACCTGTCAGAGGTGGCCTAGATATACTAAATTCAGCATGGACGGATAGATTAGATGATTTCTTGAGATCCCTTCCAGCTCTACCTTTCTATGATTCTGTGACATAAAGATAACACAGAATTGCTATTTCTGAACTAAAAACCCAGTTCTGAAACCTTATTCACATTGCATAGTGCCTACCCCATAAGTGACCTTATTGTAATCAATAGGATGTCCTGCAGACTCAGGGCAACAGCAGCAGGCCCTAAATATATAGCCCAATATATTTATTTTTACTGTTAATATTGACATTAGTGTTAACAATGGTATCATCCAACATCACAACGAAACATTACAGAACATATTTTTGATAATTTCAATACACATTTTAGCATACCAAAAGAACATGCATGATGATATCTGCAACTTTACACAGATGTGCCTGCAATAAGAAGTATGGAATCTTTTTATTTTTCTTTAATTTCGCACTATCCCCTTTACCATTTGATGTTGTTAGTAGCGTACCCGAAGGAATAACTCATTATAAATGCAGGACCCTAGAGACAATTATGAATTTCAAGAACCTGAAACAAAGTGAATGAGTCCTTCAGAACTCTTCAAATCAGTATAGCCTCATTAATTATTAAGTTCACTGTGACCTAAATAAATTATAAGATCATACTTCATTTAAATACTGCTTGTCACATATCAAGTTAGTCCAGTGTTCTAAAGAGTTTGAATGTTGATGCAGAAAGAAGTCATCTTTTAAGTGCAATATAATGATGCTAGTTGTATAGTGTTAAACGTGAAACACCCTGCAGTAGTTAGGAATGGTTTTGCCTCGGAATATCAATCACTAAAGCCAATGTTATTTACATGGTCATTGGATGGATGGTAAAATTTGTAGGTTGTGACAGGCATATGTAAACCAAGCTCATCAGTAAATACCCTTTCTATTTATCAGAAGATATCCAGATATTTAGTGCTTCAGTAATAAAGATAATTGCTGTGCTTTCCTTACTGTGTTCCCTAGAAGTGATATTCTTTTGCCAGTAGTTCAATGAAGTCAATTAGAATAAATGGCACCACAGCCACTGCAATGTGTAACGGGGGATACAGAGTCACACATTCTTTAATGAGTGCATCAGCACAGAGAATGATTGACGCTATCTACAGTGAAATCTGCTGAAATAGTGTTTGAAAAGTATATTTTGTCTCAGATATAGTCATGGATTTGGGTACATATAAAAGTTTACCTTTTTGAATATCTTCTGCTTTCAATAAACAGAGCAGGAATCGCAATAAGGTATGTTTTTGAAAAGAGCTTTTCACCATCCGGAAATGCTTACCTATTTCCACTGTTTTGAAAGTGAGGAATTATTAGCAATGAATACTTGACCCCTCCCCCCCAAAAAAATCAGAGTGGAATTACAGGCCCAGATGTATCAATACGTAATAATTCTTTAAAAACAATATTTTCATATTTTAATGAATTGATGATGCTGTCATCCATCTACATTTAAATGCCAAGTTTCTCATTATAATTGCAATATTTTTGGATGTGTACAAAAGCAGTACACATGTGAGACTGTCACAAAATTTGATGTAGTAAAGTCAAATCAAATTTTTGAATTTAAAAAACAAAATCAGTTAATTGCTCCTCATTCTACCCATTATTTTTTTATGGTATGCACCTTTGCACTTTCAAAGTCTGACCAGAAGTGAAAAGAGAGAGGTATTTGAAAATTCACAAGAGAGATTGTTTTCCCTTCCAGATCAAAAGCAGGAAATGACATAAAATCATGAGAGGCAGCCTGTTCTCATGAGATTTCCAACTCAAGATGCAGAGAATTTGAATAAGCATCTAAACATTTTGGGTGCTTATGTGACCAACATAATCAGGCCTTTGGAACAAGACTGATTCCAATATTCACTGCAAAACATTTTCCACTGAAACATGCTTGTCTTCAAGTTCATGACACTTCATAAAACTGTCACAATCTCGTGGTGATCATTATTAATTATTTTACTAGAAATGAAGAGTGGGGTGGTTGCAAATTATTGATAAGGAAGAGGAAATTACAGTAGTTGAACCAGTAAATCGTGACTTACATTTTCTAATGATTATATCCAAGTGGTTCCAGAGATCTATGGATATTAAGGATGTAAAAATTCAGTTAACGAGAATCCGTTTAAACTTCTAACAGTTAAACGTGCCAAGCTCCTTCCTCTGTGATGTTCAGTTGGGGGGAAGGGAAGCTAAGCAGCACCCTGTGGGTTAATGACTGGAAGAGTTATTGACTGAGTTAAACATTTAAATATTAGCCTGTTACATCCTTAATGGATATCTCACCAATCAGTAATTTTTTTACTAACTCCTTGCACTTATCATACAATGGTCATACTTTAAAACTATTTTCTTTTGAAAGAATCTACTTATTTGAGAATGATATTCCATACTTTAAATGGGGATATATTCTGGTATCAGTAATCTCTCTCAAAATGATAGAAATATTTGAAGTGCGGTTAAAGTCTGAGGATGCCCCTTCCTTAATTTAAAAGGTCAGAATGGGATAGAAAAGTAACTTTTCAGTGATTTAAAAATGAATCCAGGGCTGACAAGAGTTGAGGCCAGTTGATATTTGAGTATTCATGACTGGGTCTCTTCTTCTATGTATATTTCTCTGGACCTGCAGCTTCCCAAAGGTGTGGATGTGAAACTCATATTTTATTTTATATTAAAATATATTTCATATTTTATTTTATATAAACTCAAAGCTTATGTTTCCAGTGTAAGTGGTAGCAGAAGCATTAAATCACTCTCCAAGTCCCTGACTATGCACCATTAAAAAGTCAGTCGGAGCTGTGCCATTGAGTTCATAGAGCACAGGATCAAGCCCTATGTTAGAACATCTACTTTTGTCACTAATACCGCCACTTCTTCCTTCTCTGTTTTCTGTGTGGTGGCTGGGGAAGCTCACTTGAGCCCCTATTCAAAGGGTTTTACTACAGTGAATGCAAGAGTCAAGAACTCAGAGTAAGAATGCAATATCAACTTCCTTCAAAAAAGCCCAGTAACATACTTTAAAGATAGCTTCATGGGATATCTACAACAGCTAATACCTGCCAGTTGATCTAAAACTGCAGAATCAAACTACTGAAAACATAGCTTTAATCTTGGCCAACAATCTTAAAGACCAACTGCATATATAACCATTAACATCATGTGAGATAGTACACTAGCATCCTCCTCCAATTTCGTCCTCACCGTTTCTGGGTGATTATCCTTAGTGTGGGTATTTAAAATACTGCAAATTTGGAAGGAAGGAGCTCCAAATCCATAAAACAACTGTGCTGAAATACCTCAAATGATAAAACTGACAAATGATGATGAAAAAAATGTATGTTATTATTTTTGAGCATGTGGCTTGCTCATTCCAGTGGACAGTTCATTCCAGTGGCACCAGATATGACAAGTAATGTTTTTGGTATCAGTAACAGAAATAGAACTGACGGTATCCAGACTGCCAACCCCACGCCAAAAAAAAAAATCCATTTGATCTGATCCCCCCAGCAAGCCTCAAATCTGTGCCTCAGTTTTGAGGCATATAAAATGGAGTAAATATATTTACTATAGATAAAAACAAGAAAATACATAGCACTTGTGATGACATCATTACATAAGTAATCATCATTACCAGAGCTAAGCAAATGCCTCCAAATTTTACTACAAATATTTGCTCAAATGAATACCTGACTTCTCTTCGACCATGCTTGTGCCCCTTGTGCATTTGCTTCCTAAGAATATTCTAGTCAATGAGTTTCTTGGCAGAGATGTTTGCAAAAACAGAGAATTTTAATCAAATATTAGAGAATATCTAAAAAAGGAATTTTGAACTATATTACGACTATTTGCACTGCAAACCTGAATCTAAGAGTGATATTACACTCATGAAATTGAAAGACAAAAACTATGGCCTATATATCCAGTTAAAACTATGCAATATTTCAGATATCGATTACTCCTAGGGAGCTGTTCATGAATGAGCCAGAAGACTGAGAATAAATTGGCAAAAGTATTAAGTAAATAATTTCATTAGCGAACTAATTTGAGAAAATCCCCACATCTTCACAATAGAAAGAGGTATATTTCATTGAATAAATTTCAGTATGAATTATTGGCTAAACTGTAACTATTAGCTGCATTTTTAGAGACAGGGAAACAGACAAACCTGTTAAGATAACTCAACAGAATGACATTGGGGTCTAGTGGATAATAGATGCAATTCAAAAACCAGAAAACATCTTCTTGATCCCATTAGGGATTCTGACCCACAGTCTCAACATTGCTAAAAATAAAGACATGCTATTTTTATGTGCATTGGGTGCTCTTTAAAATTTCCTTTCAGATTTAGAGATACTTTTAGCATTTCCCATGTTAATTTAGGGACTGTAGACTGAATCAGTGATACCACTAAAATCAAAATGAATTTTTTAATTGTGCTCACTAGCTGGTAATTTGTCTCAGTTTTATGTTGTTTATTTTCTTTATATGTAGCTATTTTGTTGTGACAGAAAATAAGAATTTGACCCCAAACATGTCTATATTTTTTTCTGCTTTTAAGTATAGAGTTTTAAAGGAGAAAAAAAGTTTATCTAGATAAAGTGTTTTTAATATAAACACCCAGACATTTGTATGCTCAATAATCTGAAAAACATGATTAGAAGTCATAAAAACTAGAGTAGCCATGCTTTTCCAGTATAATAATGTATAGCAGGAAAATCAGTTCTCTTGTGATTTACAGGCTATGAAAGCATTGTAAATAAATCTGGCCCAACAGACCATTTAGAATGACAAAATGTTTGTGAAGAGTCACTTTTCAGATGATTACAGGCAGATAGGTATTGTACTTCCTTCGGTAAAGGGAGTGCACGTTTACATATTTCAAGTTTTACATAAAAAATGCACTATTTGATGTATCTAACTTACATCATTTGGAGAAAGCAAAAGTATCCCTATGTGGCACTCTCATACCTCCCTGACCGATGTAGTTAAAGCATCTTCAGCAATGAATTGCTATTTTATCCTCCTATAAACTAATTATTCTGCTGACACATTCTAACTATGCATTATTCAAGTGCAGTTCTCCAGGAACTAGTGAGTATTAGAAAAACATAAATCTATAGATAAACTAATACTTTGTTTTTTGACATGCCTACCAAATGAACAATACATAAGTGCATTCTATGCATGCCTTAGTTTTAATTTATTTGTGTGTTGATTTAGTACTGGCTTCAAGTTTCGTATCTGTGAGAGATAATTGAACATGGTTGAGGTATACTTTCCTCTCAATGTGTATGCACATCTCCTATTAGTGTTAATGGGAGTTAAAGCACACACGCGCCAAAGGAAGAACGCATTCCATAGAGTCCTGCAGATATTGGTGTCTGGATTTTTAATAGTGATGAGATGAGTATATTCTTAAAGAAATAAATAAGCACCAAGAGAGCCTATCTGAAGACTTTTTGTACATCACTGCATCTGTCTCCAGTAAAAAAAAACAACACAAAAAACAAAACAAAACACCTGGTGTTTTTCTAATTGCATCACAGGTTTCTGAATTCTTCAGAAATCTAGTTAAAACAAAACTATAAACCTTTCATTTTCAAGCAAGCAACCTTAGGTATTTAAAATATGAGAAGAAGACAGACTGAGAGCCTATCTTCAGAGCTGAGGCTTCATATCTTTGCTATTAGACATGGTAGGGCACATCATCACTGAACAGCTAGTGGCATGAGATAACACAACTTTTCTTATCAACAGTTTCACAAATGAAAATTGCATTTGATATGGTATTTTGCAGTTCAGGATTTTTTCCCTCCCTTTTTCATTCCACTCTGAACTTCTAAAACGCTGAAATGTACAAATGTTTAATCTTGGACTGAAAAAATAAATCACACTAAATTCTAGTCTATATTTAAAATGTAAGTTGACATAGTTACAGTGCAAAATCCACACCTCTGAGCACCACAGCTATGCTCACCTAATTCCCAGTGTACATACTGTTAGGTTGATGGATAAATTGTTCTGTCAAATAGCTACTGTCACTCAGGAAGGTGGAATACCTACAGCAATGGAAAAGATCCTGTCATTGTAGGCTGCATCTATACCATCAGGTTATGCCAGTATAGCTATGGCAACATAGCCATGCCACTACAAATCCCATAGTGCTTAGTAAACAAAACATGACCTAGTAAACAAAAAGTTAGTGCAACTCTATGGAGGTGGGAACAGTGTTTAGCAAAGCTTATAAGTGAGAGATAGGGCTTCTGTGACTTAAAACCACTATCAAACATTGATTTGAACATTTTTATCAATGACCTGAGAGAAAACAAAATTACTGATAAAGTTTACAGATGATACAAATACTGGGGGGAGTGGTAAATAATAAAGTGAAGAGGTCACTGATACAGAGTGATCTGGATTTCTTGGTCAGCTTGGTGCAGGCTTTAATATAGCCAAATGTAAAGTCGTACACTTAGCAACAATGAATGCAAACCACACATGCAGGATGGGGGAAATCTATCCTGGAAGGCAGTGACTTTGAAAAGAACATGAGCTCCCAGTGACACACTTGTGGCCAAAAGGCCTAATGTAATCCTTAGAAATGGGAGACTATCAAGAAGAAGTAGGAAGGTTATAATAGCTCAGTATTTGACACATATGTGACAGCTACTGGAATAGTGTCTAATTCTGGTGTCTACAATTCAAGAAGGATGTTGATAAATTGGAGAGGATTCAGAGAAAATCCACAAGAATAATTAAAGGATTAGAAAATATGCCTTATAGTGAGACACTCAAGGACCTCAATCTATTCATCTTCACAAACAGAAGGTTAAGGGCTGACTTGATCACAGCCTATAAATATCTACTTGGGAAAGAGAAATTTGATAATAGAAGACACTTCAGTCTGGTAGACAAAGGTATAAAAAGAGATAATGGCTGGAAATAGAAGCTAGACAAGTTCAGAGTAGAAATAAAGCTTTTTCTTTTAACAACGAGGAACAGTTTATCAATGGCTGTAGCAGAGTCTCCATCACTTGTCATTTTAACATCATGATGAGATGCTTTTTCTAAAAGATATGAACTAATTCAGACATGAATTAATTTGGCAATTCATTTGAGATGCCTGAGAAGTCTATTGCCTGTGATATAGAAGAGGTCAGACTAGATGACCACAATGGTCCATCTTAGCCTTGTAATCTATGACTCTCTGTGTACTCCAATGGTTGAGCTTATTAGATCCAATGTATTTAACACAGCTGCAAAAAATTCTATCAGTTCCATTCATCTGGACAAATTATTTATTTTGATGGTGAATAAAACTGTTTGTGTTCCATAATCATGATACCAAAGCTTTGATAAAAATATTTTTTTCTGGGTTGGTAAATTGTCGTGGCAGTTTTGCAAAGGGGATTCTACTGTAGTTACTTTCTTCTCTTCTAAGATCATTCCACCTAACTTCTTCTAATAGTGGGCAACCTCAGCACAAACTGAATTCTGCAATTTGGCTTTCAGCATTTAGATATGAACAAACCTCTTGCACATTCAATGGGAGGTTCAAGTCTGAGGCAATGCTCAAGATATAAAGCTCTCATTTTAACCCTAAGGAGTCATACATTATGTTACAGGACTGAACACTGTCTGCTCTCATCATTGGGTCAATGTAATCCTTGTGGCACCTTCTACATTTGTGGGGGGAAAAGAGGAAACATATTTGTAACCGATTGGTTTAGGAAGACAAGGATGGCAACTGTTTGAAGATGTTTAAGAGTTTGGATGACCAGTAGTAACCCTAGCTACCAGTATTGTATTGACAAATACAATAAAAACAATTCCTCATATGGATATCACAATTTACATGGCATACACACACCCATCCCAACATTACAAATGGAGTTTGTCACTATAAAGAAAACTTTTTTCTTGGTAAGTGCACTAAAATATTACATTCCAAAACTAGGTAAATGAGGATTAATGTAGTTAAGTCAATATCATAACTGTTTTTCTTTTTATGTAAACCATTTATTTTGGTTGGTCTGTATAAAACTGCTCTCTCCTTTTTTAACCTAGAATTATTATAGTGTTTTATTATTACTTGATAAATTATCTATCTGCATTTTAGAAAATGCTTACAGGTTCTTAGTGGTTAATAATCCATGGAATCAATGGTTTCAGAAATGTTGAGTAAGCTTACTTGGCACTCATTCTGTTTGCTACACTGATTATTTTTATCATGATTTTGGGGGGCCGGGGGAAGAGGAAGGTAAATATGCATGCTAAAAGGCGTAAGCAAAACTTTGGATGTAAGTGGAGAGTTTTAAGGGTCAAGAAAGAATTTCCATACTCATGTATTTCACTGCACAATAGTCAGGTGTGTGACTTTCCTCTAACCTATGAAGTGGTAGCCATTACAGCAGTGATCAATTTGGGTCATTGATACAGTGATGATACAGAATACTTGGGTCAATGATTCAATATAGCAATTAAATCCTGGTCTTGATAAACTTTCAAGGTGCAATATTTCCATGCATACCTCAAGTACCATACTCTAAGTCTTCTGTAGAAAACCCTGCTATAGGATACTCTTTCTGTAGAAATGGCAACCTCACAATTATTGTTCCACATCCACTCTCAGATGAGAAAAGAAGATGAAACTATGAAAATATTCAATAAAAATAAAAATGGAACTTTTGTTACACTACGTTGTGTTTTGAGCATGATTAATGAAACTGACAGGGTTAATATGCCTTGCAATGAATAGCTTTCCTGCAGCCTCATCTTTTATTATGCTTGCTGGCAGCATGGCTATTAATAGTGTCTGTGCCTACACTTGTACTTTCAAACATTTCAGATGCAAATAATAGAAGATTTCCAATTAAAAAGGATAATCTCTCTTCAGTAGGAGAGAAGTAAGCATAGTGAATTATTTAAAAGCTTTTGGGATATAAAGATTTATTGTATTTCTCAACAAGCAATAAACTGGAAGTTTTGATTAATGGTTGAGAAATAGAGGATAGGGAATGATTCAAGGATTCTGAAGACATGATCTTTTTACAACTTATTTTTATATCCTTATATTAGTTTGAAAATGTTTCCGTTATATGAAAATCTTTCAATCTTAATTTTTTTTAAATTAAAACCATATTGATCATAATTCACTTTTCAATAAACAAATCTGAATTAACTTCCAAATTCAGGATCATAACAAAAAGTACTAAATAGCACTATTATGAGCACAAATTCCCACATTTTGAGATGTTCAGAACACAGACAGGAAAGTGAAACCTTTCTACCCTTAACCACCTAAATTTACAGGAAATCAAAACAATGGAGATGTCTCTTAAAAGTACACTCAAGTACAGAAACACTGGACCAAAATTTCCTCTTGATTAAAGCACATAGCTATAATAGGAGCTGTGTGAACAGATCCCAGAGCAGAATGTTTCCTACTGAATACAAACATGTGAAAGACAACTTCCTCAAAAATACATTTCTCCATAAAAAGATATGTGTAGTCATATGGTGAGTTATACTGTTTAGCCTTGAAGCAAATTTGAAATTAGCACAGTGTCACAGTCTATAACCTTAACCCCTTCCTAGGCCAAGGGGATCTATGAGAACTAGAAATTATACAAACAATGTAATTTTGCACTCGTCACATCATCTATTTGTTTGCCTTCAATACTACAACATATTTTAAAACATGAACAGCTTTCTGAGCTGAAATTTTTTTGTTCCCATTAGCAATTTACAGTTCACATCTCGTTTCATTTTTCACTAATACGTTCTTGTCAGATCATATTGCCAAACATGAATAGCAGCTTATAAGTTTGTAAAATGCAATTGAATATCCTGTGTACTTACATGTTAACACTATTAGATAATTCTACAACAATATTGCTTTCTGCCAGTTACAGCTGTTTCAACACAGCAGGTACAATGTGCTCAGAAAGACGTTCCCATATATATTAGGGTACATGCCTCACTCTTTTATACCTATACTCTCGATCAGCCCAGCTTATCCACACACTGGAACTCAAATCAGCTTCTTGGTGAGCTTCCCCCTTGAGTAAGGAAGATTCATTTCAGACACAAATATACAGACAGATCAGCTCAATGTGAGAGAGTAAAAATTTGCATGTTTTCACTTTGCACATGCAGACCTACTTAAAGACATGCTGACACCTCAGGGGAAAACACTGACAAATGTTCTGTTTAGAGATCATTTTACATCACTTTTTTAAAAGTAGTATCTCTAGAGACAATGTGGTCTGATGAACTGAAATTTAGTCTACCTGGGTTTTGTTCTCAGGATTGCTGTTGACTCTGTGTGACCATAGAGCTTACTTTTCTATGCCTCAGTTTCATCTTGTTACCTGGCAGCTCTGTGTCCTTGGGGAACCAGGGCACAAAACCCCGACTCTCTCTCTGGCTCACCTGAATCCTCCTTCCCCTTCCACCCCCTGCCTCTGCTTGAACCAGAAACAAAAGCAATGAAAAGGCTGTGAGACACACCTAAAACCCTCCAAACAAAGGTGATAGGACTGAGACAATTCCCCATGCCTCATCTACATAGAAGATGTAAAAAGAGGCACCTTGAATGGAGAACAGGAGCCTCATATACATTGAAGATGGAACAAGAATTAGGATGAAGAATGGAGAATCAAAATCCAAAGCAGGGACCGCACTGAACTCTGGGATTGGCAAAGCAGGGACACACTGCATGATGGGAGATCTCTGCTCTTGATGTAAATGAACTCACACCTACACCCATCCAGCTCCCCATTTTCAGACTATTCTAGTTATTGACATGCAAAACACTGAATCTGCCTGGTTGCATTGTGAGCTCCCTCAAGAAACATTGACCATAGCTGGGAGTGATCAGCTCCTATTGTCCAGCAAAGAGAAAACCACTCTGGGGTAGTTCATTGAGACATTGTTTACCCATAAACAAACCTGGTTCTACAAAAAACCCATACCCAAGTTCAAACCCCTGTTCTGATGCCTTGATCCAAAATGCTGCCTGCTTCCCCATTTCCTGACTGATCCTGTTGTGGGCTTTGCCTCTCTCTCAAGTGCTCCTGATCCTAAGCTGAACAGCTTGTCTCCTGGGAACTTCTGATCTGCAAGAGTGGTGAGATTCCCCACGCTCATCTTTCCCCAATTCTCCCTCTCTCTTTAATCCAGGTATAACTTTCTACTTTTGTAATCAAACCTGGACTAGCCTTCTCCAATACCCCTACTGTAATTTTGTTGTGTTGTAAGTGTTAGATTGTTTTTCTCTCCTTGTATGGCACCACTTTTAGTATCATAAGTTTTATATACCTGGCAATAAACTATTATAATCAAGCCAGTTGCCAGTCTCTCTCTCCAAATGCATTTACTCCTTTGTGTTCTTGGCTTCCCTATCTTGCTCTGCAGCAACACTTCTTTTACCTAAGCCAAAGATCCCTGGAGTGCCCAAAAATCCTTTAGGGTTTGCTTATCAAAGGGGTTAGTGCTAGAACAATTGTAGAGTGAGGTGGGAGGCAGCTGAAAAGTGCTGCTCTGCCTAGCCTATGGAGTCCAGGGGCATATAAGGGTGACAGCTGAAAGTGCTGTTTGACCCAGCCTGATTGAGTCCAGGGGGCGTATAAGGGGAGCAGCTGAAAGTGCTGTTTAAACCCAGCCTGCTCAGAAGTGTGCTCTATTCTGGTGTGTTGCAAAGAGGCATATAAAGGGGGCAGCTGAAAGTGCTGTTTGACCCAGCCTGCTCATAAGTGTGCTCCATTCTGGTGTCGTGCAAGGAGCACATAAGGGTGGCAGCTGACAGTGCTGTTTCACCGGCCTCTGCGTTCAGGGACGTATAAGGGGTCAGCTGAGAGTGCTGATAGCCTGGTCTGCTCAGATGCACTCAGCTAATCTGGAATGGTTGTGTGTATCTGTGGGGGGTTTATTTGAGTCTGGGGATGGAGGAACCCAGCCTTGAAAACCTTAGGTCCTGCAGGACAGCTCCATTGGGAGGGGACTTGTAGCCCTATGAACACACAAGTAACACAAGCAGCACATTAATAGAATCACACCCCCTCTTCCAGGAAGGGAACCCTAATAAATGAGCATACCTCAAAATGACAGGCAAATCTGGTAACAACCTGTTTGTAAAATAATAATGAACACCCAGATTTGTAAAATCTATCAAGCTCTATAGATAAAGAGGTTTGTATAAGAGCTCAGTAATTAGTCTACATGAAAGACATTTGCATGAAAATAGGATCATTGCATCTTAGATATTCATTGAGATCCACTGCTTATTCTTCCCAATCCTCTTTAGGACATCTTAATTTGCTTCATAGCTACTGTCAGTGATGCTACAGACGGTTTACCACTTCCAGGTGAGGATTGAGCAACATGAACAGATGTACCCCTAAAGAACAAACATCTTGATTTTCTATTAGGTGTTAATAATCAGGGACAAAGGAAAGAGAAAGACCAAAAATGTTATTGAAGTAGATTTGCCCTTTTCGAAGCTCAGCATGAAGCAACAGTAGCTGTTTAAATTAAATACTGCCTGTTAGATCTCCGAAAGCAAGAGGAAGATTCAGTCACCTAATGACACTAATGTGACTTGATTTAAAATTAGAGCTGAGGCCACCTGGGTAAAAACTCTCCTGATGAACAAACCCACTTTTCGTTAAAAAATAAAAACTTGCTGAATGCAGAAAGCCAAAGGTTGATTGGTTAAAGCCAATAGAAAAATTAGAAATGGCAAAAATGTTATGGCAGCAAGAATAAAATAGATGCTTGTAAAAAACAGAAGATCAAGAGAACAAAGGCAAAAAAAAAAGCATTTCTTAATTATACTGTGTTTTCTTACAGTTCTCCCTAAAATCCACCTTGAAAGCATAATTAAGGAAAAACAAATGGTATCGTCATGTCCTGTAAGTAAATCTACTGTGACAAACATACAGCTGTACATTTCATTTCACATTCACACTCACCTACAACAGATAGCTCTCTATGCAAAACAGAAATTGGAGGATATTTGAATAAATTTTATCCTTTTTACAGTTCAGTGCTGAAAAAAAAGTGTATCTACAGCTCTCTTCCCAATTCAACTCATGCCATCTGGCTCACTTCTTTCACTCAACAATTTTGATTACATTTTTTCATTATGATATAGCCATGACAGATTTTGGTCTTGTAATAATTCAAAGGACACAAGAGGATTAAGTAAGAGCGAGTTCTTGATAGAAGTTGGTGGATACAATGAGACTTTTGTTCATCTGGTTAGCAAGTAGCTGGCATGCAGGCATCGTTCCTGAAAGTGCAGCTGTTGGGAGGTGAGTGGCATTTTCTGATTTTTCTACATCTG
This sequence comes from Mesoclemmys tuberculata, assembly GCA_007922155.1. Lineage (NCBI taxonomy): Eukaryota > Metazoa > Chordata > Testudines > Chelidae > Mesoclemmys > Mesoclemmys tuberculata. Next base: position 40,175,995 of record ML675609.1, on the reverse strand, counting down.
CGTTATGTGTAGATTTACAGGTGAGTCGAGTAAAAAACAACCAAATATATTTTACCTGCCAAATAAATTCTATACACTAAAGATTTTGTTTTCCAAACTCTGCGTCCCTTAAAAACTGCCAGGATATCACTTGTTCTCTTAGGACTTGATCCAGCCCCAACGAAGTCAACAGGAGTCTGCCCATCGATTCCAACAGTCATTGGATGAGGCTCTTAGTTTGGCACACATGCTAGTATGCACAGTTCATTCATTTGTTGGTGGATGACTCCAATCCAGCTAGCTGCTTAAACTCCAGAATTCTTTTCAGAACTGTAGCCATAGACCACAATTGATTTCACAGAGCCAAACAAGATCCCATCAGATGGCAGCTCTTCCAGGAGTAGAGCCATGCAGGCTTAAGTTGGCACATGAGGGGGATTCAGGGCACCAACATCCACACATGCCATTTGAGAGCTCATCTAACCTCGCCTACACTTGCAGTGGTGTGTAGGGTACATGTAGCTACACACTTCAGTGAAAAGCAGGCTATGTCCACACACAATGAGGTGTGTAGCTACTTGTGGCAGTGAAAGGCTCCAGCAGGGGTGAGGCAATGGGGAAAAGCTTTGGCAGCTCCCCACTTTACAGTGAGGAAAGGCTCTGGGAGTTGGGGTAGGGAGCTGGGATATGGTCCAGCATCAGGGTGGCAATAAAACACTACACTCCTAAAGATAGTATGTAGAGAGCCAGGTAGAGTATATACCCTAGGGTTCAGATGTGTAGGGTACTTTACTCACCTACGCCGTGACTCACGGTTTACACTTCTATTTATACCCAGACTAGCTGTGGCTTGCAGTATTTGTATTCTACACGCTACCGTAAGTGCACACCTACCTTAAAAAATAAGGGAGAAATATTCTTGTGGCCTTAGTGGAAAGGAGCACAAACCTCCAAATTAGTCCTCAGGGCTTGATTTGTGGTAACCCGCATAAATCATAGATTCATTCACACAATTGTGCTGTGACATTTGAACTGCATCATCAATTTCTGAAGAGGTAGAGAGAAAGACAGGGGAATAGAGTCACAAGACAGCAAATGTCCCAATTTAGGCCTGCATCAGGGTTTGGCGGGCATACATATTCCAGTCCCTATAGAAAACTCCACCAATATGTTCCCATAACTATATTTGCTTTTAACAGCTCTTTAATTTACTCATCTACTGGAACAGTTTTAGTGTTGGACTCTCAGTTTAAATATGCTTTTACTCAATTGGTATTAATAATTTGATTATTTTCTTCAGATTATCCAGGAATATTTAACACTAACTCCTAAAAGAAAGTAGTGTCCTTTTCATTGCAGGACTGGTGTCAAGAGACAAGCATGGCCCAGAAAGTGTAGGAAAATATACTGTTTACAATTCATTCCTCATAGGCATAGAACTAAAATTGTAGAAAACTGCTTTAAAAGCAGAAATATTGCCTTGACTTCGGGGGTTGTCAGCATTTGGCATCTGTAAACCAAACTGACTCCAGTTTGTTCTTAGTCTTGCTCAGAAACTATCTCCCTCTTTTGTTTGTTTCTGTGCACACGCACATGCATTCATATTTTGTCCTCAGTTTTGAATGCATCACTGTCTTAGATTAAGAGATCCCTCACATAGGTGCTGATCTCCAGACTTGCTCACTACCCTACCAATTGCTCTCTTGTACTCCAGATATTAGTTCTTCCCTACTGCTGTCATGAACAGTTTTTTTTTTTCCAGTGACATTTCACCTAATCATTCATAGTGTAACCCTCATTATGAAATATATTACTTTGGATGTGGGGCCCTTCCTCAGCTGCTAGCATTTTTATAAGCTCTGATTCCCATTGATGTTTACTGAACTGTAGACCTTTATTAGATTTTTGACTGTCTCTTTTTCACCTTAAGCTCTTTAATCATTTTCAGACAAGATTTACCCCTCCGTGAGGCTGTCTGTGTGAAAGTTCCTAACCAAATTCTCTTCAGCTCAGTTATAGACTGCGTGTTGCTATGGATTATTTGTTGCAACTTTCACCATTGTTCCCTGCACTGCCTCACTTGGAAGCATGCAGTGTTATCCAAATTTTTTTTGCCTTAACTACTTTTCATCCACTCTTTTTGTTCGCATTCACTTCTAACATTTGTAATGCTCACTTATTACATTTTGCAACAAGTTTTTAGACTATAAATTCTTCATACAGACACTGTCTTCCTATGTGTTTGTCCAGCATCTACCACAATTTGGCACATCTTCATTGTGGCCTTTGGAAGCTACTGCAGTACAGATAATACACATTAATGGGACCCCACGACAACACTCAAAAGGGTTAGGCTAACAGTATTTTACTTATTTTGTGAAGCTCTATGCTTTGTGATTTTGGCCAGTACTGGATGAACAAGTACTAAAGAATTTATTCAAACTTCCATGATTTCCATCTGTATTTTCAGGCCTAAGTGGGGCTGAACATCCAAACTCTCAGATGCTTAACTGAACACCTGTATCTTCTGAGATTCACCTATCAATAGACACTTTTTATTCAGAGAGAAAAACCATGTATCAAAACGTAACTCACACGTCTACTGTCTCCCCTTTTGAGAGCTATATTAGGGCCGTGTGAGGTGCCACAGCATCTGACTCATATTCCATCTCAGTCAGTTAATAACATTGCTACAATCTCAGCAATTTCAGTTTATATAGCTAATAGCACTTGGTTAATTGCCTTCATCACAAATCTGATAACAGAAATTATATCAAGTTCATTTACCTCCCTCACAACTAGATTGTACTAGGACTGAGCCCACAGTAAGGGTCACTGGTACACCCTCCACCTCTGCCACCCCAGGAGCATCTCAAGGAAATAACTGTGACTCAAGACAGGACAAGACAAGACATCCCCCTCTCCTTCCCCTTGCTCCAGGAAAATACCAGCAGCAAATGACTAATCACCCCCTCTCATGTTCTCTCAGTTGAACTGGCTGGTACTTTGTGGGGCAGCATTATGACTCGTGTCACTTCCACGCCCAGTCACTCAGAATAGCACATGCATGGTGTAAAAAGGAAAGAGCTCTTACTCCCGTTTTTACTCCTGTAAAGATGTACGATCCAGAACACAATCTATCCTTAGGGCGAAATCCTAACTCTACTAGAGAGTCAATGGCAAAACTCCCAAAGCGTAATGAGCAAGTTACAGGTGTACCAAACTGTCATCTCAGGATTGTTCAGTGACACCTGCTTCGACTCAACACAGATGTTGACATCCTTATTTACACTTCAATAGCAGTATCTGCTGTCATGATCTTTGTTGTAGTTTTCTCTGATCTCCTATGACTGGTTTACAAATGATCTTGAACTAACAGTAGCCAGAAAACTTAATATTTTCTTGCCTTTGCAAAAGCTCGGTTTGATTGAATCCACACTTGCATAAAGATTCTGTTTTGGTGATTTTGCTTGTGATTCAGATCATATTCTTGCTCCAAACATTCTTTACAATTAATCTTTGTATATTCTGGTAGATGAATTTTGCCTCATCATGCTTCCTTTTATCTGTCAGCCTTATCTTCAGTATATCTTTAGTATCACAGTATTTTTACTGCCATACAAATCATGAATGTATAAGTAGTACATTTGGTAGATGTACCAGAAGAATGTGCAGAGCCTCTGAAACTGGGATGCACAGGGATTAATATGTGTTTTCAGCCATTCCCTTTTTTATGCACAAATACAGTTTATTATATAAAACCCATCTAGAAAAAATATACAGCAGCATTGGAACACATTAATGTGCGAGAATTTTGAGATTTTTTAAAAATATCTGCCTGAGATTTGTGGCTCATAGCTTTGTTACAGAGTGCTGGCCTTTGTTCTGTTTTATTATGGCATTTTCTTCCTAATTACATGAACACATTAGTTTGTTGCATGGATGGCCTAGTGGTCTAGGCACATTGGTGAAAGCCAATCACAACTGAGTTCTCATTTTGGCTCTGACGCTGCTCCCCCCGTGCTGCTGAGCAAAGCGCTGTTTTCCCATCTGTGTTCAAAAAAAGAAAGGGGCAGCAGCTGAGGATTCCCTTGATCCTGCGAAACCCGTGGTGGCATAAAGCCAGAATAGCCGGCTCCTCACATGCCCCATTAACATACCTGGCTATACTCTGTGCTCCAACAACCCTTGCCAAAGCAGTGGCCCGTACAAGCTCGCATAAATTAGAGCAGCGCTCCTTTAGCTTTTGTCAGGGGAAATTTAGCCCCACCCCACTGCAGGCCAGACCCAGATACAGGGAGGTGGAAGATCCCTTCACCCCTCCTCAGCAGTGCTGATCTCTGCTCCAGCACAGCTGAGGATTTAACCTTATGCATTAAAAGCACGGATTATAGTTCCCAGGCCAGTACAAATGTTTATTAACATTTTTTATTTTTCTCAGTTATGTTCATTTATATGAATAAAACAGCATGTTAAAAAACTCACACACATTTAATAAAATGTCATTCAACACTGCTTAGTGTCATAGTGCTCCTATTAGCTCTGAATGTCCTGTTGGGAATTGATGGTTTATTTGCTTTCCTCCCCTCCCTGTTCATTAATAATTTTATGAGACAAAAACAAATTCGAGAGCTTGTAAAATATTATGGGCTGCTTTAGATGAAGAATCCTTTTCGATCAGAAGCTAGCTATCCATTTCTTCTAATCAGCGCCTGGTTGTAGGCAATGCAGGCTCTTTCATTTATATTGGCCTACAGTATTAGTTACTGTTAAAGGATACTTATGTTAGGTAATTTATTAGTTCAAATCTTAGTGTTGAAAGGAACCTTAGAAGGTTATCTAGTCCAACCCCCTGTTCAAAGCAGGACCAACCCCATCTAAACCATCCCAGCCAGGGCTTTGTCAAGCCGTACCTTAAAAACCTTGAAGGATGGAGATTCCACCACCTCCCTAGGTAACCCATTCCAGTGCTTCGCCACTCTTCTAGTTAAAAAGGTTTTCCTCATATCCAACCCAGACCTTCCCCACTGCAACTTGAGACCATTGCTCCTAGTTCTGTCAGCTACTACTACTGAGAATAGCCTAGTTCCATCCTTCCTGGAACCCCCTTTCAGGTAGTTATATCCCCACTCGTTCTTCTCTTTTGCAGACTAAACAAGCCTAATTCCCTCAGCCTTTCCTCATAAGTCATATGCTCCAGCCCCCTTATCATTTTTGTTGCCCTGCACTGGACTCTTTCCAATTCATCCACATTCTTTTTGTAGTGGGAGCCCCAAAACTGGATACAGTACTCCAAATGAGGCCTCACCAGCGCCGAATAGAGGGAAATAATCACTTCCCTTAATCTGCTGGCAATGCTCCTACTAATGCAGCCCAATATGCCATTAGCCTTCTTGGCAATAAGGGCACACTATTGACTCATATCCAACTTCTTGTCCACTGTAACTCCCAAGTCCTTACCTGCTGAACTGCTGCTTAGCCAGTCGGTCCCCAGTCTGTAACTGTGCATGGGATTCTTCCATCCTAAGTGCAGGACTCTGCACTTGTCTTTGTGGAATCTCATCAGATTTCTTTTGGCCCAATCCTTTAATTTGTCTAAGTCGCTTTATATCCTATCCCTGCCCTCCACTCCCCCCAGCTTAGTGTCATTTGCAAACTTGTTGACAGTGCAATCCACCCCATCCTCCAGATCATTAATGAAGATGTTGAACAAAACTGGCCCCAGAACTGAACACTATGGCACTCTGCTTGTTACCAGCTGCCAACTAGACATCGAGCCGTGGATCACTACCCATTGAGCCCGATGATATAGCCAGCCCTCTATCCACCTTATAGTCCATTCATCCAACTCATACTTCAACTTGCTGATAAGAATACTGTGGGAAACCATATCAAAAGCTTTGCTAAAGTCAAGGTATATCACATCCACTGCTTTTGCCACATTTACAGAGCTAGTCATCTCATCATAGAAGGCAATCAGGTTGATCAAACATGACTTGGCCTTGGTGAATCCATTCTGACTGTTTCTGATCACCTTCCTCTCTTCCAAGCGCCTCAAAATGGATTCTTTGAGAACCTGTTCCATGATTTTACCAGGGACTGAGGTGAGACTGACCAATCTGTAGTTCCCTGGTTCCTCCTTTTTCCCTTTTTTGAAGATGGGCACTATATTTGCCTTTTTCCAATCATCGAGGACCTCTCCCAACTGCCACGAGTTTTCAAAGATCATGGCCAATGGCTCTGCAATCACATCAGCCAACTCCCTCAGCACCCTCAGATGCATTGCATCAAGCCCCATGGACTTGTGCATGTCCAGCCTTTCTAAATAGTCCTGAATCTGTTCTTTCAGCACTGAAGGCTGCTCACCTCCTCCCCATTCTGTGCTACTTACTGCAGTAGTATGGGAACTGACCTTGTCTGTGAAGACAGAGGCAAAAAAAGCATTGAATACTTCTGCTTTTTCTACCTCATCTGTCATTAGGTTGTCTCCCCCATTCTGTAAGGGGCCCACACTTTCCCTGACCACCTTCTTCTTACTAACATACCTGTAGAAACCCTTCACATCCCTTGCTAGCTGCAATTCCAGTTATGCTTTGGCTTTCCTGATTTCACTCCTGCATGCTCAAACAGTATTTTTATACTCCTCCTTGATGATCTGACCAAGTTTCCACTTCCTGTAAGCTTCCTTTTTGTGTTTAAGCTCACCAAGACTTCTTTGTTAAACCAAACTGGTCACCTGCCATATTTGCTATTCTTTCCACACATCGGGATGGTTTGTTCCTTCGCCCTTAATAAGGTTTCTTTAAAATACAGCTATCTCCCTTGGACTCCTTTCCTCCGCATATTAGCCTCCCAGGAGCTCCTGACCATCAGCTCCCTGAGGGAGTCTAAGTCTGCTTTTCTGAAGTCCAGGGTCCATACTTTAGTTTCTTTGGAAATACATAGGAAGGCCTTTTAGGATTGGAGAAGTGAGTGGTCTCTCACCAGGGAACTTACTGAAGAACATGGGGACAGGGAGAAGGAGGACATTCCAGAAAAGCAGGAGGTGGTACAGGAACAGGCTGATTTGTACTCCACTTGGCTTGGCAAAGATGCAAACTAAAAGGATAGGATTTAAAACAACCAGCCCATGGACAACATTGAAGTCATAAGGTCTGACCCTGTATGGTGCCTTCACGGGGGGGGGGGGGGGAGGCAAATATGGTCTTTGCACCAAGTGGATTCTGACCCGGTGAGGACCCATTGTAGTCCTGAACATGAATTAAAGCAGCCATGGCTGTTGCGCTAATTTACAGATTGTGTTGCAACCTAGAGACTCTAGCACCATGTATCCCTAGTGATAAGAAGGGATTAGGGTACAGCTGCTTATGTCAGGACAATCCTGGGAATCCAAGGGAATTTTTCCTGACCTCTTGTGGTACCTGTATGGCCCCTGTATACAACCACAGTGGTACATAAAGGCCAGGATAAAATAATTGGGAAAAAGGAGAATCTTTCCCATACTCTACATGCTATGTATAGTTATGCCTATGTCATGTGCTCTCATTGGTGCAGGTCAGTTGGGGTGTGAGTAAATGAATAGCATGGTATGGGAGCCTGGGATGGTTGGATACCTTAACTGCTAATTTGCAAACTTTCAGGGTTTTAAGAATGTATGTATTCTCTTTGAAACATTGTGAAGAGGTAATAGAAGCATCTTCCAACTTTAACTTTCCTTTTTTTGGAGGGGGGCGGTGAGGAGTGAGGTTGACTGGAAATTTCCACAGTTTTTGCATGTGTGGCTTCTGTAGCTTGTAGAACATTTTCTTTATTCATTTCAAGAAATGCTTCAATTAGGCAATGTTATCTGAAAGATACGAAAATGCTTGATATAAAACCCAACAAAATCAGATACACAATCTCCAGTTTTCTTCAATGACCTATTGATCAGGTCCTATTCTTTTGGAATCATTCAGGAGTTTGTAGGTGAAAGAACCAGTGAAATGTAGCAAGCTGAGAGGTGGGGAGAAGATAAGGATTTTTAAACAAGTTTAAGCATTGAAAAATATTAATTACAAATGACACACTTGAGATAAACCTGAAATTTTTTAAAAATATATTAGTTATTTTAGTGTATGGCCTGAAAATTTCATGTGATTTATTCTGGCAAAATTAGAGGACCTTATGATGGAAACCTTGTTTTGCTCTTAATCATGGAAAGATGATGTGTCCTTCCATAACAGGGATAACAATATTAATACAGGAAAGTGGATCACAGGGGATATTAAGTTGGAAAAACTATGAAATAAGGGATCTTTATGACAGAGATTGCGTCTGTATTTTCTTTGTAGAGCTATCTACATTCCTATGGCACTACATTGCTATTATAATAAAATAATCAATACAGGATTCTTGCATATTCTTGAATCAGAATGTATTTACCATAGCTCCTTTTCTCTTGAATCATGTGATTAAACTCTTACCTGAGTAGAACCCTTGAAAAGATTATGTTTAGTTTTTAACCATGAGGCTATTACTATTGGTACTATATGCAGATTTCCCTATTATCTCAATACCTACAATACATTTTCCATTCCTTTTAAACTTCCTCGTAGAAAAACTTTAGGCAGGTCATAATTTTGGCATATACAGTAATCTGATAGACTTATTCTTCTATAGTACAAATCTCTCCTATTACAGTGAATATAAATAAAATATTTTACCACATTTAGTTCCAACCATTTTTGCTGGATTTGTACCTGAAGCACATTAGACTTCAGTTGATTCATAGCGAGCATTTGAGCCCTGGGTATATTTGAAATAAAGATACATACATAACAAGTATGTGATTCATGTTTATCAGGAAGTTCTCACCAACAAGCATGACAGCAGATATAAACATGAAAAAGAACTACAGTAGTAGGCCCTGATCCTGGAAAGGTATTTATTTATACAGACCCTTGCATCCAAATCAAGTCTCACTGTAAGCCAATGGCACTCATTGTGTGCACAAGGAATTGTCTCCACCCATCCTATCGCTGGACCAAGATTTTTTATTGTTTGTTTTTAATAAATAGACATAAAAACAAAAAATAAAATCATTCTGGTAAGTCAACAGGTCATATTAATGGTGGTGTAAATTAATGCATTCATTAGGGGAGGGACTGTCCACCCACACCGAGCAACACCTTGCATATCAACAATCAGACCAGTTTTAATATTCATTTTGCTTTCACATTCTCTTTGATTGTATTATTCAGACTAATTTGAACGGTTAAAAGAATAACAATGCAATTACTGCTTTTTAAAAATGCATGTTGTACTCACAAACCTTGAGAAGTCCAAAGCTACAAAAAAATATTTTTTCTTCCAAGGTACTGAATTACTATCGTATGTCCCTTAGAAGCAAGGAAAATCTTCACAGATCTCAGAAGCTCAAAGCATCCTTCATTTTATATCCTGATTTAAATACTGCCTAGTATTCATTTTAACGAGCATCTACTACCTTGCAGTTTGAAAATATCCAATTAAGCAATAGCTCACATTAAGGAAGGTGTTAACATGATAATTCACGTCTTGAAAAATCAACTTAATTGATATTATGAAAATACATATTCCCACCCCCAATTTTTTCTCTGTTCTTCCCCTCTCCGATAATAAAATATTAACACATGATTGTGCCAAGAAGTTGGATGGCAAGAACAAAGACTGAACTAAATCATATTTTCCCTCTTGTTTACTACTATAAATGTCTTAGATTGATTAAAACTGTGCTAAAATTTAAGGTACTGTTAATTCAAAGAACAGCAGATGGGTTGAGAAGAAGCTAAAACGATAAATTTATTTTGGCCTTATTAAAGTTTAAAACAAGTCAAAATAATTACCTGGCTTGTTTTGCAAAAATCTTGCAAAATTGTAAGTAAAGACAGTATATTTTTTGTTCAGATTTTTTTATTGTACCTACAGAAGGCTCTTTCTTCTGGTTTATATTATATATAAGGATAAGATTTTGTCACGGAGATCACAAAATTCACAGATTCCGTGACTTTCAGAGGACCCCCATGACATTTTCTGCTTCAGTTTCAGTGCCATGCCCTGCAGCTGTCAGCAGCTGCCATGGACAGTAGGGGCTGGAGCTATTAAACCTTACCCCCTTATTTTTAGTAAAAATCACAGACTAGAAACAAAGAAAATCTTAACCTTAATTATAGAATATATTAGTAGTATAGCTGAAGTTGTACAGCTGTGCTGCTGAAGAATTGTGAAAATGTTTCTTTGGATAGGACACAACCTGGGTACCACTGACTATACTTTTTGTATACTATATTGAATTGCTATACACTTCTGTGGCCTAAAGTTATCCTGGTTTTCAGGTAAAACAATTAAGATTCTCTGTTTGTTACAAAGAGGCAAGTTTTTGTAACTACAGCTTTTCCTAAGGTGAATTTCGCCATTAATTACATTAAATTTGCTCCTATCTATAACATAATTATGTATTACAATAGATCACCCATAATGTGCTTAGCTAATGGTGCAGTTCTGTACATGGAAGATGGAGGAAATTTCTTCTTTCCCATGCTGCAGGCAATCCACTTACATTCCAAATTATGTGATTTGGTTACCCTCTTGTTTATTTTAGCTTGGAGATCTATAAATGTTATTTATGAATACCCTACCATATTTTTGCTTTTAAATCCCTCCAGTGGTCTGAGCACAGGTCTGTCATCAAGGAACACTTGAGTTCTAATCTAAGACACTTTAAACACAACTTCTTGTGGTTTCACTGTAATTTTCCCCTTCTGTAAGATGGGGATAATAAAACTGATTTATATACTTTATACGGCTGTGTTTTCACAAACATCTTAATCCTCACATTTTGAAATGGAAAAGCAATATACAAGCATTACCATTTAACTAGCTTTTAATCAAACTCAGGGATTTATCTTTAACTCCACAGTTATTTGTTTTCTTAACTTATTTCTTAGTAGAAACCTTATCAAACTCTTTTTGGAAATTCCAATAAATTACATCCACTGGATTCTGTTTATCTACTTTAACTTTCCTTGAAGAATTCTAGCAAGCTGCAGAAGTCATACTGGTTTGATCCTATTGGGTTTAACTTAGTGCACTATCGGTAAGTACTGTCCCAACTAGTTTCCCAGAAAGTAGGTGAGACTTACTGGTTTCTAATTCTGGAGTCTCCCTTGGCTCTATTTTCCTACACAGGCACCATAACTGCCAACCAATCTTCAGAAACATTTCCTCTTTCCGGAAGTGTATTGTGTATCTCTAACACTGTCTGCTATTTCATATTTTTAACAGATTAAAAACTCATTCATTTGGTTTTAATGTGCTTGTACTGTTTGTGATTTGCCATTTCTTAAAGTCTTCATTCTGATTTAGAATTGTTTAGTGCCCACTATCATCCTACATGATTGTGCTATACAATTTTACATTAATCTGCCTTGCCCAGTTATTACAGAATTCCACTTAAATAATTAAACAATGCACAGACCTGAATATTTCAATACTTAGATCCTGATTAAATATTATGTGGTACAGATGGTGCTCATTAAATCATTGTCATCAGGGCAATATACGCATGAAAGGAAGTGTACTGGAATATCATCTAGATAAGGCTTCCGAGTATTTGTTATACTTCTCTTGGAGGAAAACATTCCACTGAGCAACAGTTTCCCCCTCATAAATTTACCTAACTAGGTTCATCATAACATACATACCACATCATGACAATATCAGAGCACCTGTCGTACCTGAATATGTCAATTGCATTTCTGGACAAACAAAAGGTCTAATTTATTTCCCCACTCCCACACATCCTTTGTAGAAACTTTATGACTAGTACATAAAGCCAGCAAGTTGCTTGACATGATCTGAGATGACATTATTTCGTAGTCTCAGAAGAACATTTTACTATTTTTCAGCACCATACCTACCAGCATCTTAAAGTACAAAATAAATCATTCACTATTTGCATCATCCTCATTTAGTTCTGTAGTTGTCTATGTATGTTTGCAGAGTGCCTTTCAGTTCTTCTTGAGTTTTGTTTTTTCCTGGAAGTCACAGTAAGAAATGCTCAATAAAAATATAATTTAATAAGGAGTTTAGTCATCACAGAATAAAATAGAATTTACTATTATAAATATTTGCTCACAGAAACAAACAAAGCGTCTCTGAGTCTGAAGGGGCCATGGGTATGGGAGTATGTATGAGGTAGGGTTGCCAACCCTCCAGAATTGTCCTGGAGTCTTCAGGAATTGAAAATTAATTTTTAATTAAAGTATGTGTCATGAGATGTCCCCTCTAGGAATATGTCCAACCAAAATTGGCTACCCTACCATCAGGGCCTGATCCTGAACCATTTAATTCAATGAGAATTTTGCCAGTGAGGTAAATTGGTGGAAGATATAATTTCTGCGTAACTTACATATTATAAGATAGTGTTTGCGTCATGCAAGAGTACAAGTTTTTTAGGTCTCAGTGAACTGTTTAGCACAAATGAATTTATGGGGACCCGGAAGAAAAAAAACTTAAATCAGAACACTCATGATTTTGGGGAAGTTTGAACTGGGATCCAAAATTTGAGGATTGAGTCCATTTCTATCCTTCAAACCAAACCTGAACCTTTTCCAGCATTCACATATCAGTATGATGAGCAGGAATCCTAGTTTTCTCTGATAAAAGAACCCCAACATTGTCTGACAAAAAAAACAATGAATATCTGGGTTTTTTGTGATTAAAATGAAACACTGAACTTTAGTTTCCCTAGCCACAATATACATAGGTATCAGTTGGACACAATGTTTTACTGATATACAGTAGAACCTGTTTATCAGAGCCTCCATTATCAAGCTCTCTGTATTCACTGAACTACCAGTTGCCTGAGCCCAGCCTCCTACGACTGACCTCCCCCATCTTAAAATAAAGGATAGAAAGCTCTTCACAAATTCTCTTGATTATTCAAATTTTTATCTGATCTGGCCTTGGTCTCAATTAAAAGGAACAAACAGGGTTCCACTGTAAATTAAAGGTACATTCAAAAAATCAAACGCCAAGATGGGGAGATTCTGCAAGTTGAATAAGTGACGCTGGTAATTTTAGTAAAATGTAGCTACTTTTATTTTTTCACAAAATGTAAAAACTAAAGATTCTCTGTAAAAATGCAAATTCCATGTTTTTCCATGGCAAACTGATTTCTCATATCCCTGATGACAAGCAGAGTACAGAGATCAGACTCTCAGCTGGAGTAAACTAGAGTAGCTCCATTCACTTAATTGGATCTATGCCAATTTACATTAGCTGAGGATCTGCCCACACTTGTATAGATAGCTCAGAGGTTTGATAAGTTTATTTTTTTCTTGTGTCTGAACTAGTTTCAGCTGTGATGGGCAATGGAAAATATTATTTTTTCTTGGCCGAAACTAGGAAGCATTTGAAATATAATGCCTGCCTGCTTTTGCAAGATCTTATTTGGTATTTCCAGACAATAAGCATTAGAAGAACTGGATGTTTGCCTGAACTAGGATTGCAAGTTTCTTGGGGATCATCCAGCACTTCTTTTTATTCAAAATTGCTGCAATGAATTAAAATATATGAAAGGCAAAAGGAATGAGTTCATTTCAGTAAACCATTGCTGTTAATTCTATTTATCAAAATGCTTTAAAAATAAAAATGTTGCATAATTTAGTATCAAAATTTCATTGCCAGTTTTTGGGAAACTTGCTCTGTTCATAAATGGCAGTTGCAAAGAAAAAACCTCATTGCAGGGTGTTCATCTAAATCATAGAAAACTCAATAATACAGACTAAATCCTGTGAAGTTAAAACATTCCTAATGGGAAGTGAACCTGACTTACACTTTGTTGTATTTTACACTGTATGGGTCAGTACTATACTACTGTTTCAAATAAGGAAAAGAAATAATGTCACTAAATGCTATAATCGCTAAAAAGGGAAGGGGAACTGAGGGCTCGTCTTGTCAGTAGATTGGCCTTAGCAAAAATAGCTTAGTGGTAATTTTGGCACAGTCCCTTCCATTCACCCTCACTGCCACCCAAAAAGCTCAAGTTGAAATTTGTGGTTGAGATTTGGGCTAGCTACTCAAAACGTATGGGGAAGAACTACTCCCCACCTACTCTTTTCCTCTCCTCGCACCTTCGTGCCACACATGCCATTGGCGCTGACCACACATGCTACTGCTACAGTACAAGTCGTCCGTGACTGCTATTGTAACTTATCACTGGAGTAACATCTGCTGCTTGTATATAGAAGGCATTTGGCCATTGAATTTGTAGAACTGCAGCTCCAGAGCATATTGACCTAAGCCTATGGTATTTAGGATCAGTGCAGAGAACAGGTTCTGGAACAAATTTTATAGTGGAGGTGCTGAGAGTCATTAAATCAAACTGTAAACCCTTTATAGAAGGGAAACTACTTCAAGCCAGGAGGTGTGGCGGCACCCATAGCAACCCTAGCTCCAGCCTATATGGTGCAGAGCCCACTACCATGATGTGTAGGGGGTGAAAAAGTCACATTGGATAGCCATTCTTTCAACACACTCACCTTACACACCCAAATAGCAACTGTAGCAAGAAAAATCATTCTTTCCAACCTTCTGGGTGGCCATAAAACTGTATCTCATCCTGTGACATACAGCTGCCCACACAGATCTATACATTTAGGATTTCCAGCTTCTCCTGTAATACAGTGTTCTCGAGACTGCAACTGCAAATGTGAAAGGAACTGAAATTCAGGCAGCCAACTTGCTAGCAAATGGACTGATGTGACTAGTGCACTCCATTTCAGTTAAAAAATCAGAGCACTAGCTGCCCACTGAACAACACATTATGTTCAAGTTCTTGTCTTAATTTTCAAGGTTCAAAGAGCACTGGGACTGAGCTCTTGGAAAGAATGCCTCTCCCTTTGCAACTATGATTCTCCAAGGAGGATATGATCCTCAGTGAACAGGGTAATACTAGCGCAAATCAGGCGAAAGAACCCTTTTAGCACCCATCCAACAGCTGTCAGAGCTGAGGATCAAAATTAATGACAACATTCAGGACAAAATTTAACATCCCCTTCTGACATGGGCCCCCTGTAAAACACTCACATTTACTCACACACATGCAAGAATAAAATCTGCTATGCTATTATGTCTGCACTCGGAAAAGGAGAAGGCACAAGAATAGGAGGACAAAGAGACAAGAAATTGTAATATTTCTTACCTGACCCTGGACAGGGTGATAGAAGCAAGTCTCAGTATGAATCGTATTTCCACACATGCCTGAGAAAATGTCAGTATTGAAATAGGATAGGTATTTTATGAAAAGCAGACAAGACAAAAGACAGCCTGATGTGCAGGCCCTTCACAAGTGAGTGAACTTCACCCCCAATGCAAATGGTGAGTCATAATCAAACATCAGTTCTGAATCTTATTACAAGTAGTCAGATAAATAAAAATAACTAACATAAAATCAATATTGTGTTAGTTCTGGGGTCTGGCTTCACTCCTATTGAAGTCAATGGCAAGAACACTCCCTTTTAAACAGTTTGTTTAGGCTGAGAAGACCTAAGGGAAAAAAATCTAACCAAAGTTTTAAGCATCTTTGAGACAAATTAAAAGTAATCACAAGAAATAAACTAGCAGTTTCCACTCATCCCAACACCGGGAAATAATCAACCAAATATCAAATCAAACAATCCTCGCTTCACCTATAAACACCTGCTTCTATCATAAACCTCAACCTCCAAATGCATTTAAATAATTCCTGGCAGCATGCCTTCAAGATGAGAACTGCACTATTTTAGACCAAATTGCAAAAGTAAATTCCAAAGTTGAGAGTCCTTCCTGGAAGCACAGAGAGGTTTCAGATCAAATGCCTCTACAGATAGTCGCCATGATGGTATTATATGAGGAGAGACGCAGTCTCTTAACAAGGCTGGTCACTAGATATCAAAGGCTTTCTGAATAACAAATGGAGCAGCCCTGTTCATTCCGGATACAGTGGACAAGTGAGTCAACAACCCTTCAGATCAATAACCAGAGATAGAGAGAATTCCCACATTCTTCTCTCAGATCTTTTAAAAATTAAGCACTGATGTATCTTGTATATCACTAGATTTTCCTGGTGTTATATACATAGTCATAGATGCTAAAGCTTCAGAATTCATATATTACTGTATACATTCCAGCTATGAAAATAAAAAGCTAAATTAAACCATTACTTTTTTAGCATGATGCCTTTTACATTAGATCTTCATTGATCATAAAGACAAGCATTGAAAACAACAATTATATAAATTCTCCATGTTTCAGTTAAAATTATTACATTGTTACAGTAGCAAGTTCTCTGATAAAGACTATTTTCAATGACTAAAATTATATGAGAATTATCTGAAAAAAGTCCTTCATTTTATTTTACCAAACTAAAAAATATATATATATATATATATTTTGTCAAGTGGAAAGGAGTTCCTCCTTAATTTAAAAGGAGAAACAGTGACACGTTCCTAGACCCACTTGTAATGGCTCCATTGCATTTAATAATATTTCTGTCTGAAGTGTTCTTTGGCCTTGGGTCCATTTAGGGGCTCATACTCAGATTCTAGAACTCTGTGCAGGATTGCATCTCTGTTTTATGCAAGGGTTGCTCTGTTGCACCTTCCAGGACAACGCTTTCTTTAAGTTTCAGAGTAGTAAAGCCATTCAGTTCTGGCCTATAAATATTTAATATTTCAGGACTAGATCTCTACAAAGCACCGTTTGCCGGTCTTTAGGGCTGTACGGTTCTTACGTGAGAACATGACTATATTTTCCACCTGGGAAAAGCACCTTTCACACTCCTGAAAAGTTGAGAGTGAAAAAACAAATGTTCATGTAGGTTACTTTAGCTTTATTTTTTTACATGAAGAATGGCCGTTCTCTTCCCCCTATCTTTAACATCCTCTACTACTTAATGAATGAGAAAGCTGAAAGATACTCAGCAAAATTTGTTTTCCACCCTGCCAGTCATATATTCATTTTAAATACTCCCACTCATTCCCCCCATGGTGTGCCTGCATTAGGGACCTTTTGTTTTTAGATCACTTTCCTGCTACATGGAAACACTTGCCTCTGCAACATCCCCTAGGATCAAGGGGTGTCAAGCAGCTCTTTCCACCCTCCAGTGCTGCAGAGATTCTCCAGACACTGAAATGCTAAGGTGGTGAGTGCACAATAAGAAGAGAGATAGACTACATTAAGAATGTTAATGTTAGATTATATTTATTTCCTACATCATCTTCTCTAATTTTTTTTTTATCCTGGGTAAATGACATGTAGTCATGAAATTTAAAGGTGAAATGCTCCTCTCCAATCTATATTGAGGGTGAATTCTTCATTCATTCCACATGTAAGGCTTCTGTTGACAAGCACAGATGTGTCATAAAGAACGATACAAAAGATCTTAGGACAGATCAAAGAGTTTACTTTTGACCTAAATGGACGTTATTCACTTCAATGCGCTTTTTCAGAGACACACAGCAACATTACATACTCACATCACACACAATTTGAACAATTGCACGAAATTCTTAGAGGTGTGTACAAAGCAGAGGTTCTCCTGTCAAGGTGGCAATTTTCCATAACACCTAAAACAAAACAAAGTTACCAATATTGCCTATGGTAGCCATAAAACAGATTTTCAGCCATTTTATAAGTTGTCAGAGCTAAAAGGTAAGTTTCACACTCCCCCATCCTCCATGATAAAATCCTGCACTAAAGTGCTTCAACTCATTTTGTGCACCTTGGGTGTCCCAGTTTTATATGGACAGTTCCAACATTTGGGGCTTTGGCTTATATTGCAAGGGTGCCTATTACAAACTTGCCCCCACTCCATCCCAACTTTTCACACTTGCTATCTGGTCATTCTACGTGCACCTCTGGTTCACAGACTATGTAAGGAATATGAAAAAGGCCAAATGAGAGAAGTGTTTTAGCAGAAAGTCAGACATTGATGATTGTGGAAGTAAAACTTATCTAGATGTACGATGCGATTAGATATATAATAGTAAAAGAAGAAAGTGAGGGAACCCAAATCTCAGCCTTTGTCTCAAGCCAACTCTAGACTTTAAAAAGTTAAAAAATGTTCAGATTCTGGGCCCCATATTTCTTTTCAGCCTTTAAAAATAAAAAGAAATAATAATAATCTTCCTTCTTAAGACTTCTATTTAGGCACCAGGTCACCCACTCAAATTCTCAATAGATTCCACTTCACTATTGATCTTCTTTGTTAGGCCAGAAAAGCCTGTTGAATGGTCACAGACTGCTAACTCACTCCTGCACAAGAAAGTCCTATCTAATTTCCTCAGTTCCCGCATCCTACCATCTTCAGGGTTTCTGCTTTTGAAAAGTCTTGTTGAGCGCAGCTGTTTTACCTGAGCCCACAGACTTCTGATTCTAGTCTGGCAACTCTAGAGCTTCCCCTCTCAGGGTGTCACACACTTCTTACAAGGGAAAAGCTTCAGTGTTCCTTAGCACAGTAGTAGATGGCACAGCAGAGATACTGGTGGTACTACTGGATCTCATGAGGAGTTTCAAAAGGCAAGGGAGCCAAATTGCGAGCCATATAAGAGATGAGCAACATAGAAAAGTATGGGAAAATGATAGTGATTATTGACTAACTGTGAAATCCTTTAAAGAGGTAATGTGGAAATGGAAAAGTTGGGGGGATATATTGAAGTGAAGTGAGGAAAGTGGGTGGAGTCAATTGGGGTAGCACTTAGATACTATGGTAATAGGAACCTTATAGATGCCCAGAGAAATTGCTGGGGCCATAAGTACATCAGAGAAGGGGCACGACAAAGATGAATATGAAGACATTTGATATTTCAGGTGAGGAGATGAACTTTTCAGCATTTAGGTAAACTCAACCTACTCTTTCAGTGCTTCAGTTCAACTACTGTCAAATAAGACTAGTATGTCCTTTCTCCCACTCTTTGTCTATCTAGTCTACTTAGATTTTAATCTCTTTAAGAGACTGTCTTTTGCTATGTGAACTTTATACAGACCAAAATGAGGTCCTGATCTTGACTGAAGCCTCTAGACACTACTGTAATACAAACAATAACACTAATAAAAAATAATCACTCCAGAAGAAAATCTTTAACTTTATTTTGCAGTTATTTCCTCTCTCTACGTAAGTATTCACAGCACTGAAAAGAGCTTCAGAAGCATTTACAATCTTGATCAGATGTATGTAATACAAGAAAATCACAGGGTAGGTAGACGGTGCAGAAATGCGGTGAAGAAATTAATGTGAGAAGATCACATATAAACACAGAACATAAAATTAAATGATTCAGACTTAGAAAATATTTTCTCTGTGAACTTGTTTATTTAAAAAGATCAGAACATTAGTCAGAACAAAGAAAACATTGCTAAGAAATAACAAAACTAATGTTTCAATTCTTTAGGTCATCCCAGGAGGTTCAGTTGCCCATGAAAAATGTGTTTATGTCTGATACTGCAGATAGCAATTTTTTCTATGCTGCCAAGAGGACAACATTCAGTCATTTGCAAGTCTTCTAATCCTATTTTCTACTGAACAACCTTGAAAATTGCCCAGAAATGAAGGGGCACACAATTAAGCTGCTAGGAGCTGAAAGAATATTTGAAGTGCCCTGTTTTCTTTGCCTCAAAACCTTATTTTCATGGGTAAAAATTGCATGACAATCAGCAAACTTTTCAAACTCTGCAGGCACCATCACATTATTAAACTGTGACCACACTAGTTCCAAAAGTGTTTATTTTCTATTTTTAGACCATCTGTGACAACCAGCCATCCCAATACTCAGGAAGGCTTGAGGGAACCGGTGTGCATGTGTCTGGAGACAGGGTGTCTGCATTTGGAGGATATTTGTATTTCAAACTATTCAATCTTCTGTGGAATAAGTACACCAATTGCACACTCCATCCATTTAAAGAAAGTAAAATAGTTTTATTTACTATAGTTTCAAGAACTATACAAGCCCTTTAGTACTAGAAATGGAAATTGTCTTAGGACAGAAAGAAATGCAAAAAGGTATTAGCAATAAGTACCAGGAAATGCAAACTCATATTGCCTTGGGTTGATGTCACTTTTCTATTTAAGAAAAATAGATTTTTTAATGATTTTATTCTGCATCTTTAACAAGTATTTTCTGTTTTACATGGAAAAAAAATCTGAATATGTTTGGGGGAGGAAAGGGAATACTAAAGAGACTAATATCTAAACACTTCCCCTCTCCTTCTCCTCCCACACTGTAAATGGTAATTACAGAACCCAGATGCCAAGGTACAGGTATTCTTTTAGCACAGCCAATTCTTTGGCACAACAGACAGGTTAGTCTCTTGATGGGCTTTCTGGACTGCTTTGTCCACCTGAATGCCATTTCCCTTGACTAATCTCTCATTCTAAAGAATTTATGCACATTCATTTTCAGCAAGCTATGAAAAAAGGGAGCATATCTGCACAGCAGGAACCTAGAAAAGCCAGTAATTAGTTGTAGCGCACTGAGATTTATTCATCAATTCAATTCCATCTAATGAAACAAGGAAAATAACAAAGACATACATATTACAGTTTTACAATGACTAGTCAGATTAGTCAACAATGAATTCTGCTTAACTACTTCTCTGAGATAAGTTTCATTGATTTTTTTTCTTTGAAATTAGGTTAAGCTAATTCCATGTTGCAATACCAAGTCTGGAAGCGTCTAATCTTCTTGCACTAGGGAATTGGTTCTTTTAATAGTTATTAAATAAGATTAAACACTGTAGGTCATTAATTTATATAAGTGTCACAATTTAATGTACTGTATCTATACACAGAGCGGATAAAATTTGGTCCCTCTCTTATATCTGTGGAATGAGGTTGCATAGGTGGAACTGAGCAGAGAACCTGCATGTGATATATATCTTTTAGATAGCACATTCCCACCCAAGAAATCCTAATTTTTTTACATACTATAGCTTTAATCCAGGAAAACATTCCTATTTTAGAAGGGCACTTAAGAAACCGTTTAAGTCCCATAGTTTGCTTAAGACTTTTTCTGAATCAGGCCTTAATAAAATACATACAGGCCTGATCTACATGGGCAATGGAGGTCGACGTAATGCCACTTTCATCAACCCTTAAAGTATGCATCTCTACTAGCACATAAATTCCGTTGATTTAAATCACGTTAAAAGTCAACCTAATAAACCAACCTCTGCAAGTGACACAGTGCTGAATTTGAATTCCATGGCTTGAATTTTTGTCAATGTAGGCAGAATGCAACATAAATCAATGGCATTGGCCTCTGGGAGGTATCCCGTAATGCCTTTTTGTGTTTGCTCTGGACATTCATGCTCTGCTGTAATGTGGCCATGTAAAAAGGAAATAGCTTCTCCCCTCAAGTCCCAGGAAATTTTGAATTTCCATTTCTGGTTTAGACAGCGTGGAGAGCGCTTTGTAGCTGAACTATTCATGGTGACTGTACGGCCCAAATGTGCTTGAGCTTGGAGTCAACCAGAGGTCTTGGATCTCATTGGTCTTTGGGGCAAAGAGTCTGTTCTGGCTCAGCTCTGAGCCAGCAAAAGAAATTTAGATATATACAAGAAGAGATCTAGCAGCATGTTGGAGAAGGGGTACAATAGGGATGCGCAGCAGTGCCACATTAAGATCAAAGGGTTGAAGCAGGCTTATCAGAAAACTAGGGAAGCTAAAAGCCATTCTGGCTCCTCACCCAAAATATGCCACTTTTACGAGGAGCTGCATACAATTCTCAGCAGTGACCCCACCATTGTACCACCACACAGTATTGATACCTCCAAAGAATCTCAGTCCACGACAAAGGAGGATAACTCTGGACAAGGAGGATGAGGAAAGCAGGATGAAAGAGAGCAAGGAATCCAGTCTCCCTAAAATCCAGGGCCTGTTCATTACCCCAGAGCTGTCCAGCCACATACAAGACAGCGGGACTGATCGAGATGCAGGGGAAGGCACATGCAGTGAGTGTGTGTGTCAAATTCTTTTTTGCAGTTATGGCCCCAGTCCAGCTTCTTAAAAAAAGAGTTTGTGTTTTTGAGGGGAGGGTCTTACTGGGTGGTGGCAAACTTCAGTGGAGGGTTGCTCCCAGAACAGACTATGTGCAGAGGTATGCTCCAAGAATCCTCTGTGGATACCCACATGACAGTTTCCTTGAGATAATCTGTTAACCTTTGCAGAAGGTTTCTGGGGAGGGCAGCCTTATTTCTTCAACCATGGTAGGATATTTTTCCCCACCACTCTGCTTTTAAATGAGCAGGCATCATCATGGAAGACAGCATAGCAGCATAAGGGCCAGGCCTGTACCCTGATGCTTGCAGCAAACCTTCCCTTCCCACCTGCATTACCTTCAGGAGACTGAAATCACACATGATCACCTAGGGAAGAGGGTACAAATTTAAAAGTATCTGACCAATACAGTCTCTCCTTTTTATTCCTCTGCCATGGACAGAGTCCCTGAGCACCTCCCCAAGACTATTCCTAGTCCTAGTACTGTTGCAATGGGCTTTATGGGTCAGGACACTGTTTGCCCTATGTTTTCTGCTGCTACAATCCACCTGCAGTGTCCTCTAATCTGTTCTGCCCACCTCCTCCCAAACTGGTCCTTGGCATGTTACAGGGAAGCCCAGTGATGCCTCTTCTTGCTCAAATACGGATTGTGGATTTTAGTGCTAATGAAGCCTCTCTATAACGGATGCAAGGGCTCCTTGCTTTCCATGCTTGTAATGCCAGTCCGACCCGTCCAAGATGTACAGAACGGAATGTGGGTCTGGCTTCACCTTGTGAACATGAAGGGGAGTACTTTTTACATTGTAACATTTCTTTTACTTACTTTGGATCAGCTTTGATTTTCTTACAGTTGACACCTCAACTTTTGGCCTCCCTTGGCAAAGATTAGACTTCCCCAGATTAGGAAGGGGGGGGGGAGGACACAGGATGACATGTTCAGCAAACTAATGAATGCCTCCATGGCTGGTGACACAGAGCTCAGAGCCTGGAGGATGTCCTTGTCTGAAAAACTAGACATGGACGTGGAACATAGAAGATCTGCGCAGGAGCAGGAGCATGATATGCAACAGAAGTTGTTGCATATTATTAGGGATCAGTCCAACATGCTGAGGTGTCTGGCAGAGCTCCAGGAAGAACAGCAACAGGACAGACTCCCTCTGCAGCCCCTCCAAAATGCTCCACCACCTACTGCTTTATCATCAGCCCCCACCCTCAAGCAGTCTAGGAGGAGACTGAGCAGGGTGGAGTACGTGCTGCATTCCACACCGATGGAGGCAAGCAGAAGGATATGATGGCCCCTTTAAGAACTACATGCAACCACAGTTGCCTGCCCAGTGAGACTTTACAATGTTAAGTTATCCTCCTTTCCATCCATTAAAACGAGTAACAAATAAAACTTAGTAGCATTAAAAAACAGCTTGGGTGGAGAAGAAGGGGAGGGGCTGCTGGAGCGAGGGTAGGAGATGGGAAATAAAGGCACAGCATAGACCTACATTACTGCAGTTCATTGCAAAATTGTTTTTTAAATGCTTCCCAAAGATGAAGCACTCCACAGTTGGCTCTGAGCATAGAGCTGGAATGTGGCTGCTCAAAATTTGCAGCCAGCCTATCAGCCTCCACAGATAAATCCTGGGGGAACTTTTTCCCCTTTGTTTTATACAAATTATGAAGCACACAGCATGCAGATATAACTGATGGGATGTTCTTTTCACTGATGTCAAGCCTAATGAGCAGACATCTCCATCTGGCCTTTAAATGGCCAAATGTACATTCCACCACCATTCTGCACTTGCTGAGCCTGTTATTGAAACGCTCCTTCTTGCTGTGCAGCTGCCCGGTGTAGGGCTTCATTAGCCAAGGGAGCAAGGGGTAGGCAGGATCCCCCAGGGTCACTATTGGCATTTCCACATCCCCAATGTTTATTTTTTGGTCAGGGAAGAAAGTGCCCACCTGCATCTTATTGAACAGACCTGAGTTCCTAAAGATACGTGCACCTTTCCAGACCCCACAAATGGTGTCAGTGAAACTTCCTCTGTGATCCACAAGGGCCTGCAACACCACTGAGAAGCATCCCTTCTGGTTTATGTGCTCTGTGACAAGGTGGTCAGGTGCTAGGAGAGGGATTTGCATGCCATCTATGGCCACCCCACAGTTTGGGAAACCCATTGCGGCAAACCCGTCCACTACGTCCTGCACGTTCCCAAAGTCGCTACCCTTCGTAGCAGAAGCCTATTGATAGTCCTGCACACTTGCATCACAGCCACTCCAACAATGGAACTGGTGTTCCACAGACTGAAGATGATGTGTGACAGCCTACAGCAATCTGGACTTGTTCTGCTCTATGACTTGTAGCAGCGTGGCCTCAGTAACATCGCTATTTTCCGTGCTGTGGCTCCTCTCTCACCTTTGAAAATACTGCAGGATAAGCCATCAGGTATTTGTGATGCTCACAATGATAGTGCAGAGCTGATCAGGCTCCATATCTCCCCAGCAATGGCATGTGCACAGCATAGAAAAACAGCGTGAAAAAGCGTTTGCAGTTTGTTTGGCAAAAGAAGGGAGGGAGCACGTTGCATCATGGGAGGACAACACGCTTCCCAAAAGACTCTGCGGCTAGTTGTTCTGTGGGATAGCTAACCATGGTGCACTAGTGGCATGAAAGGGCAGTAGGCAGGTAGATATCCGGGACAGCGTAAACAAAACAAAGGAAATTGCCACTGAACCTGAACAGTGGGATTTACAATTAGTATTAGGCTAATTCTGCTCCTATTGATCTCAGTGGACATTTTACCAGCTGGCTTCAGTGGGACCGAGTTAGACCAATGCTGGACACTTCTAAATGGCACACAATGTCCACAATGAAGAGACATGACTGCTGTTTATAAGGTCTCATCAGAAAGACTCTCATAATAAACTATACTGAACTCCTTCTACCTAAGAAAGATGAAAGGCTGAGTTAATTTACAGGTTTCATAATTTTTATTCTAGTCAAAGATACAATTGCTTGTATTCAAATAACCAGTAAATTGTATTTGTTTATATATAAGCTTGGAAGGATAAGATTTTTATAGGTAAATCTCAATTTCATTGTATGCACACAAACAAAAATATTTCTATTGATAATAATCAAAATTTACAATTAGGCAAAGAAAGAAAAATGTTGCTTAAAGTATGAATTAAGGATATTTACTTTGTATATTTTGACATTTAACTCTGACACTTTGCATTTTAATGGTTACAAAGATTAATTTTTGAATCTCCATTTTACTGTCATCAAATAATTATTGTCTGACCCTTCTGCAACTGTGAAAATTTCAATATTGAAAAAATGCTCAAAACCCACAATTCTATTCAACTGTGAAAATGTAAATAGATAAACATAGGAAAAAACCTTTAAAGTATCAATGTGCAAAATTATTTTTAAAAAAGGAGCTCCGCCAAAGCTGATTTATATAGCACCTAAACCACGTACCATAAGGTCCATTCTCCAGCTGAATCAAAGGAGAGTTGTGCATGTAAATCCTTTTTGGGAGGTGGTAGCGTATCTCCCCATACATGGAAAATGAATGTTTCTTTATTCCATGAGTTAGGGATGACTCATGACTCAGCAACAAGAGAGCCATGAAAGAATCAGTTGGCAGTATCTAATGGAGTGGAATGAACAGGCATATTCCCTGTCTCCATGTGAAGTATGGAGATTATAGCAGAACAGCTATTTTCCTATTTGTTCATTAGCTTAGGATGTAAAATCCAAACCTCTTAGCAAATGGAGTTTGAGTGGGGAAAAAAAAATCACCATGAACAATAAAAGCAGCAGTTTGTGATGTTGGCAGACAGACAGCATTAGATGCATTCCCTTTCAGAGCAGTTGTGACATGAACAGCAGAAGATTTCGTAAGCGAGAGAGGACTCAAAATGGCCTAGCTTTGACAACATATAAAAAAAATATGGTAAAAAGAAAAAGAGCAGAAAGAATTAATTCTTTCTGCTAATTTCTGGTCAGCCAGTGGCCAGACATTCAAGGTTAGAGGTACAGCTCCCAACTCGTATAGAAAGTCAAAGTAGCTGATTTTCCACTCACTTCTGGCAGCTCCCAGATACTTGCACATAAAACAACATTTTTGGAGTTCCCTGTGCACAGCAGGAGAAGCAGAGGAACATGCTGCTCAGCACCCTACTGCCTCTGCCTGTAGCTCTGAGAGCAATGATCAGAAAGACCCAGCAGCTCAGAGGCACTGTCTGGTCTTGCCAGTGGAAGACGCCACATGCATATGCCACCCTACATACACCCAGGCTATTTACAAAGCAGATGGCTGCTGCTGCAGCCTTCTCTTCTTTTATCTAATGCCACTTGGATGTAATCAGAGAGATGGGGAGTCCTATAGTGTACTAGAAGCAAGTTGGTAGAAAATATTTTGGCTGGGAAATGTAGGGATGGAAAAAGTCAAGGATTGGGAAGGATAGCAGAAAAGGGAAAATAGGGAAGTTTAAACGTTTTACTCATGAGATGGACGGATATTATAGTGATGAGTGGCAGTATAGGAATCTAGATAGTGGGACAAAGGCCAAAGTGGAGCAAACCAGTGGAAAAGGACAGTATATTAGAGGAGATAATGGAGTTGCCATATTCTCAGTCCCCACTCCACCCCAAGAAATAAAAAAGTGTGGGGTACTTATGGGAAGGAGGAAAAGAACGAAGAGCACAAAAGCATGAGGCACGAAGAAAAAAATGCAGGAAAAAAGGGAAAGAGATGAGAATAAAGGAGTTAGTTGTAACAAACATTGAGGAAACATCTAGAGCTGATCAAGGAACTATTCTCATACTACATGAATTTTCAAGATTTCCAAATATTTTCCTGTCTCAAACTGGGATAAAAAGATCAAAATCCAAAAAAAAATTCATGAACTGAAATCCAAAAATAAATAAATAGTTTTCCTTCCTTACCACTACCACTCTTTTGGGGGGTAAATGTTTCTGATTTAAGAAAAAGCTATTTTTATTTAAAATAGTTTGTTAAAAGAAAATTGACCAACTATAATAAGTACTTATCCCTGTCAACACTACTGATTTTAAACTCACAATATGGGATCATTCCATGTACATTCTTAACATTTTTATCACACATTCCCTGGTTAAGATGTTAAGCAAGGTTAGAGAGGGGTTAGGGAGGGGAGAGACATTGTGCGCTCCATTACAAAAGTTCCAGTGGGCGTAAAGAGCTGACTATCATACAATTAACAGTATTCCAATTGCTATTTAAGTCTAGTTTTGCTATTAACAGCATTATAAAATGAAACATTACAACATAAAAAATAATCTGTGGAAAAAGTAATCCAGCAGTGATATAAATATCCCTTTTGTATCAGAGTGATTCACTATTCCTTTGATAAATCTTACCACAGAAGAGTTTCATTGCATTGAAAAAGCTGCATAAAGGGTTTTAAGAAACATCTAAATGCATCTGAATATAAAACAAAACAAAATTGTTCAATATTCCACTACACAGGCCAGTGTAGCACTTCCATTAAGCTTTAAAAATAGTATTAAAGGGCACTTCACTCTAGTCAAATTTATATCTATTGTCATTTAAATTAGTTGCTAAACAACAAGTCCTATGCAATCATTATGCTGTAGCATGTCATTGGTAGACACACATTTCAAACAAAACAAATGAAGGACTCTGGAAATTACTACAGCAAAATGGGAACAATTTTTAGAAAAAATATCAGAGCAATGGCATTACATCAAAAATACAGTAATAAGCTACATACAGTGAAGAAAAAATGGCACATACAAGAAAACTCATTTTATTCTTATGTGAATATAGTGTATAAAATCATGTGCAAATGGCTTAATTTTGAAAGGATTTCTTTCTAAACAAGAACAGCAAGCTATCCTCCAGAGTCTGCTACACATTCACTTCCATTTAATATATGCTGACTATTTAAATATTTGAAATCTATCACCAAATGAACTATTCATCACGACAACTTGGATTTAGCATAAACTTCTATCAGATCATTTTTCCGACAGAGGAAAATAATTAAAAAGTCAACATTTGACAGCTGTTACCACAGTTCTCTCTTATTCTCAGTAGAGGGAATAACCATAGAAAGCTTAGTTGACACTGCGTAGTAAGTCTTGACAAATGCTGATTGTTAATGGGGGACCTCTCAGTAGTTGACATTTCTGAGTCCTATCAGACATGCATCATGACAGCAAAACTCCAAGGAGACTTTTGCAAATTGAAGAAGTGCATATTTGAGACGTATTTTTTTTTAAAAGTACCTTTGAATGACATTCCCAGATGCTAAAAATGCCACTAACAATTCCATTATCTTTGAAATATATTCTATTCTTGGTTCAAATGAACTCTAATCAGAGGTTGTGCCCACTTCTGAAACTCTAGGGGAATGTTACAGTAAAACAAATTATTTAAAGGAATAAAAAGAACTCTTAAGGAAAGGTAGATAAATATTCTGTCTCTGCATATGCCTTCATTTTGTCCTTATATTTTGAACAAATCTCAAACAACAGGCCAGAAAACCTATTATAACCTTCCACCTTACATCTTATACATTTCCAATGGGGTCTACCAATTCTTACAAGCCATCTTCCACCAAGCACATATAGCTCTTAGATCCAAATATATCCATTTCCCATTTACCTATCTGGTAGCCAAAGTCACCAATATCTTGACTCTTATCCACCATGTTCAGACCAGACTCCCAAGAGATCACATTGTATTTTATTTTCCATATATAGTTCAGAAGCAACACCTCATCTATCCTTATACTCAAAGCAGAGGGGTGGAGGGGAACCCAAAAAACAATCTAGCTATCTTATCCACCTTCTCAACAAATCTGGGAGGCACAATTTACTGTACACGTCATTGCAATGACTTGTGCTATTACCTCTTCTGAAGTAGCTTGGAAACCACCCATCTTGAAGGTGCTGTTGCTGTTCTAGAAACCTCTGCCATCATGGGTAGATGAAGAGCCACAGCAAGCAAGAGAGGTTGGACAAGAGTGCAAGTTATGGAGGGTCAGACCCCAGCCTCTTCCAGGAAACGACAAATCCTAATATTTTGAATTCTTACATAAGAGATATAGTCCATCATCATGTGGGTTATTCTTAGGTAGATGAAGCCTAGCAGATTGCATAAAAGGAGAACTTTTTGGTGGGAATTTATGCTGTTTGTCACTATCATCATACACTTTTCCCATCATATGAGCAACTTTTTGAAAAGTAAACATGTAGCCCATATCCTCCGACATAAAATCTGCACAGATTAATTTCCCCGAACCATAAGAGAAGTTCTCAAATGATACACTATTAAATTATACATTGATTAGATCAAAATGCATCAGGGAACAAGTACATCATGCGTTGAAATACATGTATCTACAAAGTTATCATAAACAAGTTAAGCATAATACTTTTTAAAGTAATTTAATAATTCCATTTATGCTAATTTCATAATCTACTGCTTACATTTTGATTTCTAATGACTGTCACAATTATTAGGTTTTGCATAGTACAGGGCATTTTACCAACTAAAGATTGAGGTTTAATTTGCTGTCTGTCACACACGTATATATGGATTTGCATTTTGTAAATAATATTTATACTACTTTATTATGTCTGTTACTCTAGCTCATACATAATTTATTACCTTTTAAAATAGCTGAATCAGGTTATACCAATGTTAAAGATGCAGAGTTTTTACATAAAATGTTCTCATTTTTATTAAATCACATAATCCTGAGTAAAATTGTGTTGTTCAAGGCTGGCATTATATTTGATTGTTGTCTTTCACACAGAATTATGAAAATGCCACAAAAAACTATAAAAGATGGGAATCGATAATGCTGCTTGAAAACCCTGTCGAATAAAGTTATTACTGATCACATAAATAAGGAACTTTAATGGCAATTCAAGTTTAGGAAACTAAGGGCAGTGATTTTTAAAATGTAGTATTCAGACTGTGTGAACCACGTCTTTCTCTAAAAAAAGCAAAAAAGAATGGAGGAGCCTGAAAGGAGAATATAGGAACAAAAGGAAAAGGAAGCTTTAAGAGCTAGAAGTTGTTTATCTTTTTGGAAGGGAGCAAGAATAGCCAGGGTACAAAACACTTTCAGATACGCAATCCATGTTTGGTTTCTACTATTTGTATGTGCTCCCTCAGCATGTATGAAGTGTTCTCTGACAAGGCTACTCCAAGTATACCGGACAGCTGTTAGCCTTGTTCTCAGCTGATTTAAATCCATTATAAACTCTCCTCTAATCCTTTTGTTCTGGGAGACGGAGTTTCACAATGCATTAATCTTCATGAATTAGCTATTTTAATAAAAAAATTCAACTTAGATGTGACCAGGTGAAGCATCGATTTATTGAAACCTATAAACTTGCCAATAACATTGGAGAGACGGTTTCAGAGAAAAAAAGACCAAGTATAAGTAACAACACACACACTTGTGCAGACATATGCACTATCATTAAAATTACCAAATAGATGATGAGCATCATTTTGGTCCACAACACTAAAAAACACACCAACAAAAACAAAAAAAACCCCACATAGTTCAGTGCCAATAGGCTTTCACATTTTTCTCACTCATAAAAATAACCTGCTTCATTATGTCCTAAAAATCCCTTCCAAACTCTTTTTGGTCTTAATTATTCTTCTAACAATTTACAAGAGCATGAGATTTTCCACACACTTCAGTGACTTGGCTCATCCAGGAAAACCATATTAGAGAGAAACCTGTACTTCTTATTGAGAAACAAAAGTGCTGTGGAAGGGATGGATAGAGAGAGGAATTTCCATCATCTCCCTACTGATCTATACATGATACTTTCAAGTCATTTGAGGATGTACAGAGATCTCTTTGACCTACCAAATACCATTCTTGGAAATGCCTCCAAATACAACACATGTTGAGCATTTGTTTTCCC
Organism: Mesoclemmys tuberculata; assembly: GCA_007922155.1. Classification (NCBI taxonomy): domain Eukaryota; kingdom Metazoa; phylum Chordata; order Testudines; family Chelidae; genus Mesoclemmys; species Mesoclemmys tuberculata. The sequence continues at coordinate 40,145,003 of ML675609.1, read as the reverse complement.
AGTTGCATTTGCTGTTTTAGCATTACCAACCATGCACATATTTTACAACACAAGAAAGAACAGATACATATATTTGTATTTGGTTAAGGCTACATAGGTGAGAATAAACAGCCTCCAGACCAACTAAGGTGAGGATGTATTGGTTCTCTTAATTGAATCATATATGGTAGGGCCCAGTATGAGGAAATATCAAGATCTATGCTTACCCCATACAAAAAAAATTTTTTTTTCTTCATGCATACTAAACGTCCTCCTGACTTTTTAAAGCAGGCATCAAAGATGCAGCAAACAACAGCAGTGCAAGAAACCTGAGGATCCTTATTCAATGTATTATGGAACCAGCCTAAAACAACAGCTTTTAGAAGGATGTATCATCTAGCACCTACCTTATTTTGATCAAATAATGACATTTAAAAACAGATTTTTTTCTACTGTTTGTAAAGAAGCTTCAGTAAACATCAGATGTTTTTTCTCCAAGATACCTTTGCAGCTGAGTGCAAATTTTTCAAAAATGGAAGTTAAGGATTCTGCCACAAAGCAGGGGGCTGGTGTAATGATTGGTCAGAAATGACAGCACCTAAAATGCTGGCACAAGAAAAAGTGGACCTTAGGAATTTTGAATAATTATGGGCCAAGATTTTCAGAACTGGGTGCCAAAAGTCATATTAAAGTAGCTAAAATAATTGGTCTGATTTTTCAGATTCCGAGCACTCAACAGTTCCCATGGACTTCTATACCAATTTTCCTGGAAAAGGGAAAAAAATATGAACCAAATAATTCACATGAAAAATATCAAGGGAAATATAATAAACCTATGAATCAGCAATAATTTTATTCAAACGAAACAGTTTCCCGCTGAAAGACCTGTTTTATTACCTAGTTTGAAATAGACACTTCAAGATATCTATTAAATCTTCCTTTACTGGAATACCCAGAAATCTGGGTAAATGCAAAATCTGAACTGGTACATTTAGCAAGCAAGCATCCATGAAATGCTTGTACCAGTGCAACATATTAATGTCATTTTAATGGAATATCTGTAACGGGATCTTAAAAAAAAAAACAGTAAGTATTCTATGAGAATGGCTAAGGGTCCAAACCAGCCACACTTGGGCACATAAATAGAATAACTTTCATGAGCAACCTCATTAGCTTCAGAGGAGTCCTCTGGGGGTTTATATGTGTGCTTACACACAGCAGGACTGAACCCCAATACTGTAAAAAGTGTGACAGATACAACTGAAGGCAGCCAGTGGGCTGATTATATTCACAATCATAATGTGAGATTTTGCATGCAGCTTCTCCTATAGGGTCGAGACATTTTAAAAGATGAAGATGACAAGCACACTTCATTAAAACAAACAAACCAAAACCAGAATAGGATAATCTGAGTTCAGTGCACAACTGCAGTTGTCTTGAGTTTGCATTAACAGTTTTAGGGGGGTTTCGTGGAAATAAAGCAGTATATATTATTTATTAGTTTCTGAACATAAACACTATCCCTGCTCCGAAGAGTTGGACAAGGAAATGATTAATTTGTCTAGGTGGCAGTGGCTAAATCCTGATAATACCAGATTTTATTGGTACAGTGTCCAACCCTCCATCCCAATTACTCCCAATTACACGCAGATTTCATGGCAGAGGTGGGATTTGAACAAGGAGAACATAGCAGCCTCAAAAGCTAGCCGTGGAAGAACATTCCACACGTGCGAAGCATCATGGAGGGAGTGTGTGGAAGGTTTATGGGAGAACCAAACAACAGCCCTTGGAAGCTGGCACCATTGCCAGATCGGAGTTAGGCCGTTGGACCTACATTCTCCTTTCACTATCTAGGAAGTTCGTAATAAAAGGCCCAGGTCTTTCAAAGTTTTATGTATGCATTTCACTGTGACTTCACAAATACTTAAGCATACGCTTCACACATTTCAAGATCAAGGCCTAAAATCAGTTACGAGGACAAAAATACATCTGTTAAATACAGTATTCTTTTTCCCAGACTTTAGCTAGAATGAGTATAATAAAATATGTCAAGTTATCAAATGGAGTCAGAAACTTGAGGTTAGGTTACTTAATGTATTCAAGTGATCATGAAGACAATCATTACCATAGCAGCACAGTATATTGGACTACTTATGATAAAATTACAAGTACAATATTAATGCACAAGCTGAATGTATATTTTTTACTGACTAATGCAATGCATTGGTAGAGCTTCATTACTTTCAGAAGCCCGTTCACTGTAATATAAATCACCTCTTATTATGCCAAATGAATAGTATGCCAAAAATTAAACAGGTAGGTTTTTTGGTTTTCCCACAATCTCAGAACCCCATCTTGTTATATCTCTGATCGTTCCTCCCATTTTTGGCTTTTTCTCTAGCCTCTGCATCCTTTAATTTATCTACTTCATCTCCCCACTGTTTTCCTTTCACCCCCCCCCCTCGGCTCACTGTTGCTGATTTTCATCTTTCTCCCATTTGCACTCTCTATCTGCTTCAGTGCTTAAAACCTAATATAAAGCTACACAGCAGTGCCCTGAAAATTCTGATGCAAATTACAATATTTTTTAAAATGTGAAATGTCAGCAATTCTGTTTATCCTTATGAGAAAAAATTCACATTTAAATGTAGACTTAAGTGTGAGCACATGATGTTATTACCCAGAACTCTTCTAATTAATTAAAGCTCCTGCATTTAAATTCACTTCTCAAACACTGAAATCAAGTAATTCAATAGCTATTATAGTGATTCTGTACTGTTTAATTGTAGCACTACATTATATTCTAAAACCAAAAACAGTTAAATGAAGCTATGTGGGAACATCAAGAGTCATATATGAGGGATGTCAGGAATCCCGCTGCTTAAACAATACTTTTTTGCCAAAGTATTGTTTCTGTTACACCATAGCAAAATGAAAACACATTGTTCCTATTTGTACATCAACTGTCAAATGTACCTTTTATCTTCAGCGCAGAGTTGGAATAGTTCTACTATTCAGATATTAACTAATATTCACTTACTCACTGTTTCTTTGGGAAGAAATGTAATAGAAAATGAATTGCATTTAAAACAGCATTAATAATGTGACACAAAAGCCAGGAAATTTAAAACTAATGCTTACTCTGCTGTTAGCTTGCTGTTTAACTAGTATTAGATGGAATGCCAAATGTTGGCATATATTACCAATGTCCAAATAGCGTGGTAATAAGTTGTATGGCTTGATCCAGCAAAACATTTAAGCACATGCCTAACTTTAAGCATATGAGTAATCTAACTGAAGTGCACGGTACTACTCATGTGCTTTGCTAGATCAGGGCCTACATAAGCTGTAGAAATTTGGTCCAAGAGTGAAGGATAAAGACCGAATATTAACTGTAAAGTTTTCATTTCTGGGGTTCCCATCAGTTTGGATCACTCATGTCCCATTTAGATATGGGAAGAACTAGCCCTAAATTAGAAGAAAGGCTTTTGTATGTTTCAAAAAGTAGCATTTCTTAATTTCCATATAAACACAGAACTCTACTTCCCGGTTTAAGTTGGAATTGGAAACACTACAATAGAGGCTGTTTTTGTAGAATGTGCACTCCAGTAGCTACATGAAAATATCTTTTTTAGACCTATCTGAACCGCAGTATTGCACCACTTATTAGGAGCTTTTCCATTAACTTCAAGAGATCAGAACTTGGGCTTTTGTGAGGTTTTCAATAGATTCTGATATTCCAGTAAATTTGAGATTCACTCATGAGTCTCAATAGTAAAACATTTTATTTGGAAAATTAAATGAGATGTTGTTGATTTATATTGGCTAGTCCAGCATTTTGAGAGCTATTCTGAGTCTGAACAAATTCAAGGAGAAGCCTTTTTGTTCCTCTTTTGAGTACCACATGTTGATAGATCCTCCCTCATGCCATGGTTTAGTTAAACTCTTGGTGTCAGAGCCAAACACCAGTGATGTTAATAGGAGTCTTTCCACTTACTTCAACAGGTTTTGCTAACCTCTATATTTTCAAAGTCCCAGACAAAATCTGATATATGAGATATCAAAAAGCAAAGTACTATGTGTAGACATACCATCCAAATGACAGATCATAACACCAGAGATAACTCTTAACTAGAATTCCAGATCCAATAATCCCACACCAGTTTTGGTGAAGATACAGTCTCTGTGTTTTAAACCTCTCTCTCTACCTACAATTATATTTAATCATGATTGTTTATGTTCAAATTTACAGAAAGTAACTAATTTGAGGGCTGGCAGGTTGAACGGCTTGTCAAATCAGGAGATTGCACACGTTCAAGATTAACAAAGCCTATTATTTTCACCAAGGAGTTAAGGGAAGAGAAACTGTACTGTACATTAATATGGCATTTCTTTGTAGTTACTGACTATTTTTATCTGGTCTCCCTCTTCAGGGAACAAACAGGTCTTCTTTACCTCTCCATCAAGAAGAGAGCTGTGACATAAACCTTACTGAATTAAGTTAAACCTTACTGAAATAAATTTAATACCTTTGGGGTCTATTGTATCAAAAATTGCAATTGTTTTTGTGTTATTGTGAGAGGAGGAGGTATGCTAATGTAATTCCTTCTTCAGAACCCTTTGAAGTTTTGCCCTGAGGAGTGACCTATTGACTGGCTGATTACTCCTTCAGTCTCTTCAAAAGGAGAAAAATAGATTTTTTAGAGGCCAACAGACAAAGAGAGGATAACTTGATGGTGAACTGACTCAGAACATTTGTTCTGATCTAGCAAACTGCCAGAATCTCCAGTCCATGGAGGGCATAATCAGGGAAGGGTTTGAAGGACTTTGGCCTACCATGGCCCCAGAAGACTGGGTTTTGTTCTGAGAAAAGGGTGTGATGAACCTGAAACCACAGAAAAACCCTTTGGTGGGGAACTAAAGGATTGCTCTTGCTAGCATCCATGTTGGAGGTGGTGAACTCTGGTAAGCTTGTGAGTATGTATGGAAGTTTTTATTATTTTCAATATGTTTTCTCTATATTGCATTTACCTTAAGAATAAAAAATGCTGATTTAGAAAGACCTGTGTGGTAACTTAATATTATAACAATTACTCTGTTAAGAGAAGAGAAGAGGTCAGCTTAAGCAGATTGTCTTTTGCTGGGGATAGGCAGGGAACAATACCCTGTAAATCCCCTAGTCATGAGGCAGAGAGATGGGGGTCTCCATCCAATGGTTGGGGAGCCAGAAGCCAGTGAGTGGGTGCCCTTGTTGGACCATAGAGGTGGAACACAGATGCAGTTGACCTGGACCGTAACATATTAACTTTGTAGACGGAAAAGGCGAATGAGCAAAAAGAGCTTGAACCGAGGGAACCAAATATCTAGTTGACCTTAGGAGCCCTAATTATCACTGTCTTCACCTCTCCCTACCAACCACGGTCCTTACCAGCAGCAGTTCATGTTGAATCATAGTTGACAGTCACATAGCTAAACAGGACAGTGCACAAACAGGACAGGGATGTATATGCACAAAGTTCATTGTCAATCACCAGAATGCATGTTAGATTTAAGAGAAAAACATCTGCCAAGAGGAAGGAAAGTGCAAAAGTACTGGCAACAACTATTACAAATTAAAGTAGAAATATACTTAAGTCAGTGTAATGAAAAAAAATAAATAATGCATTTAAAATAGTGATGATTTACAGAACAATATTACCCTAACTATTAATATTATTTGTACTGTAGTTTCACTCTTAAGGATTTAAGTATTGTTGTATAGTTAACAATCTACCCAATATAATTGTTCAGTAACTTAAAAGATCCAACCAAGAAAGGTCTTTGCATCCTTAAGACCTTCTGGATTTATAATTATATGATTCCTTGAGGAGATCACCCTATTAAAAAAATAAAGACAAATAATAATAATAATTAAAAAAAGGTAAAATAGAATAGGATGGATAAATGTAGTACAAAGAACATGTCAGCAAAACAAATTTAAGAAACAAACAAATAAACCACTCCCACCCAATTTGGAGGAAACAAACAAGTGGCTTCAAAAATTCAATTTGCTGCCCAGTTTTTGAACATATTACAATAGTGGAAAACTGGTAGAAACTTTGGTGTAGGTTTGGACAGATAAGGTTTCCAAGTATTGTAAGGGCATTCCCAGAAATATGTTACCAATTCTGACGATTGTATTAAGCTAGTGGAAAAATAAGATTCATCAGTTAAACTATGTCACGCTATTTCACAGCACTGTGTGCATGTATTAGACGAAGTTAGTAATGAAATCTCAGTCCACAAGGTGGATTACCAATAAAATTTATTATCATGGACTCTGTATCAAGTCTTTACTACTTTATACCTGCTGAATAAAATTATTTTACGAGCACAGCTCTCCCACCCCAGTGCACACTGAATTCTCTCTCTCTGAAGGAAGGTTTAAAAATAGCTTTACAGAGCCTAACCTATGAACACTGGAACGGAAGATATCTGACTAAGTCTGGTAAGTCTATGTGACTAGGTGGACTTCAGCTAATTTATCTGGATTTGTGACCGCTGCAGACTTCACCCTTGAATTCTGAGACTAACCAGCTTCCTACCTGGGCTGATACGCTGCCCATTTTATCATGAAGTCTATGGAGATTGCAGTCTCTGCTGAGACTGTTGCTCTCTTTAGAGTTCATGTGCTCAAGGCTTCCCTCAAGTCAAAAAGTTCTCAACACACTTTCTGGTGCATCTTATTCAAGGGAAGTCCTCCAAGAGCATACAAGGTTTAAGTCCTCGTCTGTCTCAGCCAGAAGTTACTAGAACTGCTGAGATACTTCCCTGAAACTGCAATGAAAGAAGGCCTACTGGAAGTTAGAGGGAAGGGTAAGAAACAAGAGAAAGAAAGAGAAACATCAGGAAGTTAATCACTAAGTCTCAGTTAAGAGATCAATAGAGAGTTAATTGTACTTGGATTTAAGGTTGGGGCTCTGATGCAAATCCCAATGAAGTTAAAGCAGGATCAAGTGTCAAAGAAAGGGGAAAGAGAAATGGAGGAAAGTGGGCAGGAAAAGATGATTTCAAATGATATTGGTAGGAATGCCAATTTTGGGAGAGAAAGCCGTAGAAGAGGGGCTGGTGTATAAGACCTTCCAGGGGGACCCTAAGGGTAACAAAAAGGGCTTAACCAAACTGAATATTTTGAGGTTTGCCATGCTAGTGTACTTCTGCTATAGTAAACTTCACAGTTGATTTATAAAATATTACAGAAATGCACCCCCCCACACGCCCTCCGGTAAAGTGATTTAGAGAAACATAAAAGAGAAAGACTTAGCAGCAGAAGGAAGGAATCTCTAGCTTGGAGCCTAGAATAATACAAGACAGGATTGCCAGTGGGTCAATAATGGGGAGTTTTCTTGATAAAAGGCTTCTTTTTACAAAATAATCCATTTGGTTGATGAAGTAACTTGTTTATTTTGACATTAAGATGTCAGTTTGGGGTTTTTTAAAATTAACTAAAGGTTATACGTCTATGGGAAAGGTTAATCCTTTCACAATTAAGTTAAAGTAAATCAACCTTCACTTGCCATCATACCAACCATTAATTTGGGGAAGAGATGGCACAGTCTGAAGCAAAAGTGGAAAATAAAACCCAAGCAAAAGAATGAGACCAGCAAATATAGAAATGTATGCCATTCCTTGTTGCTGCTCAGCCTCGATTGACCTCTCCTCCTAAAGCATCATCCTATGTAGCAGCTGTCAAGATGTTGATGGGCTGGCAGAAACTTATTAACACTTCAGTGGCACTGACTTTTTTTCCTTCAGTAATAAGACCAGGTAGTTATAACTGACTGAAGAGTTAGTCATAAGGTTTTTGGAAATACTGGGCCAAATCTTCACATGATGTGAATTCGTGTAGTTCCATTGTAGCTATATTGCTTTACACTAATCCATTATATGGCCCATTATCTTAATTTAGTCCTTACAGACAGTTTCTCATCTAGCTATGGACTTGAATGTTGTATAAAATTACAACCCATCAGACCAGTTTCTTTTACAAAGAGAGACTGAGAAATTTATCAAAAGAAAAGAAAGCTGTTCAGGAAACAAAAGGAAGAAAAGAAAATTATGTACGCCAGGTCCATTACTCTTTTCCTGCTTCCACTTCACAGAATGAAGAGCCTACTATGCTGAAGGTAATATAGTTTCACTGTCACTTTCTTAAAATCGGAAGTGGATCCAGCAGAACGATTACTAGTTTTTTAGTCTAAAATGTTTTCTTTGCAAATGTCAAATACAATATAAATCAGAGACAGATACTATGTGAAGCAGTTTTAAATAGTACAGTCAGCTCTCAGAGGTGGTTATTGTAAGGATCACTGACAGCTCACAGACCCAAACTTTAAACAGATGTGAGGATGCAGCTTAAGTACAGTGCCAACCTTTGCTGGATAGATACTTTAATATCAAAGAGACAAAGTGAATACAAATATTAATACAAAAGATGTGTTGGTCTTCATAGTTCTATTTCTAGGAAAAGCCTAATATGTATTTGCTTTATCATAGCCATTGTGATCAGAAAACTAAACATAAATCAAAGCATCAAAAATTACTGCATGGTATCACTGGCAGGATATATGGCAAGTCTACTTCTTAGAGCAAGGTTAAAATAAATCCAGCATTTCCCAGTACAGCAACACATTATACTGACAAGATAACTGAAAATGCCATAAATAAAAATCACTCTCATGATCTTGTATCAGTCTCTGGTGGATAATATGGTTTATCTGAAAAATACCACCTCCAGCGCTGACTGTAATCCAGCAGCACAAGTGGATGTGTATGACTCATGCTGAAAGTAAAAAGAGTAGGAATGTGTTGTACTGCAGCTTCTATTAATGATTTAAAGAGATGCAGTGTGCAGACTTATTGGAAACTACAGTTCAGTCCTGATTTACTACATAACAAAGTGACAGTCAAAACACAGGGTTGTTTTGTTTTTTCTACCACCACTCAGGCTTTTGTATTAGGAAAGAAATTAAGTGTCTGATTTTTAATTTTCATTAAAAAATTATCCCTTTCCTGATTTTTTTAAGAGTATTCATAGTTATGATTTCTTTAACTATATTCCCATCTATGTGGTACAAAATCTCAATGTCTATTAAATTACAGACCAAAACGGATGCTTGGTTTTTAATTACTTTCAAAACTAAAATATCTGACTATAAAGGATGGCTTCTTCAGCTGGGTGAAACATTTATTTACTTTGCTGTGCTTTTGGAGCTCACTGAATGTTTATAATTAGGTTGTGTAACCATGCGAACCTTCAGCTGGTGTTTGCTTTTTTAAAGCAGTTTTGTTCTGCATTTTGAAATAAGGAAATGCTACAATACACCATATAAATTATGCATTCTATAATCTATATTTGCAATGTGAAAAAGCCTACTTCAAAAATATAATTGCTGTATTTTAAATGCTGTTTAGGTGCACAGCAAAGTGATGCTTTATGTTTTAATGTAAATAGATATATTTGCATTTATGCACTTATGAAGCAGAGAGAGATTCTTCAGCCCCAGTCCCACACTTTCACATAACCGTAGAGGAGCTGCCATGCCCATTTAGCCACTGAATAGCCTTCATCTGCTACAGTTACTTCTCCATGGTATCTCAGATAGCATAGCTCTCCACTATGCTTAGAACAGAATTGAGGGAAATCCAATACAGTGTCTGAATTTGTAAAGGAATTGTGGGTGAATTCTCCTTGATGCACTCTCTCATATATGAAATATTCATAGGAATGATCATACTGATGAGACCAGCATCTTGTCTCCTATAGTGGACAAAACTTAAATGGTTCAGAGGAAGGTCCAATATATCCTGTAGTGGACAATGATAAATATGCATAAATACACTGTCATACAATTATGATGCTTTTCATCTGATAGGATAGTTAAATTGCCTGTAAGTAAGTGTCATATAATTCAAAAAGAAATCAGACATTCATATGGCCACAGTGGTCTGAAATCCCCATTACGTCGGATGAGGTTATGCACAGGAGTGTTATGGCACAGATATTACATGACATGCAGTGTAAACCATATGACCACGGTGTATATTTACACAGAAAGAGCCTAATCCTGCAAGTTGTCCCATGTAGGGAACTGCATGGAGCCCAAGTTGTTTTGAAGAGACTAAGTGGGTGTAGGGATTTGCCTGCACAGAGCAAGAGCAGGGCCAGAGTTTTAGATGCATGGTCTGGACATGCTGCAGGTCAGACCTGTGGGTTTTCACTGCCCTGCGTGTTGCATAGCTATTTCAATACCTGTGTCTTTTATCTAGCCAGGGTGCTGCAATACTTTTGGAATTAATAAAGGCAGTTGGAGAGAGCAGTCATTTCTGCAGGCCCTACATGGCCCTCTTTGTTAGAGACAATATTGTAATGTAGATTTTATTCAGTTCCCTGTAGGGTTTCACTCAAAGCAAGTAGGAAATTGTACTTTTCACAGTTCCCACTGTTTCTCATCTGGAAATGTAATATCAGCACTTGAACTAGTGCTTCTAGAGGTAATAATTACAGGAATGTCAACAAAATAAAGGTTGATCGGTATTGCCAGAATACCCACAAGTACCAATTACTTTAAGAACCAGAAGTTACTGTAATACTGAACCTTTTCTTTCATATTTATTTATTCCAAATGCACACTGAAAAAATGGATCAAATAATCTTGAAAACTTATACAGTATGTGTAACATATGACAGCACACAAGATGTCCATTACTGTCTAGATAAATTACTAGAACCCAGAACATCTAGTTTCTAGGGCATGATAGAAATAATTTTATACATTAATGGTTTTCTGATGCATTTAATTAAAAAAACTTAGCATTTGAAGCAAATGCATACAGTACGAATATTTTCCTCTAACAAAACAATGAGCTAGAGTAATGAAAGAGACAGAACACTGAGAAGAGGAAATAAGGGAGAAACGCCAATATAGGTACACAAGTCACAGTCTACAACAATACTACCCCTCTTAAATTTTGCATCTGTGCCATCCTTCCAAGTAGGCAGCTAATACCAAAGTCTATCACAAAGACAGTAAATCTGGCAGAAAAGATTTGAGAGCTAGGTTAATACCACATCAACTAAAAACAATGAACAAATCCAAAAGAGAAAAGAACTCCACCTCTACAGAAGTTGTGGTACAAAGAATTAATTACATACAAAATCACCTCTTGAATAAGTGCGCAAAACTCCACAGCCAGGGGAAAGTATGAAATGGCCCTCTTGTCACTGAAGGGATTTTTGACTCAAACCCTATAATGCTTTCCAGTAACTGGAGTAAGTGTCAGAATAGGAGATTATTTTTGTTATCTGTGTATGTGAATTGCACAAACCAGCAAATATGAGATAGACAACTATCTCTCCACAAACCTTACTTGGAGATTAGTGAGAGTGTGCTCCAAGGTCTTGCTTCAGAACATTTGTGAAGTTACAAAGTATAAAGCCATCAAAATGGATAACACAGTTTTAAACTTTAGTTCTCACATCCACACCCACACTAACTCCTCCCTATCTGACTCAGGGCAGAATCATATGAAATACAGGTCACCATCTCAATCAAAGATACGACTCCTCTAAACAAATGCTAATATTCAAAGCATTGACTCTGAAAAACATGATGGCATTCTGACCACCTTTTTTGAGTAGGTGTGATATTGTTAAGTATAAGGATCATGCTTAAATCCTGATTAACAAATGTGTTATTAAACCATTTTCTTAAAATTAGTGTTGTTTATGTGTAGACACTTATTTCAGTTTAAAACTGACTATGTTGCAGCTGAGCTTGATATTTTATATGTTAAACAATCTGGACAATAAGTCACAATGCCAATGTAGGTCAATGTTCCCAAAAGGAAGGGTTAATTAAGAAGGAAGAAAAGTCTTAACAGGACTAAAACCAGAAGAAGGGGGAACGCAAGTAGTCTCAGCTAGGATGACACCCAGAATGACACAAGCAGGAAAATAAAGGGGGTGAGACATTTGGTGGGTTTTTTGGTTGGTTTGTTTGTTTTTTTATAAAAGCAAATACCCTTCCCAGGAGAAAGTCAAGGACAATAGAGTTGAGCTCAGCCTCCTGCACCCTCACTAGGCAGAGAGATGCTGAAATGTGCTTTTGGGCCATGCCTCTTTGTATTCTTGTGACTCAGTTATGACATCCTGACTGACAGAAGGTTTTCAAGTTGAAGGCACATTGCAAAAGTATGGATCAATATGGATGAATAACTTCAATTTTAATTCAGTCAGCTCTCCGTGCTGTCTTCTTGTCCAAAGTGTTGTAGTCATTACTCTGTCAAAGCAGAATCCCTTTTAAGGGCATTCTGTTGGATAGATCCAGTACCTATTGAAGTCAATGGAAAGTCTCCTATTGACAGTAATGGAAGATGGATAATACCATAACTAATTTTTATACTATTTGTTTTAGCTAGAATATGTTTTGCCTTAAGACTTGCAATGCATTTCTATGCAGCTGAGGTTCGTTCCAATTGAATTTCCTGATCTAGTTGTTCGAGTAGGTCAGAAAGGTTGTAAGTAATAAACAAATTGCTAATAAAAGCGGAAAGAAAGGAAGATGCTTGGAATAAGAGTCTCTTTGTGGAAAGATTTACTATATAACAGTATGTTTGATTTGTTTATGGAGTCAACAACAACAGAAAACATGCTGTGGCTGAAGAGAATATGTCATGGTAAAGGGTGAGCAATACTAGAATTATTTTTTTTAATTGATATTTTCAATCCTGGTTTTTATTGAAAAAATATATGTTTTGTAGCTGAGGGAGTACTCCAATTCACTATCATTTTTGTCTAAATTTTTTTTTGACGTATACATAAAATCCAAGTAAATAGTGAAAATCAACTGTCATTCAACAAAACCAAACTGAACGATTTGTGCAAACTGGCACATACTTAACTGGAACTATGTTGTGCCATCCATTTTAAAGAGGACGCCAACATTAAATCCATGCGTCATTCTTCTTAAAACCTAACAAAAAATAATTAGTACCTATTGTACAAAGTCTGGAGTTGATTTTACCACTCTTACTTAGCAGTGAGTAGTACCTAATATGGGAAAAAGGCACATACTTTCTAGTGATCATAAGAGTAAATGCTAAAGGAAGAAAATGAGAATATTTAGAACGCTTCTAGTAGGATCCAACTGATTTACCATGCTACAGTATTTATTAAAATATTTCCTGGACTGAATAAAACCAGGACACTTATATATAGTACACAGATGATCCTGATTAGTTGTAAGTCTTGGGGGACATTCTGAAGAATTCAGGTACCCAAAGTTCAGGATTAAATTTAATTTCTATTTGAATTTTGGATTCAGGAGAAGTATCTGAATTTCAGAGTATCCAAAGTTTCAGATAATTAAGGTTTACTTGAATTAAAGTGACCCAAACGCTATTTGGCAATTTATGTGTAATACATCAACAAATGAGGGAGAGATTTAAAAAGAAATTAATAACATTGTAAGGAAAGTGAAGAAGTATCTATAGTGAACCATGCTTTGCTGGCAATTCAAAGGTTGGACAGGAGTGTTAACCTTCTAGTGGAAAGCACACAGAAAATTCCTCCTTACATAGTCCCATAGTAGAGATATTTGAAAACCTCATCCTGTTCAGCACATAGACACACCAAGCAGTTTCAGAAGCTTGGAGGTTGAGACTGCAGATGAAACGTGCCTTGAATCTCTCACTCCACTTATTGTTTTGCTCTTGCTAAGATCAAGATGGAAATTTCATGTTTATAATGCCCATAAAAATGGCTACTCCCATACAGATGGGAACAGGAGAACTTTTGTCCCACCTGCAGCATACAACCTTCATTTTCTAATGTGCCTTCTCTGGCATGATCTCTGGCCTCCTCCAGAGTTTTTATTTCAGGCTGATGAAGTTGTCAGGAAAAGCCTCCATGCAGATAACTTTCGGAGTATTAGACAGATAATGCCTCAAGTTCCAATCCCAAAATGAGCACTCCTTCAAGGATGGATCATGTAAGAAAGAGGGGATTGCTACAGACAATAATCTATATTCATTCACCCTGACTTTGTTTTCCTATTTAAGACAGTCAAAGAGCACAAAAGGATCGTTCAATGGCTTTTATTTCTAGAAAGTAATGAAAGAACCACTGTCAACAGTCTGCTTCTTCCTCTTTCTTTCTCTTGCTTTCTTGCTCTCCTTGGTTTTTGAGACAAACCAAACCATACAGGGGTTCAGACACTGACAACCTTCTCCAGCAGCCTTTGTGAGGAAAGACAAGTCCTTTCAAGGAGACAGAGCTAAAAGGAAGTTTGACATTACATGTATTTCTGTCCAACAGACCTAGAGTTGTCTCTCCCTCCTTCCAAATACAAGAGAGCATCTAAATCCTCATTCTCCAAAGGAGATAAGACAGACAAGTCTCTCCCTATTCATCATATAGGCCAGTAAACAGTTTTAGAGCTACCCACACCCAAAGCTCCCTTCCCAAGTTATCGGTATGTTAGCATAGGCAGAGGTTTTGGCAGTGGACACAGCAACTATAAGCTTTCCCTTGGAAACCTAGACTTCACTCTGCCTAATGCACATGAAGCCTCAACAAGAGCCCTGCCTGCTGCTTCCTGCCTCCTCACACATGCAGAGACAAATGAACATCACCCTATTTCTCCACATCACTGACTCTCCATTGTTTACAAATCTCACTTGAAAACATCTTTCTGCATATGCCTCAAAATAGCAAGAAAATGTGGACATTAATTTCATGGCTGTATCATTTAGTCTGGAAAATTATTTTGGGCCATAGCTTTTATGAAAGATGCTATAATTATGTTTTACTCCTTATTCCTTTCCATGTGCATTAAAAGTGTGATTTTCAAAAGCACGTAAGTGATTTACATACCCAAGACCCCACTATGTGCTTTTGAAAGTCCCTGGTTAGGTAGATATACTTTGCATCTGTTTCTAGGTAGACCATAATAACCATAACCATATAATAGAACCAACTAGGGTCCCCATAAACCTATTAGAAATCAATGGGGAAATTCACATACCACTTAGTGGGATTTTAAATGGATGACCCTGTGTCAAAAAATAATTGGACTGTGAGATGTAACATGGTTTGAAAACATCCATAATTAAAAACCTCAGAAACCATGAGGTAAACATTAAGCCTCGACAGGATCATGAGGAACAAACTAAAAAATCAAAAACTTGTAATTTGTGTGAGACAGAAAATCACAAAAGTGAATATTGTATTGCCAATGGAAATGCAAACGAACAGTGCCTTAAGTGTAACTTCAACATCCACCAGGAAAACTCAACAACAGTCTGGAATGAAAGACTGAGTACATGAAAACAATCTTTTGTTCTTGTGAACTAACAGATGAACTAGTCTTTTAAAGACAGCCCTGTTTCAAATTAATCAAGTGTTCATATGAATTGACCAAAAAGGCAAATTATTGTTTTGCAATGAAAAACCAAAACTAAAACAAAGAATTTCATTCTGAAAACCAGTTTGCATTGAAAATTTGATTTTCAGTAAAATAGTTGTGCTTTTTTAATTTAATTTAATTTTTTTTAAATTTGAATTAAAAAGAAAATTTTCAGGAAAGCATTTTGGGTTTCTGGGTTTTTTTTATTGAAACAAGAAGAGAAAATGAGAATTAGTACTTTCATAAAAAACCTTTTTTGTTGAAAACATTTTGCTAAAATAATTCAACCAACTCTGGTGTTATTCCTTTTGGAGAATAGTTGCAAAGGCACACATGTAACTTTGTAAAGGAACATTTGTAACTTTCTGCCCTTTGTGCTTTTGAAAAACCTCTCCTTTAAAGCCTAGCTGTAGTCTAAGGAGTTTACAAAACATATCTTCCAAATTAACCCAGCTTTGTTTCTTAGTGGCCCCATATCATATGTACTCAAATTTCAAGGAAAGACAAAGGATAAGAGCTTAGTTAAAATTTGAATTTCTGTCCCAGGGAAAATGCTATTTCAACATTTCTTTTTGCCATGAATCAGAATGACATTTGAAATATCAAATTTTACAGAATGAAAAGTTCAGAAAAAATGTCAATTCAGAAACATTTCAATGTTTCGTTTTAGGTTGCTGAAACAAAAAGTATTTTGGTTCAGTTAAGTCAGTTCAATATTAAACTGCATCTGCCTATGGTGCTTCATGGAAGTTTCTGTTCAAGCATCTCCTGTCCCCACTCGTCCCTATGGCTATCTGGCCAGATTACATTTCCATGGATATATACTATGCAGCCCAGACAGAAGAGAGACTACAGTGCATTATGGGAAATATAGTCTGGCCAGGGAGCTGAGCCCATACAGGAGAATCAGGTAGGAGGCATCCTAACAAGGCAGCTCTGCAGCACCACAGGCAGATGCAATTTAAGGCTAAACCGATTCTAAACAAAACACATAGAGGTTCAGTTCAGCATCAAATCTACCCCAGACTAAATATTTTATTGCAATTTTCTCATCAGGATATTGAAGACAGGTTGTTTTTTTTTTGTTTGTTTGTATTTTGTTTTGGGGGAGGGGGTAAAATTTAGAAAAATTGATGGAAAATTCCTGACTAGCTATAATTGGAGATTTTAGGGGCTGTTTTTCCCTCCAAATTGCCACTCTCACAAACCCAAACTGGGATCTGAAAATAATCAAGCTAGGTTCTTTCCTTTTCAGACATTGTAACAATTATAAAACCGTGTTGGACAAATGATGCCTTACTACTAGTCATCAAATTATGCTCCACAAGAGAAGGACAAGCACGCAGATATTTAAAACAACATTTTTATTTCTGTATTTGCCATAGTAGACATATTATTATAGCTAGCGTCCCAGAGCTGGCACTGCCATTACCTTCTTAACCAGTGGAAAAATGAAAGGATGGTTTGAAAAAGGATGAAATTAGTGTAATCATTAAGAGAATAAATGGGGTGTTTAAGAATTGGAGTAATTGCGGTCACCAAATAGGCTGGAAGCTGAGCTTGAATAACTGAAAAATTGTCTATCAGCACGAACTGAACCCCAAATATTTATGCAATTTCTTAACAGCTGCGCTGGCCAAGGATCAGTGGACCAGGTGGTAAGACACAGATGCTGAAAAATCAACCTAAGCTCATAAATAGTGAAGAAAGAAAACTCAGAGTTGTCAGTATTAATGGAATTAAAAAATCAAAACCATCAGGAGAACCGCTGCTGGGAAGTTAAAAAAAATGCTGCAACTAGAAGACTCCATAATAGATTTGAAATTAAATCAATAACTCTTACCTTTCCACCATAAGTAAACAAAGTGAAACAGTGCAGAATGTAGTCTTGCTTAAAGCATTGCTATAACTCACTACGTGGTCTTTTCCACATTCAGTGAATCACAAAGTACCTTAGTGTAGCTGCCCTCCAGTGTCAATTTTTATCTATATTAAACCATGATTTGAGTTCATTATCAAAACAAAGGCAGACACCTCTCATTCCCCAGGTCTATAATTTCATCAGTTCAACTAACAATGCTTATGCTATTTGTTTCCTCCTACCTCCACTTGTTTTTCCACTATTAAATGGATGTATAGTAAGTAAAGGAGGGTGGATATAAAATATGCCAAAATATTTGCAGTGCAACTATTAAAAAGCACTGATGAGAAAGACTTAATGATTTTTATAGCAGTAAAGTGAAAAATCCAAGTTTGATCCTATTCCTACAACAGGTGAGGAGAAATTTTAAAGATTATAATGATTTACTGAATTCAATGGGGTCCCTCTGCCTGCACATTGCCAGTGGCAGCACTGGAGAAAAATTTAATGCAATTAAGTATTCTGAACTAGGCAAAAAGCACCCCTCAAAATGCGATGACCAAAATTACTGACAAAGCCTTTTAATGATTTGCAAGTATAGGACTTTGAGTAAAAGCTTTGCTGAAAACCCATATCGAAAAAAGATTAAAGATCAGGGTGCTCCCCATAACTTCCCCACTCAAACAAAAATATCATGATTGTACATATATATACATTGTATTAAGATATAGAAATATAAAGATGAAGAATTGCTGAATGGTAACAATAATAATTTTGTTCATTATAAATTAAAGTATAATTATGAATTATACAAGCTCTTTGTTGTAGTATTCAGCAATTCATTCAGATCTATTCCTAAATAGGAATTCAAGATCCCAGGTTTGAACATTTTGGTTGTGGATTTATTTATGTATTTATTTTTGTGAATACAATTCAAGTAATTTTATTAAACATAAACCACCCCTGTAATGGTCCCCCTCCCTTGGGATTTGGTAGGGACGCACGGCCTAATGGTGCAAGCGTGACCAGCAGTGGGGTTGTTGGGAGGGAATTACCAGTGTCCAGGGCCCACCAGCAGGAGAGAGGGGGAGATACGTCCCTTTCTTTGATTATCTCTGGGGTAGGTCCTCCCTTCCCTCAGGGAGGGCCCTTTTGGGGCAGCTGTGCCAGAGACTCTAGGCCTGCCTCCGTTCTGCGCTGTACTGCAGGTCTGCTTTCTTCCTGCTCTGCTACCCAAATGAGCTATTTCAGTCTGTTTTAAATGCTCCATCAAATGGAGCATTTGCAGCAGGTGTGGTGGGGCGGGGCTGACTGGGCACAAAATTATCCCTTACCCCTTGCTGCCCACTGTGTGGTTTGTATACCCGATCACATCCCCCTGCCCATATTTTTAAATTTAAATTCCTGCTGGTAGATGTTTCTTCAGTGCTAGGGCAAGCAGGAACAAACTGCAATAAAACTCCTCAAAGATCCAAGGTCAATGCACTCCCAAATACTTTAGTCCATGAATAGAAATGAATTACTAGCAGGATTAGTTTTAAGGAGCAGTGTTATAACATCTTTTCCTCAGCAATCATGAGTTCTCCTGTTTCTGTTGCAGCAGCCTCTAGTTCTTTGGACAGATCCTACTGAAGTCATAGCAGCCCGTGTTGGACAGCAAAGAACAGAATCCTTTCAGCTGGCAACATTCCAGAAGATAAAAGCAAACAGTCAATGCTCCTACAGCCAGGATTCAATCAAAGCAGACTAGTCTGAAAAACCAGCATCTCTGAAGAACTCCTAATCAGCTGTATGCAGTACAGGTGCTGGCGGTTAAGCAAAAGCACAAAACCTATTAAAAAAAAGCTAAAATGAAACAAAAAGGACAAATGTAGAATAAAAATAATTATCTTCTATTTAAAAATAAAGGGAAAGAACATAAGAATTCCCATAGCCAGATCAGATCCATGTTCGGCCATCCAATACTGGCAGATAAACAAAACCCAAGTGACAACTAAAGTGAAGGAAAACTAACAACAACAACAAAATTCTAAAGATTAATTCTTTTAAGAATGCAATAAAAAGCATTCCTCCTAAGCAGGACTAGTTCAAGAAAAGGAAGTCAATCTAAACCACAGTTTAATGCACAATTTAAGCAAACTGCTGTCATTACATATATAGGTTTGCAGTAAGGGTCTGGTAACAACAGAAGTTTCTTATATTGCTTTGTATTATGTTCCATAAAATTCACACTTCACTAAGTCAAGATGTATATCAAACTATTTCAGCTAGTTAGATCTACCATGTAATACCACAGTAGGCAGCAATCATTCAAAAGACCTATGCAAGCATTTAATAGTAGCCCTAATGAAGTCAAGTTAAGCAAGGCTTTCCCAGATTGGGGCCACAGTTAGCATAAGAAAACCCATGTAGAAGTTTAGCCTAAAGATTCAGGTCATCTCACTTTCCTAGAAATGTTCTGTTCCACCACAGCCTAGTATGGAATCTATTATTTAAGCCTCAACACTTTGCAAGGTCCTGTAGAAAACAGAGGGAGGCACAGTAACTGACACAAAGAGATTTCAGCTTAAGGCCCTGATCCTGCTAACTGCTCAAGGAAGGCAGATTAAGGTGTTTTGCCAGGGCGCTTTATTGACTTTACAGGGTAAGGATCAACATGCACAAAGCAGTTTGCAGGACCAGAGAGGCAAAACAATTCAGATACAAAACACTATATACAAGAAGAGGAAAACTGAATTCTAGTGCTGGGCAGAGAAACTTTGAAAGAACCCATATTACATCAGAACATAATGATTCTAACAACATCAAAGTGCCTCCATTTTGCTGGAATTTCATTTTGGAAGAAAACTGGAAAAGCATATCCTGTTTCATCATTTTCAGAACAACATTTCTTTTGAAATAGTTTTTGTTGCATATTTTTAAAATTGAATATTATGTTGTTATAATAAAATACAGAACAAAATTGAAATGAAACATTTTTATTGTTGAAATAAAACGTTTCGGCTGACCTAAAACAAGTGTATTTGTAATTTTTGTTAGCAGGACTTTAAATTTGTTTTGCCTTTTTTTCCCCCCCCACTTTGAAACAAAGCCACATTTTGAAATCTCAGAATTCTTTTTGAAAAGGAAATTCCATCCTCTGCACAGCTCTTTTGCATTCTTTTTTAATTGATAGGCTTAAGTCACAATTCTAGCTTGGCAATTCAGAGTGGTGTGAAAGGACCCAGTCACTGAATCCTTAAGTGTTTTAAGCCAATGGAGTCTGAAGAGAGCCCAGGCACTCTCTCGTAGTCTTGGGTTTCTACGTAAACTCTTGGGGTGCAGAACTTCTGTCACTCTCTCTTGAAAATTGCCACCTGATCCCTGGGCTCAATGCTGACCCCTCCAAGTTCTTCCCATAGCTCTAACACATCTTGTCCCAGAACAGACAGCTGCAGCAGCACAGACAGCTGCAGCAGCACAGGAGCCAGCAAACAGGGCTGCTAACGGGGGAGTTTCAGTGGGAGTTCTGTTGGAGGAGCAGGTTTTTCCTGTTAGGGGCCGTGTGCTGAGAGCGGGGCTGGGCCCTGAGTTGGGGGCGGAGCTTAGCTGATTAGTGGTCCTATATAAGGAGCCAGGCACTCAGGTAGCAGCACAGACAGCTGCAGCAGCACAGGAGCCAGCACACAGGACTGCTAACAGGGGAGTTTCCAGGGGGAGTTTCCAGAAGAGACCACAAGCCAGAGGAGGGAAAGGGCAGGGTCCTGCCAGCTGCCTAGGCCTTGTTTGTGTCCCGCGGTGCAGTGTGAGGCCTGAACCATCAGGCACAGAGTTGGGAAGCCATGAGTGAGACAGAGACAGCAGTGAGAGACACACTGAGGATGACCGGATGTAGAAGCTGTGGTATGTACATGGTCCTGGAGGGGGCACCTGAAAGGAGTTTTGTCTGCATGAAGTGCCGCCTGATAGAACTGCTGGAAGAAAAGGTAAGAGGACTGCAGATGCAGGTGGAAACCATGATTGAGTTTAGAGGGAAGTTTGAGCAGATAATGGAAGACAGACATGATGAGCCACAGGGGATAAGCTCAGATGAGCAGATGGAAGTAGGACCAAAGAATTCTGAGGAGCTGCTGGGTGAGGAACCTGGACAGTGGAAGCATGTGACTAGGAGAACCAGGCAGAGGAAAAGACGGGCCAGCGAGGGAGAAATAGAACTCAGGAACAGGTTTGGTGCATTGGATAATGAAGATGGAGCACAGCTGGTGCTCGCTGTAGGAGAGAGGGCAAGGAAAAAGAGGCGAGCGGCTAGTCCTGCGGGAGGAGGGGAGGAGTCGATGGAGGCGACAACCGGTATGAGCCATAGGAGGATTGCGAGGGCAAAGATGAATCGAGAGGGCTTGCGGCCAGCTGGTGCCGGGGATAGACCGGAGAGTCACACTGTCGCCGGGAAAAGGCAAGTCTACGTGATTGGAGACTCTTTACTGAGAAGAATAGACAGGCCCGTAACTAGAGTTGATCGGGAGAACAGAAGGGTGTGCTGTCTGCCGGGGGCTAAGGTACGGGATGTGGACCTGAGGCTGAAAAGGATCCTAGCGGGAGCGGGAAAGAATCCGTTGATTGTCCTTCATGTGGGAACGAATGATACGGCTAGTCGCTCCCTGGACTGTATCAAGGAGGACTATGTCAGACTGGGGAAGACGCTCAAGGAAATCGAGGCTCAGGTGATCTTTAGTGGAATTTTGCCGGTTCCTAGAGCAGGGCAGCAAAGGAGCGACAAGATTATGATGATTAACAGATGGCTCAGGCAGTGGTGCTATAAGGAGGGCTTTGGGATGTACGGTCATTGGGAAGCGTTTACGGACAGACGACTGTTCGCTCGGGATGGACTTCATCTAAGCAGGGAGGGAACTGGACTTCTAGGATGGAGGTTTGCCGACCTCATTAGGAGAGCTTTAAACTAGGAAGTTGGGGGAGATGGTTGGGAGATGTTCAGGAGATCTCCACGCCGGAATTTAACCTGGAGAGGGAAGCAAACAAAGTGAGAGGGGATATCCTAGTGGACCGAAGAATTGACCAAAGGGGGAAAAGCGGAGTTGAAACTAGCCGGACGGGTGATGCTGGTGGTAGAAGGTCTGTGCGTGACGGGGGAAAGAATGTCATTGACGCCAAACGTCAAAAATTAAAATGTCTGTATACTAATGCGAGGAGCCTAGGGAACAAGATGGAGGAACTGGAGCTACTGGTGCAGGAAGTGAAACCAGATATTATAGGGATAACAGAAACCTGGTGGAATAGTACTCATGACTGGAGTACGGGTATTGAAGGCTATGTGCTGTTTAGAAAAGACAGGAAGAAAGGTAGAGGTGGTGGAGTAGCTTTGTACGTCAATGATGAGGTGAATTGTAATGAAATGAGAAGTGATGGAATGGATAAGACGGAGTCTGTCTGGGTAAAAATCACACTGGGTAAAAAAGCTACTAGAGCTTCCCCTGAGATAGTGCTTGGGGTGTGCTACAGACCGCCGGGGTCTGACTTGGATATGGATAGAGACCTCTTTAATGTTTTTAACGAAGTAAACACTAAGGGGCAATGTGTGATTATGGGAGATTTCAACTTCCCGGATATAGACTGGAGGACGAGTGCTTGCAAGAATAATAGGGGTCAGATGTTTCTGGATGTGATAGCGGATGGATTTCTTCATCAAGTAGTTGAAGTACCTACGAGAGGGGATGCCATCTTAGATTTGGTTTTGGTGAGTAGTGAGGACCTCGTAGAAGAAATGGTGGTAGGGGACAATCTTGGTTCGAGTGATCATGAGTTGATTCAATTCAAATTAGATGGAAGGATAAACAAACGTAGATCTGGGATTAGGGTTTTCGACTTCTCGAGGGCTAATTTCGAAGAGTTACGGAAATTAGTTAGGGAAGTGGATTGGATGGAGGAACTTGGGGATTTAAATGTGGAGAAGGCCTGGAATTACTTTAAGTCGCGGCTGCGGAAATTGTCGGAAGCCTGCGTCCCAAGAAAGGGGAAAAAAACCATGGGCGGGAGTAGTAGGCCAAGCTGGATGAGCAAGCAACTCAGAGAGGGGATTAGGAAAAAGCAGAAAGCTTACAGGGAGTGGAAGAAAGGCGGGATTAGTAAGGGAAGCTACCTTAGTGAGGTCAGAACGTGTAGGGATAAAGTGAGGAAGGCTAAAAGCCGCGTAGAACTGAACCTTGCAAAGGGAATCAAAATCAATAGTAAAAGGTTCTACAGTCACATAAATAAGAAGAAAACAAAGAAAGAAGAAGTGGGGCCGCTATATGCTGAGGATGGAACGGAGGTTAAGGATAACCTGGGCATGGCCCAATATCTAAATAAGTACTTTGCCTTGGTCTTTAATAAGACTAGTGAGGAATTTAGGGATGATGGAGGGATGATGAACGGGAATCTGGATGTGGTGGTGGATATTACCATATCTGAAGTAGAGGCCAAACTTGAACAGCTTGATGGGACAAAATCGGAGGGACCGGACAATCTCCACCCGAGGATATTAAAGGAGCTGGCGCGTGAAATTGCGAGCCCGTTAGCGAGAATTTTTAAGCAATCGGTAAACTCGGGGGTTGTTCCGTACGACTGGAGAATTGCTAACGTAGTTCCTATTTTTAAGAAAGGGAATAAAAGTGATCCGGGTAATTATAGGCCTGTTAGCTTGACGTCTGTCGTGTGTAAGGTCTTGGAAAAAATTTTAAGGGAGAAAGTAGTTAAGGACATGGAGGTCAATGGTAATTGGGACAAATTGCAACATGGATTTACTAAAGGTAGATCGTGCCAAACCAACCTGATCTCCTTCTTTGAGAAGGTGACGGATTACTTAGACAAAGGCAATGCGGTAGATCTAATTTACCTCGACTTCAGTAAGGCGTTTGACACGGTTCCGCATGGGGAACTGTTAGTTAAATTGGAAAAGATGGGGATGAATGTGAAAGTTGTAAGGTGGATAAGGAACTGGTTAAAGGGGAGACTACAGCGGGTCGTGCTGAAGGGTGAACTGTCAGGCTGGAAGGAGGTTACTAGCGGAGTCCCTCAAGGATCGGTTCTTGGACCGACCTTATTTAACCTTTTTATAACTGATCTTGGCACAAAGAGCGAGAATGTGTTAATAAAATTTGCGGATGACACGAAGCTGGGGGGTATTGCTAACACGGAGAAGGACCGGGATGCTATTCAGGAAGATCTGGACCACCTTGTACACTGGAGCAATAGTAATCGGATGAAATATAATAGTGAAAAGTGCAAGGTCATGCACTTAGGGATTAATAATAAGAATTTTACATATACGTTGGGGATGCATCAGTTGGAAACGACGGAGGAGGAGAAGGACCTTGGGGTATTGGTTGATAGCAGGATGACTATGAGCCGCCAATGTGATATGGCTGTTAAAAAAGCAAATGCGGTTTTAGGATGCATCAGGCGAGGTATTTCCAGCAAGGAGAAGGAGGTGTTAGTGCCGTTATATACGGCGCTGGTGAGACCCCACCTGGAATATTGTGTGCAGTTTTGGTGTCCCATGTTTAAGAAGGATGAATTCAAACTGGAACAGGTTCAGAGACGGGCTACTAGGATGATCCAAGGAATGGAAAATCTGCCTTCTGAAAGGAGACTCAAAGAGCTTGGCTTGTTTAGCCTGGCCAAAAGAAGGCTCCGGGGGGATATGCTTGCTCTATATAAATATATCAGGGGGATTAACGTTAGGGAGGGAGAGGAATTGTTTAAGTTTAGTACTAATATAGGCACGAGGACGAATGGGTACAAATTGGATATTAGGAAATTTAGACTAGAAATTAGACGAAGGTTTCTGACCATTAGGGGAGTGAAGTTCTGGAATAGCCTTCCGAGGGAAGTAGTGGGGGCAAATGACTTATCTGGCTTTAAGACTAAGCTTGATAAGTATATGGAGGGGATGTTATGATGGGATAGTTTAATTTGAGCAATTGATTTTGGATTATCGGCAGATAAGTCTGCTCAATGGTCTGTGGGAATGCTGGATGGGATGGGAACTGAGTTACTGCAGAGAAATCTTTTTTGGGTGCTGGCTGGTGAGTCTTGCCCACATGCTCAGGGTTTAGCTGATCGCCATATTTGGGGTCGGGAAGGAATTTTCCTCCGGGGCGGATTGGCAGGGGCCATGGAGGTTTTTCGCCTTCCTCTGCAGCATGGGGCATGGGTCGCTTGCTGGTGGATTCCCTGCAGCTTGAGGTCTTCAAATCTCATTTTTGAGGATTTCAATAACTCAGTCATGGGTTTGGGGTTGTTATAAATGTGTATGGGTAGGGTTTTGTGGCCTGCCTTGTGCGGGAGGTCAGACTAGATGATCATATTGGTCCCTTCTGACCTATGAGTCTATGAGTCTATGAGAACTCTG
Source organism: Mesoclemmys tuberculata (assembly GCA_007922155.1). Lineage (NCBI taxonomy): Eukaryota > Metazoa > Chordata > Testudines > Chelidae > Mesoclemmys > Mesoclemmys tuberculata. The sequence continues at coordinate 40,119,331 of ML675609.1, read as the reverse complement.
GTTGTGAGGTGTTCTGGGTCCAGAATTTACCTGGTAGGTGGCACATGGTAGATGTAATACAACTTAAAGTAAATGGTGGATTCTCTGTAACTTGAAGTCTTTAAATCATGATTTTAGGATTTCAGTAATACAGTCAGATTTTAGGGGTCTATAATAGGAGTGGTAGTTGAGGTTCTGTGGCCTGCAACGTGCAGAAGGTCATATTAGGTGATCTTGATAGTCCCATCTAACCTGTAGTCTGTAAAATGACTGTACACTTTCAAAGGATTCTAAAACCATTGATCTTTACTTAATGACATGAGAAATAAAGATCCATACAAAAATAATACATTTTATATGCATTTCCCTGTCTCAGTTTCTTTACTATTCTAAAACGTTCTTTGAACTGCTCAAAGTCATCTGTGCCCATCTCGTGTCCAGTTGCTGCAGTACATGTCTGCTGTTATGAAACATGGAGCCTTCTCTCACCAGCTCACCTTCTCTGATGTTGGCCAGTGAGCCAATCCCCCTTCCCCTCTCCTGTCCACAGCTTCCTGTGAGGCTGAGTCTTTCCCCTGAGAATCTTTTTCAAAACTGCTTTGTCACTCCTGTCTCTTTTTTCTGCTTGGGAAATTTCCACTCTTATCCTTCACAGACCACTGCAAAGAACCTTGGTCAAAATGATTTCCCTCTGAGGCAACCTCTTCAGCATACCTATTGTCCAGGCCAGAGTTGTTAAAGGTAAATATTCTCCATTGCCTTTAGTTTGGTGGTACTTGCTAGTACCCGTCAGCCCATGCTGGATACACATGCCTTGAATTTAAGACAGCATAGCAGTCACTCTGAGAATTTCAAGTGAATGCATAAAACGGACTGCTGGGGCAATATGAGTACTGTTGGTTAATCTTTGTCTCTGTTTCATCACTGCTTAGTGCAGTGACTATTACTACCAGGAAACACAGGGACTTGCATCATGATGCTCTAGTGCTTAGCGAAAACAAACCAAAGCTCAGGAAATGAAAACTAAATCCTACAGCTACTTAAAAAGACAAAACAATAGTCTTCCTGTCACTTAAAATATCCTAAAGGAGCTTCCTACACATCTCTGCAGCTCTCGCTATTCTCTCCCTGCTTCAAGTTAATATTCCTTTAGACAGAGTTTCTTTTAGAAAGGGTGACAATTTCACAAAAAACTTCAGGATATCAGCCAGAAGTCAGAAATTATATGTACAGATTATCCAAACCACCACATTTAAATTACTGTATTAAGGGGAAGCATGGAAGAAAGCACAAAGATGGGAGAAGGACAGAAAAGGGAGACATGGACACAGCATGGGAAATAGGAAAGAGTGAGAGCAGAAAGGCAAGTAGGGATAGAGACATGCAAAGACTACAGGTGAGGAACCCTGAACTTCATACAGCTAGATACTATTCAATATCACAGGCATAGGAAGTAAAGATCTATTGAAGGTTAGTGATAATTTATTGTAAATATGAACAGCCCATGTAAATAAATCTTAAGATTCAAACCTACTTCTGACAGAGCAGATGAAAAGCAGTATGCCTCAGAATGGTGTTAAACATTTTATAGATTGCCATGCTCCCAGAAGCTGTTCCCACCTATTAAGTGGCTCAATATTGCTAAAAGAAATTCTGTTCAGAGGGATGTAAAACATGGGGTTCCCAGCCAGAACAAATCACTTAAGGCTACAAACTAAAGAGGGGAAAAAATATCCAGGGTCTCTATTGCCTTTCATTCACCTACAAAACTCTAAATGCACTATTAAAGACAGCTACCCATTAATTGTTCATTTATTAAAAAACAGCCTGTAGATCTTACAGAAAAATACCCCATCTATTTTTTGAATCATGCAGTTAACAACACAACCCTTAAAAGCTGATGGTACCATGGAGGAGTTGATTGAAAAGGCCTCATTCTGCAAACAGGATCTGTTTGGAGGTCAGCCCATGGTCCCTTTTCTTAATCTGAGACTATTAGACTTTTTTTTTTTGGTAGATTTTCACTGTTTTAGGCTATATCATGCTTACACTTGCACCAATTCTTTGAAATCTAATTTGCTTGGTTAAGATTCATTAAAGAAATCATGCTTCACTAGATTTATTTGAGAAACTATGTTCATATATAACAGAGTTAGAGTAAATTTCACATTTTCTTTCTTGTTGATTTGAACTCTGGAAGACAAAGTTTTCTGTCGAAAAACTGTTATATATTTCCTTTGCATGCATTTTACTCCATCTCAGGAGCCCTGTTTTTCCTAAGCCCATATAGCTGGGGGGTTTTCCTCTGCGAGGGATGCTCCCAACAAGCCCCCTATTATTATTTGGATTCAAGGCAGCCTTGGCTGGGCACGACGCTCATCATGCTGCTGTTGATATACAAATATTACTTTATCTTAGATTCCATCACATAAAAGAATCAAGGTAATGGCTCTCATTCAGAGAATATTTTCTCAGCAGTGTTTTTGAATATTTTTGTAATGACTAAAACTAATGAAATCAAGCCAATTCATAGGGCTGCCCTGATTTCTTTTTCTTTTTTATTTTAAACCATGCACTAGTTAGTGAAACATTTTTCTGGGAATTAGCTTATTTTTGTTAGTTTTTCCCCCACAATCAAAATTCATTAACTTCGGTTTTATTCCATGTGACCTAACAAATACAACAGCCTCTGAAATCCCAATCCTCTGACTTCTATGAAATGCCAAGGGATCTTTCTTTTCTTAAAAAATAAAGTTTTAGTAGATGATGGAGCAACACTTAGGGCACTCTTTAAACCTTTTCAACATTATCAAAAATTGACATAGTTAAACAAAGCTTTTCTATATAGTAACACCTATAGCCTTTAAGAAGCATGGACCCTGGAAGGGAAATAGAGAACAAAGCAGCTAGTCCACACCAGATGGACCAAAGCTAGGAAACTAAGATGGAATTTATCACAACAATAGAATTTTATCAGCAATCTCCAAAGGAAAGCATCATTTTAAGTTGGTCAGTTGAACTTCTATTCCTACACTTTTAATGTATATTGGAGAACACATCTAAAAAGCTAAAATTCAAACAAAATGTTGAAGGCAATATCATTTATACTTTGCAGTCTTAGGGAGTAGCAAAACATCATTCTGAAAGGTTCAGAGTAACCCTCTGATAAATTGTATATTTGAAAAAATAATTTACAGCTGGCTGGTAAGAGGTACAGTATTTTATTTATAGGAAAAGGGGAGTAACTTTATGATTTTTCTTCAAGCAACCTTTCAGGAAAGGGACATTTTTCCAACTTAAATGTACAAACAAATGGCACATTAGTTTGAGGTCTATTTCTCCAGCACAATGGCAGTATTACTCTATAATGACATCTGAAAGGCCTCCATATTTCAGTGTGCATTGGAAAAAAGTGTAAAGGCGATACTATCTGGTCATGTATAAAATGGAACTTCAAAGAATGCATTTGGTCTTTTGTTAAGCAGAAGTAAGTTCCTTGTAGTTTGCCAGGATCACAAACACATCTATTTTAGAACAGAACAAGCGTGACTTCATGTCATGAAAAAATGGATAGGAGATAGTAATTGACAATTCACTTCCTCCTCTCTGCTGCACAGTTAAATGTGATAACAGTAATAAGATGCATAACTTAAGGAATAAAATACTAAAAGGTCAAAAAGTGCAATTCATAAAAAGAGGGGGCTGTACACAGGGGCCAACAAAGATACAATGTAAAAACCACTTCTAAAAAGAGCTGCTTTTCTTTCATTATTGAAGCTCAGAGAAGAAGTTCTGCCACCTTAAAGGCTTAGTCTGCCACTGTCAGAACAATCAGTGGACACAGACACACCAGAAGTTTCTAGGATAAAGTCTTCAATACAGTCAACAAGGTGGTCTACCATTTTAGGCCCCAAGTCTGCAATGAGCTGTACAAAGATGAAAGTTTACATGTAGCTCATTGCAAGAGCACAGTATATCATCCAGATCCTTCAGAAACTCATAGGTGATTAACTTTACACACTGAGCAGTCATGGTGAAGTCAGTTGGATTATTCAGTGTGTAACATTAAGTATGTAACTAAATCTTTGAAGGATTGGAGACTTAGTGGATATGGTGGTTGTTTCCTTTCCCTTGTTTCTTTGAGATCCTAGCCGATCTTTTATGATAGAGAATTGCATTTCTTTCTGTCCACTTTTTTAAAAATTAGGAATCCCTATGAACAGGGTCCTCCAAGGCCCTAAGGAAGTCCTAGTTTCAGCATATAGGCTTTCATGTTCTCTGGAAAGCCTTCAAGCTGTTTGTGCAGATGAATCGCAGCATGTGGTGCAAATAGAATAAAATAGAATAAAAATTCTCTTTTCCCTTTTTTTCCCCTAAATATTTTCTTTCAGCATTCTTTTCTTACAGATTTTTCCTAAATACAACAAAACTATCTTTTCCCCCTTCTTTCTAGACCAGTGTGTTTATTTGATAGTCAAGCAGTGTGCAGTTGTTGCAACTCAGAAGGAGACAACAGATCAGAGTCTAACAATGAAACAAACCAAAACAAAACAAAAAAACCCACCCCACATATTTTGATTTTTCACTTTGAAGATAGATGTTAGCTTACCTGAAAAGGAGAGAGCAGTAATACACAATCTCACCCCCTCAGGTTCCTCACACCAGATATCATGTACATCTGTTAAGCTATTAGCCACTCCCTGACAATGGTTACTATTAACCTAGTGATTAACAGCTGGCTTATTTTTAAAGTCTCAGTTTCAGCAGTGAAGAGGAAGTTAGGCCAAGTGGCTATTTCTACATGATAAAAGAACCTAAGAGAGTTAGCCTGGGGTTTATTTCTGCTGTGAACTGTAGAAAAGACAGGTTGGTCCAAGAAAAGATTCCACTATAGGCTCATTAACTTAGAAGTTCTACATTTTGGTTTCATACTTTGGATTTTGGGAAGCTGTAACTCGGGTTTATTTTAGTTTTCTTTTATTAAAGTTTTATGTATGCCAAGTCTACTTCCTTAAGTCATCTCTGAAGCCTCTGTAGCCACCATGTTGATGATTACCATGTTTAGCGATATAACAAATACAATACTGACTAACTTCATTCAATTTTGGAATCACCCAGACAGTTTTATAGTACAATGAACAACTGAAAGTGGGAGGATAAATTACTTATTAATGTTCTTTTGGTATATTAGTTCATCTCAGTAAATTCTCTTCTATAATGTCCCATCTTGCAATGATTTAATTTATTTGGAAGACATATGTGAATGTTAATACCTCAGTAGATTAACATAGTCTTCAAAATAACACATTCTACATTCATCCTTTATATTCAGACGATGTATGTATTCTAACTGTTACAGCACCACTATTAAGGAAATAGATCTTCTCTGAACTTTTCCATTCTTTGGTATAATGGGCTATATGTAGACATAGTGCATATTAATTCTTAATGAATATTGCTTCACAACTAGAGCTGAGGGGAAAAAACAGATTTTCTTTTGGTTCACCCTTTAAAAAAAAACAGTGTGATTTGGAGGAGAAATGAAGTTTTTGATGTTTTTGGCACATCAAAAATTTAAAAAAAAATATTAATTTCAGGTCAAACAAAACATTTCATTGAAATGATATCTTTCATTTAAATCTCAAGGTTTGTTTTTTAAAATAATTTTAAACAAAATTAAGGACATTTTGGAATGAAAAGTCATTTTTTAACTGTCAAAACTGGCTCTAGGCCACTGGGCAATAGGATATTCTGATGTGGATCTCTCAGTCTCTCCTATTGAAGCCATTCCACTTTGTATAAATAATTAAATATGCACTGGGCCAGAGAGAGAGAGAGAGAGAGAGAGACTGATTCTCCAATCCAGCATATCGTGCACTCACCTGGGAAATGGTAGGCCTTTGTTCAAATTCCTTCTCCTCATCAAGCAAAGGGGCAAACTGAACTGCAAATTGAACTCCTGCATCTTGGCTGAAATCCCTAACCACTGGGTTAAAAGGGTATAAGAAAGACCTCGGAAGAAACAGTCAGGCACCTGAATCCAGGAATGGATGCCTACGTGTGAATCCCAAGAGGAAACGTGCACCTCCATGCAGCCTGGACTAAGGCACCTAAATCCCAGAAAGAGAAGAAGCTTTTGTGAATCTCATTCTTAGCCACCTCTCCATCCCCAAGTATTATCTAGGATATGTGGCTGGTCCATGGCAGCTGACTCAGGCTCTTGGGGCTTGGACTATAGGGCTGTAAAATTGCAGTGTAGGCATTCAGTCTTGGGCTGGAGCCTAAGATCTGGGACCCCAAGGTGGGGGAGGATCCCAGCATCTGGGCTTCAGACCAAGCCCAAATATTTATACTGCAGTTTTACAGCCCCATAAGCCCAAATCAGCTAACATGGCTAACCGGCTACAAGCGTTAATGGCAGTGTAAACATACTTATAGGCAGTGTGGGCACCTAACCCAGGATTTGTGAATATTCCAGTGATTTTTTTGGCTGCCTAATAGTTAAGAATCACAATGCTTAAATCCTTTGTGAATTGAACCCAGACTCTTAGAATTTGTGTAGGAGTTAACATATGAAAACAAAGAGAGAGCACCAAAAAAGGGTCTCTTTAAGAGGTGTTATTAAAAGCAATTCACTATACGCTACACACGCTACCTATTTGGTTTATCTCTGGTGATTTGATATTGCATTATATTATATATGCTGCTCATAGCATGCAATCTGTTAAAAGTGATAAAAATGAAATATGTATTATTTCGGTCAAAAATGAATATAAACTAATCTCAGATAAATGTTCAGATTAAGTATATTTGCCATCTTGCCACATTATGTTTTTTAATTTATTACTTCTGCTACCACTGTCACTTTTATTATGCAATAGAGTAAATCTAAGAAACCACTAAGAGGTCTATGTGCTCTCTACTACAGTCACTTGTGACAATAAGTAACGAACTTGAAATTATCAACAAACTTTTCATATCCAAATGCACATGGGGTTATACAAGCTGCAAAACATTTAGCTCCACATCAGTAAAGCTCATGAGCAGAAAATAAGCTCAATTCCCAGTACAGTTAAATATCCAGTAAAGCTCAGGAAAAGTCAAAACCTGCAGTGCAGGAGACATCCCAATAAAATTTAATGGGGGAGTTCTCTGCTGTATTTCCAAGTTCATGATCAATTGAGTTTGAAAGGGTGGTGTTCATGTGGTGTGGAATTTGTTCTATTTATTTAGGAAATGTAGTACTCTTCATGACGAGTGCTGACTGGCATCCTCACTCCACACAGAATGGCAAATCTTCTCCTATCACTATCCAACCAATTTACTTCACACCTGACCTGCAGAAGCCATTTCTAGGAATCTCTCTTTCTAGGAATGAAAGGATAGATCCATTATTTGAGATCAGATTTTTGAAGGCATTTTGGTGCCTAAAAATGAAGATAGGCACAGAGTGGGATTTTCAGGAGTAGCTAAACCCTACTGATTTCAAAACAGCTTTTGAAAATCCTTCTGGGTGTGATTCACAAAGGTATTTAGGAGCCTAACTCCCATTGCTTAAGAGTCTACATGCATCTTTACACACCTAAACACCTTGAAGATCTGGTCCTTGCTCCTCAGCTTCTCTGTTGAAATTGCATGTAAACGTATTTATTAGTCTCAAATTGTAAAAGTAGATTTTTTTAATGTGTGCACTTATTTTAGGCTCCAATCCTGCAAATCCACTTACACATGTATTAAATTTACAACCTTGAATAGTCTGATTGAAATCAATGTTGACTGCATAATTATTTGCAAGATTCAGGTCTTAGAACTGGGATGAGACAACCAATCTCTTCTGACTGTAGCATTTTGAGCATGTATTTGAACTAAAAACCTAACATGCTCTCCAGCTATCAACCCCTTTAACAATCCTTTCTCCCAGAAGCAGTTAGGTGACTGGTGCATTTAAACAATGGTAAAAGGATTCCATACTACATTTTTTTAATGGGGATGAAATACCGCAATGCAAGTAGTGATGACAAGTAGTGAGGCATAAAAATCAGAATTGGTTACAAGAAAATAAAAATAAAAGCTAATACCTAACTCAACAAGCTAAGTGAATTCAAAGCAAAAGGTCTCTCTCACCATGTTACAGCAGTCTTACTCGCTGAATTAATTTCAGCCACGATCCCTCCCCAGTCCAATGTTGCTTCCTTTGTCCTTCAAGCATTGTTGATGCCGTGAGTAGAGATGAAGGAGAGATGATTTGGGGTCTTTGTATTTCCTTCTTATATATTATATTTCTTATGTTTCTTCTTTGAGAATCTCCAGCTGAGGTTCAGAAGACAATGTCCGGGTGGCTGGGAGCCACCCAGACGTTTCTTTGCCAAAATATGTTTTTTTTTACCCATATCATTTTTCCTGCCAAAGAATGGCCACTTAACTAGGTGATAGTCCATTTGACTTTCCTGACACCTGGGTTAGGTACTGGCTAGCCTTTTGTCTCTGGGGAACTTGTTTGCGGCTGCTTTTAGTAATATCATATAGTAGAATCTTATAATTTTAAATACAATGTTGCTACACATATTTTACTAGGATAATAATGATCAGCAAATTACGATTTTTCAGATGATACCTCACAAGGCATATTTGGTACAAGATTAATCATAGTCCTATAAAGGGGTGAATGTAGGGGTAGAGACTGTTACAGTATATATTTTCAATCGGTGAAGACAGCCCATTCCAAGGAGCACTGGTTGTGCATCTTGCATCTCTCATTTTGTTTCATGTCTACCCATTCCTATCCATCTCTTTCATTATTTCTCTTAATCTACAATTCTGGCCTTACAGATGACCTCTTCCAACTCTTTCATTATGATGTTTGGTTATTTGTCAGTAATTCAGTATATGCCAATTTCATTTGCAACTTGATTTTTAACTATACAGGAGTCAATATCCCAATGACTCTTCTGATAATTTACATGAAAAATGAAGCCAAATTAACTACATGCATGCTTTTTTAAATATTTTTTTTCTTGCTCGGTGTAAGGAAAAAGGCTCCCATGTAAATAATTAATGTATAGTTAACTCACTAAAGGAAAGGATTTTACTTGTCAGACAATTCCAGTTTTAAAAGAAAATGGTACATGGTTCATGAATTAAAATAACTTTTTTCCATCACATATTTTTTATAATAATTACATTCAAGCTTGAAAGTGAATAATTTCCCTTACTGAGTTTCACTCAATATTTAAATTAGTTTGTTAAGGTAGGGATTATTGAAGCACATTTTATATAAATAAAACACACATATGGTGGCAAGTCCAGAGCTGGCATAAACTGCCTGCTACACTGAAGTTAGTGGACTATGACAATTCACTCCAGCTGAGGATCTGCTCCATCGTACTGTATGAAGATGCCTTTCAAATAGATAGGCTAAATTTAGGGCTTACTATAATTGATAGTTTCTCTTTATGTAAAAAAAGAAAACCTTAATTCAAATTATTACATTTATTCTTAATTATTTTCCAATTCAAACAAAAATGTGCACGCACACTAAAATAGAATTGCATAGCTAGAGAACTGGACCACATATTTGGTTCCTAACAATAGGGGAACACCTTTAGCAGTTGTACCAGAATAGCTTCTGGGTACTAGTTTGACTTGTAAGGTTCCACCCAGGACAGGGCAGACAAATTGATATTCATCAGTTGGGACTGAGATGCAGAGATAATCATCATTCAAACCTCATGCACGTGAAAAACTAGGATTAGAAATTTGTACTTCAAGTCCAAAAACAGAGACTTCTAAAATTTGAATTAGAGGAGATCTTCTCTGGCCAAAGGCAGTATTTAGTCCCTTATCTTCTTTGTAAGTGATCCCCCCCACAGAGCTGCATTACACATACCTACATATCATCTGTAGAACTTAATTTCTGTTTGACCCAATCCCTGCTTGATTTCACTTTGGATTCATCTATTGTTTAATAAGATACTTCCCATACTGAACACAATGTAATCGATAATTCTGCCTGACAGTTTATTGTTAGTTACAAGATAGTACTGAAAATAGAGAGCAGCCAATGAAGGCTTTTGGCAAAAAGTTGATTGATAAAGACATCATACCTAGAACTGGGTAAGTTTTGAGTAAAGATTTCTGCAAACTTCTTCTGGAATTTTACACTGAATTAGATTAATCTCTGTTCATGCTCCTTATTATTCAGTTGCTATGAACTTTCATGATGGACAAGTTTCATTCACTTGAAAGAAATATGCCTGGTTTGCTCACATGGACACCTTGGATTAGCCAATTAATCAAGGGAGATAGACATGGGTGACCACATGCTCTGCAACTATTACTGTATATGAACATACAGACACCCTGACCTTTTTGTGACTATAAGCAGTGAAGGCTGAAGATAAAGTCAATTGTAGACAGCCATTAAAGCTTGATAACAGTGGTTTGTAGCTTTCGGTACCTATAGTCATGAAATAACTTAAAATCTGGCCATGTATGTCTTCAGAAAATATGGCTTTTGTGGAGATATTCATACACGATAGTAATGGAGCCATTTATAAATAATATGATTTCTTTTACTGTTTATGCTACAGTAGCACGTATAGGCCTAAGACCGTGCACATCCCCCCCATGCTAATCACACAGTCTGGCAAACTACCCACTTCCCTGGTGGGTCTTGTGCTTTTACCTTCTGTTTGTGGTCAGGCGCCCCCAGCTACCTTGTCTCCCCTGGCTGTAGCACAGCTCTGTCTCCTGACCTGGGAGGGAAATTTTTCCTCAAGCTGCTCCATGCCTTCTGGCAACTTCTCCTGAGTTTGTTCCCTCTCCTTCCTTTAGGGAAGGCAGGGTTTAAATACCCTTGGCCCCGTTCTTCCTTGGGCCCAGGTGTCTTTAATTGCCCTGCTGTGCTTACCCTGCAGGGCAGAGGGTTTTTAACCCTTTCAGGCCTTCATACCAGCCCCGGCACAACCTTTTAAAGCTGTCTGGCCTGACTTTATCACAATAGTAATAGACAATCCCTGTGCCCAAGAGCTTACAATTTAAATAGACATGACAGATGAAGGATGGGCCGGGGAGGGAAGGGATTCAAAGGGGTGGAGTGACTTGCTCAAAGTCATACAGCAGGACAGCAGCAGTCCTGACAATATAAGTCAGATCTTGAATCTGTGCCTTAACCATTGGACCACATTGCTTAAATACCTACATAGATCAGAGAAAAGGAAAATTAATAAAATTTCCTAGATTTCCAACATTTCATAGACCTGCTTATTTCCTTTTATCCCTCCTCAAAGTCTGAAACAATGAGAAGTCTCAGTACCTTATCCAGCAACCCCATCATGCTTATAAAAAATTAGTCATCCAATCCAAGAATGCCATATGATTAAGTGACCAGTGGTGCATGCAGTTGGAATATATCTGAGTGAGCCATAGGATAAACAGAACAAAACATCCATGGAATGAATTCAAAGGTAAATGAAAAAAATGAGTAGCAGATTGTGATCACTCCAGAGAGGAAAAGAAATATTGAATTTGAATACATATAGTTTACCCAGCTTTAATTATTAAACTAAGACCAAAGATTTGGTCAGGCACACATACATATGTAAGCTTGTTGGGGCAGTGACCATCTTTTTGTTCTATGTTTGTACAACAACTTGCACAATGGGGTCTTGGCCCATAACTGGGACTCCTAAGTGTACAGTAATATAAATAACAACAACAAAAATGTGAACACAAATAATTGGTACTCAGCTTTTTATATGAATGACTAGGAAGTGCATGAGATTTTCCTGATGCTCAATATTAAGAAACTGTAAAGTATTTGCAAGAACGAAAAATAAGTTTAAAAACAGCTTCCCCAATAAAGAAGTTGTTAGCAATAAAAAGTCAAAACTTCCTTATTAGAGTCCTTTCTGCCCCTATATAACTAAAGAGTTGCTGATTTTCCAGATTCTGACAGCTTGTTTCATACACACCAGCTGTCCCTTGAGTCTAGGAGGATGCTTTTTTTTTAAGCAAAATTTCTCATTATTCCGTTCTGGCCCTCTAATAAACTCTGTCTGTCCTATGAATTTCAGTAGAATTAAATGCTGTGTACCTTTTTTCTTCCTAACTGGATTATAGTTTAATAGCTTGACAGCTACTCTAGATCCTTTTCCGTGCACATCGTTGGATATCCTTAAATCTGCCAAAGCTTGGAAAATCTAATATCTGGCCCATGTCATTTATCAAAGTTCTTCCAGTATCCTGATATTACTGGTGGGTTGTTTTTTGAATTTTTTTAGTTCACAAATTTATTTAATCAGCATTGTGGATTGGCAAAGTGTTGTCTTTATTAACTATCGTAAATAGGATTATTTTATAATCCTCATTACTAAATGTTTTCCTGCCTTTTAATTCAGTTCAAAATTGGTATTATATGGTTTTTTTAATTCAGTTCAAAACTGGTATTATATGGAACTTCCTTACCTGCTTAGAACTTCCCATCAGAAACACATATACCACTCCCATTCAAGGCACATGACATTTGCACATATAACTGAGGTCAGAATTTGGTCCCAGAAGTATTTATAAATGTCTACTTTCGTCTCTTCAGCCTCCATGTTTACAGTCTTCTTCATTCTCCTGACAATGAGAATTCATAGTTAGTACACTTAGGGCAGGTCTACATTAGAAGCACTACACTGGTGCAGCTGCACTCTCCCATCAGCATAAATTACTCCATCTCCATGAGAGGGGGAAGCCATCTAACAATATAACTTGTGGTAGGCACTGAGTAATATTTTCAAATGTGTTTAGCGGCCAGATTTTCAAAGGTATTTAGGCCCCCAAAAATGCAGATGGGGGCCTAGTGAGATTTTCAAAAGAAACTAAGCAGGCTAGGCATCTTCCATTGAAATCTATGGGAGTTAGGCACCTCACCTGCTTAGTCATTTTGGAAAATCCCACAATTTGGCATTAATGCTTAAATCCCATTGACTTTCAGTGAGAGTTAAGGTTTCAAATGGCTAAGATCCAGATCATAAGAGGATAAAAATGGCCATACTGGGTCAGCCCAGTGGCCCATCTAGCTAACTGTCCTGTGTTCTGACAGTAGTCAATGTCAGATGTTTCAAGGAGAATGAACAGAACAGGGCAACGATCAAGTGATCAGTCCCGGCAACGATCAAGTGATCAGTCCCCTGCCATCCAGTCTCAGCATCTGGCAGTCAGAGGCTTAGGGAAATCCAGAGGATGGAGTTGTATCATCTTCGCTAATAGCCATTGATGGACCTATTTCTTATGACTTTATTTAATTCCTTCTTTAACCCATTTATACGTTTGGCCTTGACAACATCCCTTGGCAATAAGTACTGGAATAAGTACTTCCTTTTATTTGTATTAATTTAACTGGGTAACCCCCGGTTATTGTGTAATGTGACAGGGGCAACTAAGACTTCCTTATTCACTTTCTCCACACAATTTATGATTTTATAGACCTCTATAAAATCCCTGCTTAGTCATCTCTTTTCCAAGATGAACAGTCCCAGACTTTTTAATCACTCCTCATATGGAAGCTGAATCCTGGTTATGTGACACCTGAGGCATGTTGTGCATATGTTAAGAAGATATGGAAGCTGGATATGGAGATCTGGAATACCCCTAATTATTTTTGTTGCCCTTCTCTGTGCCCTTTTCAATTTTTAATATATCTTTTTTGAGATGGGGTTACAAGAACTGCATGCAGTATTCAAGGCATGGCGTACCATGGATATATATACTGGCACTATGATATTGACTGTCTTATTTTCTATCCCTTTCTTAATAGTTCCTAATATAGTTAACTTTTTGGAGTGCCACAAAACATTGAGTAGATATTTTCAGGGAATGACTCCAAGACCTCTTTCCTGAGTGGTAATAGCTAATTCAGACTCATTGTTTCTTATGTATAGTTGGGATTAGGTTTTCCAATATGCATTACTTTGCATTTATCAACAGTGAATTTCATCTACATTTTGTTGCCCACTTTTGCAAGCTCCCTGTTACTTTTTGAAGTCTGCTTTGAACTTAACTATCTTGAGTAAATTATGTATCATTGGCAAACTTTGCCACCTCACTGTTTACACCTTTTTTCCACATCATTTATTTATATCCCATTCATTTCAAAGACTGGAACCTAAATACCTTTTTAAAATGGGACTTAGGCCAAGAAAAGGGAAATAAGGGGAGCAAGGTAGGAGAGAAGTGGGTAAGAGGTGGAGTGACCAGATGTCCTGATTTTATAGGGACAGTCCTGCTATTTGGAGCTTTTTCTTATATACCTGCCTATTACTCCACACCCCCATCCCAATTTTTCACACTTGCTATCTTGTCACCCTAGTAAGAGGGGCAGATGTGGGGTAGGGTTGCCAACTCTTGCTGGACATATTCCTGGAGCTTAAAACATATGATAATATGTAATTAAAGATTAAACTTAAATTCCTGAAGACTCCAAAGCAATCCTGAAGGATTGGCAACAAGAGTGGGGCAGAGCTGAGGTGAAGAGACTGAAGGAGATGGTGGGGAGGCCTACAGCAAACATCCATTCTTCTCAGGACAGAAAAAGTCTATTCACAACTATAAAATATCCTCTGAATGTCTGAAAATCCCTCTTTTAGATTCTTCTGTTCCTACCATCTGGAGTCTCTGCGAGTTAGGCATTGCAATGGTGAGTGGAACAACATCTAAATAACTTTAAAAATCGGATTCTTACTTCTTTACTTTTATAATTATATATTCCAAATTTTCCAACCAACTCTAGTGGCTATTATAACTCCCTTTCACAGAAAACAGTCTGTGCATACCACAAAGTTAATATCAAAACAATTTCTTGCAAATCTAGCTTGTTGCCCACTGCAAACAGTAACAGATGTCCTTTATGATCATTATTTACGGCGCATATAAACAATGTATTGTGAGCTTCTAACTCACAGACGCCTTTTTTTTTTATGGTTCCGTTTCATTTGGAAATACCTCTATTGGCCAACTACAATAAGAATGGATATTGCACAGCAGATGGAGATTACTCTGTTGATCACTGAGTCTTAGTCATAGTTCAGAATATTTTTTTCTGCTGTTCCATTGAAGTATATTCATGCAAAACAAGAAAACAACTGCCGCTCATGTTAAAACATATCCAAAGTTTGGTGATAGCCCTCAAAAACTTCCAAGGAATCAGAGATAAGGCTGAAATTCTGTCTTTAACTTACCCTGTGCTGACTTGTAGTTGAAGATATAGGATATGAAAACAGTGCATTATTTTCTCTAAGGACAAAGGCTTATAGTGAAAGCAGACACATATCTTTATGTATTGTATGTAAGTATAATAGAAGGGATCCTGCATGTGTTTGTAGATTTGCAGGTGGGGACAGCAGTAGTGTTTATATCTGAGAGGTTTTTGAAAGGAGGAGAAGGCAAGGGCATTTGTGCTAGGAAAATTTTGGGAGGTGGCAGAAAAACATGTGATTTGTGGGTATGGCATGTTGTTGTGATTGTTTATTGTAGTGCCTAAAAGTTCCAATACTGACTGGCACCACATTACGCTAGGCACTGTACAAACACAAAGTAAGAAGTGCCAATCCCTGCTCTGAAACGTTTACTAATTTTTACTAATTTAAGACCACACAAGAAATGGGTGTAGCAAGCATTAGGAAGGGAGGAATAACAAGAATGATAGTACTGAGGCTATGCAGGTACTTAGGGTTACAGTGTGCAAAACTTGATAGTTCGTACCCTGAACTGTTTGTACTGGCCCTGTAGTCCCCTTCAGCTTTAATACAAATTAAACCTGCTTCATGGAGAAGACAAATCCCAGTCTCCACCAATAAAAGACCCCAAATGGCTGTGTGGATGGCAGCCTGGCTCAACTTGTTCTGTGGCATAGGCGATTGCCCAAAATTTACTTTTATGGCTCTGGGTCCTGCTGTTCCCCCCCACCCCCAAAAAAATGTGAGTAGAGCTAAAGCATGGCCAAAAACCTTGGACAGGCTCATAGAAAGGGGAGGAGCTGGGAGGGCTGAAGAGGGGAAAGAAGAGACATCCTTACTTCCCAACAAAAGAAAGTGCTGTATTAATGGAAGATGGGGTTACATTAATGGAAGCTAATTGGGTTGCTCCTCTAGGCTTTTGCTTCAGCCTCCTAGCAGCATGGCTTCTCAAGACACATTCAGTAGTAGTTCCAGAGAGATTCCAGTGGGAATTAATGCTGCTGTGATAGAGGCCTTGTATGAACAGGCCTTAAAAAGAAGAGGAATGCATACTGCTCCAATATTGACTTTCTTATCAACATTCCTAGACCAAAAGAGTGTATCATATAAATATTGATCCCAAATGAATAGTTCACTAAAGCAGAGTGGACCAAATTCATCCATCGTGCAGCTCCGCTAATATCATCATCCTAATGGAAGTTCCAGTTGTTTTCAAATGGGAAGAAGGTTTTGAAACAGATAAATGGTTTATTGTTCTACTGGTTCCTAGAGCTCCAAATGAAGCCAATAAAGTATGGTAGAAGGATGAAAATATTCCAGTAATATCAGACTGTGAAATAACAGTCAGAATTTTAAAACGCTTTTTTCAGTTGATCATCTATTTCCATGGAAACACAATTCATCAGCAAGTAACTGAGAAGTTAGAACTTTTGTTAATTTTAGCTGATTGATTGTTCCAACTTTATTTACATTTTCAAAGAGACGGACACTGGCTTAGCAGTGTGAACTATAACTTTGCACAAGTCCTACAAACCTGAACAGTTTCTATCATGTAGTTTCTCCTACTGAGTTCTGGATTTATACTAAACCACCACAAATATTAATCCACCCAGGTTTGATCTTGACTGAACTCAGGCTTGATTTCCAAAAAGATGCAATTTGTAAAATATTGCACAGCATCTTCCAGGAACTTGGTAAACTTTGTAAAATCTCCAAGACAGAAACAGTGTCAGAATAGGAGAAATGTCTTGCATAATATGGTCAAATTGTAAATTGAAAGTCTTCATGTTCTTTGAAGACTAGTGGATATCTCTATCAAAAATAGTCTTGACTGCAAATTCTGACAGAATGTCAGAGTGTGGATTTGAACCAAGACATTACTTTGCCAGCCGGTGCATGGGCTAGTTGCTTTGAAAGACTGCAATTGTCTTTTAAAGGCATCATTATGTGAGACCTATAAGTCAGTCCCAGCTGAAATCACTTTGTCTTAACCTCTCTATCAGTATCATGACAAAAGTCAGAGTTCTCATCAGATTTGTTTGAGTTTGATTAAATGTGAAAAATATGGTATATTTTGCTTATAGCCAACTGTTTTTCTGGTGATGATGTTCTACTACTTTCAGACTATACATACATTACATTCTGGTTTTCAGTGGTGCCTTGACTATCCTCTCCTTGCTTATTTTACTTTAATTTCATTTTTCATGCCTCTTCACTCCATTTTTCACTTTTCTGGAAAAACGGGTCCTATGGTGAGAGGAATGCAACCTTAACGGAGATATCTTCCCTTCTCTTTTCATTTGAATAAATGGCACAGAGTTGTTTTTATTTTTAAAAAGATTAAATTCCTACTACTGAGAATTATACATACACATCTATCCATGTTTTTATCTAGGTCCCTGTCTTATCTAGAACTCGGTGTTTACATTATGAACTCATATTTTAAAGGAGTAATCTCAGACAAAGCTTAACACAATCAATACAAATCTAGCCTAGCAGATGAAAAATAGGGTCAAGTCTCTCTCCCACCACAGACTTCCTATGTGACTTGGGACTAATGGCTTAGCCTCTTTGTGCCACAAGTCTCCATTTGTAAAATGAGGATAAATAGCACTGCACTGCCTCTACAAGGGTGTTGTGAGAATAAATGCATAAAAATAATTAGGACCCTATTATTATGTTAATAGAAGCTATTTAAAAATAAAAGCTAGATCTTAATCATGTAAGGCTGCATCTGCAGACGAGGCGATACAAGATGATAAAACACATTTTATGCTTGTGCTACGTAAGATATTAAATAATGTCTCAACATGTAGAAGTGGTGAATAAATACTGGATTTTTAAAAGTCAAGTACTATACAAGGTCAGGCTGAATGCAAATTGGTTTAGCAAAAGTATTTTAATCTGTCAAGTCATGTAAAGTTATAAAATAGGTTAAAATATTTCCTTGTGGTTTTTAGTGCTGCCTTGTATTTGAAAGCGGAAGAAAGCTATATTGCTTTTCACATAATAAACATGTTTTCCCTGCTAGGGAGAAGCCTTAGCGTTGAAGAACTATTACTGCTGTATTTATATTATTCCATAGGTGTGCATGACTCTGAAAAACAAATTTAAGAAAAGCATCTGCCCCACGAAGTTTACAGTTTATTTTAGACAGGACACTGCAAGGGATGCCAACAAACAAGAGGCAGGGGGATACTGTGTAGCCAGGATAATCCTTGGGGCAGATTAGAGTAGGAAAAGTTTAGGAGAGACCCTTAAGGCTACATCTACACTGAGAGTTAGGGGCTTGAGTCCCCTGCTTATGTAACATTTGCACAAGCTTTCTTCAAGCTAGCAAGTGTATATAAATACTAATGTACCTGAGCTAGCATAGGCACAGCTTAGCAGTGCTGAGTACAAACCTGCCTGAAACTAGTAGGCACCTACTCACCCCAGCTAAGGTATACTCCACTGCTGCAACCCGGACTACCAGGACTACACTGCTGTTATATTCATGCTAGCTTGAGGAGAGCGAGGCTGTATTTCTAACTCTACCATTTACCTGCTCTGTAACATTGGGCAAGTCACATCACCTCTGTCCCACTCCCCATACTATCTCTTTTTTATATGGACTGTGAGAGCTTCAGGACAGAAATGTTCTCTTGCTCAGTGTTAGTACAATGCCCAGCACAGTGTGGTCTAAGCGTGATCGGAGTATTGCTACAACGCAAATATTAAATAAACTATTGTAATATAAATAATAGTTTTTGGATACTGTGTTTTGTATTTATAAAGTAAATATTATTCCCTCAGAAAAGCTGCATCAATAAATTATGTTTGCTTGGTTAGACTATCAAATATCAATAAATGCCAAGCTTAACAATGCACTTGCAACCTTAACTCTGTTGCTTGGTGCATAAACATTATGCCACAGATGGCAGTTTTGAAAACTGGATGCCTAAAATTTTAGAGTCAATACAATATTCTACTTAAGCTCTTTATTATGGATTTAGCAATTTACCAAGGTTTGGAAGATTTTGGCCATCAACTTTCATTACATGAGCACATACTACTCCAATATTATTATGCAATTTTTATTTACTTTAAATGCACATAGATAGTATCTTGTACTTGTATGTATTTTAGACACAAAAAGAGTAATTCTTATACAAAATGCACACTGAATGGGGCAATGACACCTGCCTTATTCAACACTCACCTTTGAAGTCAAACATATTCACAGTGGAGCCTGGTACCCCAGATACACATGTAGAGTACAGTCTGCCTTCTTTCTTTCTTTCAAATTTTACTTTAAAAATTCTATAATTCTACAGTGTGCTGTACATGTATGAAGTATGATGTTCAATGCTTCCAACCTAGGACAAACCAAAGTCGGTTTTCTCTGGCACACTCAAAGACACTTATTCATAGTGAGGACTATTCCCCAGAAAAAAATTATCTTTCTACCTCCAGTTATTTCAATTGTGCACAATTATACATTTTTTGTAGACTTATTATACAACAAAAAAGTATTCTTCCTCCCCCCCCCCCCACACACACATACTTTTCTTACTCAGAAGTGGGGAAAAATACACCCTATATTTATTCAAACTCTAAGAATGTCACTATCAGGCACAAATAAATAAATAAAAGGTCAGCCTAATAGTACAAAGAGTGGGAAAGCGTTGAGTTATTCAAAAGTGGGCCTTAAACTGAAAATGCCAGGGCAATCTTAACTCCTACTGTGTCTGTGTGCCAGCTGTATTGCCAAATTTATTCATGTTAAATAGTACATTCATTTAAATGGGACTATGCAAAAACTAACATACTCAAAGCGAGGAAGGTTGGCAGAGTTCAGCCCTTAATGACCTGAAATCCTTAGTCAGAGATATGAAGCAAAATCATAAAGAGAGTCTAAGAAGTTGGTGACAGAGAGAATGTCAGTGATGGAAGCCAAACCAAAGGAAGCAAGTCTTGAGAGGTCAGAATGCTGGCTATGAGACGCAGATTGAGGCTTGCTAACGAGGTCCAAGTTCAGTTCAGAGGGTGAAGGTCAGAAGCAGCAGACCATACTAGCATCAGGGTTGAGGTGGATAAGCTGCACTGGGTTAGAGGCACGTAGGTCAACAGAGACAGGGTGAGTAGAACACAGGCAAGGTGAGGCATCACAAGCAGAGCAGGGAGCCACAAACCAGGAACTGGGATCAGGAGCAAGGCTGGCTATCAAGAAGAAGGATGAGCCCAGGACACAGGAGCAGGGCAAGGGATCAGGAGCAAACAGCAGGATCCACTGCAGCAGGAAGCCAGAGTCTATCTAGTTGCACCAATGACCTCCAGATGATTTTTCTGGGCCCGGGTTAATCAGGAAAAGCAGTAGGTACTGTCAGTCAGGGCCTCTATGGATGGATGGGACATCCACTGATGTTTGAGCCCACAGAGCTCATGGGCTGCTGCCCCCCGTTTCACCAGAGCTATTGAGTGGGGCTTTATCCAAAGCAGCGGCTCAAAAGCCAGCAGAGGTGGGTTCCAGACCTGTGAATTATCACTTGAGGAAGAATTTGAAGAGAGAAAAGCTGCATGAGGTATATAGAGTTGGTGAAAATATTCCTGGAATGTGGGGTGGGGGTGAGAAAAGTACCTTTCTTCCCTTCTTTCGTTCGGACAGAATTCTAATTTTGGATTTACTCCAGATATTTCTCTCTTAATCTACTGTTCAATATGACCACAATAGAATAGGCAAGCACATGTTGGAGGTCTTTTTGTGCAGATGATCTGAAAAACAGAATATGCAGGCAGAGCTCAGTCACAGAATGAGAGAGAGAGAGCTCTTTCAAAGAAATCAAACTCTAAAAGGATTTTGTACCATTAACAAAAAGGTCTGGATAAGCAACCTTGTATTTCCATCACATAAAGCACAAAAAGAAATTGTACACTGTTTTAAATGAATTCTCTTTCTATTTAGTTCTGTTATCTAATATAATCAACTGAGGGAATAAAAAAGATGCACCACATGCCTTGCCCACAAGAAGATAACTGTCATTAGTTATTTCTGTGGAAAACACACCTGAAGACTAACACTTAGAACAAGATTCTTGACCAAAGTCAAATAATAAATCCTGACAAACTTTGACCATGTCTTTTTGCAATATTTAATGTTAGCTCATAATGCCCCACTGGCAAGCCTCAAGAAAAGTTCTGCCCAATATGAATTCATTCTAATGTGAAACATATAAAAATCCATATATACATATAAAAATCAATCAAGTCAACTGATTGCAATCAAAATACCTACTATTCCCTAAATCTGCATATTTATAAGGACACCAAACCACTGTGCTGTGATAGTGTCCTCAGAAACTGATATTTGGGAAGCACCATTACAGCATCTGGACAAGCTCGGGAAATGGAACTTCAGAGAATAATGCAATTTATATAATGCCATCCCCAGTCCCATGTCCAAAAGTCCCCAGATTTTTCAAGCCCATTAAACCCATCTCTAATGGGAATTTTTTTGTTTTGTGTTTTTTAAAGTAAAAAGACAACTGTCATCTTATTTTAGTTTTGATGGGTTTAGCTATGAAACCAATATGTTTCTATTAAGAAAGCTAGCAGTTGGTGTTTATCTTCCATCACTTATCACAAATGTGATTTGAGAAACAAAGCCATTACCCAGCTGTTCAGTAATTTTTACATTTTACATTTGATGTCTTACTATTTGATCTATTATATAACAAGCAAGTTATACAGCAAATAAGTCAAAACACATGGATAAAGCTAGAATTTTTCATGGTAATTTATGTAGTGACCCAGGGACGTTCAAAGGCCATGCAAGAAATTAACATCTCTATTGCCCTGTGCATGTAAAATGTATGTCAGTTTATTCTATTTAAATTATACGGGCTGAATTAGAACAGGTCAGCCCCTTAGTTTGCATCTGCCAAGTGTTAAAAAGAATAACACTCCATTTATATTATTCAGGCTAAAGTCAAATGTGCTTTTGAGTAAAGGAATGTAAGCAGCCTACAAACCTTGGTACTGTTTTGAAACCAGAGCTGGTAATTCAATAACAGAAACCTTCAAAACTTTCTAAAGGTATATTCGCCACTTCTCTTTTCCAAGGTTCATCCCCAGCCAGCTAGAGTTAGAGTTTTGATAAGAACATTAATATAAAAATGCACATGGAAATTCAGAACAGTCCAAGGAAGGAAGCTTTTTCTTGTTTTGAAGATTCCAGTCTTTGTACAGAGGAATTGCAATAGCAAAACAAATGCAATCTCTGCTTTTCTAACAAACCAATTATAATCAGAGGTACACTCAGTTGGGGCACAGAAGCAGGGCAGTGTACACACCTATGATCTTTTGTGTGCTAGGAGGGAGCTGTCTGATTAATGCACCTATTGATGCTTCATAGTCCCAAGGGGGACGTCTCATGCTGCAGCTGCCAGAAGGGGAAGGAAGGACACTCATTGCTCCATTGTGAAGCAGCAATAAGGAGTGCTGTCACATGTGTAGCTCTCAGGACCCCTGAAAACCAGAATCTTTTCAGCAAGATGCTTCCTGGGCCCTCATTAGCACTACCTTCCTGCCTAGTGCCCTTTGTTGTGTGTATCAGATCCTGAATCACATTTGGGCAATAATTTCTCCCCTAAGGTTCAAACTAGACCACAATCAGGAAAAGTAGAAATCCTTCCCTTCAAGGGCAGATGTAAAGCTGGACTGTGAACATAGAGAGGCTACTGAGAAGAGCTCAGCATGGATCAGGAAGTTCGTAGATATGGTGGGCATGACATTATAACACTCTTTGTTGGGGACTTAGATGCTGCACACTCATCTCTCATGAGTGCCACCTGTTGGGTGTGTGCGAACCTACACACACTCTCTTTTTTAAGTTGCCCTTGTCAGGCGGCTCCTCAGTGGCTCAGCCTTCTGGCTAAGTCACACACAGTCTTACACATGAAGGAACAAACACCTTCCAGGGTAAAAGGTCCAAGATGGCCTGTCCCCATGCCCTTGTTACCATCCTTAGCCTTGTCTCTGGGCTAAGTCCTCAGCCCCCTCTGGACTAACTTTAAGACCATGTCTCTGCCCTACTATGGAGCAGTGCCCAAAGGGCTTTCTCCTTGAATACTCTAAGTCCTCAGTGGTTCTCAATGACTCTTTTAAGTCCCGTCTTTCACTTGGGCCTCTAAACAAGCCTTAGCCCCTTCTCATGGTTTAGGCCACCTCTCCAGTGGCTGGCCGCTACTACAGGTACTACTACTACAAACAGCAGGCATGGGCTGCTTCCTGTAATAGCTGCTGCTGCTATACCCTGGGCCACTTCCCATGGAGCCCCTTCCACTTCACCCCTACCTCTGAGCTGAAGTTCTTCCTCACAGAATGCCAGTTTCACCAGAATCCATCTTCTGGTTCTCTCTTGAGTTCCAGCAAGGAACTCCTTGCTCCTCTGGTCCCCACCGGGAACTGACTTGCTCAGGATCAACAGCTCCTTTTAACTGAGTTTGCTGTGCTTTGATTGGCTGTTTCCCTGCAGCCTTTCTAGGAGGCCTGGAGGAACCACCCTCACTGTTCCTTTTCTAGGGTGGGCTGTCGTAGGACCGTAAGGCCTCCCACAGGGTGCCTCAAAGAGTCCAGTACACCCCATCACAGGACTATATTTGCTTTCCACTCTTACACTAGCATGGAATTAGACAGGCTGAGAGAGGACAAAAGGCAATGAAAATGTGCCCTTACCATTTAAAAATATTTCTTAAGCATTGTGAAAAGGTCTGAGCTTAGAGGGAGAGATGCTAAGGAGGACAGGAGAAGCAAGACTGTGAGCAAAGTGCCAAGAAAAGAGGCACTAGGTTCCATTCAAGGGGGGGAGGAGGGGAAAAAGAATACTCATAGCCACCAATAAGAGGCAAAGATCAGTGGTAGGGCATCTATCATACAGAATAGAATCTTTTCACATTTTGTTTAGCCTTCCAATTTCATTTCCTCAACATGTCTCTTCACAGCTTAAGAATCCTGAGTAAGTCTCCTATGAATTATGTTTTAAAAGACAACCAGAGCAACAGCAAACTATTTGGTTGGGACATACTGGAAGGTTATAATGTACTTCCTATGGGTAGTTGATATCAGACGTAATGTCCCATAATAGATAATTTTAGGCATAATAGTGAACTTAATTACAAAGTAAGTATTCCCCAAATGTTATTTCAACTTAAAATTTAGATTAGTATAATTCATGAGAGTCTGATTCTAATTAAGCAAAATCCCATCCATATTTCAGATGGTTGTAACCAGAACAAGAAGTAAATGAGTCTAACAATACTTTTGGACAAAAGAGTCTGAGCATGGGTTAGTTGCTTCTATAAACAAGGAAATTTAAAGACTGTAAAATACGTTGAGTATTTTTCCCAGTTAAAAATGAACAATTGGAAATTTCTGGTTGGCTGACATAATGATGATCTTCCCAGGTATTGCCCTTTGTAAGCCGTAGTTCCATGAAATTATACTCAGGCACTTCTGGTGCTATAGGAGCCTCTAGGATAGACCGAAGACATTCAGGTATTGAAAATGCTAGGTTGGGTATTTCAAAGCACTTGCAATTGCTGCATATTAAATAACTCCCTCCTTATTTTTGGTGGCGCTGTATTGTGAGAGTTAGGTGCATAAGAAAGGGATTCTCAGAAGTCAGTAAGCTGAATGGGGAACCCCTAAGTGGCAATGAAAAGGATGAGGGTTAGGCCCAGAACCTTTAAGAGCCTAACTCCTATTGGATATAGGCTTTAGGTGCCCCAGAGAGGCACCTGGGATTCTCAGCCATAAATCTTCTCCTAGAGTTAGGCGCCTAAGCCAGGTCAGGTTTCTTTCGCAATAAACAAAACAAGATACTGAGACAAACCTTATGATAGCTAACAGACCAGTGGTTGGGACACTCAGAGTTGTGGGAAACCCTGATTCCAATCCTGCTCTGCCTGATTAAGAGCAGGGATTAGAACACTGGTCTCCCACATCCCAAGTGATGCCCCAGCCTCTGGCCAACCCATTGGGCTGTCTTTTCTGCAGCACCTGATCCTCAAGCCATGCTCTCCTCATACCTTCAGATTCAAGCCTACCTAGCAAGTTAGGAGGGATATCATGTAGTTAAGAATCCTGCTTCCAGGCTGCTGGGGATTTGTCTTGTGATAGGACTCAAAGCAGCTCATTAGCTGCGGGATAGTGTAAGGACTTCAGTAGTTTTGTTCATTTCCACCAGCAGAAACTTAGGCCCCTAGGGGGTAGGCAGCAGCTGTGCAGTGGTTTTGAGAATGTCATTGGTACCTAAATGGTAGATTTATGCCCGTAAGCTATTTTGTGAATATGACCCTTTCAAGCCTAAGTCTCATTCAAAGTCCATGAGATTTAGAAGCCTGAATTCCACTGACTTTCAACAAGACTTAGCTCCTATGGGTGGGGCCCACTGGGAGGATTTAGGTTACTAAAACTTCACTTAAACCTAAGCCCAATTTTTAGGCACCATTGCCACTCCCAAAAGCCCAGCTCAGATGCTGCCTAACCCCCTAGGTGTTTAAGTTTCCACTCTTAAAGTCCCCAAAGTGCCTACATTTTGGCAGCTGGGCATAGGCTTAGCTGCCTAAAACCCAACACAGCCAGCAGCTCACCATCTAACTCAGACCTATGCTTCAGAGATTTTCACAGAGCAAGCATTTGCCTTTGGAATTCAGAGCACATCTAAAATCTCACAAAAGATGCTGGGAGGAAGAGGTGATAGTGATGGTTCCCCTGCTTATAACCTGTAGCCTAGTGGTTATAGCGTTCACTCAAGATATAGGACACCCAAGTTCAAATCCCCCCTCTCCCTGAGGTGGAATACAGATTTGAAATTGGGTCTCCCAGACAGACCAGTGACCTAAACCAGTTGGCTGTCTCTTGAGCTCTCCTGTTAGAGCTATTTTGCTGTATATAAATAAATAGTTCTTGGAGCAAGGGGACTGGAACCTGTGTCTCTTTCACAGCCCAAGGAAGTGACCTAACCACTGGGATATAAAGTCAGTCTCACACTTGCTCTCTGGCCCAATAAATATTTAGTTATTTATACACAGTGGAATAGCACCAAATTGGGTGATCTGCAGATTAGGACACTCTCCTGGGAGATTTAAGACCAAAATTCTAATCCTTGGACCACATGAGGCAGAGAAGAAATTCAAACCAGTCTCCTATATCCTGGGTGAGTCCCTTAATCACTGGACTAAAGGGTAAAAGAGGGGGCACTCTCATCACCTCCTCGGTTTTTCTTGAAGAAGGGCTGACCTAGCTTAAGTACCTATCCTCAGAAGAGGATTCACAGATGTGAATCCCAAGTGAATATAAATGCTTCCTTCTGACTCTGAAGTTGAGTGTCTAACTCCCTCTGATGGGACTTATGCCCTCTCCATGGCATTTTCTATTGGCTAATTCAATTGGCTCCCCAGTCAGCTTGCTGGCTTTTCTGAATCCCTTTCTTAGATGCCTAAATCTCCCCCTGCATCATACAGGGAGCCTGGGTGCCTAACTCAGGGTTGTGAATGCTATTAGGTGGCAGGACTGTAGATGTTAGGCAGTGTAACGCTAGCTTTGCAGCACCTAAATCTCGCTTGTGAATTCCACCTTAAGTGCCTACCACCCAGATTCTCAAAGATATCTAGATACCCAACTCCCATTTATTTCAGTGGGAATGAGGTTTCTAAATATCCTTGAGGATGTGGGCCTCTATCACTTTTGAAAATGAGACTTAGGCTCCTAAGTCACTTAGGCCTTGCAATATTGACTTAAGCAACACCCACATACCTTAAAAAGTCTGGGTTCTGCTGACTCCAAGACCTATTCTACCTGCCTCAGTTTTGTGTTGGAAGAAAGTTACATAGTTTCCTAACACATCTGTCTAGTTTCTGAAAGAAAGTTAATTTATATTATCCTGTAATATGCTTTGGCTTGTCACTTCTCAACTCTTACCACATTGTACAAATTGAGCATCACTGGGATTAAACATTACAACCTGTTATTCAGCTTAATACACTGTATTTGATACATACCCATGAAATCAACTGAGTTTGTACCATTCGATGTTAAAGAAGAAAAGGAATCATTTTCTTCATTGTTTATTTAGGATTTACCCTTTTATTTCATCTGTCAAACAGCTATCTCATATCAGTTTACATTGACTTTTTAATTATGTATATTACTTTTTCCATGTGATGCTTCTGACTAGAAATATGTATCTCGTTTTATTTTATGTTATCCAATTGACACAAAGGCATTTTTCTTAAATATTGAGCAATTTGTACCTTTTTAATTAAAGCTTAAAACATTTTTAATTAAAACTATAAATCACAGACAGCAGTTTCTATCTAAATTGTCTTTTGATACTAGTATATTTTTTCCTTCTGCAATCAGATTAACCTGAAAGGTAACACAACTTTCACACTTTCTTGATACAGCAGCAATTACTCTGTTATTTCAAATGACAGACAGTGGCATGTATTTGAAATATCACTGCCTCAGACCTGGCTGGGATCATCACAGACTACTTAGTCTTTTTCCTTACACCATCCCTACATGTGCACTGTTGGCAGCAAATAAGCCAAAGCTAGCTTTATATAGCTGCCAATTTTTTTTCCCTGTCATTCCAGCCCAATTCTCTCTTGCTGCATAGTACATCTAGATTTTGTTTTCTCCTGTAGCTTTAATCTCCCAGTCCCGTTGCGGTAGTGAGAGTCTGGGGATCTCAGTAAGTGGATATGATTGTCAAGGACCAGATCATTTCCTCCTATAGAACTCACAAGAATGGGGCAGAATCCTTATTAAGGTTCACTTCAGAGTGGTCTAGGCCTGAGGCTTCCCAGTCCTAGGGGATGCAGAGGAAGGGACCACCCAGATTTGCAGAGACTGAAGTAACCTAGCTGTACATATATGGCTGTCCTCCTGTGTGGCTCTGCTGCATCCCTACGCAACTTGCTGCTATTGTCTGAGATCCCTCTCCCTCCCAAGCTGTATGCAGAGTTTTTGTAGCCCTGTTGATCCCAGGATATTAGAAAGACAAGGTGGGTGAAATAATTGGACCAACTTCTGTTGGTGAGAGAGGCAAGCTTTCAAGCTTACACAAAGCAGAGTTCTCAAAAGCTTGTCTCTTTCACCAATAGAAGTTGGTCCAATAAAATATATAATCTCACCTATCTCGTCTCTCTACTCTACTGGTTGTTCAGTAACAGCCATGCAGGGGAGTGCCAAGAAGTTAATGCTGCATCAGAACATCCTTCACACCATTCTCTGGCAAGGAGTTCCATAGGTTGACTGTGTGCTGTGTAACAAAACACTTCCTTTTGTTTGTTTTAAACCTGCCACCTATTAATTTCATTTGGTGACCTGTAGTTTTTGTGTTATGAGGAGTAAATAACAACACTTCCCTATTTACTTTCTCCACATCTGTCATGATTTTATAGATCTTTATCATATCCCCTTTAGTCGTCTCTTTTCCAAGCTAAAAGTGCCAGTCTTACTAATTTCTCCTCATACAGAAGATTTTCCATACCCCTAATCATTTTATTTGCCCTTTTCTGTACCTTTTCCAATTCCAAAACATTTTTTTTAGATGCAGTGACCAGATCTGCATGCAGTAATTCAAGATGTGGACAAACCATGGACTCGTTAACATTAAATTTAATCTGTCATTTTGTTGCCTAGTCACTCAGTTTTCTGAGATCCCTTTTTTAAAATGCTTTGCAGTCTGCTTTGGTCTTAACTATCTTGAGTAGTTTTGTATCATCTGCAAATTTTGCCACCTCACTATTTACCCCTTTTTCCAGATCATTGATGAATACATTGAACGGTACTGGTCCCAATACAGACCCCTGGAGAACACCACTATTTACCTCTCTCCATTCTGAAAACTGACTATTTATTCCTACCTTTTATTTCTGATTTTAACCAGTTACTGATCCAGGAGAGGACTGTCCTTCTTATCCCATGGCTGCTTACTTTGCTTAAGAGACTTTGGTGAGGGCCCTTGCCAAAGGCTTTCTGAAAATATAAGTTCACTATATCCACTGGATCACTCTGTCCACATGCTTGGTGACCCACTCAAAGAATTCTAGAAGATTGGTGAGGCCTGATTTCCCTTCCCAAAAATCATTTTGAATCTTCTCCAACAAATCGCATTCATCTACGTGTCTGACAATTCTGTTCTTCACTGTCGTTTCCACCAATTTGCCTGATACTGAAGGTAGGCTTACTGGCCTGTAATTGCTGGGATCTCCTTCGGAGCCTTTCTGAAAGATTGGTGTCACATTAGCTATCCTCCAGTTATCTGGTACAGAAGCGGATTTAAATGATAGGTTATACAGCATGGTTAGTATTTCTGCAATTTCACATTTGAGTTCTTTCTCGGGTGGACTGATGACTTATTACTGTTTAATTTATCAATTTGTTCCAAAACCTTCCCTAATTATACCTCAATCCGAGACAGTTTCTCAGATTTGTCACCTAAAAAGAATGGCTCAGGTTTGGGAATCTCCCTCACATTATCAGCCATGAAAGCCGATGCAAGGCATTCATTTAGTTTCTCCACAACAGCTGTATCTTCCTTGAGTGCTCCTTTAGCAACTTGATTGTCCAGTTGCCCCACTGATTGTTTAGCAAACTTCCTGCTTCTGATATACTTTAAAAATATTTTGCTGTTACTGTTTGAGTCTTTGGCTAATTGTTCTTCCAGTTCTTTTTTTGGCCTTCCTAATTATATTTTTACACTTCACTTGCCAGAGTTTATGCTCCTTTCCATTTTTCTCAGTAAGATTTAACTTCCACTTTTTAAAGGATGCCTTTTTGCCTCTAACTACTTCTTTTACTTTGTTGTTTAGCCATGGTAACATGTTCCTGGACCTCTTACTATGTTTTTTAATTTGGGGTATACATTTAAATTGAGCCTCTATTATGGGGTCTTGAAAAACCTTCCATGCAGCCACTGGTGCTCCAGAGAACGAAGACTCCCCTGTTCCTTCTCCATTCCTCGAAACATGTGGAGTACTGATTCTATGGAGTCTCAACAGAGGCACATGGATGCTTCCCACACTGGTAGAGGAAATTGTCCCAGAGTATGATCCCCTCCAAGAGTTTTAGCAGAGAGGCTGATCTGTCCCCAAATCAGCAGTTATGCCTGTCTGCTTAAAGAACAGATCATTGACTCATTAAGTTATCAGCATGATATGTCAGGAGAACAGCTAGTGACTTTGGGCACCCTCCAGCAGAAGAGACACAAATTATTGTGGGATCAAATACTGTAAAATATTGTTCCCAAGAACATGGCGTCCAAGACTCTGTGAGC
Source organism: Mesoclemmys tuberculata (assembly GCA_007922155.1). Taxonomy (NCBI): domain Eukaryota; kingdom Metazoa; phylum Chordata; order Testudines; family Chelidae; genus Mesoclemmys; species Mesoclemmys tuberculata. The sequence goes on along the minus strand of ML675609.1, from coordinate 40,088,806 downwards.
TAGAATATCCTCAGAAATAACTGAAAATAAGATTTTTTTTTTCTGTTTTAGAATAAAGCTTTGTTTATTTGTTTTTAAATGTCCCAATCACTTTTATAGTAAGAAGAGACAATGATGGCCCAGTAAATTATTCCCTTACTGGGGTATTAGAGTGCACTTTCCATCTTCATTTCCTCCCTGGAATTCTGAATGTGTTTTCTATTTTTGGAAATAGAACAAACAATTTCTAAGTGTTGCATCTGCTAAATTCTCAATTAGATCTCCAATCCCAGAGGGGAAAATATTAACATCATCATACTGGTGTAGATATAATATCCTTGCATTTTTATTTTTAGGGCAACATTTTCAAAAGTGGCCAATAAACTTGTAAATATACAATTGTGTTTGCACAGAAAAACTCATTTCTGCAAGCCAGTTAGGTACTCAGATGTGCAGTTTTCCAGGTGACATATACAAATATCTGGGGATATGCAGAAGTATAGGATTGTAATCACAAATGAGGACACACAATCTTGCATTTGCCAGTTTTGAGTATTATTAATATTGTTTTGTGTATCTGTAAATAAGCATTCTCTGGGCACTCACCTCAGGGGTCTAGATTGTGGAGTGTCATAACCCCTCTCAGAGGGTCACTATTCAGTACCACTTTCCCCTTGCTTCAGGGAGTAAGTGGGAGTTCACTGTGCCATTTCTATAGCAGGAGTAGCTAGCTTCCTCCTCCACAGTAGCCAGGCTGCACTGGCTGGACCATTGGAAAGGCAGACCTCCCCTCCAGTCCCTCTGCCCAGAAGGAAAAGTAGTGACCTCATGGAAGCTGCTGTCCCCTACCTCAGTGCACAGACTGGCAACATGGGATATGCCATACAAGTGTGTAATGATGCACTTTTATAAGGTCATCCTTTTCAGTCCTTCTCAGGACCACAATTTCCCCTTCCGGGCCTCTGACACAATCACCTGCCTTCCTCCTGGGGTGTAAACCTAATACATATATACATTAGACTCCAGTATTTGTACTAGAAACCCTCTTCCATCAAAACCTTGTGCTCAGGTTTCCATAGCCCTCTCATTATGGGATGGCAAACATTTATTTATTTATTTATTTTGTATCAAGTTTCACATCAGTCTTTCCACCCAACCGCAGCAGAGGTCCCCACAGTCTTTGCACTAGGGTTTGTGAATAGTCTTTTTACCCCTTTTGCTCCAGACTGTCTGTTGCCCTCCTCTTGGCTTCTAGCCCAAGGCCCACTCAGACTCTTCGCACAAGCTTTGCCAGAAAAGACCTATTAAGGCTTCACCCCTTCGTATCTCACAACAGAAAACTCTCCCTACTCTACCAAGATTTCCCTGAAAATAAGCATCAAGACTTCCCTCTTATTTCCTGCCTCTTTTAGCAGAAAACCTTGTTCTCAGCCTGGTCATATGACCAGCCACAAGCTTCCTAGGGATTACAAGTACCACAAAGCACTACTTTCAAAGAGTCAAGACCCCATAATTCTGGCCAGTTGGGCCCTGAAAAGTGTCAGCACGCTTTTAGAGGCACTTTATCCCCCTGTGAAGTGTCTCATGTTTCAGTACATAGACAACTAAATACATTGATCTTCATCTTTGGAATATCTCAAAAGCTTACTTACAGTTTGAGCTTTTTTCTTCAATACTTCGATTTCTGTCTCTTTTCTTGAAATGAAAGTTTATTCTCATTTCCAGGCTGAATTCCATTTCTTGAATATCTTTCAACCCTATATATGGAACTGACAATGAACAGATAACAGGAACTGAGAAGCAGAATTAAAGACAAATCCCTTCAAGGTGGTGAAACTTTACAGAGTTACCTGTTGTAGTCCTAACCACAGATCAGCAAATATTCAAAGCCCCTTTTATGAGTGCCAACTTTATCTGAAGCTTCCTTTTTTCTTGTATGTATCCCAGCTCTGCAAATCTTTTTTCAGTTAAAAAACAAATGAAACAATTGGGTGACTTCAAAGGGGCAAAGAAAATCTCTGATCACTCTCGCAACAAAGTGGTAGTAAATTTCAAGGTCTGCTTACTCAGAACTAGAAAGCAATAAACACACCACATTTGGATAATGCTGCCATCTTGCGCTGCCTCCCTAGAAGTCATGTTGATAAAAACACGTGCGCATTGGATGTGATGAATTCTGATTGTTAGTAAATCCTTTCTTTGAGAACTACTTTGCATTTTCTTTTGTAAATTGTTTATGAAAAGCAGTTGCCTGCAAGTCTCCACTGGAGCAGTTCTCTCCTTTCAGAATCATTGCAGCATATCCTTTATAACATACATAACATTCATAGTGAAATATTGGGTCATATCATGATCTCATAAGAAAAGAAACACTCAAGAACACGAGATAGTGCTGTTCAAAGGGAAAACAAGCCAAACCGAATTTCACCTGCTGTAGCTAAGGGACTTTTACAGTCTTACTGAACAAAAGAACCAAAACAACACTTTTTAACTGATTTTAGTTTGGAGAGAGTTGTTTCGTCTGAGACCTGAGGGACAGACAGACTTTATTAGACCACTGATTTTAATGAAGTTTGCCATGCTTAGCTTGGGAGCTTTCCGAGGAAGTAAGAAAGAGAGAGAGAGAGAAGGAGTAGCTTGTCAGGGACAATTTTCAAGTTTCCATAGCTCTGATGAATATACTATACAAAGCTAGTAGATAAAGCACTGCATTTCTTCATGCTTAAATACTGAGGACCTGATTGTAGCTCTTAATCAACATTTTCATCGCAGATAAGATGGTGTAAGGAAGATACCCTATAAAGGCCTTTAAAGGCTCATACTACAGGAATTCAGGCTGACTTTAAAACATACAACATATATTGCCTTCCATAATAGGGCCCGTACTGTGTTACTTTTACACTGAGCACTACCTCACAAAGTAACTAGTCCCATTTAATTAAATAAGACCTCTTCTGAAGGAAGGCCCTAATCAGGGAGAGTGAGGATATCACAATCTTGTTCGAAACTAGCATTAGCCATTACCCATCCCCTCCCAATTCCTATTTGAAAAGCTAGCATAGCTGGGAACACTTACTAATTCTCCCCATTGAGATTGTGCATGGGTTTTCCTGACAGGGTGCAAAGTAGAAGAAAAAGACTTCTTGACCCCTTTGTGCACCATGCAGGGTTGAGCACAATCTAGCCCTGTGTTTGCATAAATATAGATGGAATAAGAGTGAGCTTGTCCTGAATAGTCCATATGATGTGTTCTCTAGAGAGAGAGAGAAATCCGGTAAGAAAAAGTACTGTGTTGACAGAATACTACCTAGAGTATGTGTATTTGTCTTAAGAGAAGCAGAGTTCTTTCATACTGATTTCTTAGGATATGTCTTCACTGCAAGTTAGCTCAGGCTCTTTCCCAGGTATTGCCCTAATCCACTTCCCGTCCAGACACAAAATCTTCTGAACTGAGTTTAGTGGTATTTACAACCAGGTTAGCTGGCGCAGCTGGGGGTGTGGGTTGGAGCCCAGCTTCCACTCCCATTCAAGATTATAATCTACCCACTGTGCAGTGAGGACAATCCAAATCATTCAAGTGCTGAGATTCAATGCCTTCCCAAAATTCCCCGTGTACCAAGGACAGACAAGTTCTCCTACAATTCAGTTGGAAAAAAATCATAAAGCAGCTTAGTTTACTGCAGTAGAAAGTGCAATGGATACACCCCGAGAAGACCCAGTGACACACATGAGAGAGTGCAGCAGCAATGAGGACACAGTAACTTGGGTATGGATTTGCAGTGTGGCTGCTCAGACCTTGTCTAATCCAGTTGCAGATTATCTAGATGAACTCCACAGCAAAGACATACATCTCCTAAGCGTTTACAGAAGTAGTCCTTGTCCAGACACAGGATGTCTATAGCTAACAGCGCTGGTCAAACTATTCATTGCAAACAATTTCCAACAAATTTTGATTACAATTTCTTCAAATAGTTTATTCACAGATTATGTTTTTCATTACCAGCTGCAATGGTTGGAATTTAGGTGAGGCACATTTAGCCATGGTCTTGAGTGTAACACCCAGTGTACTTTATACACATACATATTTTGGTCCTGCCACAACTCACACAATAATGCTTTTAAAATATTGGACTTCAATTCATATGTCACAAGTAGGCATTAAAGACAGAGATAAGAGATTGAAGATGCGGAGTACACCTTTCTCCCTTTTTCATTCATTACAGATCCAGCCAAAAAATCAGGAGCTTTCAAGAAGACTAAACACTAAGGAATTACTTACTGTTAGGGAATTCTTTTGTTCCAGAGACAAACTGCTTTTATTGGCTCTAGCCAACTCCAAACTATTAGTTTCACAAAAACACTGTTTTCTACAAGCATCACTGGTAGCAAAATTTTTGATTAAGGGATTTAAAACCCACAGGAGCAAGCCTCAGTGCCTGGGTCTGCAGGCTTGGGCTCATGCTACAGAACTAGAATCAGCTGTGTAGACATTCAGGCTTGGGCTGAAGCTCAGGGAGGGGGATGGGCTTCACACCCATGCTCCAGCCTGAGCCCAGACATCGACACAGCTCTTTTTAGCCCCATAACATAAGTCTGTAGAGCCAGGCTCTGAGACTTATTGCCCCAGGTTTTAAAACTCAGTGTAGACATCCAGCATATTAGGGTAAGTCGTCTTCAACCTCCCAAGCTAAAAAAAAGAACAAAATGACATGGTTACTCTTGAAAGGGCAGCATATAGAAGAAAGGATGACCTTCCCAAATCTCATGATATTTGAAAGGCCAGCTCCTCAGCTGGTGACTTCAACAGAGTTAAGCAGATTTACACCGCCTGAGGATCTGGCCGGAGGTCTTTTGTTTTAGTGGCAGATTCTCATTTACATTAAAGTCCTGATCCTGCAAACACTGTGAAGTGAATGGGACTCCTCACATAGTAAAATTAAGCATGTGTGCAGTTGCTTGCAGGATTGGGGCCTAAGCCCCTCTCTAATCCTTTAGTCTGTATAAGCGGGCATTAAAATGAAAAAAAATTACATGGCTTTAAAGCTATTTACACTCACAAAGTGGTGTAAAATCTGGCCATTAGCCATAAAGAAAATCAAACCCTCTGTCGACAGAATGGTGAGGGAAAGGAGCTCTGTTTGGGGGCCTGATTCAGCAATTTTTGAGACAGTTACACACTGATGCCATTGCTGCATAATAACGATCTGGGTCTGGATAATATTACTTCTGTCTCACAAACTGTATCCTGGATGTCATCTTTCCTCATGTCCTGCAACTTGCCCTGTATTTCTTTTTTCTCTGTGGTTCTTCCAGCCTGTAGCAATGAACCAACATGAAATATTTGTTTATGATATGGAACATCAGGATTTATATTGTCCTTTCCTTTATATTGTATTCCTGTTGCATTGCAATTATTACAGTTTGTTTTGTTTCCCCTCAGACAATAAATACTTATTCAAATAATAAAACAAATAAAATAAAAACAAAACAAGATTAGCCCATTTGGAAAGCAATGTGTTTTCAGACTAATAGGGACTATATTTACATTCTCACATGGATTATAGAGTCATCATTTAAGATTTGATTATGCTACCCTTATTGGTGCCAAGTAGCACCTTATTATGTAAATAGACCCAATAAAACAATGGGATGATTTACTTCTGTTTGATTAAGGGTGTCAGAATTGGACCCTTAGTGTTCAGATATGGATCTAAAATAAACAGAATCCTTGCCTATTAATGTACAAGGACAATCTATGATGAAATCATTGTGTGGTGAAAATGTCTCCCAATGGCTTTTTAAATAGTTTGTTTTTGCTTCTGGGGATGTCTTTGGTTTTTAGGACCCATGACTCACAAGGGAGCTAACAAAGTAGACATTTTACAGATTTGATGATATTGGCCTGAAATGCGAGTGATAACCACCAGCACATTACATTGATTAACACAAAATCCATTGACATCAGTGGAATTGTTTTATGGTTGAGTATATTTTGTTACAAAGAATCAACCTTTGCCTTCACATATAAACATTTGGATTTTCTTAATTAATCTCCAATTATTATTTAAACTTAGATTTCAAATTGCTAGAGATCAAATCTGCCACTTCTATTCCAAGCTTTCAGATAACCACCTTCTCTCCAATACAGCTTAAATCAGTTTTTTTAAAGACCAACCTACTATTATATAGGCTATGCTCCGAGCTGAAACTCATTTTATTGAGCTTACACTGATTCTCCAGGTACACAATAAGTCAACAACATTCAGCTTTCAATAAGTTCTTCTATCAAGTACAAATACAGTAGCTGACATGAAACACAGCTTGGCCCACATGCATTTCAAAACTCATTCATCCTTAAATTTTTAACAGTAATACTGAAACTAAAAACTTTATATAGTAGGTGGCTGTATAGCAGAATCCTCCATGTCTTGGCTGGACGTACAGTGTGCAACATCACTAATGGGACTCAGACCAAGACATAAAAATGCAGATTTTCTAACTGAGCTAAAACAAGACTACCTGAACCTGATCTAAAGACCACTGAAGTCACTGGGAGTCTTTCCAGTGATTTTTGTGGGCTTTCACTCAGTCTCGCTGTGATCTCTCTATGATTCTGTGCAGGAATCAATCTCCGCAAAGCGTATTTATCACCTTAGGCCAAATTTGTCCTTTAATTTTTGTAAGAACTAGGTTTCATATTTAGTTACAATCACAGCTACAGTACTGTAGTTGTAAGTTAATTAAAAAAAAATCAAAGTGCATCCATTATGTATTAGCCCTGAACAAAACTAGCAGACTGCTGAAATCAATAAAATGCACCTATTCTTTCTAGCTGATAACTAATGGCACCACTTCAACCTTTGCAAAGAAAAAAAAAATCTTTAAAAACTCTCAGATGAAAAGAGATTTGAATACTGTGTTTAATGTGGAATAATAAACCAACTGGAGGCTATTAATCCTTATCAATCTTTATTTTAAAGTGAAAAAAAATGGCAGGCATTCTCTTGAAAAGCCATTTGCAGATGCTTTTAGTGATCTTTAGACTGTAGCATCATGAAGGGGAAACATGATGAGACTGTTTGCTTATATCCTGTTGCAGATTAGGGCTGAGGTTTCCTAGTAACATGCATAATTTTCTATTCCGTTCCATGCATTACTTTCCAGAACAGTTTGTAGCACCACTAGAATGTTAAAGGAGGAGTATTCTCTCATGCATCACTAGGAGACACGTTTGGCCCCAAGGAAATGAGAATGAGATGTAGTCTTCCACTATTACTCTTTAAATACAGCTGATTTTAAAAGAATTAAATCTTATCCTAGAAGGACAGTATTACAATAGGACCAGACTAAGAAGCATTATGGCCTCGATCCTCAAAGCTATGTAGATACCTAACTTACCATTGCAATCAAGAGAAGTTAATCACCTAAATACCTTTGAGGATCTCAGCCTAAATCCCTTTTACATAGCCTACTGAAATAAATGGAAACACTTCCATTCAATGGAATTTGAATTAGGCCTTACACCTTGTTTTGCAATTAATATTTTGTATTGAAAAGAGGGATAAACAGAGAGAAGTAACATTCTAAATCTCCTCCCTAATGGTCCATTTCTTTTACTGAACCCGTGTTAAAGGAAAAGGACGTAGACAAACCCAACATACTTTAAAAATATCTCATTATGAGGTAAATTAGTTCTGATTTTATGTATTTTTGCATTCCAAGTTACGCTAAGTAGCCTATAGAAGATGACAGTGTATAGAGTAAAATAGGTCAACAATACTTTTAGACTATATGTCAGCTGATCAGTGCTTGGGAGTTACCAGTATTACCCATGAGCACAGAGTCAATATTCCATCTCACAGATCAGGTACTGGTTAACTCTTTAATTCCTAGGGCTTATATTGTCTTTTTAGTGCATACACAGAAGAGCTGTAAGCTGAAACATCTTCCAAAGAAGAATGGGTAAGGAGAATTCTATTTTTAAGGGATTTGGTGATGATTTTGACAGCAAAGCTTTTTCAGACTGCCCTATTTAATCAAAAGTACAAAAGTCACTTCAAGACTTTTGACTTCAAGACACATGCCAGATTGATCACATAATCAAAGAGTGATGCAGACTGAATAGGAAACAAATATTGATATATTGTTCATGTATTTTTTATTTGCTGTCCCTAATAAATAAGGTGCTAAAGCTTTAAAAAGAATCAGGCACAATTTCTTTGTGGGGATTTATGCTAAAATGATAAATAGAGCCACTTGATATTCAGAGATATAAACTCTTATTAGTATAATTCAGTTTATGGCACTTACCACCAAAGGTTAATCTTATCAGAAAGTAATGTCTATTATATTTGCCTTGTATGTTCGGAACACTTTATAAAAGATTAAACATATAGGAAATGTGTTTCTAAAAGAGTGGGTGTGCAAGTAATATTTCTGCAACAAAGAAAAATCTTTAACTTTTGCAGGTTATCTTGGTATTTAACTGCTTAATTCCCATTGAAATCAGAGAGTTACAGGTGACTAAATACCTTTCTGGATCACATTGAACCAAATGAGGTTCTCTCTTCACCACAGCTACTTTGGTATTTTTGACAGGAAGTTTAATTACAGGATGGTAAATTGCATAATGTACTTAGTACTGTTGAGAAATCTTAAGTATGGAAAATAGAGCATGTGCAATTGTTTATGTTTGAGTCAAACTGACAAACAAGCCCTGATCACATCTCCGCACATGAGCACATCTCAAAGCTATTTAAAGTGGTATTGTATATTCACTGTGCTGAAACAAATGCCTTGGCAGTAAGTTCAGCTGCCTTCCAGTGTTAAACTTGCTTTACTGCTTACTCTCAGTTAAATATTTATGCTACCAGGAAAAAATGAAATCTAGAAGACACAGACCTAAGGAGGAAATAAAAGACACCTTTTATAGTTGCAAAGTATTTTGTACTAGTATTTTTGGTTAATCTTGAAATAGTAACAGTGCCAAGAATCAATGCAGCTGATGTGTTATTGTTTACTTAGGTGCATGCTATATTCTGTTACTAAAACAGTATGTTCATTACAATGAGGTAAAGATATAAATATTTTAATGATTCATTAAAACATTAATTTTATTATTGCTTTTCCCATGCTCTGAACTGCATAAGTGAGCTGATATGCCTCTGAAAGGGTCTCAAAGACGCAGAAGCATACAAAGCATATTACCTTCAAGAGTTTAAATGTAGAGAAGAATCCAAATGACAATATTTGAATCCAGATCAGATTTCAGATTTTGAGACCCAATTCCCCACAAAAGTTTGGAAGCTGTTCTAAACAGGGAATAAGGCCCAGATCTTGCAGCGTGCCCCAATCTACCAGTCCCGTATTGAACTCGCATTGATATAATCTATGCTGAAAATTCAAGGGTAATTTTGTGTTTTATATTAAGACACTCCCTAAATAGTTTACAAAGTGAACTCCAGCCCTCCTTAAAATAATTCATATCTAAATCCCTACTCCATTTATCTCTAAATTCAGGGGGAAAAAACTCTCAGTGCAACATCTGTGAGAGGTGGTAACTAGTAGAACCACCTGCAGTTAAGGGTGCCTTAAACTTTCCATAGCAAGAACCTACTTTCAGTTGCTTCTAACTTTTCCACACTATCACCATTTAGGCAAATTTTTTCATGCCAGGAGTCTACCTCAGGTTGAATATTTGGGGGGAGAGGGAAAAATACATTTTGCCCATGTTAAAAAATTCTGGCAACCTTCTCTTTTAAATGTTCTAGCATCTGCATGCTTTGTAGCAAAGATATGAAATAAGGTAGAAGGGTGGCCTGTGTGCCATGTAATTGAAGACTATATCATAATGCAAAAGCACAAGGGGGCTGAATTAACTTCTGGAATTCCCTATCTTTTGAGTGCTTGAGTTTCCAACCTTAATAATGTTCTTTTAAAATATTATTATGAATGGTATATGCAAAGAGGAAGGGAAGGGGTGGAATTTTTGGTCCTGTAATGGAAACAAAGTCTTATTTTTAAAATATTAGGTTTTTTGAGCTTACTGTAAATACTATCAATCCAATAATACTTCAGTAGGTAATGGCAAGCCCCTTCAAAAAAAAAAAAAAAAAAAAAAAAAGCACCAGAGATGCAAGATTATAATTTTTTTTTCCATTTTAAAAAGAGATATTAAAATTCCTTTGTAAAATATTCTGTAGTTTTATACCATGTTTCCCAAGCATTAAAGAAACGGGGGCCAGTCATCTAAACCTCAGTCATGTGAGTAGCTTTCGTTCATAGTGGTAGTTCTGCTATCTTCATTTGGACTACTCATGTGAAGAACGACTAGACTACTCACAAGAGATACGCTTTGTAGCATCCTGCTTTATATCTTGAAACCCTAGGTTATATTTCATATAATGTAATGGATTCTATGGACCAGCCAAAGTTTACTTGGTACAGGACCAGAGGGCTGCCTGGCACTGGCCTGGTCCCTGACACAGCACTCTTCAGGTTGTTGTATTTTGTCTGACATCTCAATGGTCCTCAGGGCTCTTCTGGCTGCCAGGTCATATGCTTTAATAATTCTTGAGCCACTGAGAAAATTAAAAACCACAAAACACTTGCCACAAATAATACCTAAATTCTGAAATTCTGTGTAGTTACTGTGCACTTCCACTTTCAGTATATTTCTACCCAGAAATGAAGTTGAGAACAGTCCCAGAAATAGCCAAATTCATTTTTCAAACGCTTTCGCTAGAAAGCAGATGTTTTACTTTTGCGAGTGTCAGCCCTCAGAAAAAGAGAGCTACCATTCATAAAAATAATACAGAGACAAATAGGCTGCAGCTTTTATTGAACTCCTATTATTAAACCAACTAAAACCTAAACTAACCAGGAATTCTTGCAGAAATTATCCACAGGCACCTGTATTGATAACTCATGGTGTTGTGTGACCATGGGCATTGTATTTCTGGGCAGCCCTAGTTGTGTTGCCACCCAATGTAGGAAATGTTTTCCATTAGACCAAAAACAAAACAAAACAAAACAAAAAAAGGGGTGGGGATGCTGTGGCACCTCCCCCTCCAGATGTACATGTCATCCCTCAGAAGTTGGCACTCAGGGCACTGCCCTTAAGGCTTTAAGCTGCAGAGTGTTCCATGTAGTAACCCACATGTGCACTGAGCTGCTAGACTGACATCCACAAGTGAAATCCCTCCTTGGGACTGACTATCCTTGCTCCATCAATGGCTCAACTTGGGACTGTTAGACTTTCACTCTGTTATCTGATTTTTTTTTTCAAAATGACTAAGGCTTACCCTATCAATACCCTTAGGACATGCATTTAGAGCATGGGCCATTTATTCCTGGATCATGCTCCATTAGCAAGGACTACTCAGCACTATGAAAAATTAACCAAAGCTTGTCTACCTCACCTCCACAACCTAGAGCAATGAAGTAATCCACATAAACTGATTCCAGGCCTAATATTCCTCTCCCAGCAAAGACCATTGTTCTACAACCACTGCAAAGGAAGACGGAATAAAAAGCCTTACAGGATCGATAGCTGCAGACCCTAATCAAGACCCCACAACAGATCCTCCAGAAAAAGTCCTGTACACCCATAAATATGACATTTTGACTCACTGCCTTTGGTGGGATCAGAAACAGCCTCCTCTCCCAGCAGACCCAACCAACATCCAATTTCATCGGTTGGTAAGCAGCATTAAAGACCTTTGGAAATTTTATGGTTCAAATAAGGAAATTATATAGACAGTGAGAACTGAAGTATGCAGTCAGTAAATCTTAACCTCAGTCAAGCAATGAAAGCAAGGTTTCATAGTTGTTATAGCAGACTGTGTTTCACAAAGGATGGAATGTTTTTTGGAAATATTGTAATCATAGTTATTTGTCTGAGCGGAGCCTCATCAACTAAATTAAGCGTGACTTTGTTCACTACTCTAAAGTTTTGGGGTAATATCTCTGATCTGTCATCCTGATTGTGACATTCAATGACATCTAAGAAAGGTCAATCTGGTTACCTGCTGTTAGTTTAAGAATAATTGTTTTCGGGTTAAAGCTTTTCTGTTCAACTGATTTCATGCATGAATTATTAGATTATTAAAACGGAGGAGGCACGTACGTTTTAGGTGATAATTCAACTCAAAGGTTTACATGTTCTTCATTACTGATGTCCTCAGATTCTCTCTTTTCCCATTACAAAATATGAGTCATGTGTCATTGTAAACATATAAATAGAGCAAAGAGTAAGTTACATTCTAGCTTTCTGCCAAATGGTCCGTATTTTATATTATTACAGCACATCTCTGTAAATTGCTATGCCCATATTTAAGTGGATATTAATTAACATTAAATTATATAGGAAGTCCTGGTAAATTTCATTTTCAGCTGTAACACATTTAATACCATGTTTGCTATGATTGATGCTACTATAATGACCATCCAAAGAATTAATAATAATTAGAATTTATTGATAATTGTTACAATGTTTTTAGCGACAGATTTTTCAATCCAACATATTTTTGCTTGTATTACATGACAATTTTTTTCTTTTCAGTGTCTAATGGAATTTCTTTGAAATCCTGCCATCACTTTTGGCCACTTTCCATTTTGTGGTTGTTTTGCTTTATTGAAAATTAGATTAATTCGTTTTATAATAGTCTGTCTTTGGATTAATGAGGAGCTTCCTGATTACCTTAAATTAGCCTTTAGATTTGTCAATGCAGTTTTGGAGTTGTTGTTTTGATGTTGTTTTATGATGGTACCATTTCAATACAGAGATCAATGTCAGAATGCAACAACCATGAAAAAATTAGAAATAAAAATGCAGCATATAAAATTATATGACTTACCAGACTGGAATTGGAACAAATAGAGTTTGCCATTCATTTTGATCTCCCACAAACTTCACATTTCCTGAGCCATAGGCAACAATTTAAAAATAATTTAACTTGAATAAATATTTCATTAAAGGTCAAATTGTGGAGCCTTTACTCACACTAAGTAGTATCTTACTCCATGAGTAGTCCTCAAATTAATGGAGATATTCAAACAGCGAGGCCTCTATCTGGAAATACGTATATGTGGGTTGACTTCAGTGGGACTTATTGCGTGCTTAAAATCAAATAAATGTTTGCAGGAGCTGGCCTAAGTACTACTCAGTGTTAAATAAGGATATGAGAATCTGGCCATGAATTTGTAGATTGGAAGTACTTAATTTTATGTATCCTCAGTTGCATGCAACTGTGACTCACCCAAGCATGGTATAAACCAAGATCTTTTTAATGTGCATTGTGAAAAGGATTCCAAATTTTATTAAAACTGAATACCTTCATGGTAACTTAGGAGTAAAGAATGCTAAACTCAAACCTACGTTATATGCAGAGCAACACACACAAAAAGTAGAAACTTCCCCCATACAACAAAATGGTTAAAGCTGTTTTTTTATGGCTGCTGCTTTGGACAGTTTTGTAAAGATCAGGAATGATATATAAAATCACTATTTGTGACTTTCATTTATGGCACAAATAATATTACAGGGGAGTTTAGATGTTCTCTGTACTGGTGAATAATGTACTTCAATAATACATTTTTTAAGTTTCACAACATAATATACTAACCCACATTTGTAAAGAGTTTTGAGATCTATGGATGAAAAGTACTATGTACTACAGGTGACAAGTGTTATTTATTATATATTTATTATGTGGAAAAATCTCTGGCAGTGGAATACAATGGACTTCTTGTTTACTATTATGTATTTAGTGCTTCTGGAAGCTGAGAGACCTTGAGATTAAAATTCTTTATCCATAGAACAGAGATAGATAGGCAATGCAACACAACCTTCCCCACACTGACACACCCTTGGTACTAACGATGTTCTACCAGGATGACTTTTATAATGAAAGCGTACTTGTATCTCCAAGCTCATTCAATATTTCTCTGAGATCACCCTCATGGGTTCCAGATAGTGCCAGTACAATGTATCTAAAATATTGAAGAATGTATTATCAGAGTACATTATTCACCAGTACAGAGAAATGAATATTTAAAATATAAAATATAAGTGAATGAAGTCCCGTGTTTAAGATACTTCTCAGCTGCCTTGGTGCACTGGTCTCAGAATGCATTGCTACTGTCACAAAGTGGAGTAATTAATCTGGAATAAAAATCACATTTTGTTCCAGAACAGAGTGCCCACACATGGAGCTAGTGTGGAATAGCTAGTTCTGCCATAGCTATGCCAGTCATTTTTTCCATATAGATAAAGGCTTTAGTTCAGCATGTAGCCTGGCAGTGAAGTGATTACTCCTCATAAAATCATATGGTTTGTTTAAATACCTGATTGGGAGTTAGGCAAGAATATTCCCACATGGCAGTTGTAACATGTAGAGACACCCAACTGTCAGTTTGTCGGGAGATAAGGCACAGCACATCTTATTAACAGCATGAGCACTCTGCTCAGTTTGAGCCTACCAAGGATTCTGGAAAGATCAAACGTAAAATGGACAAGCCCAAAGGTTTGCCATATCGTTCGTATTATCATTCTTATACTAGTATCTTACTACGTGCTTGTAGGGCTCGGAAGAATTTGTCATGCGGAACCAGTGCAGTTGGCAAGGCTAGGCCCTGAAAGTCTAGCTTAGGCTGTGAGCAAGACTAGGCCTGTAACTGTTTGGATAGCCCCCGCATCAAAAAGCGGAACTAACCTTTGTCTGCTATTTCAGCATAAAATAGCTGGCTGTGCGGAAATTGTCTGAGATAAGCAGTGGGTGGCTAACCACAGGCCAGCAAGATGTCTAACCGCAGAACTAAAATAAATATCAGTAATGGGCAGCTTCCCCTTTCCTGCTGCCAGCCTAGTTGCCTGTAATTACTAACCAATAGGCTAATGAAAAACAAGTTTAAGACCCAATCCGTAGTCGGGATTGAGAGCAACATATTTTGTTGCTAGAAGGAAAATTCTGCTAAAGCAGAGGGAGACGGGTATAACAAGCACCCCCGGGAACCTCTCGGAGAGACTCCCCGTGGATCCGTCAAGGCCTTACCGGATGCCCAGGGCAGGTCGGTTCTCTGGTTGCGACTCACCTACAGAGTGGTTGATGGGTCTCCCCACTCTATTGCTGTTGGTAGGTGCTTTCTTCCTATGCTTCAGGATAGCTGGAGGGGGTGGTTGCTAGGACTACTCCTTTGGAATTGTGCCCAGTTTCTGGTAAGATAACTGGAGGGGGCGATTCCTAGGACTACCCTTTTGGAATTGTGCCCAGCTTCTGTTAATGCAATAAAACACTTTTACTTAGCCATTTTCCGCTGTCGGTCTGACTCCTTCCACCACCGAGATAACAAACAAATGAATCAAGAACCCTCCGCCCCAGCGGAGTACAATGCTCTTTAAAGGTTGTTTTGCGCTCTCTCTGGAACACTCAGTATGTATGGTAACAGACTTATTACTTTGCTTTCTTTCTCTCCCCAAAAGTGCATCAATCTCTGTAGGTGGGCCATGATCCCGCAGGTCCATTCAGCCTCCAGTAGCTAATTTGCAAAAGTCTTTTTTATAATACCCTCAATATTAAACAAATATATTGCAGACACCAGATTGAAGTGTCTCTGCTCAAAATGGCCTCCTTGTGCTCACTGGAACTATTGATGTGAGTAAAGATAGTCATGTTTTCAGGAACAAGGCCAAGTGTTTCACTGTGATCAGCAAGAGATCCAAGCAATGGCAAGTCAGACTTAATCTGTTTGCTGCCAATACACAGACTGACATCCATGCTTTTGGGGAGCTTAATTTACTGTATTTAGTAGTAAGCTTGTCATGAAAACTGTGTGTTCTATTTTTTTAAACTGCTACCATATTAAAAATGATAAACAAAACCTTTCCGATGATTATCTTATGACTCAATGTAATAAAGTAAAGGGTTGGCACTAGTTATTTCATGTTTATAAAGTATTTTTATTATGATCACTTAAGAATTCAAAAAGATATAAAAGAAGAATAGTGTGAGGTTTCTTCATCTCTTTCATTCATTTGCATCAACAAATCTGCATGTAAATGGTAAATCAGACCTTAGCATGTTCCTTCTGGAGTGACATTATTAAAGTCTACTTCCTAATGCTGATTGCTGCTGCTGCCATCAATTTGTGATTGCCTGTTACTGAATTAGACCGAGTAAATGATCTACAGATACAGCTTCTCTACAATAGTGAAATGCAGCTGCATACAAAATGTGATGCTCTCACTGGATTTATCTGAATATCTACTTCTATATCTGTCATTATTAATATACTCATCAGCAGAATGCAAGGAAAAGAGCAAGTAAGTGAAGGATTGCTTCATTATTAGCTGTACTTTTAGAAATTTAATTATTAGAACACCACAGGTAGTGTCAGTTTGTTTTAGTGGACAACTTGTTTGTGCTTTTTCTTACACAGTGCAATCTTGACTGATAATAAGGTATATAAATTTGTGACCCATTTAGTGGTTGTTTTGTACTAATGATAAAGATTAATACCCATAGACAGTTTCTCACTGTCATTTCATCATTTCAGATACACTTTATAATTAACAACTTAGCACAAGAAAATTCCTTTCATTCTACACTTACAATATTTTTACAGACATTTAATATTATATATTCATATATACATTTAAAGGAAATGAAACACTGTTTATGTCTTTATTGCACTTTAAAAGAGGCAGTGAACCTTTTACTGTTAACCCACTTTCCCTCCCCCAAGGCTAAAATAAAATAGAGGGCTCAGCTTATTGAATATGTAAATCCCTTTTTTCACTCACAGTAATATACTTTATTGCCTTATAATTACAATGAGCAATACTTTAGAAGAAAATGTAAACAAAGTACAATCTTCAATTTACCAACAGTAGGAATTTAGGGAGAAAATTGTCAAAAATACAAAGAGGAGATAGATGCCAAAACTCTCATTGCCTTTCACTGGGAGTTAAAAACCTTAATCCTCATTGTGTTTCTGAAATCTCCCCAGAAAAGTTAATTTTAGGAGATGAGTTTCCTAATTATTACATTTAAGTTTCAATTTAGATTTCAAACTTAAAAGTTATGTTTAATACTTTCTTACCTGTTACTAAATATTTTGAGTCTAGTTTCTTAAACTCTGTGGTCACCACTTTTAAAAAATATATATGCTTAATGTCATTTAAGCTTTGTGACTACCAAAATTAAGCTTTTAAAAAAGAATCAAATAGTACTGGAATGTACGATGTCAGAACAGCAGCAAGTGTCCTGTGGCTGTGAACAAAAATTAAACCACAAATGAAGAGAAAAGGGAAGTTAATTTATTTTCTCAGTTGGAACGGATTGCCCTGAAAGAAAATTAGAATGTAATAATCGTTAACGTAAATGGTGCTTGCATGTAAAATGTATTTGCACATAATCTGCATTTCCCATTGTACAGATTTTACTCCTTGTGTTCATTTAAGGGTCCTTTACAATTTTTGGCAGATGAATCATCTATTTAGTCTTGAGATGGCTGCTGATAAATTTTGAAGTTATTTAGCTTTAAGACAAACAAATAAAATAAATACATATAACAACCCTGTACAAGTGTGAAAAGAGCTTTTAAAAACATTCCCAGAATAAGGTTTGAAAAGAAGTGAAATATTCTTAAACCTTCTAATGTAATTTAAAATACATATATGTCTTATCCGCCTTCCTGGTGCATGAACACATCCTTCACCAAGCATAAACTGTTCACAGCAGAATATCAGAATCCATCGCCACCTGTTTGCATCCACTAGTGCCAAGGAGGATTAAGTACCCAGTTTTCTTTAGTCTTCTCAAGCCATCTTTAACTGAAATAAACCTGCTGACACACAATTGTGCTCTGTGGAGGGCTTATGCTTGATAGGACTGGGTTGTACTGAAGTGGAATTAATGCTTATGTCTTCTAGAAACAAGTGAAGAGACAAAATGCAATACATGTCCTTTTGTTAATATATGGCACAGAAAAAATTGTATCACCACAATATCAAAATTAAATAACTTGGCAAAAAAAAAAAAGGGAATTTTCAATTATGGTGGAAATGTATTAAACGTCTTTTCATACTTTCTTATTAAAGGTCATGCTCATAAACCCTTTACAGTGGCCTCTTGTTCATATTGGAAAAAGAGGATACATTTGTCCTTGATTAATTGATTTCCTGGTTTTTAACCATTTGTGTGTATGAATTTTATTAAATGGCATTGACCAATATTATCCCATCACTCAGAAAAACCCACAGAAGTGGTCAAAAAGGCAAGAAAACTCTGAGATTGGTCTCACAGATTTTCCTGAAAATGAATTCCTTTAGAAGGCAAAGAGTTTTGGGGTGGAGGAATGGGGGTGCCACAGATACTGAAGGTAACCTGTGGATCTAGGTTCCCTAAGGGGGAAAGACCCTACCCATGGATTTGTGGAAGCAGAAGCCATTTACATGGCTGGTCCTCCCTCCACATAAGTGCAGTGCTCCCATGATCATGATTCCACTAACAGCCATGCTTCTATTGGATGGTGGCTGGTAGTAGCAGCCACAGAAGGCATCCATAAGGAGTTAATATAGTTGTATGTATTCCTGTCTATATCTCACCCTGCACATCTATCAGGTTTCTATGTGATATTGCCCTGGCCGTGACCTGTTTCCATCTCTGATTCCCCTGGCCCGCTCCCAAAGTCCATCAGAACTTCATTCACATGGGGAAGGTGAGACACAGGATATGGCCATAACTGCTCGAAGTAGGTATTTTCGATAGTGGTCCTTAATTCTAGATGCCTCAATTTGGGGGTATCTACCTTGAGACAACTAAAATCTGAATTCCGAGGTTGCTGACTGAGCTCTTACACCTCCCACTAAGGCACCCAAGATCATCAGACACTTGAAACTGTTGGCCTAAATAACTCAAACAAGTTTTTATCTACAAATTAAAGGAGCATTGTCTACATTCTTAGGCTGCAAGATTTAAAACTTCCTTCGAGAAAGGTGAATGCCAGGCAATATCTTTCAAGAACACGTTTTGGTAAGCAGCACAGTCAGATCCTCAATATATAAAATAAATGCACTATTTTGCATGACATTTACTAGCTAGGTTGTAAACTGCTGCTATTTCTGGACATGTGATAGTGCACACTAGCCACCCATGCAGTCATCCTGCCCTGTGTCACTTTGGTTCTCACTGCCCCAGATTATCTCCCAAGAATAAGGTAAATATGATGCCTGTTCCCTACAATACATCCCCCAAGGATGCGGCAGGGAGATTACATTTCTCTAGGGGATCTCTAAACTTTGTAGATTTGATCCGTTAGTCCTCTCGCAGAGAAAGCTCCCACTAACTTCAATAATAGTTTTGTTATTGAATATGTACAGGTTGCAAGATAAGACCCCATAATTCTAATCACATATCACAGTTAAGAATGAGATGAATAGCTCAGATATAGAGGTGAGTGGAGAAAGAATTCTGTTTTGGAGGGTTTCAATATTTCAGAATAATTTCCTGCTAGAGGGAATGAAGCAATTCAACCTGTTCAACCTTACTTCATCCCCCTTATTTGCATGCATTATGATACTTTCTTTAATGACATGATCACAAACTATTTTCACCACACAGGACCCCTGCCTCATTCAGTGCACAGAATGCATGTCACTCAGTTAGAGAGCATCTATTTCAATATATTTTTAACCTCATTGTTCAATGTGCAGCCCCGGGCCTTATTTATTGAACACTATTCCCTGCACACCATATAGTGAATAAAAAACTATTCATTTCCTCGTGGGAATGTCTACGTCACTCCTCACTATACTACCTATGTGCTTCAGAAACAATGAATTTATTTTCACAGCACGCCTTAAGATGAGGGTTTCCAATTTTATGAACAGGTAACTGAGACACAGAGAAATGAAGGTAAAAAGTGTTGCATGTTTGAATTTAACAATAACAATAATGTAAGAGACAATATAATAGACTCAAATTAAATTAATCAAAGATTAATACCATATTATACAGAAAGAAAACATACTTTACCACACTTTGCAAAATGTGAAGAGCTGGACCGTTTCTTCCATTTGTAACTCATGACATGCTGGCAGAACACATTCCACCATCTAACTCCCAAAATCACTGTCTTTTGATAGGATGTGAGCCAAAGAAATTCCTCTTTGGAGGGAAAAAAAATGTTTCCCAGAGTTAATTCCATTATATGTTTTTTTTTTTTGGATGTCATAGGTTACCTAATTACTGATGGAATTTTATTTATGGTTATCAGTTTACCTGATTGATAAATGAAAGGAATTTCTAGTATGGTCATCATTACGGATAGCTGTAGCTACCTGCAGTTCTTAATTAGTTAAACATCTTTCAACAGATCATTATTTCATTCATTGAAGAAAACATCAGCAATAACATGTACCTCTTATCAATCACAGAACATAATTAGATTATAAGCACCCCTTACCCATTCTGATTTATTATAACATAGTTCTGTAGACAATTTTCATTGGTTTTGAGGTGTCTTATTCCCTAGACAATTGGACTTTCACAAAACTTAGAGGCACTGGGGATGTAGGTACAGCCCAATATGTATATATATTCTTGAACAGCACTCACCCAGTAGGTTAATGTTAAGAACAAGCATTCTGAGGCCTTAGCATTCACACAGTTTTTGCTAATACTATGAGGATTCTGGGAGATTAGTTAATATGCAAAGGCTTATGAGAGTTTAATATACAAAAATCATAAAAAGGTTATTTACTAATCAAAGAACAGTCGATGCTCGTTAGTAGCAATATATTGGTGCCCTGTTGCTATTTTGGTCCTAAGCAGCTGCTGCTGTTATGGAAAGCATCATCTAACCAAAGGCAGCCTGCTTTTTCTGATTCATAAAACAGCTACAATATATGCTAACAATCTATAACTGTAACAATGCAATGTATGTTTATTATTATTGCTACATTATTACATTAGTACATGTACTGTATATTTTAAACATGTGCTCTGTTCTGCATTTGTAGCCTACTATCATACTGTAATCAAGAAAGCAGTATTAACTGAGTTAATGTTATAAAAGTATCAAGTTTTATTTTTGTTTTAAGAACAATCAAACATCAACTATGACAACAAACAACTTCTTACTCTTACTTGTAAACATTTTTTGTACTCACTCTTAACTGTAATACTTTGTAGGCACTGTAAGTCGCCTGGGTATGGGCATCTGCTAAACAAATAAATAATAATACTGTAATAACCTAAATTAAAGTACTATTCCACATCAAAGTGTATTATATTTATACAGTGAGTATCAACTTGTAAATTAATTAAGAATGGATAAACTGACTTATTTCAGGTGAAAGAACCTTGTTAATTTGCTTGGCTTCTTCTCAGTCACAATTTTGTTTGAAGATGGGATTCAGGGTCCCAAAAAGACCAGTAGACCCTGTCTCTTAGTTCCTCTAACTGTGAAAAGTGCAAAAGTGTGTTCAAAGCCTTCAATAGCTTGGAGTTTGTAAGAGGTGGAACTTCATCAAAACCATCCTCACTCTCTTGATTATGTTATTTTTCATCAACATAAACTCGTTTCTCTGGCTTTGCAACAGCTGCAGGACTCAGTAATTCCTCATCAGTTAATTTTCTGAATGTGAGCAAATCCTCATGCACAGCATCTAAATCCTCTTTTTACATGTGGACTGAAAGTGGAACATCATTCAGGGGGGTCATCAAACTCATCAATATCCTCATCTAGCACACCTTCCAATAGTACAACTAATTTGCCTTTCCTGAAAGGGCTGGAAATTGTTGTCAGCTTTACATTTTGCCATGCCTCATCAACAAGATGAACGCAATAGAGCAAATTTAAGTTTTCTGGACTGTCTGAACATCTGCATTGGGTCTGTAGCAAGAGCAACAATAATCTAGTTTTCAATTGCCCCTTCATGTTCTTAATTACACTTTGAACCATAGGTTGCATCAAAGTAGTGTTGGGGGTGGGCAGTAAGAATTTGAGATGAATGTCAGTGAGAACCATCCTTGGGAGTGTGTGGCGCAGTTATCCAGTCAGAGACATATCTTATGGCTCTGCAAGCGAAGCTGACAATCCCAATTTTTTAGCCAGTTGATGAAAATCTCACCTGTCATCCAGGCATTCTCTGAACTGACATAATTGAGGGGAAGTTCACTGAAATCCTTCAGAAAGCATCTGGATCATTTTGACTTCCCAATCATGAACAGTGGATGTTTGTCAATCCCATCCATGTTGGCACAGACAAGCACAGTTAGCCTGTCTTTTGAAGCTTTCCCTCCTTCTAGCTTTTCTTTTTTTTTTCTTCATGTCCTCTGTCACAGAGCCCTTTCAGATAAAGTTCTGTTTCATCAGCATTGTAGATGTAAGCCAGGGAAAACTTTCAAGAATGTAAAGAAGTTTTTTACACTGCCACTGCTCAGCTGCTGGTTTTTCAACTGACTGTTTCTCACCATGTTCTTTTCTGGAAGCGACACTGAAGTGTTTCTTGCATCTGGTTAAACCACCTGTCATTTGCCTTAAAATCGTTCAATCCAAGTGAAGCGGCAAGATTAAGGGTTTTTTCCTTGATTGTGGGTCCAGCAAGCAGTGCTCCCTGCAAGTACTTCTCCTTCACCAAGTTTTACTTGAAAGTAACGTTTTTTGACCAAAAATATAAAACCTTGAAATATAAAAAGCTTGAAACGTATAACAGCATATTGTAGTTTTGTCAATCCCAACATATTGGAAAGACAAGGTGGGTGAGGTAATATCTTTTATTGGACCAACTTCTGATGGTGAGAGCAACAGAAGTTGATTCAACAAAAGATATTACCTCAACCACCTTGTCTCTCTAACAGCATTACTTGTCAGTCTCTAAATCTATCAGATTAGATGTATTGCATAGTCTAAGAAAATATTTTCAAAGGCACAAATGGAAGGTGGATGCCTAACTGTCCTGAAAAATCTGCTGAGTAATTCTTTGCAGGAAATGAAGGTTGGGTGAACAGATGTCCCAATTTATAGGGACAGTCCTGCTAGTCAGGGCTTTTTCTTATATGAGCACCTATTACCCCTGCACCCTCTGTCCTGATTTTTCACACTTGCTATCTGGTCACCCTAAGTGAAGATGAGCTACATCAGATCATACCAGATGCAGTCAGATATTGCAATACACATAGTATTGAATGCACCAAGTTCATAGCCTCTAGCTACACTTTTTTTTTCTTAAGCTGACTACTGACTGAAATAGCCACATTCATTTAGTTGCATTTATAATCAGACTATTAATGGTAGCTTTATTGCTGCTTTGAAACCTCACTTTGATGATGCTGGTAAAGTTGTCTGTTGGCATCAGGGAGACATTAGTGTCTTCTGCTATTACAAATTTGGAACTGCATTGTGAGAACCCTGGGAGATTTTGAGGGATGCCAACTTAAATAACCTCATTATGTCCATTCAGTTCTTTGCTCATATGAACTTTTTTATAACTATCCTGTTAAAATGTTTTCCTGACATTTTAATTTGGATGTATTTTAATTCACATCCCAAAAGGAAAGGAAGTTCTGTCTAGAGGGTTGGTCTTTTCAATTTCCTTTGCTGGGTATTACACTGTTCCATGGACCATGGGAACGCTCCCTGTTCAATTCTACAGCTAAAAACTAGTAAATGCATTGTTCCAGAAATAACTGAGTCAAATATCATTCTTCCCTGGGAATGGAACCCATAAACTTTCAGCTGCATGTGTGATCGTATCTGTCTATACACAAAGCTTCACCCTTTAAATAATTAATCTCTTCTGTTTTAGGTAGGTCAAGGTTAGAATTTGGATGCAAAATGCTACTGTTAGTTATTCAAGACATATGAATTAAGAGAGTCACATTTTCTTTTACTGGTAAAGTATTCTCAGCCTCTTAAAATTTAATCTTTTTCAGTGGACATCAGACTCCTCTTCAAACTGGTACGTTGGAAAAATTCTGTGTGCGCCCCATTCAGGAAGAAATATATGTCATTTTAATGACAACTCCAATTTAGATCCTTTCATTCTAATCTCTTCCATGAATATGTGTTCATCTTGCCCATGAGCATGAGACGATATGTTAATGAAAAGTTCTATGATAGGAATTTTCCTTCCACATGACTTCAGTATTTATATAAAACCAGGGCAGAATTGTCAGGTTATATTTATCCTAAATTAATTAATTTCTGACTGAAAATGGATTTTATTAATGGAGATATTCAAATGTGGGACGGCTTTAAATATAAATATGGTTGCATACCTCTCAGTTCCCACAGGAACCAAGGGTCATAAAACTCACCACCTTCCACTCCTAGCGCAAGGTGCACCTCTTCAGCCTACCCTTCTCTAACATAAATGCACAGCAGTGCATACATTAAATTGAAAAAATCCAGACCATAGCAAACCAGAACAGTGCACTGCATACACAGTTCTCCCCCTGGGGAGACAGTGACCCACATGTGACAGGTGTTAGTCTCGTTGATTAATGTTCTACTGGAAGGTGCTCAGATATGGTGGTGTAAGAACCTAAGTAGACCAGGATAGAATACTAGACAGAAAAGTAACTTTTCCCAGAGGCTCCATCAAGTTTGAAACAAAACTACATTTCTCTGTGAAAATTCTACTCCTACCAAAATTACTGGACTAGAGAGATTAGTGATTTCCACCCCCATTTTATTTACTTTGTGCACTTGGCAATACCCTGGGGGCTAGAGTCTCAGCTGTTGTTAATGCTGCTGCACCAACTGACTTCAATGGCGCTTCACTGAATTTGACCAGCTGCAAATCTGACACTCGATATCGTTTCAGTTTCATTGTTTCCCCACATTGTACAAGAAGCTGTTTATCAATAACAGCAGAAGCAAAGCTGAAAATGCAGTGGAAGAGAGTGCACAGAGAGAATGAGGAGGAGGAGGAGGAAAGGGTGCCCCTGAGCATATTTCGCTGGGATGCTCTTGGCCATAGAAAACCCTTAGAAATTCAGCAGGGAAGCAGAATAAAACCAAAATATAACATTTTTAAAGGAATTTAAATATTCAGGACATATATCACTCAACACTATCAGAAAGCTAATTTAAAAAAAACCGCAATTGTTAATTTTTAAAGGTTCTGGTTGACAGTATCCATTTAAGAGAAATTATCTTCAAATATTGTTGGAGAGGTTCATAGTTAAATATCACAGCTATCTGGAAATTTAATGTCATGTTTTCAGTTTTTCAGACTTTTCTGTCCAATTCACTCTCTCTGTAGGTTCTTACACTGGCTCATAGCATGTGAGCTCCTCCCAAGAATAAAGACGACAAGGAGGATATTTCTCTCTTTCTTACCTGCTGGCAAGAGGCAAGCTTTGGGTTATCATTTAAATTAATACAGAAGAGTGAGCTGGTTGCTGTGAGTAAGGGTATTATTGTGGGATAGCATAGACAAAATGTGGGTTTTTCTTTTAGCTCCAAATCTGGTGAGGTTAGTGATCATTCATCTGCAATGAATTTCATGGTCTTGGTCTAGTTCCTGTGAACATTCTGTCTCCTGTGCCTATGATTCTATCACCAACGGTGACCATATTTAATTTTTCCAGTTGAATGAAGCTGACATGGGAGCTTATGCACACAGAGAGAGAGGGAGATGGTTTCTTAGGAAGCTAGGATTAATTCCATGCAGGACTTTGAAAAAATCAGGGAAGAAATTTTGAAAAGGGCTCTATGTTCCATGGTGAGCTACCATGTTCTGAATTAACAGTAGCTAACGTACAGGTCATTTGGGTTTGGACAACAGCGTACTTTAACCAGAAGTCTGTGGATTTTTCTGCTTTGGTCCCAAACGCACACATCTTACATAACAGTAAATCTATATATAGAGCATCTTCTGTATAACATGCTTTTTCATTCATTTCACGATCAATTGTAGATTTGGTTTGGAAATCCTTTCTTATATCAGTTAAACCTGTTCATAATTCTCTGGATTGACTAGGTCCGATTACCATCTGCAAGGTATAATTTGCTGTTCATTACTTTTCTCTCTCTCACACTATTTTCCAAGTGACTTTCATTTCTAACCTACTCTCTCTTTTTGAGTTGGTTTTTATATATCCTAAAAATTAAGATTATGTTTCATACCTGACTCAGTCTCCAAACAGAAGAAATAAAATGTATGGTTTTGAATAACAGCATGTTGGCCTATTTGAAATTATAGAACAGTGTGTGAAACTCAAATGCCAATAATAATGACTTCAACTTACATGGCCCTTTTCATCCAAGGTTCTCAAAGCAGTTTACAGATCTCAGGTAAGCCTTATAACACACTGGCTCTAGCTCTGTGTATTTTGGATATGTGGACCCATTTCTGCTTAATTTCAAACCCATTAGAACATTAGGGTTTCAAAATTAGGAATGGAGCTCAAGCTGTTTTGAGAGAGGTCCATGATCTATTTAGAGCTGGAAGCATTGCTGCACAAGCACATTCCCTTCTCTTCACTCCTGATCAGAAAGGGAAGAAGAACTCTTTCCCCTACATGGCCGCACAACCCTTCCGCTGAATATCAGCTCCCCAGTCACCTGTGAAAAAGAAACTCCTCCACCACCTGTGCATAATGCCTTCCAAGAGGTCCCAGACTTCTCAGAGACTAGCTCCTCCCCATTAACTAGGGGGAATGAATGAAGACTTATCCTCATCCATCTCCTTGCTTCAGGGAGAGGGGTTGGGCTCCTAGAAAAGAGCACAGTCCCCACCCCAATTCCGGGAAGGATTTCAGGGAACAGGCAACCTGCACCCCCCTCCCCCCACAAAAAAAAAGTCCTGTGGTATTTAAGGGTCACACTCAGTCTTCATGTCCTTTAAGTTCTCTGGGGCAGAGCCTTTGTAGAGAGTACTGGGCTCATGGGAGGCAATACATGGGAGGCAAACATTATAAGAAAATTAGTCTCTCTTTCCTGAAAACACTGATGAACCAGTGGAGCTCGTATAGAGATTTTAGGGGACTTTTGAATACAAGAATGAATAGCTAATGCACAGCAACAAGGTTAACTGCCTTGGAAAGAAACTTCTGATTTCCAAACATTTTCCCTGCAGAGAGGAAGGACTAATTTAAGAAAGAAAGAGTAAGAGAGACTTATACTCATCATGAATATACATGCTTTACAAGACGCCTCAACCTTTATTCAGTTACTCATAGTCCCTTACTAAAGTTTTTCATTGTATGCGCTTTCAGGCAATGCCATCCTGCTTCAAAGGACTCTGTCACAGTGTCTCATCATTTTTAAAATCATTACATACTCACTTATGTCGATCATCACACACTATAAGCTGCAAAGTGAAATCACTCTCCTTCATGGATTGTTTTTTCCTCCATTGCGCATAAACAACGGTTTGTTACTGTAGGTTTCAGCACAATTGCTGAGATCAATGAGTGCTGTTACTGCTGTCTGGAAAAGAACATGGGAACATATGTTTTTAAAGAAACACAAATGGAGATTTAAATGGACTTTAGGGGGAAAGTGTATCACTGTTAATATATCTGCGAGGCTTTCACAGTGGATTGTTGTCAAGTGTGACTAAAAAAAACACTCATGATATTTCTTGCCATGGCAAAAATTTTGAGGCTAAGAAACTAGTGGGAGTATGTTGCACCAATAGCATAAAAGATGCACACCACAAATAGTGAAGTAACATAGAACCATGCATCATGCTAGATGGAATGAGGTCTACCAAATGGATGTGCACAGAGGATCTGTGGGACCAGCTCAGAGCAGTGATGATACCACTAGAAAAAAATACACCCCTTTTCCAACAATCAAATACCACTGGGTCAAATTCTTGCAAGATCCATCCTCCACATCACCAGCCTCTGGAAATTAGGCAGAGCAAAGCTTCTAACATGCAGGAGCCAGTAACAAAGTATCCCAGGACATTCAGATTTACTTTTCAAATATCTGTACTTTTTTCAGGCCAAAGGAGGCCTAATCTACGCTACAAACTTAAGTTGACATAAGTCACCTTGTGTCAACCAAGTTGTGCATGCGTCTACTGTTAAAATAGTCTCTTATGATGTAAGCGGCCTGTTATGGCTGGCGATGTAGTAACACCGCCTTCCTGAACAGGGCAGAGCCAGGAACAACATACTGACACAGTGCAAGTGAAAACACAGTGTAATCTGTGTCAAACCTAGCAGTCCTCCAGCAGCTATTCCACAATGCCTGACACTGATCGCTCTGTTCCCAGTTTGAACTCCACTGCCCAGGGGGTCACAAAAACCAAAAACACTGCATTTTAAATGCTTTTTCCTGATTGCCCAATTTGACACATCTAGTAGCTTTTTCGTGTTGTGTAACTACCCAACCAACCATGCTGATTACACATTCCAGACACGTTCGTGCCTGGAGTAGACAGAATTATCAGATCTACTGGACCTCTGGGGAGAAGAGGCTGTGTAGGCACAACTAAAGAGCAGACACAGACATCTATGAGCAGATTGCATAGTGGATACAAGCAAAGGGTAGGACAGAGATCAGCAGCAGTGCCACATGCAAGTGGAGGAATTGCACCAAGCATACCAGAGAGTCAGGGTGGCCAACAGTCAGTATGGAGCTGAGCCACAGACCCGTGACTTTTACAATGAGCTGCATGCCAGACTTGGCAGAGATCCCACCAGCATCCTACTGTGCACTGTGGATACCTTCGAAGAGCCTGAGCCCAGCCATGAACAGCAAGGAGGACCACCAAAAGGAAGAGGATAATGGGGGAACAAGGGTAGCAGGTTCCAGCTATACTGCTAGCTAAGACCTTTTTTGAGATTCTGCTGCAGTCTAGCCAGTCCCACAAGGCAAGCACAGAGGTGCCTGAGCCAAGTGAAGAAACCTCAGGTAAGTGTGCACATTTTTTTATTACAGTTTGTGAATGTAACCATTGCCACCTGCCACAGGCCCAGCCCCAAGTCTGAGGGACACAAGTATTGACTTTTCATTGTTTTCCTGGTCCTGGAAGAGGTAGAGGTTTAGAGGTAGAAGCACAATCAAAAGAAGTAGAGTTATCTTTTCAGCGCTGTGTGGTTAGGCTGGGAGGGCCATGCGGAGCTGTTTGTTTATGTGCAGAGGGATTTCCCTGGCGTCATCCTGGGAGATCTCAAGGACATTTTCATAGAGGTTCTCTGCAATTCAATCCCAAAGGCTTGTAGGTATGGCTGCCTTATTTCTTCCTTCACAGTCGACACTTTCTACATGCAGGCACCATTGCAGCAAACAGACAAGCAGCATGTGGCCTGAGAAGGCTTCAGGGTGCCAACAGAACCTGTCCTCTCTGTGGTTTGTTACCCTCAGGAGTGAGATATTAGCTAAAATCCAAGTGCCTGTGGAATGCAGTGCCATCTCTGAGTGGCATTGCCCTACACTCACGCCCTTGACAATAAGAGCCAAAAGTGTACTGTTTCATGTAGCTGAATAATTCCCTCCCAGTTCTCCTACCTCCTGCCCAGCCCATGGCAGGACATACTCACTACGGCTGGGACCGGAGAGCAGTGCAGTACAATCGCTCCAAAGCTGAAGTGGTATTAATCCTGTCTTATTTTAAAGTTCAAGGGAATGAGGGAAGAGAGAGTTCTGAAGCTTGTCTTTCACTCTTCAGTAGGACTATAAATACAGTGGTGGAGCTATGTATTTTATCTGTAGCTACTGAGATTTTGGCCTAGACAGGTGCCTACTCCACACCCATGGAATGTTTGACTCTCATTAGAAGGAAGAAGACAACTAAGGAGGACATGTTTGCTGAGATCCTACAAGCCAGTGCTGCATCTGATCATGAATATGACTGACACACTGGAGAAGGAGAGCGCTGACAGAAGTAAGGCCCAAGAGTCGAACCGAGAGACGCACCAGAACATATTGTGGTTGCAGTGTGTTGTTGCCCCACAGGCTCACCTCCTTTTGCAGCCAATTGAAACTCCATTTTAGACCCTCCCTACATTCCACAATATATTGGGGCTGCATCCCTACCACTCCATTGCAGGGGATAGCAAAGACAGCCACAGCATCACGTACTCCGACTTAGGTAAGGCACTGGTATATGTGCTGACAAAACATGACTGAAATAGACATGTCCCTTTTGTTGTTAAAAGATTGTCTTCCAATGATTTATTTTATAAGTTCGATCCATTTTTACCGAGCTTGTATTTTAATTGCATGCCATTCTTTTTAACCAACATTAACAAACTGCTTTTGATATGTAATAAAGTTTTGGTTTTTTTAAATAAATGCATTTTTACTTCACAGCTTGAGTCCTATCGCTACTCAAAGCAGCCACTGCTTGAAATTATTCAGAACATAAAACTCATAGATTCAGTACAGTGTAATAATTATCAATGTATAGCAAGCTCTGCAGAACTCACAGGTGCATAAAGCAAACAGAATTATAGAGATAAATCATGCATACAGCAAACACTACACAATAACTGAAAGCCCCTAAAACTGCAGGACAATGCAGAGCACAGCCCACATCACAACACTGTGGTTGAATGCTAAAATGATCTTTCAAGGCCTCCCTTAACCACACAACTCCATATTGAGCACTTCTAATGGCCCTTGCATTTTGCTGTTCAAATTCAGCAGAAAGGTGCTCCACCTCTACCCCAGGGCAACTTTCCCCTCTTTGCCTCACAAATATTATACACGACACAACAGGCAGCTATAACCGTTGGTATATTTCTCACTGAGATTCAATCTTCTGAGTAAACAATGCCAGCGTCCCTTTAATCCACACAATATGCAATGCACCTTACCTGGCCAGAGCACAGATTCCAGTGACGTATCCTCTATGATCCACCAGTGCTTGCATAACCATAGAAAAGTACCCGTTTCTGTTGATGCACTCCGTGGCAATGTGGGCAGGTGCCAAATTAGAGACATGCATACTGTCTATCACCCCTCTGCAGTTCAGGATCTTCTTTATTGCAAATACATCCACTATGTCCTGCACATTGCTGAGGATGATAGCCCTGCATAGCAGGAGACAGTTAATGGCCCTGCCCATTTGCATTATGACTCTCACTGTGGATTTTCCTACTCCAAAATGATTGTCACTGACAGGCAGCAATCCAGCACTGCAAGTTTCCACACTGTGAACACCACTTGCTTCTCAGATATCAGTGAAGCTCTCATTCAGGTGTACCTGAAGAGGTGGACTGCAGCAAGCTCGATGCACAGATCCAGGAAAGTGGTCTTTTACATCCATAAGTTAAGCAGCTACTGCTTCTCATTCTAAACCTGCATTACAATGTGATCTCACCAGTCAGGCCCAGAAGTGGCGCTCCACTGTCTGCAGCTTCTCTGTAAACACCACCAACAACCTTGAACTGATTTTCCCTGTATCCTACAACAATCTCTTCTCCACAAAATTGTCATGTCCCTTGTTGCTGCAGTTCTAATTTGTGCTCTGCAAATCCCAGAAGATCATTAGTCCTGTGTTTGCATTGCTCATGACAGTAGTGCAGAGTTGTGAGGGGTCCATGCTTCCGGCAGAGATGGCAGGCAGTGAAAAACGCCACACAGGTTTGTGGGATTTAAAAAACAAAAAGTGCAAAAATTATGAGGTATGGATGGCATTATGGGATGGAAAAAGTAGCATGATGGGAACTTGGGCCTAGCTCCCAGGCCCTGCACAGCTAAGTTCTGCTCCACCATTCATAGCAAAAATTTCCCAAAACACTATTCTAGATGATGTCAAGTGGCACATTGGGATACCTACCCCCAGTGTGCTGCATTGTCACTAGCAGTCGTAGTGAGTACGTGCAACGTCAACTCAAGAAGCCAAGTATGCATGTACATGAGTAATATACTAATTGCGGTGGCAGTACACAGATTCAATTTGTGTTGATCTAACATTGTAATGTAGCCATAGCTGGAGTCTACAGAGGCTGAACAGTAGTATAAAAAAAATGAATGGAACCCTAGCATTCCTAATGCACCTCACAAAACTATATATTTTCACTTGATGTTCATGTACATGTGTTCATTCTTGACAATGCATCTTGATTGCAGTATAGAAAATTCCCAGTCTTAAATCTAACCTCATTTTTACTCCTGCATGTTTGGAATTTTTCCCATGTTGTTTACTTCCAGCATGGCACTGTTTATTAACAGACATTAAAGCTGTATTATGCATTTCAAAATAGACAGACAGACAATGAAGCATGAACAATGGTACATAATGAAGCCCTGTTTATGGCACCCTTCTCACCCAGTAAGTAGAAGTGGAAGCAGAATCTTGTGGTTAAGGCACCACACTAGGACTCCACAAATTTGGTATAAATCCTAGCCCTGACAGACTGCGTGTGACCTTTACCACATTAATTAAAAGCTCAACACCGTAGTTCCTTAAGTGTACAATGGAGATAATAATGCTTCATTTTCCTAATCTTTGTCTTGTCTATTCAGATTGAAAAGTCTTCAGGGAACTCTCTGAGTACCTATTTGTACAATACCTAGCACAATCTCAGCTGGAGCTCTTCAGTGCTACTGCAATACAAATAACAAACAACAATAATAATTCTATTGTGACTACTCAGATAAACAAACACACACCCAATTTAAGTAAGATTCAGTAACTGGTCCTTGTACCAGTGCAATAATCCAGTGTTGTCAAGTGCTGGCATTAGAAGTGCAGCTTCACAAGTTTAACATTTTGATTATAATTCTTTAAACATTTCCATGACATTTTCACTGGCTGTTTTATTTGATTCTCTCTCTTCCAGACTCATTACATCTGGAACTTTTATGGATTGTTAAATGTTTTTTCTGACAAATTGGTTGGAAATTAGTCAACAAATAAAACAGTTGGGAAGCCGAGTAAGAAATTTGGGTGGAAAGGCTTTTATTAATTATGGTTTGAAAGTTGCTACTACTGCTCCACAATTGTGTAACAACAGAGATTACAGAACAGCTAATTTATAAAGCTCTCCCTGAGCCAGGAGGGAGAGAGATCGCTATTGGGTAGTGTTCTAGTTCCACAGATTGCATTTTTTATGTACAGGAAAGTTACAATTGCTATAAATTTTGATATGTTATTTAGGTTCATGAGTAAAAAATACAGTAATTAAAATGAGAGGTCTTGAATCTATAATTTTTCACAGAATACAATGTAAAATATTTCTGTAATGTGACAACTTGTGTTACTCGGGATTCTTTCAACCCAAAGTTCTTGGTAACCTTGTTCTGTGGGAGACGGTATCAGGAAAAAAATCAGTGGAGACATGGCTATCTGGCCTATGGATGGCTGGTACAAATAAAACTCCACAAGACTGCTGTCACTTAAAGCAACACTTTCCTTAGTCTCAAGCACTTACATACAGGTTAGTAAAACACCCCCAATCCTCAATAAATACTGACGTTTGGGGTAGCTATCAAGTGGTACAGTGGCAGCCTTACAATTGGCCCGTCTTCAGGACCCAAAACTATGTCCAAAAAATGACCCATCTAGTCCAAACCTCTCCCCCCTTATTTTTCCTTGTTAGTACAAAATGACATGTCAATCAAAAAAGCTTGTTACACAAGCAGTTACAAAAGCTAAGCAAAGGGGATTCCTCAGATTACTAATCAGCCTGTGTTCTTGCAGAGCCTGCATGCCTTGAGGCCCTGACAGACACAACCCAGAAGGCAAATATAGATAGCTTCTTGTTTTTCCCCAAAAAGGCAGCCCCCAGCTCTTCAGAGATCTTACCAAAAAGGACACAGGGTCAGCTCTCCCCTCGACCCACTGGCATACTGATAGGGAGAGAGGTGGATGGAGACAGGACCCATGGTCCTGGCCCCAAGGGGGAGTGCCGGTCAGGCCCTCCAGGACACAAAGGACGCAGGGGACTGAAGACTATGAGCTGCAGCAGTGGGCACTACGTGGCAGGTAAGTGTAAAGGGGCGGGAGGCAGTGCCAGAGAGTTTCCGCCATACGGTAATGGTTCCTGTAGATAGGAGTCCCCGCCGTAGTGTTAGGGACACTATGGGAAGGGAACGTGGAGCTAGTGTTAGAGTTCCTATGGTTAGAGAACTAGGAGCTAGGGTTACAGTTCCTATGAGAAGGGGAATTGGAGTAGGGTTAAGTGAGTTTGAGCTAGGTTTACAGTTCCTATGGGTAGGGGTCTCCAATCTATTATATGGGCTCCAATGAGCAGGGATCTCCACCCTAGGGTTACAGTTCCTATGGGTAGTGGACTAGGGGATAGGATTAGGGTTCCAACGTGTAAGGGACTTGAGGCTAGGCTTCTGGTTCTTATAAGTAAGGTACTTTGGGTAGGCTTAGAGTTCCTATGAGTAGGGATCACCACCCTAATGTTACAGTTCCAAGTCACATATTCATGGGAACCATAACCCTGGCCCCAAAGCCCCTACCAATAAGAACCATAACTCTAGCCCCTAGTACCCTAGCCATAGAAACCCTAAAGTTTCTAAAGTTTAAGTTCCCTAAAACTAGGGAAGTGACAATGCCATGCATAGGAACACTGACTGTAAACGCAAGTCCCCTACTCATAGGAACCCTAACCATAGCCTCAGGTCCCCTACCTATACGAACCCTAACCCTACATCGGGGATCCCTACACATAGGAACCCAAACCCTAGCCCAATGTCCCCTACCCATGGAAAACCTAACACTAGGTTGGGCATGCCTACTCACAGGAACCCAAACCCTAGCCCAAACCCCTACCCATACGAAACATAACCCTAGGTCGGGGATCCCTACGCATAGGAACCCTACACGAAGCCGCAGCTCCCCTACCCATATGAACCCTAACCCTAGGTCGGGGATCCCTACCCATAGGAAACCTAACCCTAGGTCAGGAATCTCTACAATAGGAACCCTAACCCTAGCCTGGGGATCACTACCCATAAAAACTCTAATCCTAGCCCCAAGTCCCTCACCAAAATGAACCCTAACGCTAGGTCAGGAGACCCTACATATAGGAACCATAATCCTAGGTCAAGTGTCCCTACACATAGGAACCCTAAACCTACGTCATCATCCCCTACTCATACGAAACCTAACACTAGGTCGGGGATCCCTACTCTAACCATGGAAGCTTAACCATAGCCCGATGACCCCTACCCATACAAACCCTAATCCTATATAGGGGATCCCTACCTATAGGAACGCTAAACCTAGCACCAAGTCCCCAACCCAAACAAATCCTAAAGCTAGGTCAGGGATTCCTACCCATGGAAACCCTAACCCTAGGCTCGGGATTCCTACCAATAGGAATCCTAACCCTAGCCCTACGTCCCCTATGCATACGAACCCTAACCTTTGGTCGGGAATGCCTACCCACAGGAACCCTAACCCTTGCCTCAGGTCCCCTACATATACGAACGCTAACCCTACACCGGGGATCCATACCCATAAGAACCCTAACACTAGCACGATTTCCCCTACCCTTACGTACCCTAACCCTAGGTCGGTGATCCCTACCCATAGGAATCCTTACCTTAGCTGCAGGTCCCCTAACTGTACGAACGCTAACCATAGGTCAGGGATCCCTACCCATAGGAACCCTAACCGTAGACAGGGGATCACATCCCATAGGAACCCTAACCCTAGCCGCAGGTTCCCTACCTATACGAACCCTTATCCTAGGTCGGGGATCCCTAGCCAGAAAAACCCTAACCCTAGCCCGATGTCCAGTACTCATACGAACACTACACCTACGTCGGGCATACATACCCAGAGAAACCATAACCCAAGCCGCAGGTCCCTTACCTATATGAACCCTAACCCTAGGTTAGGGATTCCTACCCATAGGAACCGTAATCCTAAGTCTCGGACCTCTATCCATAGGAACCCTAACCCTTGCCCCAAGTCCCCTACACATAGGAACCCTAACCCTAGCTCGATGACCCCTACATATAGAAACCCTAACCCTAGCCACAAGTCCCCTACCCAGAGGAACCCGAACCCCTACCCACAGGAACCCTAACCCTAGGTCTGGAACCCCTACCCATAGGAACGCTAACCCTAGGTCTGGGACCCCTACCCATAGGAACCCTAACCCTAGTTCCAAGTCCCTACACTTAGGAACCATAACCTTAGGTCTGGGAACCCTAACCATAGGAACCCTAACCCTAGCCCCATGTCCCCTACCTCTATGAACCCTATCCTAGGTTGGGGATCTGTAGCCATAGGAACCCTAACCACAGCCCCAAGTCACTTGCCCACAGGAACTCTAGACCTTGCCCAAAGGTCAGAACTCATAGGAACCCTAACCCAAGCTTCAAGTCACCAAACCATAGGAACGCCAACCATAGGTCGAGAACCCCAGCCCTATCCCCATGGCTCCTACTCATAGTAACCCTAAACCTCAGTCAAGGACCACTTCCTATAAGAACCATAACCCTAGCCTCAAGTACCCAAACCATAGGAACTTTAACCACAGCTCCTAGTCACTTACCCATAGGCAACATAACCGTAAGTCGGGGACACCTACCCATAGGAACTGTACCCCTAGCCCTAAGTCCCCAACCTATAGGAGCCCTAACCCTAGTTCAGGAACCTGTACCCATAGGATCTCTGACCCAAGCCACAATTCCCCTACCCATAGGAACCCTAACCCATGGTCAGAGACCCCTACCCATAGAAACCCTGACTCTAGGTTGGGGATTCCAAACCATTGGAACTCTAACCCTACCCCCAAATCCCCTTCCTATAGAAACTCTAACCCTAACTCGGATATGCATACCCATAGCAACCCTAAACTTAGGTAGGGGATCCCTACCCATAGAAACCCTAATGCTGGGTTGGGGACTCTTACCCTTAGTAGCCCTAACCCCAGCTCCAAGTCCTCTACCCATAGAAACCCTAACCCTTGGTCGGGGAACCCTTACCATAGGAACCCTAATCCTAAACCAGGGACCGTTACCTGTAGGTATCTTAACCCAAGCCCCAAGCTCCTACCCAGAGGAATGCTAACCCTTGTCCAAGACCCTACCCATAGGAACCGTAACCCTAGGCCAAAATCCCATACCCATAGGAACCCTTACCATAGCCCCAAGTCCCCACCCATAACAACCCTAACCCAAATCCAAAAACCTCTACACATACAAACTCTAACCCTACCTTGGGTACCTGTACCGATAGCAACCCTAACACTGCCTTGGGTACCTATACCTATAGTAACACAACCCTGGGCCAGGGACCCCTACCTATATAAACCCTAACACTAGGTGGGGGACCCCTACATATAGAAACCCTAACGCTAGCCCCAAGTCTCCTACCCATAGGAACCCTAACCCTAGCTCGATGACCCCTACATATAGAAACCCTAACCCTAGCCACAAGTCCCCTACCCAGAGGAACCCGAACCCCAGCCCCAAATCCCCTACCTGTCAGAACTCTAATGTTAGCCCCAAGTCACCTGCTCATAGAAACAGTAACCCTAGTATGGGGACCCCGACCCATAGGAACCCTAACCGTAGTCCAAAGCCTCTACCCATTGGATCCCTAACGTAGGGCATGGACCCCTACCCATCAGACCCTTAACCCTAGGCCCAGGTATCCTACCCGTAGGAACTCTGACCTTAGGTCGAGGTCCCCTATGTACAGGAATCCTAATATTAAACCCAATTCCCTTAGCCATAAGTACTCTAACTCTAGGGCTGGGACCCCTACCAATGGAAACCCTAGTCATAGCCCAAAGTCCCCTACCCATCAGAACCCTAACCCTAGCCTCAAGTCCCCTATCCATAGGAATTGTAGCCCCAAGTCCTCTACTCATAGGAACTCTGACCCTAGTCCTTAGTCCCCTACCCACAGGAACCCTAACCTTAGTCCCAAGTCTCCTGCTCATAGGAACCCTAACCCTAGGGTAGGGACCCCTACCCATGGGTACCCTAACCCTAGTTCTAAGTCCCCACCCGTAGGAACCTTAATCCTAGCCCCAAGTCCCCTACCAAAAGGAAACTTATACCTAGGATGGGGACCCCTACCCTTTGGAACTCTAACCCTAGGGCGAGGAGCCCTACACATAGGTACCGTAACCCTAACCCTAAGGGTTAGATTTCCTATGGTAGGGGTCCCCGCTCTCGGGCTAGGGTTCCTTCAGAATCATCCCATGTTCTTTCATGAAGGACAGAAAGGGCACAAACCTGAATTATGCAAAGTTCAGGGACCATTGTGGCTTCTAGTGTTGATCAGAGTAGCCTACGGGTTTCTTTGACTTGCCGAGGCTAGAGTGGTCCTCTAGGGATTGGCCTGTTGGCTGAGGATTTGCCTTTGATGCCATATAGTAATCATGGTAGAAATCCTAGTAAAAAAACTGGACTTTATTTACTGGCCTTAGTCACTGTATGCGAGAGAGTGTGAAAAAGATGTCTCCTTGTCCCACAATAGGGGTCAGTAACAATCAACTGTATCATCCACATTATCAGGGTCCCCTCGTCCTACGGAAGTGCAGGGGATGATGTTCATCTCTCAGTCAGACTTCTCCTAGAAGAAAGAAGTCAGGGAGAGGAAGTGTTAGAAAATTAGCATGGCCCAGAATTAGGGTGTGGGTGAAAATCCAATAATCTCTGCTGGATGTGTAGCTTTACTTTAGCACTTAGCACAGCTGGAAAACCATTGCTGAAAACATACCAGTAGCTATAACTTCAGGGTGATTTTTGTCTCTGCTTTGCTAAGTACTTTATACACTGAGTGTAATGAGTGTGATCCTTCCGTGCCTAGGGTAGCCATCTGATAATGTCAGGGCAGACTGTAAAAGGAGAGCAGATTCTCCCAGCACTGGTGGGTGACACTGAAGTCAAATTTCCCAACCAGCCACAAACAGTGCTTCTGATTCCCCACACTATTTATCAAGAACGCAAAATATAAATATACACAGTCCCCTTTACTGCATTTCAGTCTCCAGCTCCCGATCAGCCAATAGGTCCAGTAAAGAGACCAGTTATTTAAAACTCTATGCCCTTTACCAAAACAGTTCTCCTGACCCAAAAGGGTCAACCACGGTACCAGATCAATATAAGTTTAGATTTTACCCAAAATACCACGCTGCCAGCCAATCCTTTGGTAACTAAAATGAAAGGTTTATTATAAAAGAAAGAAACTAACTAAGAGAAATGTTAAAGGATAAAAGCAACCAGATACATACAAATGATTTGAAAGTCCATATATATCAGGTTTCTAGAACTGTGGAGTTTGCAGGCTTGTATAGTCCCTCTGGTATACATCCAGTACCTGCATGGGTCTCAGTCCTTTGTTTCACAGCTTCAGTTGTAGATGACTTGATCCAGAGGTAGATAGGTAGCTGGAGGCTGAACAGGACTGAAGACCAAATGGATCCCGGGCATCTCCCTTTTATATCCTCTGGCTTTTTTCCATGCTGCTTGTGGAATTTTACCAGAACCAAAATGCAGTCCAGAGTCACATGAGTAAGTCCTGGTGACTCATCACGTATGTCCCTAGCTTCTCTCCCCGGTCCCTTATACCTGTTCATCTCTTAATGGGCATTAAGCAGGATATTGTTCTGCAGCCATCCTGTCTGGGATGTGACCCAGACACAGCACAATTTGAAATACCAATCAAACAGATCCATAACTTCCATTACACATAACACATGAACACAAACATTATCATCTTACTTAGCACATTACAGCCTTCCTAACAGTACCTGACATGGCATATCTCATATGAATTATGCTGATTTTGACATACTGATGTCAAACAATATAATAAATGCCCCTCCCTGCCCCAATCCAGCCAGTATGACAATGAGATCTGTTTATTTAAAGGTATGCCTCTGATGAAACAGAAATAAAGTGACCTAATGGCTATTTTATTAGATTTCTTTTTAATCACCAAAGGGAACAAACAACCATATGTAACCCCCTTCCTTCACTGGGTTACTTGGGAGCAGGCAACACTCACTGGTGTGCAAGGGCACCTCAGGTTGCTGACAGGAAAGGAGATCCTGAGTATCCTAGTGTTGATGTAGGATAGTTGGGAATCCTCTATCCACCCCTCTGCTGCAGTCCCTTTATTTCAAAAGGAATTTAAAATTGGCCGTGCCTGCACCTGGCTGGCCGCTGCACACCCTCAATAGTGGCTTTGGGAGCTTCCAGGACTAGATCTAGTCTAAAATTATAATAATCTGAGACATAAGTCTACCTTAACAATTGCAATTTTGCAAACTAAACATCCAATATACTTAGAGTTAACACACCTTTACTTAACAAATTAAAGAAATATGGCATACCAGACTGAAATTAAACATCACTACCATTTTAAAACCACAGGGGCAGTTGAATAAATCAATTAGTAAAATAGTATACAGAAATAAATTAAACGTATCTAACTGGCATTTACACTGCCATTATTTACCCCACCTCTAGAGCACACCCTTCTCTAGAGTTCAGAACCCCAACCCCTTGCTTGCGTGGGAGCGCTTGAAGATCTGTAGAAGGAGACAGCACCCCGCTGGTTCAGCGTATCAGTTCAGCACAGGTATCAAGCGGGAGCTTTGGAGTTGGCCCAACCAAATGTCTGCAGTCCTGGCCCTGCTTGAAGGGACTCTCTCTGCCTCTTCTCCGGCCCAGTCAAAGTCTCTCTGCTGTGCCCCTATCTTTTACAAACAATGGGGGGGAGGAAAGGGGAGCAGCTCTCACACCACCTTCACTGCAGGCCCACCTCAGTCAGCCCCAGGTGCAGTCCCTGCCTGGGCTTGGACAATGCCACCAACCTCTGAAGCTCCCTGCTCCATCACAACTCCAGCAGGCTCTCAGCTGTAGCTTTGGGACTCCAGCAGGCAGCCAGCAGCTTCCAACCTCGGCTGCACTTCACCACAGCACCAAAATGGAGTCTCCCACATGCTTTTCTCTGACTCCTGTTCAAGTTAATTTGGCTAACAATATTATGAAGCTTATTATTTCCTAATGTAATTCAGGAACAGTAGTCAAGGAATGTATTTTTATAATTGGCTAAGATAGCCTGCTCTTTTTCCACTCTTTCAGTAAAGAAAGTTTGTCGTCCCTCTACTTATCATTTAATACATTTTAAGGCAAGATTATCTAGTCTCACCTCCTGCATAACAGAGCATTGAATTTATTTCACCCAATAATTCCTGCATTTATCCCAGCATCTTGTGGTTGAACTAGAACATATTTAAAGATGTAATAAATGTTGGGCCAACACAGCTAATACCATCAGGAGCTTATATTGCTCATGCACCATTTTCATTACAGAAACATCATTAACCAAAGTAAGTGCAGTCTCTGCTTGTGTTTTCTATCCAAGTATTATTTCTTCTAGCTTTTTAATATTTTAAAGATTTATCCTGATCTATAGAACGAAGCCTACTGTGATTTGATAAAATCAAATATAGCAAAAATCAAGTATAGCAACTTTTGTATTATTTACAATGGGAGAAGAAATTCAGAAATGGGAATAAATTTCAGTAGCAAAAAAAAAAAAAAAAATTAAAACATGTAGCTAAGAATGTAGGCTGGGTAGGTACCTCAGTCTGCAGTCAGTGCCTTTTACAAAGTATTTATTCATCTTTATTTTTTAAACTTTTTCTTCCTTACACACCTGAAAATTACATTAAAATGATATGTGTAAACAATTTTTAGAGAGTATGTTCTATGAAAGGTAAATTACACCAACATTACTTCTGTGTGGAGCATCTCAATGCAAGGCCATTTCTTTGGTTGCAGCAGCTCTCTGATTGCACCTTAAATTTTCTGTGATATGTAGCAACACTTATTTGCATGGGTAGAGTTTCTGTTCTACAATAAGATTGTCCCTGAAGTATTCTTCGCTTACTGCCTTCATAGTGCTAAGCTATGTCCCTTCCCCCATGTTTATACTATGATTTCTGGAAGCCTCCCTAAGGAATAAAACACTAGCTTCAGTCCCCAAACTCTACCAGAGACCTGCAATTTACTGCCTGCATGACAAATAAATTATAGTGAATAATGAAACTTTTCCCAGGATTTGTAATCAACTGTTTGTAATCAGATGTTTTTAGAATTATTTTCAGTAAATATAATAAGTAATGTAGTAAAATGTCAGTGTTTTATGCTGTCACAGTGTGGCACAAGTAATCATGTAAGCTGCTTTATAATGTTTGTAGGAAATTCCATACAACTTCAAAATGCATAGTCCTTGAAAAATATAACTTAAAGCCAAGCTCTGGCCTAGCTCACACCCCATCACTGTCATTACATGGACACAGATGTTCTCTTCCATAACAAACTGAGGCACAGTAGCTAAGTAGCATGGCAAAGCTCACACTGCAGTGATCAATGAAGTACGTGCTTTTTTTTGATAGGAGGCTTCAGTTTTCAGCAGTTAATCCACTGCATTTCACTAGCTCAATATTCACTTCCAGATTAAGAGACGTATATCCATAAATTCATCAAAGTCATCCCTGGGCAAACTATTAGGTGCCAACCATGCTGGGGTTTGCAACATATTTGCAATATCAGAACATCCACTTTAAACTGGCTTCTTATTGCATCATTATGAGTAGTTCAACATTTTCC
This sequence comes from Mesoclemmys tuberculata, assembly GCA_007922155.1. Classification (NCBI taxonomy): domain Eukaryota; kingdom Metazoa; phylum Chordata; order Testudines; family Chelidae; genus Mesoclemmys; species Mesoclemmys tuberculata. The sequence continues at coordinate 40,046,305 of ML675609.1, read as the reverse complement.
AAGGGCACTTTGCCACTGATTTATGTTTTAGCAAAACCTTATGCCAAAATGCAGGTAAAGGGTACATGAGGGTACACACAAGACTTGCGCAATGATTCCAAAAGGGTGTAATTCACTGAATAAGGCTTAGGGTTTGGGACAAAGAATTTTGCAGTTATTTATGTTGATTTATGCATATATAAAAAGAGGCACCTAAACCAAATCCTTAGGCACTACAATGCAATATAAATTACAAAAAAAACCCCAAAACAACCTCACAAGAGCCAATAGAACTGCAAATACTTGCACAGAATTCCCTGTAGCTGTAAGGAGACAGGCATGCCAGGGAAGTAGTGCCCGAGCACCTCAGGGAGTATCTCATGGCCACCAGGTTCCACAGGCAGGGACCGGCTCCATGAGGCATCAGTGATTGGTGCCAGTTTCCTTGGGGAAGAGGCAAGAGCAAGTCAGGGGCACAGCTCAGAACTGTGTCACCTACCCTGCCTGGGGAGTGCCTGGAAATGTAGAGGCAGCCTGGCCCAGGGAAGGGAAAGCTGCCAGGTAACCAGCCAGGGCCCCAACTCCCACAATGCAAAGAGCCATCCAGGTGGCTCCCACCAACTTCTGATCTGCCAGCTCCTGGCAGGAGGTGACCATTTTCAAACTGTGGAAGTGTACCCCACAGTTTGAAAACATCTGTGCTGAATGGAAGACTGAAATCTGGTGGGGGGCGGTTAGTGACCACATGTGCACCCACCATGTGGTTCCTCGAGGGGGCACAAATATGCTCGCGCCAAGCACTCAAATGCCTTGTTCTGGCCCTGGGAACAAATGAAACATTCCTTTGATCTAAGCGCTCACAATCCAAAGGGGACAAGACAAAAGCAAGATACCTTAACAGTTTACCAGGACCATAACAGAAGACATGGGTATTATTCATGAGAAGCAGGTGGAAAGAGGTGCTGAAAGAAGTTGACTTTAAGGATGTGTTGGAAGGAGAACACTGTTGTAACAGACTTCTATAGAGCCTGTAATGTATGTGTGCCCCGAGGTCATTTTTGAGTAATTGCATACCAGCATAGAGGGTGCTCAAGCAACAAAGGCAATTGTCACAAAAAACAAGCTGTTTCCAAAAGTTTGGTAATCAGGAAGTCAAAGCTGGTCAACAGATAAGACCTGTTGACAGTGAAGAAGCAGAAAATCAGTCCAGCAACAGTGGTCACCCCAAGGCTTGTAACTAGCCACAGGAGGGCAAAAATTCCCTCACAGGCGTGGGACTTGCTGGTTGGACAGTAGCCAAAACATCACAGTTTAAGCAAGCAATACGCTGGGATGGAGATATAAGGTGGTCAGAAGAGAGGCAAATTGGACGAGCCACGTATCAGGAGTGCACCAGAATCACACTGTGTAGAAGGTCTGATCAACCATCTTGCCTCTCCCCAGCTCGCTGCTCAAAAAAGTAAGATAGGGCATTAGGGTTGATAACCTGGGTGTGAATGTGATAGAGGTTCCACCTGGGTGAAAACCAGGTACCAGGGTGTGAATGCGATAGACGTTCAACCTGGACGAAAACCCAGGAATGTAACAAAGAGTAAGGAAATTTGGCCATAAACTTTTATTGTTTTTGTTGCAACTGAGTTCATCCATCCATGTGGTAAGTATTAATCAAATGTTGTTTAGTTGTAAGGTATAGTTATAAGTCTTAAGTATATGTTTTGTGGATCTGTGTTAGTATCATTAGTAAGTTTTAAGTGTTAAGTTTTAAGTTTAAGGAATTGTAAAAGGATAAGGGGAGACAGCTTATGACAGAGGAAAAAAACCAATAAATAGTGGATTTGAATTGAACAGAGAATGTGTGTTATTGTACAAATGAATGATGAATGATAGATTTATGAACCTTTGACCAGGTCTTGGACTAGGACAGGTTTCAGCCACCCTCATCTGTCCACGAGTTGGGTGAATAGCAAGGGGGGGCCAGTCTGAACCTAATGACCCAACGGGCATGCAGAGTGTGTGGACCGAAAGGTCAATTCCTTTTTCCTCCAAACATGAGCCCCTGCAGTTCCGTTGCTCAATAGAGCTCCTGTTACAGCAGGGGAGTGACCCCCCCTGTGTCTATCTGTCTGCCTTTCTGCCTCCCTCACACTAAATAAGCATTCCATTATCAGATTCATTCACCCCATCGGTATCATGGGCTGAATAGAAACGATGCGGACCTCTCAATCAGCCAAACCTGAGTAAGTTGTATGACTGTGTGATATGAAAGGATTATCTGTATCTAGTTGGATCGGCCTCTGCGTGGTAGGAGTCATATTTGTTTATGTCAATGAATCTTTGTATCATAAATGTTACTATTGTATATGCTTGTTCACTCCAAATGTATCAATTTGTAATAAGTTACTATGTATAACGCATGAAAGGAGCCTCTCCCTCTGCTGACAGAGTGAGAGTATTTTGACATATGAGAGGGGTCTTTCCCTTTTGTTGTTAAAGTAAGGAGTTTCTATCTTTTCCTTCGATAAGGAGTTTCTATCTTTCCTTCTGTAAGAAGTTTCTGCCTGCTATTGAAGCCCTAAAAAGATTAGAAAGGAATGTGCAGGGTCTGGGATGGAAGCCCTGGCCAGGTTCCCATCACAACCCCCTGCATGAGAACAAGATATCCATCAAGGTGATCTGCACATAGTCACGTACACCTGTTTTTTCACCCTGTAAAAACTGGACCCACTTGCAGCGACTTTGGAGACCTCACCTACGAGTGGATGCACTGCGCAGGGCTTCCCAATTGGCGGGACAGGCTCTCCAAATCCTCGCTGCAACCGGGGCTCCCCAGTGACTATGGATCTGGATGATGGTAATGTATTAATAGGGCAATTGGTGATGTATCTTTCTTAATCATTATAGTTAGTCTTATGTAATAATGATCAGGTGCATTACTTTACCTTTTCTTTTCCTTTCTATTGTTTAATACTATAGTATAATAAGTTTATTCTGTTATATATGTATCATTTTATTTTCTGTAATACTTAGAAAGAGATAGTAAAGAAACCTTGTTCTTTCTACTGGTGTCTGTGTTCTTTTCTGCCAAACCCCGTCAATTAGCAGAACATTGTGTGTGTAAGTGTGTTTTGAGAAATTAATCCCTTTAGGAAAATCCAACTGTCTCAAGCAAGGGATAAAAAAAAAGAGAGAGAGAAAAACCCACAACAGGCCATAAAACTATCACCAAGCCACAGACCGAAGTAAACCTGATAAGAAGTCCTTCTTCCCCTTTTGCCCACTCTCTTCTCCAACCCCCATGTCTGAAGCGAAGAATGTACACGAACCAAGACAGGAGTTTTTTTTAACCCCTTGTCACCACAAAGACAGAGGGAACTCTGAAAATGAGAACAAGCAGACTCTTTCAATAGAGGGGCAGCATAATGGAGGAGACATATATTAGATTGTGGCCAGTCTCCAAAATCAAGTGGTGATGTCCCATCATTTTACTTAATAAAAACTACACTGGACTAAGAACTAGAAAATACCACGAACAGTTCTGAATGAACAGAGGATGGAATACAGGATCATTTTTCATCTCTGAAGTCTATGGTTCTGTGAGAGGTGGATGAGAAAACTGTGGATAAAATAATGTCCTTGATTTATTCTTATTCTCTTTTTACTTTTCTTCTGCCCCTTCTCAAAGCTTCAGTTCAATATTATTTTATAAAGCACAATCATAACACAAGAGGTTTAGTCTAACAGCTGTTTCACTTGGGTGTTAAAAATCCTATGCTATAGACTAACAATTTCCATGTTCTCTTTAACATTTAGATCAAGAACAATCATGAGCCAAATCATTTTTCTGCTCAGTAGTTTTTTATCCTATGTGAAAGTTTTTAAAGAAGTAATATCTCCTACAATTGTCCATCAATAACGATTGCCCTGATCTACAGAATGAGCCCAATGTATATTAAAGTGCTGGTTCATGTCTCTAGTGAGCAGATTTTTTATTTCTATTTTTAGACTGTTTCCCCCTCACTTTTTTTTTAAACTTCCCTAGTGTTCTTCTCCTGCTCTTTCAGGGTAAAATGTTCTCCTCTACTCCAGCCTGGCTGAGAAGGTTCAAATCATCAGTTCCACTACAAAGGCAGAAGATTGCTGAAAGGCTGCATAAAGGACTCTGGACTGCCTGCTTATTAAGGAGCCATGTTCCATGGAGACACCCATCTGCATGATCATAATGAGAGAAACTTTGTGAAGGTAGGCTGATAGTACGGCCACAGTACATCTACAAGTCAAGGTATGGGGTGGAAGAGAGGCCCACTGCCTCCACCCCTACCCCTGCAGCAGAAGACACAGAGTGGTCTTGCACCATCTGCATCATTCCAACATGCCTATGGTTGACTTCACAATTTGGTTCCGTTCTCACTTCTAGGATTGTGACCAATGCTGTTCCCGTTAGGCTACCTCCTCTTTCTAACTGTTGCTCAAAAATTTCCCACACGCACTTAATATTGTATCCAAATACCATACCTCTTTTTTTCCCCACATAAAAAAGAATATTTTTGTTGGCAATGGCATGCCAGCATTGATGATTCATTGCACACTATCATGTGATACTGCTCAGTCCAAGATGATCCTTTAGACAAATGCTAAGCTGCCCACAGAGGTTTAACAGTTTTAAGACGATAGCTGCAGTGAGAAGCTAGCATTATGTTTTATTAAAACCTGTTGAAAAGTTTATGGTTTGCTTTTCAATGCTCCTTGTTTTCTCCCCCCCAACTACTCATTACTTACCCTTCACATACTGTCAGTCATTTGCATTACATTGGCAGATAGAAAGGGTATTTTATAGGTTGCCTTATTTGTTGTATCACAAATATAGCAAAATGGCACATAACTTAATACAGTCACCCACATGAGCAATGAGATCCCAGTGGTGTCTAATTAGGTGGGGATTTCTCAAAAGCTTTGGTTGTTTAATTAGAGAAGCTATTCTTGTCAGATAACGGATAATACTTTTAAACAAGTTGATATCTCATTCAAATAAACATTTCAATTCAGGTTTCTTTTAATATTAACAGAGTTTTTTCATTACAGTTTTGGAATACAAAATATAGCTAAAAAAACCACTCTGCATCAGAAGCCTACAGAACAAATATTCAGGGCTACACATCAAAAGTAAGATTGTGTGCTGAGCCTCTTGGAGACGCAGTGCAGGGCTCACAGCCCAAAGAAAGGTTGGGGAATAAACTGGATTCAAGCATTCTCTGAGATCAGAGAGATCTGTGGGAATGCTGGATGGGATGGGAACTGAGTTACTGCAGAGAAATCTTTTTTGGGTGCTGGCTGGTGAGTCTTGCCCACATGCTCAGGGTTTAGCTGATCGCCATATTTGGGGTCGGGAAGGAATTTTCCTCCGGGGCGGATTGGCAGGGGCCACGGAGGTTTTTCGCCTTCCTCTGCAGCATGGGGCATGGGTCGCTTGCTGGTGGATTCCCTGCAGCTTGAGGTCTTCAAATCTCATTTTTGAGGATTTCAACAACTCGGTCATGGGTTCGGGGTTGTTATAAATGTGTATGGGTAGGGTTTTGTGGCCTGCCTTGTGCGGGAGGTCAGACTAGATGATCATATTGGTCCCTTCTGACCTATGAGTCTATGAATCACCCAGTCCCAGGCTGCCCTGGGAGCTGGAGGGGCTTCAGTGTCACTTAGCCCTGGGGCCTGTCTGAGCTATCACAGCCTCCCCCCACGGTACACAGGGCTGTTCAAAATGCTGTGTCCCCATCCCCAGCATGTCCCTCCTGCTTCCAGCATACTGCCTATACCAAAGCTTGCATACAGCCTTTGGGAGGCAGCTTGTAACTTTATCTGTAGTGCCTGCACTGGGAGTATCCACATCCATCCATTTATAAGACATTTACAGCACTCCAGCCCTTTTACATGGCCTTGGAAGGGCCAGAGAGAGGATAGAAATCTCACCCCAGTTCTGTAACAGATGATACATCAAAGCATCAAATCTAAAAAACCACCCCCCATGTCCAAGGAACAAATGTTAGTTCTTTTCCAGCTCCCTAAATCCTTATCATGTACAGAATTCACAGATAGAACTCCACTGATATGTTCTTGATTCATGATATCTCCTAAATGGACTACAAATTCACCATTCCAAATGTAGAATATCACCAGGAGATCAGATGGTACTCCTCTGTGAATTTTGTCTATGATATTTTCTTAGTAAGATCCTGATACAGCAAACCACTCAAGCACATGCTTAATGTTAAGCACATGAGCAGGTCCATTTACTTCATGTACCTATGTGCTTTGGTGAACTAGTAAATTATATATCTAATTTAATAATTGCCCTTTTAGGGGAAGTCCAAAGTCCTTGAAAAGATCCCCAAAGACTGCAGTGGCCTTTGGATCAGGCCCTTATTCTGAGTGCTTTCTGGATGCATTCTACTCTTTAGCAGCAAACCAGCTCCAGTGTTTGTGCATCTGATGCTAGCAACTTTACCACACTGCTCTGTAAGGTAAGGGCAGCATTTTGCCTTGTAATTCAAGGTGTAATATAATATCCCTTTTAAAAATTTTCTATCAATACACACATAAATACATATAAACAATATTGGTTGCCAAATAATCACACAACTAGTTTAGTTTTATAGTATATACCGTAAGACCAAACTGTTCAAGCAACTTAGAACAGATAGAATCGGAAGAATGTAAAAGCTATTTTCTGCTCTGTGTGGTTCAGGCAGTACACAGTATTTTTAGGCTTCCAGTCGGATACCAAGTTTACTTTGAGAGCCCAATAATTCTGTAATCTCAGGTTTTTAAAGTTCTTTAATGTTTTTTCTTTAATCCTCTTAGCTCTGGCTGAAAAACGCTTTCTACTTTTGGATTTACTGTAGTATTTGGCCCTTTCTGCACCCATGCTTTTGTAGTGCCATATGACATTTCTTCACATTTTCTGGAGAATGTCAACATTTATTTATGAATCTGATTATTTTATCCTGATGTGCATACATCTTTCAGCCAACACTATTATACAGCAGAAATGTGGTGGTAAACAAAGATATAAAGCCATTAAAATGCAATAACCAACTTTCAAGACCCATTTAACTAATTCAAGAACTCTTAGAAAGCTACTATAACAAACTATGGCAATAAATAGTTTGAATGCTAAACAGCCTAACAGACTTGCTTTCCTTTTATAGTTCTACCTCTTTTTTCTTATTGTTTTTGTTCTTTTGCCCTCTATTCTCAATATACTTATAGTGCTGAGAAACTAGAAAGATGTATGAGTAAAGCTAGGTATAATGGAGTCTGATGGGGAGAGGAGACAGAATGCGGTAGTCCTAACACAGAAATAGCTTTAGAATAATAATACTTATGCTATGAGCATATTATTTCATTTTACTGGTATAGCCACAGGCACAGGAAAAAGTATTTCCCAGCATATACTGAGTAAGACCGGTTATAGCTGACTAGTGATAGCTAATACACCCATAACATAGTTTTAGGTATTTACCTGTGTGATATTTCACTTCTCTTCTTTTGCAAAAGGGTACTATGCATTACATTCATTACAAATGCAACTCCAATGCATTTCACTAGTTCCTGTAAATTGTTATGCATGTTGACTTGATCACAGTAGAAAGACTAAGGGAACATCAAGGCATCTGTTTTCATACTAAGCAAACATATTTATTGTGTATTGTTTCAACTGTTTTGCTTTAATTTAAAAGAAACCTCTCCTTACTGTACAATTGTTTGAAATATGATATAACTTTATGGATGGCACATAGCTCGCAGTAGCTCCGGTGTATTTTTAATTAATATTAGCAATCATAGGGTAGTGGTTAGACTTAACTGAAAGCATTATCATTCCATTTTTCTATTCCTGCTACTTGAGTAAATAATCTTGTTCTCAGCAAGAGTCATAAAATAAAAATAATTTAAATTGGTTTGTTGGGGAGATGCCACCATGTTGTCACCCATGGGGATTGGTTATTTCACTAGATAAATACACTCACCTTAATGAAATGGTGTTTTTGCCTCCAGGGAAATACTTCTATTCCAGTCTTGAATTATGTGACAAAAAGGTTAAAGCTTTAAACCCCAACTCATGACTACGAAAAAGTTGCAGTGGGAAATGCTTTTCTCCCTCTGTAATAGTGATTAGATTAGAAAATGTGCTAAACTAAAATGATTAATGTTTTATTAACACCCTTTTTTCCCTGAAACTTGCATACCTCTCAAGCTACCATACCTGTTTAGTTCTATCCTTTCCATGACTAGATCCAGAATCATCATACATTACATTTTTGTACTCACTTCATTACTCAGAATAAATTATTAACTTTAATAGTGCGTGGTTTCACTGGTACTGTACAAAAAACATATACACGCACACACATGTATACACACACACACAGTACAGCAGGCCAGACTCTCTTCCTTAGTGAAACCCCACAATGCCACACTGGTAGGCCATACAGCCATCTTAGCCAGCCTGCTGAGGACTGCTCCTCTTAGGCAGAATCCCCAGATGTGTTCGAGCCAACGCAATGCTCTGTACGACCCACATTCTTCATTAGATGATATGGCCATGGAAAAAGGGGGCATGGCCACAGTTCACAATCTTATCATCCTTGCTGCCAGGATAGCCCCTGGGACACTGAGTTTGGACTGCTCTAGCTTATTCAGAGATTAACCCGGTCCCCATCTGTCTCTAAAATGAGAGGGACACAGCCTCCTCCCCATCTTTCCCTCCTGCCCCCCGTGGTTCTCTTCTAAGTTAAATTTCTTCTGCTCAGTGTGCTCAATAGCATGTCCCTTTTTGGGTCGAATTAGATATATAGAAATGGCTTTCATTTCTTACATTAAAGTCGTTATTTTCTGTGATTCATCTTCAAGATTCTTTTCTGATTTCCTGGTGTTCTGTGCAGTCTTTAAATTGATTTGTCAGATTTCAGTGAATAACGCTCCTGAGATGAAAGTTAACAAATTAATGTTCTGAGAATGCAGAGAATGACTAGGAGTGAATAACTCTGGTCTTTTATTTATAATTATATGGATAAACAATAGGATTTAATTAATAAAAATGTACATTTGAATTGTTTCATCGACCGTAATTTATAAAAACATATTTGATTTGATTGATATGCAAATTCAATAGCTTGATCATTAGCAAAGATGTGGCAAATATCTCTACTAAAGACTCCAGCCTTGTGATCTCAATTTGTGTAAGTGTCATGAAAAGCTAAATTTTATCTGCCTTGATTTTCAATAAAATGAAAATGAATGAAAGTTTTCTTTTCATCTTCAGCAGTGTCAGAGGAATTGCTGAATGTTGGCAATGGAGATCTGCTGACCAAAGGGGAGAGCTATAAATCTCTCAGAAATAACAATGCAAGAAGGAGAAAGGTGGTGGACATCAAAGAATAAGTGGAAGGTGTTGTTTAATTAGCTCTTTGCATTTGGATGATTCATATTTACCTAAAAGGCTCAATTCTCTTCTCAGATCAGTTTTATGCTTCTTTAACTCCATTCACTGTACTGGAGTTATTCCAGGTTTATACTGGGTATAAGTGAGACCAGAATTTGATAGGCCCACAGTTTGATAAATGGGATTTTTTGTTTTGTTTGTTGGGGGGTAAAGGACATTTATAATGGTTGGTTATAAATTACAGGATTACATAATACAGAGGCTATTTCTCAAAAACTGTTTCATCTGTACCAAAGCTTTGAAATTAGGGTATAACTTTCCAGCAAACAGTTTTGCAATAAGTTCTTTCCTTCTAGCACTCACTCAGCTGAATCAGTCTTCAATAGAACAATTTGCATGTTCAGTACAGTGCTCCAGCATGCAACTAGATCACCTCTCCAGGCTTCTTTTATAAAGGCAAAGCAAGTCCAAATGAGCAGTCTGGTGTCATAGATAAATGTACAGACCTATTTTAGCTGTGTTTTAGGGATTTCTTCTCACTCCTGTTATTGTGAGGAAAAATTAAAACAAGAGCTAAATCCTCCCCTACGTTGCACTGTTACTCAGTAGAAGTAAAAGATCATACAGGGAACCTTCTTTCTCCACTTCTTCTTACCTTCCACCAAAGCCACACATTTGGGTCTCTCCATAACACTGAATGTTGGGAAAACAGACTGGCTAATATTCCAGCCAGTGTACCATGGCCTCAATCCAGCAAAGGACATCAGCACTTGCATAAAAAGTAAAGACCTCAAGTGCTTTATTCGATCCAAGTCCCATATCTCCAAGGGAATAAGATGTAGGATTTAATGGCCATGTTCATTTCCCCCAGACCTGAGAGCTGTCTAGCTAGTATAGAGTTTGTTGGAGCAAACACCATTAGCTATGGGAGCACACCACTACTGTTCAGAGATGCAACAACGTGCACCAGTGTTCATTTCTCCCATCTCTCCCTGACGAATCTGGGCAAGGCAGGCAGGTTTGCTGTAGCAGAGGACTTGCCAAGTATCATCTCTGCTCCTCCTAGCAAGGCAGAATTTAACCCAAACATTTTTCAGCTATTTCTCAACCTGGTGGTTAAATAGTCATTAAAAGGTATAGCAGGCTACGTTCAGTCCTAATGGTAGAGATACAATACATGCATTATAAGTGCTATCTGGAAGCCAGAGAAACCTTAAATTGAACATCTGAATCTCCAAAATGTGATTTGTTTGTTTTTCAGAGAGCAGCATAATCTCCATCAAATGCTACTGACTACAGCACCTATGTCTGTGATTGCACATTTTCTCTGTGTTTTTGGAAGAACTAAAAAAACCTCATGAATATGGTCTGGACCTAGTGTAAAATGAAGAAAGAAATGGCCATATGCCTCTCTTTCACAGAAAACTGGGCAGATGGAACACAGATGCACAAAAAGATTAATGAAATCTTAATCAAAATCGTGCCATATCATTTCTTAGCATGCAGCTATCACTTACCAAATATACAGGGTGGAAAAAACCCTGACTCGTTTTCTGCCTGGCTTCAGATTCTTCTCCAACAACGAGCCACTTCTCCAAAGGCCCTGGCAGTGGCACTGGTCCCATACCTCCAGCCCCCCCCCCATATCACCAGTTGCTAAGCAATGGCTTCCACTGCTCCAGCAAACACACCAGCTGCAGTTGGATTGGGTATGGCAACTGTGCAGCATTGCCCACATGCTACAAATCTAGCATCTCTTGCTAGGGAGTCAGCAGCACATGTAATGGCTTCAGTTCACCTGAAACCTTGGGCTCTCTTCTCCTCTTTCTTGGGCTTTAATACTTCTTTCCTTGCTCAACATTTCTCAAAACATGTTATTTCTTAAAATGCAGAATCACTATAGATGTTAATTGGGCTGGAGTTTGACTGCACAGCCTGCTTGACAGATTCTATAGGCAAAAGGCCTAAAGGTAAAAATTAACTTTTTGTTTATTTGAAAACTTCCTCAGACTTCAGACCAAGTTCAGCGGACACCCAATTATAACTGAGCACAGACAATGGAGATGGTGATTGATGTGCATTTACCAGAGCTGGTCACATTTCTAAAATTTCAAGAATTGGAAAGATATTTTCATTTCACTGGTTTTCATAACGAAGCCCAATTTTTTATTTTCAAAATTTTCAGCAGAATTCCATCTTTTTTTATTTAAAAAAAAAATCAGTTTTTAAATGCATCTAAACTGGCCAGTCAAAATCGCCAGTAGAAGATAAACCCTCAAAAGAACAAAAAGTGATCAATGAAAAAAAGTTTTCATAGAAAATATTTGGAAACACAAAAGATTAAGAAAACCAAAGATGTTTTTGCAAAAGATTCTATTTCTAAAAAATTAAATTTCCAGTCAAATTTAATTGATACAAATTCTGAATAAAAGAATTTCAATCAACTCCATAGAACATACAGTGACTGATCTAAAAGCAAAAGTGTGTTGATGCCATCAGAGAAGTAACTTGCAATTGAGTTTAGATCATCCAACTGTACTATGTCAATTGTTTTGAGGGTAGAACGTAATAACTGAACATATTACATACTTGCTCCATGCTGCCTGATTCTCTAGTAAGTATCTATAGACTTCTTTGTTACGTACTGTGTAACACAGAGAAAAAAGGCCTGAATCAACACTCAACAAAGCCAATGGGAATCTTCATTAGTCATTGGATCAGGCCCTTTATTCTCGGCCCTGATCCTGCAAACGTTTATGCACATGCTTAACTTGACTGGCATGAGTATTCTCACTGAAATGACGTGTACTGACTCATGTGAGTAAGGTTAAGCCCATGCATGTTTGCAGGATTGGGCCCTGGTGGGTAACTTGGTTTCATTAAGATTCCCTGACTAAATATTCCTCCCTGACTTGGATTAAGTGTTTTAACCAGTGCCACTAGAGCAAATATAATGAGCACATTAGCGTCCTCTGCTTCTAAAAGTACATTCTACAGGTTCGGCATCCAATTGTAGCAGCACTGTAGATATCACTTCACGTTTTCTCTGAAAGATCAAGCAGCACTACTGGGAAAAGGGGGAAAAGAACAATTGCTACTCCCACCTCAGCTCCAAGAAGTCCAAAAAGGGTGTCAGGGGATTCCAATAGAATTTGAGAAGCTGAACAACTGGCAAAGATTCCCTTCAAGGCTTAAAATACATTTCAGCATCTTAGAGCCTTACTCACAGAACTAAATTCTGTAGTGATCTAAATTTTCTTGTCAGTGACACATTGTGTGCAAGTGGTAAAGTAGTGCAATTTATGCCACATTGATATTCAGAGGGTGTGCAAAACAAGTAACTGACACTGGAAGGATAAGGAATGAATTGTACCAGAAAAAAACACTAACAGGGGTTGTAAGATAAGGTATCGATCTACTGAGGAGCTGTTTTTTCCAGCTTCTTAGCTGCTTTTTTCTGGTTTATGTGAATTCTATGTGTAAGTTACACTCATTTTGTATATCCACTGCAACTCAGATTGGTGTAAATTATACTATTTTCCCACTTAGTTTTCAGAGCATATTATTCCTGTACAACATTTATTTCACTACAGATTTGACCTCTGTACTATATCATTGTGGCAAACTGCCCGCTTCCCCCTGTGGGTCTCGGGCTTTTACCTTCTGTTTGTGGTCTGGACACCCCCAACTACCTCATATCCACTGGCTGTAGCACAGCTCTGTCTCCTGACCTGGGAAGGAAACTTCTCCATCTACTCCATGCCTTCTGGCAACTTTCCCTGTGTTTGTTACCTCCCTGTCCTTTAGAGAAGGCGGGGTTTAAAAACCCCTGGCCCCGCCCTTCATTAGGTCCAGGTGCCCCTAATTGCACTGCTGTGCTTTCCCTTATGCCTGCAAGGCAGAGGGTTTTTAACCCTTTTGGGCCCTCATGCTAGCCCCAGCACACCCTTTTAAAGCCGTCCAGCTTGATTGTATCACACTATGTAGTGAATCTGAGATAACATGGCCATATCTGGCAATTTTTACTTAAGCAAAACTCCCCCTGAAACCACTCAGAGGTTTGCTGGGGTATAATTGGAGGAGGGTGGGAATGACAGTACCCTCCCATGCGGTACCCACAGTCCAAGCTCTACCTACTCATTATGCCAAAATGAATTGCCACTCTCAACAGTTAATTCAAATCATAACATGATCAACCCCTTTCTTTCTTGAATATTTTTTCAGCAGTGAAATAGTTAATGTTGACATTTATATTGTTGGTAGGCAGAATTAATATCACATTGTAATGAACAGAGGTGGATCACCTCTCAGACTTTAAGGCTGTTGCAACATCGCTGCATTTATATTGAGTTCAAATGTTGAATCGTTTTTCTTTGCAACAATAACAATTACATTTCTGTCAACATTTTCAAAAGCAGCTAAATGACTTAGTTGTATGTGAATAACTGATTTTTTGGTTCACTGGCAGTTTTGAACAAAGTTCAGTTCAACCAAAACCATTTTTTTTGGGGGGGGGGGGGAGAATTTTCAGTAATTCAAAACTATTCAGAAAGCAAGCATGGCAAAATGTGATACCTGTGTGACAAGGGATGAGTGTTAAACAACTGTTAACTTTATTTTTATACATATTCATGAACAAATCCCCATTCCACATGAGCAAGGATTAACCCTGGCTTCCCTTCCTTCTGCCCTTACACAGGTGCTCAGCAGAAGGGTGGCTGCAGATCATTCAAGTCTTTTATCCATTCAGCATTCAAGCATCCCTGCATTCCCACATGAAAGACAGTCCTTTGAACTTTCCAGCCACCTCCCAGATGCTTTCCCAACAACAGCTACTACTCCAGACAGTAAGGAGAGCTGGATAAACCTGCAAGATTAGAAAGGTTTTTGTTATTTTTCCTTTTGTGTTCTTGACAGCTTTGTTTTTATTAATGCTGTCAAACATTTGCTTCTACCAAAAAGCCCTACTTCTTATTTCTACTCCACCAGTTTACATCACGCTATTATCATCATGCTATTTCAAATGTAATGACAAAAGCAGTTATTTAAAGTAAACTCTGAAAGCAGCATTTCTAAAAGTATTAGTTCAATTAACAGAATCAGAGGGGGTGGGGCATAGATAGTAGAATCTGATGCAGGATCAGATCCGAACCATACAATTCATGGTATCAGTGAAATGTGATTAAAGTGAGTGTTCCTTTAGCTCTTTTGGTGAGATATCATGAATGTGCTTTTCCTGCCACTGCAGCTACCAGTTACGTTTAGGATCAGTTAGCTGTTAACTCAGGCATTCATGACAAAGATTATAGGCTGACCAATAATGGAAATTCACAGTATACATAAGCTATAAAGTACAGCAATGTAATATCCAAAAACTCACCTGAATGGGTTCCCATAAATGAAGTTTTTGTAAAGTTAATTCGATGTTTATTAAAGATGCTAGATTAAAAAGATGGAGATTTAAATCCTCTTTAATCTGCAGATATAGGGACATCGGCAGAGCAAGTTTCAACACACCTCTTCAATAATCTGCTTCAACCCTGACATGTAGAAGCTGCTTTTAGGAGTGAAATGAGTGTTCAGTTTCCATTCAAACTATGAGCTCTGCCAACTGCAATGCCTTATATGTCTAATTTTGGTAGTGGTTCTTGTGCTGTGGACACCTCCCCATTAGAAAGTGCACTGATGCCATTAAGATATTTCACAAAACCCATCTGCATCACATAGTAATGACATTTGCGAGATTTAATTGGATGTTCTAGAGAAGAAGGTCTCCATAGCCATCTTACAAATCTTCTAGATAGACTTACGTTTTTTATCCATACTGGTTTAAATTAATTCCCAACTCAGTTCACTTTTTTACACTTAACAATGGCTGAAAAATGAACACCAACAACCTTCAAGTATCATCATATGAAAATCCTTTTTACAGCCAGAGCTGTCTAGTGTAAAGTTCCTAAGCGGAAATATAATTATGGGTGTAATATATGCACAGAGAGAGAGAGTCATACCAAGTTTACATTAACAGTATCTGTTTTGCTTCCTGATAATCATAAAAGGATTATCCATCTTAAAAAAAAAAAGAAAGAAAAAGAAACCCATTACATGATCTCACATGATAGTCCAATATTCATGGTAGCTCTATGTAAATATCATATTGAAATATACCAGTGCTCCGTTTCCATTTTCTAACAGTCCTAACACTTAAAATATGTTGAAAGAAATGGAGATTAATACTGAGTTATCATGCTATTTTATGTTGACAGATGTTTAAATGTAAGTTGATCACACAAAGACAAGTGAGGCTTGTATGATATGTAGAATATGAGCTCAATTTTCTGGTGTGCTGAGCATCCTCAACTTTCATTGAAGTCAAAGATGCTTAGCGCCATTCAAAACCAAGTCTATTTATATATTTAAGTGAAAATACAGTGCCAAGTGAAAGTGATTTATTAAAAGACAAGAGTGTGGGTAAAAATAAAACAAATATTGATTTAAAGTAGATTGCTGCAACTGCTGTGGGAATTTTCTTTATTCTCATTTCTCCTTATTTTTCCACTTCCTACTGAAGTGTAGAATTTGTTTTATAAATTGAGACACAAAAGCAGATGCATGAGTTCTCCCAGCATTGGGATCTGGCAGACTATATGTCGCACAGGTAGAAGAGACAACCATAATTTTTAAGACAGAAGGGAAAATTGGAAGGGCAAACTCTGAAAACGTATCCAAAGATTATTGGTTATTGATTATTCATTGTAAGCCATTTGCTTATCCACATAAATGAGTAAACTGGTTAAAATAATTTACCTGGCGCTTGATTGTGGCCAGGCCAGCCTGGATTCAGAGTGGACGGCATATGCACAGATCTTCCTGCTCAATCCACGTGGTACATCCACAGGCCAGACACAATCATGTTAAGGAATATGGATGCTGCTCCTTGTGGGTTCAAACTAAGGTGAGCAAAGCTAGGCAGACAGAATGGCACATACAAGTCACTGATTTAAAGGATGGCAACACAGAGTCCCTGGAGGAATTCTAGTATGATCCAACAGTGCCCCCCTCAAACATGGGCTGTGGTTAAAAGACATTATCTGGCACTGTATGTGTAAAACATCTAAAGTCAGACAGTAACTTAATGGCTCAAACAAGCAAACCAAGTGAACCTATGAACTTAGACTTCATTAAGTTTTCAGTGTTCATGGTCCATTCTACATCTGCCTCAGAACTCAGAATAGAGAGTTAATGGAAAAGGACACGACTTAATCCAGTTTAAATTTTATAGTGCATTTTGAGTAGTCATTTTTGGTTTTTAATATTGTAGCTTCAACTGTTAGAATTTAAATGCTGAAAATCCAGTCTGTTTATTTTAAAGCAAATACTATTAACTTCCCTTCCTTCACCTCCCCAAAATGGTTAAAGTTGTACCTTAAATTAAGGGATATTGGGTGCAATTTTACACCCACTGATACTAACAGCAAAGCTCATTGACTTAAAAGGGAGTATTTTTAAACTCTTATATCTTTGTAACAGGAAAGCAGGGAAACAGAGTGCTGTAGCAGCAACTTCAGCTCCTACCCTTGGCTTTTTGTGGAGAAATTTCCTTTTCTTACAGAAGAGAGTGGGGGATAGTGATGGACAGGGTACCTATGGAATATGGGATGGGAGGACTGATAAGATGTGGGAGCATGGTTGTTGTCTGTCATAGGCTAGCTTGCCCCTGTAAACAGAGTGGATGCTTCCAGTTTGGCCAATTAAAAGTGCAGCACCTTGTGCTATAAAGGATAGAGGAGCAAACACTAGTGAGGGCAGTCTGCAAAAATTAACCAAGACAAAGGAGAGCTAACTGTAGTCAGGAGACTAGAGAAGATCTCTGGGAAAAGCTGCAAAGAGCTTTCTGCAGCCCTCCCTAGGAAGAGGAGGAATTATTAGGAAATTGGTCTGCAGGCTTTGAAGAACCAGTCAGGAGGCTGAAAAGGGCTGAGGGCTAGAGAGCCAGTGGAAGGGCTAGTCTTCTGACCTTCCTGAGGCAAACAGACACAGCCAGGGAACGTGGGATAGAGCTGAAGGCTGAGAGCCGCACAGAAAGATGTCTGCTGGCTCCAAGAGCCAGAGAGCTGAAGCCGGGCCTGTTCTGGAGAGCTGGGGTGTGGTGAGAGATGCCGGAGCTGTATTTGATATTCTATCCGGTTATGGGACTTGGGTTAGGATGGTGTGCATGGGGATTTCTTTTTTAATAGCCCTACTAGGGTTATTTGCACTCAGAATAGTCTTTGGATTATTGCCATGGACTCTGAAGGAGGGAAAGTGAGGCAGCAGTGCATGTCATGCTGCAGCCTGCTGCAGAAAAGCACTGCAGGTGGCACAGATTTTATGACACTGTCTTATTAGTCCTGCCCCAAAATCTGACACCAGCTGGTAAGACCAATGCCAGGTCTTTACATCCTGTTCTGTAGTAGCACTCTCCTCAGAATGGAAACTCTCACAATAATATTGTGTCAATAAGTGACTTGTTAAATCAGGAGATACGTTATTTATGGGGGGAAAAAGTGTACTCATATCAGAAAAGATATCTGACGTATAGGGTTGCCATGCTTTCCTTACATAATGTATATAAAACATCCATAATACAAATCAGACTAAGGTGGCTTCTTTCCTTATTAATATGGGTTTGTCAACAGTAGTTTTAGTGTCTTATATTACTGCTATGTTTTCTCATTTGAGATTTTCGACAAGTCTATTATTCTGATATGTAAACTAAAATTTTCATTGTAAACCCGTACTTATGTCAAAAAAGAGGGATAAATCTAAAAAAAAAAAAAATCAAATACTGAGTACAACGTAAGTACAGATTTAATTTCAACAGATATTCCAAGGATGATTTTGTGCACGTGGGTGTGATTTATACATATTACTGCTCTACTTGTATCATTTGTCTTTTAGGGTACAAACTCAGCCTATCATGATCTGAACTATTAGCAGCTAGGTTGCAAAGCTTTGCAATGAAGAGTATGAATTAAAAAGCTACCTGCTCCAATACACAATTTGCAATCTGCAAAAGTGGCACACTCCTGAACCACTAGGCACAAAATGCGCACTGTAAATTCTCTTGAGAAATATAACTCTTTCCAATAAATGTATAAAATCAAGCTGAACTGTAGCTATTATTACTAGTACTGCATGTTCTCCATATTTGCAATTTTTCACCTTACTTCTAAATTATGACAGTCATATTTCTGAAGCAGTAATTTCATTTGTACAATATTATCTAGCTCTTATGCATTTCAGAATGATAAAATAGTTCAACAGATTATCCTGAGGCAAAACTACACATATCCCATTGGTGTATATTTTATTTGCGTTCCAACCCTCTTCCTATGAGGAAATCAGATCAATCAGATATGGTAGTGATACTGGGTTTGGAGTTTCTTTTCTCTTTCAAAACACTTTTTCTTTCCCTGCAGTTAAGGCAGAGTCAGAAACAGGTCATAGTGCTAGCTGGTTTTGAACACTTTAATAGGATCGGGAACTAGTTTTAGCACCATTTCTATTATTAATTAGAAAAAGAGCATTAACCTTTAGGTCATTCAAATCTCAGTATGAATTTTGCTGCTTCTTTGTATTAATACCTAATATTAACAAAAACACAGAAACCATTCTTAATATGTAATAGTAGAATTATTGACGTGACTTAGAATAAGTAAAATAATTTCCATCATTTTGAGCATACTATTTTGTGTCCTATCACCATCTACCCAAACTTGTAACTTACAGAGTATGCAATTGGTTTGAAAACCCTTACTCCAGATGAACATTTCTTACTCTCACTGGTAAATCTATTGATGGCAATGTGGTAATTCATATTAGAAAGAGTAAATAGGAATAGGCTTTTGTATTGTATTTATGCTTGGCAAAAAAAAAAAAAAATAAGGACAATATAGACACCAATTATAGGGCACCCATTTATGCCTGCTAAGGCATTTTGATAGTGTTCCCATAGACACAGGATAGCTTTCCCTTTAAGTAGAAAAGTGGTTTTTTTAAATGTTCCTTGAGCAAAAAAAGGACTTAAATATGTTAAATTGAATTTTGTCAAATAATTTGAGAGATTGGCAAAGCTCCTCTGTGTTCATCCCCTCTAAAACAAACCATTCTTAAAAGCCAGAAAGCTTAGTAGTAGTATCCCCATTGCTCTGACTGCAGTGAATGTCACAGTTCAGCAGTCTCATTGTCTCCATTAGAATGACTATGCAGTAGAAAGAGTACAATAGATACCCAACTGATGTGTCTTTTGTAAAATTAGAGCATGAACAGGTTCGTAGCACTGGAAAAATGTGTGTCTGTAATATTTGGTGCAGTATTAGCATATTGAAAGAGTTTTAGCTCACTGTTTAAATAATCTTCATAACACTACTGTCAGGGTAGGAAAGAATTATCTCGGGTTGGATTAAGGCACAGGCATATGCCTAGAGTTCCTGCTTCCGAGTCATCTGATGATGTCAGAATAGTTCCTAGCCCTCACAACAACAAAAAACCTTGAAAACATAGCCCAAGGGTAACTGGTGGAACAATATTTAGCTAAAACAACGGCTGTAAGAGGTTTGAACTGACCCTTCTGAAGGGCATCACTCCCAATATCTCAGCAGGGGAACTGTTGCCACCATGATATCATGTCTCTTCTTTGTGTGGTTTGCTGCTTGGGTGAATGGGACCTCAACTGGAAGAGACCCCAATCTGCCTAAAGACAGTGGTTGTGCCCCCTGCATGCCCGTAGTCAATTCTTGTGTGGATGGTCCTGCCACTGCCACGAAAAGCAAAGGCAGGCCCATAGTGTGAGGGGCAAGGACACAGCATAGCAATGTCTAACGCTCAGAATATCTTAATTCAATTCAGAGAGGGACCTGGGGGATAAAACACAATATTGGATTCCAGGGCCACTAGGAGGAAAAGTTGGTGGGTGAGAGGACCTGGAAGAGGGATTGTTGGAGTGTGGAGGAGAGAATGGCTAGGAGGATGGCTGTTGGTTGGGATGGAGTAAGGTAGGAGAGAAAGGAAGAACCAAGGTAGCCTGAGGAAGGGTCTGTTGTGAAGCAACATAAGCCTACGGCCTGTCAGGAGGCAGTGTTAGTCTGGAATCTGTAAGGCTGTTGGCAGTAGAGCTGGTCAGAACATTTGCTACAAAATGGCATTTCTTCAAAATATGCTGTTTTGCTGAATTCAAACCATTTCACTGAGACACATGGATTTCAGAGATTTTTGTCCGCAGGGTTTTGAGTGAAAGACAGTCTATGCCTCTCACTCAGTAGCCTGCTGGTTTTGGCACTGCCCTGGGATGTGAGACACACAGGGTCAAGTCCCATACTGACTGAGAATGATCCAGAATAAAAATACCTCTTCTCTGAATAGAGCAGAGCAGGGACTTGAACCTGGACTTACTTATCCCAACCAACACATAGCACCTCCAATCCTTAATTGAAAAGCTTAGGTTTCAATAAAAAAAGTCAGACATTTCCATATAATTCGATTTTTGTGAAGATCGTTAAAAGGTTTTATTTTTGTTCCAATGCAGAATTAAACTAAATTTTTAAAACTCAAAATTTGCTACAGAATTCTTATCCTTTGGTCTGCTTGGGAATGCTAGGAACCAAGAGCAGCCTCCCTCCTTCCATCCCTCTGCTCATTAACCTCCTAAATTTTGACCCCACTCTATCACCTTTTGGTCTCCTGTTATCCCTCCCACTTGGTTCCCCATACGCAGTTCTTCCATCTCCCTCCCAGCTGGGACTACCACCACCTTCTCCCTGACAACTTCACACTGGCCTATTCCCAGAAGGAACCCAGTCCCAGGAGAGACAGAGAGGCCACCTAGCTGCCTGAAACCCAGCTCCACCACAGCTCTAGTGGCCAGAAGAAAAAGCTACAAGTGTCTGCCTGGAGCCCAGCCGGGAGTAGGAAATTGTCTCTGGAATGTATGTATGTGACAGGGCTGCCAAATCACAAGTGTCATGTGAGAGACTTCATAGTTCTTTAGACTATAGATGCTGGTTACCTCAAAATAAAGTTTGGGAGGCCCATGAAAATTATACTACAGAGACAGTTTCATTCTTATTTAAGTCCTAGTCTACCCACAAATTTGTACTGATTTGATTAAAGATATGATTCTAAATCAGCTTAGTTTACCTGGTGCAGTTTGGATGTAGATACTGATAAGTTTAAACCAAGCTTTTCATACTTTAGCTTGTGCTAGTAAATTTATCAGGTACAAGCTAAAACTCCTATAACCAGGTGTAAACAGATGTAACAGCATCCGCTTACAAGAGTTGCACTGGTTTGACTAAACTGATTTAAGTATGCAAAGAAAAGACCTAAGAATCCCGCCAAGCTTGTGAGCTCAGGGGCAGAAGGTGCAAATAATTGTTAAAGTTCTTTAAGAAAGTAACATTTATATGCACATCAGCCTGCTTCCATGAAAGCAATAAAATCTCTAAAATACATTGGGGACAAACATCTATAAGTAAAAAGTACCTTGGAGAAACCTGTAAAAAATGTGAAGAAATTCCTGCCCCCTCCTAAAATCCCCACTTTAACACTGATCAGGTATGCAAACCTATTAATAAATGGAAATCTCCACTTTGTGTATACTCGGTTTTCTTTCAAACATAAATTACTTTTCTCCACAACGTGAAAAAGATGTCTCTGTTGGTAACTGTGATGGAACTGGGGAGTATAAAGTGTACAGGAAAGTATCAATCTGTGTTAATATTTAAATTCTGCTTCATTAAAAGATAAATTACCTTAGAGGGCTAGCAGTAGGATACATGGCCTTTTATCTGTGACTGACAATTTCAAAATGTACCCAGGGCAGGAGGTTCTTCTATAGCCTGTGTGATCTGAGTTGGTGACTCTCTCCTTTTCCTAAAGGGAGAAAGTCCACATCACAAAAATCCCTAACAGTTGGCATTGACTGCTACCCATGTTGGCAGACTCAGCCAAGAGGTCAAGCACGAAAACGGAGCCTTAACCTCCTCTAGAGAGGTGATCTCAGGTCAGGACTGAGACACATTGGTAGGGCATCGTGGGGAAATCACGTAGTTTATTTGCTTTTTCTCCACTGCGATAAAAAGGCAGATGTGATGCAGAAAAAGTACATTTAATCAGAGAACTAAAAATGCACTGAAATGAAGAACTGGGCTACTGGGCAAATAGTAGCAGCGAGCTCTGGTAGATAAGAGATCAGGACTGCAATATACTTTCAAGTAGCTTGTTCTCCTTGCACTTTGCATTCCACAACCAGCTAAACAGACTTCAGTGAAAACACCTTATCGTACTGACTATTTAGTTTCAGTTCTAAGGGTGTGTAATCTCCATTCCAAGGAGAAATTTGCTCCGAAGTGGATGACCCAGCCAAGGCTGTCTCTGAATCATTTAAATTACAGAGAGTGACTTGACAGGGAAGGGGAGATAGAGAAAGAGATAATCTCAGAGTAGCCACTGGATGGAGCCTCCATTCCTGGAGCGGGATTTTCACAGTGGTTACATATAGTCCATAACAAAGGGTGTCATGGGACAGGCCAGGGGAGGAGCCATGGATTCAAAACACTGCTGATCCTGATGGCCTTAACAACTTGTGTAAGTGTCGAGGAGGGTTTGAAGCTGCTTTTTTAGTCCTGTCTGAGGTAGTAACTGGGCACTTCAGTCCTGTGAACTGACCTCAGGCTGTAGGTGGGCATTTCTTTGGCTTTATGTCCAATGAATTTCATGCTTATACACTTATAACTTCTATGACTGCTGATTAGTCACACACACACTGTTAGAGTGAATATACAGTACTCCTTAAAGTATGATACTTAAATACTTTACTGAAGAATTTAAAAATTACTATTTGTTTAATTTAGGTAGATGAGAAGCCTTTTATAAAAGGAGACACCTCTATTAAGATTTTACTCTGATGTGTATCACCACCGCAAGAAGTGCTCAAAAGCTGCATACAAAGCCGAGAAATAATACCCTTCTGAAATGGGTAGGAGCAGTGAAAAATTAACACGTTTCAGCATCCATCAGCAGAAAAACATTTTGGAAAATATTTGTGGTTTGATTGACAGAGAAGCAATTTAATTCACTAAATATTAGTAAACAATAAATGATTAAATACTTTATTTTATAATTTTAAGAAACTAATTCCCAGAGCTTTTCTCTTTCCTTGAAATTTGACAGATTTCTGGTGTTTGCTGTCTGAGGTAATGTTTTAGTGGTTCTACTATCAAGCCAGGATAATGTATAAAGAAGCTTTTATACATAGTACCTGCTTAGAAAGGTCTGGCTGGCTGTAAGAAGGGTGTAGTCACATTTCTGGAATAGTTGCATCTGAATTAGATTTTAAATGGAAGAACACAATATCGTCAAGAGAGAGACCAACCAGTAAAGAGGGGGGAGGGAAGTAGCAGTGGGCCATATCCTCAGCAGGTGTAGAGAACTAGTTGCTTTATGCTGAAATTGTTCTGTGATGATGACAGTTGGGTCAGTCTATACACGCGCTGGGAGGGGTAATTCCCATCGTAGGTAGATGTAAATGTGCTAGCTCAAGTAGAGCTAGGACCTAAGAACAATAATGTGGCCATGACAACACAGGCCAACTGCCCAAGCATGAACCTAGGATCTTGGACAGGGTCATACTTGGACAGCTAACCCAAACCATCGCCTGTGCAACCGTGGCCACCCTGCTATTTTTAGGCACTAGCTTGAGCAGAGCTAGCATGTGCCAAGCTGGAAATCAGCCTGCCCAGCTGCTGAGTAGATGCATCCTTTGTGACTTCATGGAGCAAGGTAGTGGCCTTCCTATCATGGCTCTGGCTTTGGCACATCCTCAGTACTCCTGTTTCATAGGAAGCCTCAATCACCTATTAGTCTTCTCATTCCCTGCACAAAGAGACAACAGTTCTGGGCACATTATCTGTTCTACTAGTCTCCATTCCTATGTACTGTACTCTTTTCAGAGCTGAAACCTACTCTCTGTGCTACAAGACCTTGAGGAAGGAAAGGCAGATCATGCACTGATTCTTGTGCTTTCCAAAAGGAGGGGATGGGTAATGAACTGGCGTTGCAGAGGCCCAGATTTGCATAAACTGTAAAAACTCATTTATATTTTTTACAAAGCTCAGAACTAATTAAGTCTATAACCAACAAACAATAAGAATCCAGAAGAATATTTTTATGATTCCATCCCAAGTTATGGGCATGATTTTCATTGACTACACAGCAGAAACTGATGGTCAATTCTGGCTCAAGAACTATAACATATGAAATTAAAATTAAAGAAAGAGACTTCATCAATTGTCTTGAAAAAAACCAAGTCTGAAAAACTTATTAATGTGAGTCCTTATAAGTTATATTCTCTGGGATACAGACATCATTTTATAAGGAATCATTCTTGCCAGACAAGAAGGATTTTCATGAAGTTGATGATTAGGAGTTTTTAATTTTGGAGTGTCTTAAACTTTACCATTGAGCAATTTGACATTTGCAAACCAGTAGTAGAATTATTCAAAAATATCTGAATAAGAAAGCAAAGATTAAATCCCCAGATTAGAAAGCAAATAATGTGACACACACCTGCAAATAGGGGAATTCCTGATGTGAATTTATATTCTCAGAGTAACTAATGCCAATATTGACTTGCTTTTATATTGAAATTATTGCAATTATATTTGAAATTATGAATTAACTATTAATGCAAACTATACACATTGCTTATCAAGGGGAAAGAACTGGTTATCTGTACTGAGAACCACATCAAAGTCATAAGGCAGAAAACTGGCATTTTAAAATATTATACACACACATTCTTATCTCAGAGTCATCTTAGAATAATAATAATTTTAGCTCAGCTATTAGAAGAATTCCATCATAATAAAAATCTGCAATATAGAAGCAGATATGATTTGATATGGTCACTGAAGAGATAACCAGGGTTGAGCTAGATCTCCTCTTCCTCCAGGGTTGTCTAAATAAGACAACACCTAGGACCAAATTCATCCCAGGTGTAAATATTAATTTTGAATAAGTGATTGACTTTAAACTATAAATGGTTCACTCATATTACACATGCATATTTCTCTAACAGCCAGCAGGGCCCATTTATATTTATTGGCAGGTTGATGATCTTCTAACTGTGTGTTGAACCATCTATACTTTGGGGGAAAAAAGAGACATGATATGGAACCCAGATTTCCTGCCAAAGACTGCTTCAATTGATAGCATACACGTTTAATGAGTTCTTTTGTGATAGTTGGACACTCAGAGCTCTTAGCAAGCTTGAATTTTAATTTTTAGTTATTCAACAAAAACGGTGTGTGCACATTAACAAAAATAACTATTCCAGACATTTCACCAGTTATTCAATGAGTTTCAATGCAGAACAGAAATACATATCAAATACTCTGGCTTTCTTCAATTCACCTTTTGTATGTTAAGGAAAGTGCTGCACAGCCTGCTATTTTTGTATCTAAAAAGATGCATTCGAGATTTCATAATGATGTGATCAACAAACGAGAGAGATATAAGTGGGTTAGCATCTAAAAAGCATTAGTATTTCCCTCCTGTCACATAGATCAGTAATATGTTAAACATTGGGATAGTTACAAACTAGCTGGGTGTTTGTGTTTTTTGTAAATCACTAAGGCTTGGTCTACACTTACCCTGGCGATTAGGCAGCAGTCGACGGAGTTATGCAAGTTTTCTGTGTAGTTTGTATCACACTCATTGACTGCTGTGCTGCTCTTGTGTGTGCCATCTTCACTGCATTGCGCCGATGGGAACCACGTTCCTGTCGACACCGCGCTACACCACCTGTGAGGGTAGATTAACAGCATCGACTTCTGGATCGACAGAGCGGATCTTCACTGACCACTCAGTCGACCCGGAAAAGTCGATCTGGTGGTGGCGACTTTGCCGCCATCCGTGTAGACATAGCCTAAGATAATTAACCTTTTCATTGAGGTAATTTTGGATATTGAATCAAAGAGAGAAGAAGAGTTTGAGCAAGTACAGCCAAATTCTAACAGCTCAGTCATGGTTTTGCCTCAAGGCCAGAGTTAGGGGAGGCACATTGTTGTCCTGGCCCAACAGCAGTCTGTGAAGAAGATTGTGACTCAGTGAATGGGTCCCTTTGAGTCCAATTCTACTTCCTTTGAAATCAATGAGTGTTTTATTTTGATTTTAATGGGAGCAGAAGCAGCTCTTTACAGAAATCAGCCCATTCCAAGCTTATTCTCAGAAGATTTCAGTGTTCTCATGGGGCAACAGTAATGGGACTTAATCTTTTCCAGGACAGAGCCTAAAATGACAACCCAGACAAACTATAAGTGCCTTTAGTGGTATCTTCAACACCTTCTGTATTTATATATGCTGTATATATATGTATAATTAAATGGCTTGGTACATTATTCAAAGAAATATGCAAACTAGGGTTATGTGCCCTGCAGGTTTTAAGCTTTGATTTTCAAAATATATTTGGAATAGAGTTCTTAATGTGCCACATCTGGTGTAATATAATGATGAGCTGATTTATAAACTTTAGTAGACTATAGCAACAACATTTCTATGGGAAAAATTCTCTTTTTTATGTAAATACATAATTTTCCAATAACCAAAGGATACTAGACCGCTAAAGTATAATGTCTATTTACTGACATACTTAAAATGATTTCAGAATCTTATTTCCCTGGGCTAGTACAGGAATCAAGTAATTGTTTGCTAAATATGTATGAAATAAAATCTAGCATATAACATAATATGCAAGTAGCTTTCAAATAAGAACCCTGAAAATACTATAAATTATATTTGATATTCAAAGAACATTCAGTTGAAAATCATTATTGAACAAAAAATTTTGATGCAGTGGAAACAAAGTTCTTCTATGTCCTGCCAACAATTTTCAATCTGGAAAATATAGGACAAACTTAACTATGCATTGTACTGAAAATGTGTGAGGGCATATGAAGTACATTCTCATTAACAACTCTACTATTGTCCATTATCCAAGGTTCTATTTGGACTATATTTTCTAGTTATTGATTGAGTTGTTTTGCATTTTATGATTGGCAAAATGCATGTTTGAATTTCTGGCTTATTTTCTTCTTTATGGCAAATGACTGTTCCTATCTAATTCATTATAATATCGTTTGTCATCATGAATTCATTTTGAATTATCTTTACTCTCTGTGTTTCTATATTTAATTCATTTCCTAAAGGTAATGAATTAATAGGATGCAAAAGTATGCCATGTCCTTCAGAATAAGGGACTGAATCCTTTTCTCACTAAAGTTGAAAGCAAAACTCTCTGGTCCCAATTCTCTGTGGCACTGTAACTTATCTAGTCAATTAGATCAAGGTAAAGTGAGTGTAAAAAGCCACCAATTCAGCTTGACACAGCATTTTTCATCCACCTTGCAGACATGTTGCACTGGTGTCATCACATAAGTAGTTCAGAGAATCTCTTTCCACTCTTTTTGTGAACAGTACCAGAGTAGCTGCTTACTCCCCCTTCTCCTTCCCTCCTGTGAAAAATGGTTGACCCCAGCTGCCTCTCCCACCTCCCATACTGGGAAATAAACATTTGCACCCCCTCGACAGCTCAGTTCCCTCTGTCAGAGGCCTCTTTCTGTTTCTTTAAAGGAAGGTTGAGGAAAGAAGAAAAAGGGGCCAGAGCTGCCAGAACAATGTGTTTTGAGCACCAGAAAGACAGCCCTGAAAAGGTACGACCAGCCCGCATTAATTGTATTGAACAGGGAGAAAAGGGCAGCCTGGGTCGAGATTACCTTCCACTCCAGGGTGTCCCACAAGAAGTCCAGAGAGGTGCCCTCTCCCCAAAATGTACAGCCTCCAGGCAGCCTGGGCATAAACCCCCACCCCTTTTTCATTTCTAACAGATTACAAAACTGGTTTATTTGATTCACACGGTGATAAAATATCCCTAAAAATAGGCTTCATAACTGAAAGTCATGAGAATCTGGTGCCCACGGCACAGTGCTTAACAGAAGCATCCAAGTTCCCCATTTCAGTCCTTTGGCCTATATTCTGATGGCTTGTGTCAGTCATTGGCAGGAGCAAAGGTTGAAAGGTATGGTCTTATTTATTTAATGGATTTTACTCCCGATAATAGTGTCAGGGCTGTTCTCTGAAATTATTGGGTGTGACTGACTAACAGCACTGCACTAAGCCAGGCATAGCCTAGGCAACCAGGTGTACAAACTACCCCATCTAGCTCCATCACTTAACCTTAACCTGCAACACCATTTCTCTTCCAGGTCTAGACCTCATCTAGGCAGATACAAACCCTCTAGCCTAAAAGATTGCTTTGTGATATGAGCACACAGAAGAAAGGATGAAACTAAATTTCCACTTGTGACCTAAATCAGCATATGATTTGACTGAAAGTGCTACTATTTTTATCACACAATATGACAACAGTATCAAGAGGAGGGGAAAAATTAAAATTTATGAGATCATATTTGCCTGGTGCAGACTGAAAAAAAGCTCATGTAGAAAGCAAAAAGTCTTCTTGCAGTACACCTACATCACAGGAAATGAAAAATACATTAAAAGAGTTAACAGAATAGTAGACCAATAACAATGTGTAGAGGGGCTATTTCACTAATGTATAGACTATTACAACTCAAAAGGAAAGAAGTGGCATATGATTTATTATGGGTTAGAACATGTGGCACAAGCTTAATATGAAGCTGGTTCTATTATGCTTTTTGTTTATTGCAGTTCAACTGCATTAAATTTTAGTTCTGAAATGTATTCAAAGAAAATGTAATATCTGGATTCACAACTGGAGATTTCATAGCCAAATGCTATTTTAGTTTTGTGCATTAATATTCAGTATATTAAATGGATAAGAAAAAAAGTGCTACTCAGTGTAATTAAATGTAGTTTAATCAAGATGATATATAGGATAATACTACAGATGGCTCTAAAGTAGACCTGGCAGGAAGAAAGAAAGGGGGAAAAAAAAAGATTTTTCAATTTACTGTCAGTTCTGACAAAATAAAAAAATTACTTTTATGTCAAAATATTTTGTTTGCCCAAAAATGTTTCATTTCATTTTTAATCATTTTAATGTTATTTTTCAAAAAAGGACATTTTGAAATAAAAAGTCATTTCAAATTAAAAAAATTAAAATGTTTCATTTTGAAAATGTCAAAATGAAAAGTTTTGATTTTTTTCAGAATATTGTAAAAAAAAAAAAACACCTTCCCCCCCACCCCCAGTTGAATCAATTTTGAGATTTCACAACACGTTTCTGTGTCACTGAATCTGCATTTTTGCTGAAAAAGGTTTTGGTAAAAAAAAAAAGTTGCCCAACTCTAATGTACAGTAGATACATTGCTACAGTTTACTCAGAGGATTTTCATTACAACATAGATTATACGAGCATCTGTCAGAATGCTTATGAATGTTAGTAGAGCCCAGCTAGTGAAATAAAGCTGTATAGTTATTCCATATTGCTCTGCTGATACTGCTTCCTCAGAATTATCTTTAAGAAATCTGGGAAAGCCAGAGAACTGATTTGGGGTGAGGGGAGGAAGTGGGTAAAAGGCATTTAACCACAAACTTAACTGGCTTATTTTAAATAAAATGGTAGAAGTTGGGGAGAAGATAGGGAGTGCAGAGAAAGGCTACTAGGATGATCCAAAGAGTGGAAAACCCACTTTATGAGAGGAGACTTCAAGAGCTTGATTTGTTTAGCCTAACCAAAAGAAGGCTGAGTGGAGATATGACTGCTCTCTATAAATACGTGAGAGGAATAAATACCAAGGAGGGAGAGGAGTTATTTAAGTTAAGCACCAATGTGGACACAAGATATAAACTGGCCATCAACAAGTTTAGGCTTGAAATTAGATGAAGGTTTCTAAAAATCAGAGGAATGAAATTCTGGAACAGCCTTCCACACAGAGAAGTGGGGGCAAGAACCATAACTGACGTCGAGAATGAGCTTGATAAGTTTATGGAGGGGATGTATGATGGGACTACCTACAATGGCTCGTAGCTGATCTGCAACAGCTAGCAGCAAATGTCTCCAATGGCTGGTGACAGGACACTAGATGGGGAGGGCTCTGAGTTATTACAGAGAATTTTTTCCCAGGTGTCTGGCTGGTGGGTCTTGCCCTCACGTTCAGGGTCTGAGGGTACGTCTTCATTGATGGCAGCAAATTCATCGCTGTCAGCTCGATCTATCTGGATCAACTGAATGGTCAATGAAGACCCACTCAAATCGATCCAGCAGTTGATGCATTGAAACCACCCCTTCAAGTGGTGCAGCGCAGTGAAGACATCACTTAGAAAAGGAGTTATGAAGTTGACAGGAGTTATGCAAGCTTCTCTGCATAGCTTGCGTAACTTCCGTCAACTCCCACCGAATTTAAGTACACCGAACATAAGTGTAGACCAGGCCTAACTGATCCCCATATTTGGGATCGGGAAGGAATTTTCCACCCAGTTAGATTGGCAGAGACATTGGAGGCTTTTCACCTTCCTCTGCAGCATGAGGCCTGGATAACTTGCAGATTTGAACTAGTGTAAATGGTTGATTCTCTGTAACTTAAAGTCTTTAAATCATTTGAGGACTTCAGTAACTCATCCAGAGATTATAGGTCTATTACAGGAGTCAGTTGCTGAGGTTCTGTGGCCTGCAATGTGCAGGAAGTCAGACTAGATGATCATGGCGGTCACTTATGACATTAAAGCCTCAGAGTGAGGCTGTGGAAAGGAAAGAATCCTTGGTCCACTAGTTTTTTCTACTGTAGAAGAGGTGGTACGCAGCTGCTTATGCTGAGAGCCATAAATAGTTACTGCACTTAGAGTACCAATTCATTTCTATCTGGCCTATGTTTCAATAAACTTTTAAATGAAATAATTCATATATGTTGTTAAGCAAACTAGGAATATCCCATTTTAGAAAGACCCTGCACTCTTTGGATGTCAACTGAGTGGAAAACAGATGTATATCACAGGCTACAGATGTGTTGCACAGGCTTACATGGGGCATATCAGTAACTAGAAAAGCTATTTTTTAATATTGCAGCAAAAATGGGCTCACACACTGCCTCCCTGCCTAGTATATTTTTGCAGGGACTATCATAAATTCACTGTAGAATTTGTAAAATATATAAGATCCTTGAATGGAACATGCTTATGACTGTGGTGTCTGGATGGGCCACACTAAGAGCAGACTGCAAGAAATAGGGCAGATAATCTCTAAAACTGGTGGTTTATTCTATAATTAGTTTCACCAACCAGTAACAAAAGTGTTTCTTTAGTACCCCATTGTCTAACAAGAAGCCAGATATGTCCCCTTTAGGCATTCCAGCCCTTGGCTCCCATCTAGACAACCAAGTCTAATATAGTAAGGGGTTACTGACAAACTTATTCACCGTATTTAAGATTCACCTATCCCAAAGGACAAGACGCTTACCTGCAAGTCAGTGTGAATCTCAGATCTTACCCAAGTATCACACTGCCAGCCAGTCCTTATTAACTAAATCTAAGATTTACTATTTAATAAAAGGGAAAGGAAAGTGGAGAATCATAAATGATTAAAAGATCAAAATACATACACGTGTATGTAAAGTTCTTAGGTCAGTTTCATAGCAGAGATGGTGAGGCTGCTTATTTATAAAAGTCTTTCTGGAATCAATTCAAAGGGTTTTAGTCCAATAGGCAGCTCAGATGTAGAATTGGTTAGTTTTTCTATGAGAATTCCAAGGTAATCCAAGTATCTACCTTGAGACATTGGTCCTATATCTTTGACCTTCCTTGTTAAAGTTTAAGTGACCTGAAAAGAAAGGATCAGGGATGAGACTTCCATTATAGTTGAAACAGACTGGACACTGACAGGCAACTCCCCCACATGGACTTTGAGGAAAGTGAGCCCACAGTTCGTGATCTCTATTCAATGGCCCTTTCAAAGACAATACCTTTGACAACAGCCATTCAAACTATCAAGATAATTCACAAATGGTTTACTACGTGGAATTACAAGTTTTAAGGATAGATGAGGACAATAATATTACTCCACAAGTCCCATCTAAATGATAATATCCCCTTTTTATCTCCGAGTCAACAGAATACAGTAATGAAGCATTATAAGACAGGAACACGATTTAGCGTCCATAGATTTCTAATAGGATGCACATAAACAGACATTTATAACTTACTCTTTGATTCTCGAACAATACAGGCAAACAGGTTAAAAATTCTAGTTTACTTAACATGGCTTTGGTAATTATCTACAAGGAATGGCCCTGTTTGCCATTGCAATACCCTTTTGATGTGTCCTTAATGATTGCTTACAGCTTGCTAGCTTTTTTAACTTTCTCTGTATAGCTTTACAACTCGAAACTTCAGCTTTAGAGTGCTCTGTAAACATAAAGTATTACAATATAAAATACACAATTTACAATATAAAAATAGTTTAAAGTATATTGGGTATTCTTCCTTCTTCATAACTGAGTACATTTCAAATGTCTCTAAAGTTTATTAGAATAAACGCAGTAAAATCAATGACAAAATCTTTCATCCAGAGTATTTCCATGGGGCATATCACATGACATCTAAGCAACAGATACACAATTTAAAGGTATCATGAACTGTTACCAACAGGGTCTCAACTCTAGAATGCGCAGAGACAGAGAAATAATGCCTCCCTTTTCTTATCAAATCTCTTACCTCTCTCCATAGTTTCCTTGCTCTTTCCACTCATTCTTCTCATTGCAGACTATCCATAACAGGAGATACCATTATGGGGGAAAGGCCTATCCAAAACAGTCAGAAAAATATCAAATCCATTTTTGACTCATAAAATTACTAATATTTTGGCTGCAAGTAGCTCTCCATTACTCCCACAAAACCAAATTATTTCAACGGCCAATCTACCTTCTTTGAATCAAAGTCTCAAACATACTCTTCTGATCAGCTGGGCAGTTAGATTATTTGATTTTTGTTTGTTTCTGGTCACTTTCTAAAGAAGCAGCTACTTTCAAAGACTGAAATCAAAATGCAGTATTTTCCTTTCAAAACTATTTTGGATGTAAAAATTAAGTGAAGTAAAAAAACAACAACACAGAGCAGGATTGTACCCCCCATTACCTACATACAACCCTATTCATAGAAACTTTAAGGGGGGGAAAAAAGAAGATAGGGTTATTTGGGTACCCAGATAGTTCTGCTGGATATGTGATCAGTGAAGACCATTTTACTAGCTTTGCTCCTGATTTTATAATTCAGCTTTTCAAAAGATCTGTCTGCAGCAATAGTCAAAGAAACTTAATTTCAGTAACTTTACAGAATCCTGTGTTCATGCTGCACAATTTCACATTACACAAATACTGCAACAATGGGGATTAATAAGCATATGATATATTGAATTACTAGATAAAGTTTTTATCTGCTCCTCTATGTTACCTCATTTAGGTCTAAAATGACAAGCCATAGTTATTACAATCACTGAAAATTGCCTGTGATCAGCAATGAAAATATATTAGCCTAAGTTAATTATCTTCTTCATCTGAAGCCCATGATGATCACTACCAATTCTCATCCATAAAAGGAAATGCAATACATCCTAGCTGTTAATAGTTCTAAAGAAAAAGATGAAGAACATATTCAGTCATTAACAAAATGATCTGATAAGTGAAGCACATTCTGTACTTCACCTTTGTACATTTTCACACATCAGGCTAATTCAGCCTTTCAGGGAAGTGGGAAAATTTTCTGATCCTTAGAGAGAGGAATGGTTTAATTTATCAGTGGAAAAAGTAGAAGACACAAAATTCTTACTATAGGTATGGCAGCGAAAGCTTAATAAACATATTGTAAAACTCCATCATTCAGGCGATTTACAAGAACCATGTAACTTTCCTTTGGGATCAAAAATAGAATTATGGGTTTAAGTAAAGGAAAAAATAAATATTTTCTTTTTCTCCCCACCCAAATTGTATCAGAATGATCCAGCCATTATAAATTTTGTATGTCTGAAAACAATCAGGGCCAAATTCTTTCCCTCCTTGCTTTCTCTACTCCACCAAATGGGTGCAGAAGTGACATAATTTTGTTCCAACGACAGGGAGGCCATACACAGATTATGCATATTAGTTAATCTGCACAAGCGAGGGTGCATAGGGGATTAGGAGGCATATGCTAAAATGTCCAGAAAATAAACCCCACTTGACATCATCCTTCCAGAAAGGACCCGTGAAGTACGAACTCCTTGGGATTTGGTGGGGTGAGGATTAAGCCAGAAGAACTTCTTTGTCAAGGTTTTTCACTCT
Source organism: Mesoclemmys tuberculata (assembly GCA_007922155.1). NCBI lineage: Eukaryota > Metazoa > Chordata > Testudines > Chelidae > Mesoclemmys > Mesoclemmys tuberculata. Next base: position 40,011,565 of record ML675609.1, on the reverse strand, counting down.
TGTGTACACATTAACCAGGCCTAGAAGCCAAGTCTAAAGCACTGTATGTAGTAAATGCAATTTGGGGGCTTCTATCCCCCTGAATATCGCCTGTTGGCAGCAGTCGCCTCCATCAGTGGGGCCAGAGATAACTCTGGCCCCAACCTGGACAAGTCCTTTGTCCCTTCCCCTCAGCACCTCTCCCACAGAGTGTTCAGGCCTGGGGAGTGTCCCTCACCCCACCGGGGCGGGCAGTCTCAGCCCCTGTATGTGCCCCAGAGCCTGGGGAGATACCTGGCTGTGGCCCCTTCCTGCTGACTGGGACCAGGGGTGTTCTCCTTCTCTGCCGCGCTGGCTGCAGAGAAGCACCATCTTGTAGTCTGGGGAGCAAGGGGGCGGGGTGGTCTGCTCCAGCTACCACAAACCTTCTGGGAGCTACCACCCTTGGAGGGCGAGGACCCCTGGTGGGCCAGTCTGTATTCCACCTTGACCCCACGGCCCTCCGGGGATATCAGTTGGCGGCTCCTTCACGGAGCCGTGAGCATGGGCGTGTGTTTGGCACGGTTCACCTCCCACCCTGACACCTGCCCCTTCTGCGGCATGAGGGAGACCCTGCGTACGTGTACCTGGAGTGCGCCAGGTTGCAGCCCCTCTTCCGGCTCCTCCAGAACCTCTTGTTGAAGTTCTGGCTGCACTTCTCCCTGCACCTGTTCATCCACTCACACCCCATCCATGGCCCCACGAAGTCGCGGGACCTCCTCGTCAACCTCCTCTTAGCCCTGGCCAAACTAACCATCTACAAGTCCAGGGAGAGGAGGTTGGCAGGGGAGGCTTCCTGCAACTGTGGGGCCTATTTCCATTCCCTTGTTAATTCACGTCTCTGGGCGGAGTTCCTCTGGGCAGTGTCCGCTGGCTCCCTGGACACCTTCGAGGAGCAGTGGGTGCTGTCCGGGGTTTTCTGCTCGGTGTCCCTTTCTGGTCTCCTACGTTTGACCCTGTGACCTTCATGCCCTTTCCTGTTTTATTCATTTGTTGTCCCCCGTAATTTGTTGGGCCCGGGTCCAGTGGTTCCTCCTCTAGGCTGGGAGAGGGACCTTTAGCGGTGGGTGGGCTTGCGCCCACCCATGTCCCCCGGTTTCAAATAGTGGGAAAAGGGCCTTTTGCATTCTAGAGCCCACACGCTGGCCCTGGTATACCCTTTGGTAGCCATCTGGCCTGACTTTACCACACCTTATATTTTAAACAACAACAAAAACCACAACAGTCCAGTGGATAGGCACCAAAACTTTCCAATTTAGAATAGAAATACACCAGGGTTCTGTGTGATTGCTGTGGGATATGGTAGTATTCATTAAATGTATATACTGCAAAAATAGCTTCATTAATAAAAAAAATTGTGTAACTATTTTATCATGTCCATGACATAATCTGAATGGAAGCTATGTCTTTTGAGGGATGATAATAATAATAGTGGAATTTATTTGTTTTACATCGCACATAGAAGCTCCCACTGTAGGTTCTAGGCTTTGTGCAAAAACAATGAGAGACAGTAAACTCTTCAGGTTAGATCCTATCTATAAAACAATTGGTAGGATGAGAAACAGAGGGGAAGTGAATTGACCAGAATTACACAGCAGGTCAGTCTCAGTACTGGAAATAGAAGCAAATTTTTCTGCCTCACTGTCTAGTAACCTCTCCCTGGCACATGCTGCCTCCTTTTCTTTTTTAAAAATGTAAGAGACTGTAAACTTAAAATTTATATTAAAATAATATTAATGGTATGTTAACAGACGTAATTCATACATCAGCAGGTAGTCCTATCTGTCTCCAACCCTGCTGTGCCTCGGTAATGTTTCTTCTGTGGCACAATATTCCATGACCACAGATACATAACAAATGTCTTTTATAACCATTAATCATAATATAAGGGCATGAGCTAGGAAAAAGTATTTTTAACCACAACTCTGATTTTGCTTGTTTTTAGGGAGTTTCTCAGACTTTTGTATTATTTCCATTTAATGGCCAGTGTTTCTATATAAATACTAGAAAGTATGTTGCAGACACTAATAAGGACAGACATTTATTTAGAAAACAGCCTGGAACAGAAAGTCTTTTGTACTGAACTGAAAGTAAACAATAGGATAAAGCGGAAGTTTCCAAAATGCAGAAGGTTCTAGTATTGGATCAAAGTACAGAAGGTGACAATGGCCCCACTATAGCAGCTGGCCTCCTTCCCTGCTCTTTAACTTGTGGCATAATAGCCTGTTGACTTATGCAAGAAGCCACATCAGGTGGGATTCATTTGCTCCAATGTCAGGTACATGGCTTTCTATGTCTCTCTCAATGAAATGAAGACACTGGGAGTCGGGGCAGAAGACTGGACAGGAAGAAACCTAGGAACAAGCCAAGCTCAAGAGAAAGTTTAGGCTGATTTTTTATTTTGTTATTTAAAGTTAACAGTAAAGGGAGACCCAAGAAGAGTACTAAAATCAGCATGTATTTTATGCTCAGAATCTCATAGGAAGACTATGTCCATTCAAAAGATCTCTCCATCCATTTAGGTCCAATTGTTTGTTATTCATTAAATATAAAGGGAAGAGGGCCTCATGAGTGAAGATGTGGAAACAAGAACTGCAGAAATAGAGAATAAGCAGCCTGGGAGAGGCAAAGGGAGGAAACGGGAAATAAAAGCAGAAATGTTCGTAGGGGGCCAGAAACAATCTTCTGGACAGAGCCTCAAATAAGGAGAGGATTTGATGGACCACTATGTAAGCTCTTCTTCAGGAAGCCTAAAGGCACATTTCCTCTTTTTGCCTGAAGATACAATGGAAGCTGGAGAAGCAATGGTGTGCAGAAAAGAGAGGAAAGAACACTACAACCTTTGACCAACCTCTCTTTTAGAATACATTGTATTGAAAATTATAGATGGACATACTATATCCTATTATCACCTTGTCAGTGCAAGATTGATCCAATATTACTTTTTATAGATCTTTGTCTTGATAACGATCTGCCATTTAGAACTGCTAAACACTACTGAATGAGCACCTAGGTGAAAAATGGTTATCTATGCATATCAATATATTGTTAGTATAGATGGTAAGTATTGCAAGAGATTCACTGTGTTTATGTTGAAGTATCAACTTGTCTGTTTGCAATTCTAACCTCTATGAATAACTTCCATCAAATAATGCTTTATGTTTACCATTTGTGTTAGGACCGCTTTGCACGCTGGCTGCATGTTGCCCATTTAAATCCTGCAATGTCAGGAAAAATAAACCTAATCTTCCGAGTAAGCAAAATCATTGTTTTACAAATATGCCATTTTAGTATCCCATCTCTTCAGCTTCCTGATGTCATTCTAAATGGACAAATGTTCCCTTTTGTTTTTTTGTCTATTGTGAATATTTAGTGAGTTCTTTGTTACTGAGAAATTCAGCATTGCAATTGTATTGCAATTCAGTATTTGCCATTGTTTTTGGTGCTCTAATAATAAATTTAACTCTTTCTTGGGGGATTGTTTGTGTGTTTTTGGACATATTCACATCTGCCACCTCATTATTTTATCATTCTGTTTATTACTTATTATAATTTCCATATACCTACCTAGCTACGCTGTTATCCGTTGCTCTTTTACAGCTTGTTCCATTTCCCACTGATTTCAATGAGCGTTGGATCAGACTTTTAGGAGAACATGTGCTCTCCTCTCTTGCACAGTGTGGAAACAAGCCTACATGCATGGAAAAACCCTGGGATGAATAGTAATCATACATAATGCTCCTATCCGGCCCTCCATTGCAGCCTTCTGTCAGTGCTACAGAATGGGCACCCGGGTATGGGAAAAACACAGACCTCAGTCATTGACAGCATGGCTGGGGTAAAAGACATACTTCTAATGGGACAGGCTGATTCTTGGGACTGGGTTATGTTATCCATGCAGACTTTGGCTTGTGTATGAGGAAATATTGTACCCTTCCTCCTTTCTACAGATTTGTCCAGCTGAAGAGATTAAGACAGAGCAATAATGATGAAAGAGAGAGATCTGTCATACTCTCACATGCATTTGAAAATGCAAAGAAAATGAGAGCTTTGGGCTTTACCATATTCCACTCTCCACCCCACACCTCCCTAGTTTGTGTACCCATATATTGGGAGGGTTCTTACATTTTCCCCATATTTTTAAGTAGATTTTTCTGCTACATTACAAAAAGTTCTTTTAGGACATTTTACTTTCTCTAAAAACCCAGCTTTCCTTAAAACCAGGGGCCAGTGGGAAGGTAGGACCAGCAAAAACACCAAAACCACAACCACCTTTCATGATGCTTCCTTTGAAAGAAAGAAAGAAAGAAAGAAAGAAAGAAAGAAAGAAAGAAAGAA
>ML675609.1:39991135-40007199 GCA_007922155.1 Mesoclemmys tuberculata | reverse complement strand
GAAACTCTTATCATTAGAAACTAGATGCTCCTTAGCTACAAACTTAATCATCATATTTGGGTCCTAACCTAGGATTACCTTCATAATAGCCTTTGACCATGTGTGCAGTTCAACAAATTGTTTGTGAAAACTCTAGTAATGTGCTCTATCCTTTGTTTTGAACTATGATCTACACCAATATCAAAGATCCATAGACTATCCTCCTACTGTAACATTCAATCAATATGCAAGTCTGATTATTACCTTCCTAGCTGGTTGTATAAGTCACAGTAAAGGAGGGCTATGTTTTTGGAGTTTAATGCATCCAGCCAAAGACACCTCCACATCATTTTAAAGCCTATTTTATGTACATAAGCCTGTAGGAGAGATGAAACAATGGTGCCCATAGTGATATGGTATCGTTTTTGGCACAGTTCCAGAAACACTGCAACATGCTATAACTATAGACACACACCCTGAAACGATAACGCAATTTAGCAAAATTGCAAAATGGTGAATATCCGTATTTTGCAACATGAAATATTTTCATATCAGTCTTAATTGTCAAAGTAGCTCACAAGCAAATGTAATAGTTTTCTATATTTTCAGCTTACATTTGCTGGCCAGCTCAGTCTCCGACTGAAGGTGGTACACTAGTAGCAGTAGATTGCATACCCGGAGTTTGTACTGCATAATGGGTAGGTATGAGTTTGTGAATTCCCAATGTAATTCTTCTCCATTATAAGCTTTTGTACAAACAATGTAGCATCTTGTCTATCAGGCAGAAGATGCTAATTTGTAATGGCCTATGTTTGCAGGACTAGCCTTTGACGTATTCTAGAAACTAACTTTTTAATTCAGTGGCACTTATGCACAAGTCAAAGTTAATATTAGAGATGGCAATACACAGCTTCATACTGGCGTCAGTCAAATGGCAATTTTATATCATATAGCTCAAGCTTAGCACGAGTCTGTATATGTATACAAAATGGTGTTAGTTCGGGCAATGATGCTGACAATACACTTTGGGCATTTTTACCTCAACAGAGAAGTTACAGCATATGAGGACATGGAGGATACAAGCCTGTGTAAAGTTTACAGCAAAAAGAGAAAGACTCAACTCCACAAACTTTGAAAAGTGTCTTTGCCAAGAAGAAACAAAGGGATGCAAAAAACCCAAACTGTCAAAATCCATCTGTGCTGGGCACAATTCTAGCAGCAGATTCTAGCAGTGATGCTAGCAGCACAAGCCAGGAGAGAGAAATTGTATTAATGGCTACTAGAGTTTTCTAGTTTAGATGATGCACCACTAATGCTCTATCACAAGGGATTCTTCTGGAAACACATGAGCAAGTCCTATGATTCTATGATTAACCAAAGCCCAGTGACTGTAGCTTACAGAGGTCAGCCATTTTGTGCCCCAGTTGTCCTTTGGTTGACAGATAGAGACACATATAATTCAGCCTGCAATGAATATAATTCAGAGGACATTCAGAGAAGTTGTCTCTCAGTGGCACAGCGTATAGTATTTAGAAGTTCCAAAGTAAGCACACTACTGCACATAAGTCTTACAACACCACTACACGTTGAGTTTGGGTCTCACAATTTAATGGACATACCACATCTTCCTGGATTCTACATCAATTACGATGATATGAGGCAGTTCACCACTAGTGGTGCAAAAACTGTAGAATTCCATTTGGAACTGTACCACCTCATATCAGTGGAAATCTCATCAATGAAGGAGATAATATAGACACCAACATAAAGACCACTGATGGAAAGAATATCTTCCATTCAATGGCTAGATTGGTATTTCAAGAACAGTTTGCATATATTTCCTCTGATGCTGCACTATCACTGAGGCTTGGGAAAGAAAAGTCACTTATTCTCCCTGGGCATCTAGAGTCTCTTATGCAGTATGCAGCATTTGAAAAACCTAGAACATGTCCAGAACTGACTCACCATGTGACAGTACATGAGAAAATCTCATTACCTACACATGAAAGTTGTCTGAGATGGTCCTGGTGTCTTAAGACTACTTCAGGATGTCCTACAAATACCAATGACACTGATTATGTTGGTGAGAAAGATAAGCTTTCAAGCTTACACAGGGCTCAGCTTTAGATCTGAGGAGATATTCACATGTAAGTGAGTCCATTGTGGACTAGTTTCAGCCACAAGCTTCCAACAAAGAATAACACCTACACAGCAGTTGCTGTGCCTATTGTGGATGCCAAAACTGACTGCCATGGCTACCATCTATATTACAATGCTGAAATGTAAGGAAATGTTAGCAGCTCTAGGACAGCAGCAAGCCACTGCCTGTATGTGTTGCTCAGTAAATGAAATAGATTTTCCCAAATGAACTTGGTACCAATGTGATTCATGGGGGTTGTTTTCAAACCATGTGCTGTTTTATTGCAGGTATAGGAAAGGTTTGGGGACACACAGGATTGCTAGACCTTCTTGTGGATTTTGATGTGTATACAGCTTGTATTGCAGATCAAATGCTTGCTAGTAAGCAATTTAAGTGTGTTCTGGGTGGCTTGGCTTAGGCTTTGAGGCCCTGAGTGCTCTGAAATATTATTCATTTGTTTACCTGTGTGCACAGTCAGAAGATATACATGTAGTATCAGTATTTGTGTGACAGATGTTGGCTGCCATTCAAAAGATGATCATTTTAATGTGCAGAAAGTGTCATTGTTTATCCCCCATTTCTATGGTTACAGCACCACTGGACAAGTCTACATCATACCTCAACTTTAGGTAATGTAACTTTTATGTTAAAACGTTGTTACATAGAAGGGTACAATAATGCCCAACTTGGGTTTCAGATTCCAGCCTCTCAGCCAGTTACAGAAAATGTATTCAGTAGAGGACCACTAGGCAACACTTTGAACAATAAAACCAAACTTTATTAAGAAAAATGATTAGCTAGGCAAACAGGCATGTAATTACATTACACTTAAAGACGAAGTAACGGAACTATAATTATAGTATTGTGAATCAATGAGTGGCCAACAGAGTGAAGTACGAGGAGAGAGGGCCCCAGAGCCTGGGCTGCAGTTTGAGCCTGAATGTCTACATCACAATTAACCAGCCTTATAGCCCAACCCCAAGCTAGCTGGCATGGCCCAGCCACAGGCGTCTAATTGCAGTGTAGAAACCACTGTCTCAGTCAACATATAGTGTGCCCACTGCTTACTTACAATACAATAGGATTTGATTTATAGGAACAGACACACACACACACAAAAGAGTTCAGCCAAAATTTTTCTTCATTTTTATTACTGAAAATTTGAAACACGACAGAATTCAGGATCCTCTTGACTTGCACTCAGTTACACTTGCAGTCAAATAGATTTGCACAGATGTAACAGAGGATTGAGTTTAGCCTGCTGTTTGTAAAATGGCATTTTCAGCTCTCAGCCAGCAGCTGAATATGACTAGCGGGATTCTATGGAAACAAACTTCAGATCAGCAAACACAAAGTGCTGTAATACAGTAACTTAAAACTTATGTACCTTTTGCCAATCCATCTGTTGCCATAGAAACAACATGCAAAACGCAGCTAGCAACAGTGCAGGAGATAAAAAGTCCATTTTAGCACAAAGTGTAATTTTAGTAATTTAAATATATGATTACATTAATTTTGATATAGAGCTTCCTCCTTTGATAAAGGTAGAGCAAAGGAGAAAAGTTAGCAATAAATCTTGGGCAGGTTCTCAATAACCTCACTAGAACATCACTCACCAATCAGATGAGTCTTTTCTGAATAGCCCTTTTATATAGTTAATTTTTTTTAAATCTGCTGTTTTGATAGAAGCCTAAGGGAGTTAAACACCCTTACTGAAATTCCATGGAAGTTGAACAACTAACTAGTTTAAGCTTCTTTGAAAATCCCAGCCTAAGAAGTATAAAGGGAACACAGTTTGTAGCAAGTTTTTTGTATGAAAATGTCATTTGTGGCCAATGTCTGTGGTTTGTCAGGATTGTTTTGTTTAAGGAATTATTTCCCTTCCATCCCATAATACTTTTAAAAACACTATATGCTATTTACTTTGCTATGACCTTTATTTTGTCTTATATCTGCTGTACAACTTTTTTCTATACATATACTCATCAGAATAGAGCCGAGCCTTCATCTGGGATTCTCCTCTCCCTCAGCCAACTGAGAGTTTAGTCATGAGAGTTTACCTGAGCAACAACTGAGTAATGCCCTTGGGATGTGGCTAACCACCATTCCACAGTACCCTCTCTTGTTTTTGATAGTCTTTTAATGGAAGCCTGCCTGCATTATTGACAATATTTTAAGAGCAGCACAGTTCCAGCACCGAGTGTTCTGGCATTCCTTTATACTAGAAGACACCTTAACTTATATCTCTTGCTGAAGGCACAAAAATATCAGGTAAGTATCTCTGGGCCAGATTCTCCAATACAATCCAGTTTCTTTGTGCTGCTCAGACACTGCAAAAAGGATTAATTCTGTTTGTAAGTAGACAGAAGAGAATTTTTTCTGGCAGAGGGACTCCTCCTCCACTGGGTGTCATGCCTGCCATCCACCCACACCCTGGCACACAGGATGTGCAGGGGAAGCATGGGGCACATCAATGTTCCAATTCACCTGTTCTCCAAGGTTCCATAAAATCATGCATGAGCAATGTAAGTTAGAGCAGCCCTTCGATGGTTCAAATGCACCCAGAGCCAGCAGTAACCAGCTCCCTGATGACCCTCCCCCCATATCTTACTTTAGGTTTTGGTTACTTATTTTCACATACGTTTACCAAGTCTAACCCTTGTCCCAAAAACTACCTAAGAAATCACTACTTATATTGTTCCTATAATTTGAGAAGCACTACAAACACCCCTAAGCCCTTTTTTACTTTACCCATCTCACCCTGTCTCAGGTGAAGTGCCTGGCTCAGGACTGACCAAGTCACTCAATCAAAAAGAAAAAAAATTATTAGCCAGCATATAATGCACAAGCCACACAAACTCTCCCAACCAAATTAACAATGACCTGCATTTCCCTGCCCATGCAACTGCACCTGATTCAGAGAGTCTCCCCTTGTCACGCCTCCTTATTGCTTCTATGATCCTCTCATTGCATTTCATTTCCTTCCTTAACATATGTGGCCTCCAGCTCTCTGCCATCAAACTCAGTCCAGACTTCTCACTAGTTCTGCATTTCCGAACTCTCCTTAATTCCCAGTGATATAGCCAACTTCTCTACTACTTCTCTGGCCTCCCACAGTCTCCCTTTCCCCTCTCCCCCCTCACCTGTAACTATTCATTAGCATTACATACCTTTTATTCTGCAAAAACATGGTGACCTCAACCTGTAGCTCTCAAACTCCACCACAGTAAGACCTCCCTCCCATTACATTTTCCATACTGTGCCCATCCCAGCTAGCCTGGGCCCCCTCCCACTGAGCAATATGGAAAGTGTAGGTGTAATCATGATCACCGATACTTGTTTACAACTCCCAGGTTCACAAACACCATGTTAGACTATTTGTATACAAGAAATAATAAGGCTTCTGTCCTTATACGCACATGCACTGTCAGCAATGGGGGCCAAGTGTGCATTGAGGAGCAGAATTGTACCTTAACTGTTACTATAGCCAGTCTGTTCTTTTTCCTCAAAAACCCTTGGTCTTCCTCTACAGCTCACAGTATCATTATAGCAGTATTGCTCTAGCATCTGGAAAATAGATTAACTCTTGTTGTTAATGTATTTTCTGCAGAATCACAGTTCTCTTCCAAACCTTTCAAATAGTTCATGCTTAGATCTGTTTCAGATTTTTTTCCTCCCGTATAATAGTAGCAAAACATATTAATTGATGCTTTCCCTCACCTTTCAATATAGTTTACTTGTTTTAGAAACTTGTGTGGATGGGTAGGACCAAAATATACTTTTAGATACACAGCCAACATTACAGTGTGTCTAAGAAAAATGTACAAGTAGCAATTTACTACTTTTGCTCAAGTGAACTTATCTGGTTGAACCAAGGTTAGAGTCTGCCACAATGTAGAACTAAAAAAAATATGAAAGCTGTATGCAGTTTAAAGTAAGACTATCTTCACATTAAAGAGAAGGAGTGATGTTTCTTCTTAGTTACTTTGATTACAAGCATCACTTTTTAGAGACCAATGGTGGAAATTTTATATTCTCTCAAATATGGATGAAAGACTCTTAACAAGAAAAGCCTCTCTGTTAGCATTTTATTATTCCATCTATAAAAGTGAGAGCATTGTATTTTCTACATTTGTTACTGGGGTGGGAGGAAGAGATCCTTGTGGTTTGCAAGATGGGTTCAGAGTTGTGTCAGAATGTAGATCTGAATGTCTAACGAACAGAAAAAGGCAACCAAGTTGGCAATAGGTTTATGATGAGTGAAGGTCAGTACTACATCTGCAGTCTCATGCTTTTTTTATATTCAAGTGCTTTCCTCAGGTTGAAAGTCTCCAAAGCACAAATTTCCTGCAAGTTGGAGTCTCTCATTTCTACTGATGTTGTGGCATGCTGCCATCTTGCAGCTCATTTGAGCACTGTAAATTTTTCCCTTGCTAAAGTGCATAAAGGTTTGTAGATGCTGAAACCGATTGTTAATTTTAATTTACAGTTTCTTACAGAAAATGTAATGAGAAAACCAAATTCAAGCAGGGTACAAAGCAAGATAATTGAATGAAGCCTCTTACCGCTCCCTCCATCCCCCAATCCCCAAACCATATAACATCATCTGCATTTTTTTCAGAAGTGAGCAAAACAATCCCCTACTTTGTAACTATATGTAAGAATTTTCCAAAGCCTGTAATCTACCAAAGTTTCCCCTCTGTGTGTGTGTTCAATAACATTTTTGTCCTGCAGGTGGCAAGATGAACATAACTCAGGTTACCCAAAGGCTAACAATGATTCTGAAATTCTCAGATACTATGGCAATGAGTCCATATAAATACACAAGTAGGTTCAGTGTACTGCGCATTTAAATGCTGCAAACGTAACTGCCATTTTGTTTTAAGATGCAGCTTGTTGTGGAGACACGTCTGCACACATGCACACACAGCTCTCATTCTCATAGACTTTAAGGTCAGAAGGGATCATCTAGTCTGGCCTCCTGGCACAACACAGGCCACAGAACCTCACCCACCCACTCCTGCAAAAGACCCTAACCTATGACTGAGTTAATGAAGTCCTCAAATCATGGTTTAAAGACTTCAAGTTACAGAGAATTCACCAGCAAGTGCACGAGCTCTGATCAAGTGAGCAACCTAAATACAGAAGTATAGCTGTGGCGGCAGGACCAGCAGGTGGGGCTAACCACCTCAGTATGATGCTATACAAAAACTGAAGCATCTATTCGGGCAGCTACACACACCTGTCATGTGTGTCACTCTGGCTACTCTATTTTAACCTGCTGGGTCAATCAGAGTTAATGCATGAATGTATTCTCAGGCTGGAAATTACACTTTCCAACTCTAGCATAGACGTGCCTTTTGACATTTTAACTGATTTTCAAACTGATAGTGTCCCTTTAAATAAATTAGAAAATGGAAAAATATCTGTATTATAGCTAAAAACCTACATAATAAAATGTGATTCCCTTTTCATATCTGTACCCAATTAAAGACAGAGGCTTTTTAGGTATACCAGATACAGAATCATCTGACACAAAATTTCTCCAACAATTTTTTCCATCAGATCTCTTATTGCCCAAAGCTGACATATTGGGGTTTTTTTTACTTAACTAAAAAACAATTGAATGATTTCTGCACAGTTGGACACTTGCAGCCATAGGCAATCCCAAAATGCAGGGGGCTACACACCTCCATTGATTTTAAAGACGTTGGTTCAGCCCTTAAATCTCTTACTTCCTACTGCAGACTAGAGTGATTGGGCAAGCATGGCTAACAAATCTGCAAGAAAGTTTCCTTCCTTGTCCTCCCCCATCCACCAATCATTCACTGAGATTTTTCATGTCTCTTGTTTCCTTGGCATTAACCATGAGAGGGGTAGGGGTTATAAATAGCTATTTAATTCTTAATTAAAAAAAATAAATAAAAGATTCCAGAAGGAGGAATTATATTTGTTATTATAACAAATAATAACTAAGAATCTGGTCATTCAATTCAGAAAAGCCTTCATTATGTGTTTAAATGCATCCCTATTTTGGAAAACTCTGAGAATGTGGTTATATTATTTGCCCTAAATAAATACTTTCCTGTTCTAGCTTCCAAAGGAGTCAATGGGAGCTGGATTGGGCCCTTTATAAGTAATAGGTTATTAAGCTGAATTGGTTCCCTCTTATCCTGCACAAGTTTACAGTTAAGTGTATCCAAAAGGAAGATCATTACCCAGCGGACCCATGTGCAATTAAAGGCAGCTTTGATGTTGAGATGTAGTTTCACTGTCGTGCTCACCAGAGATCAGGCAATGAGACAAAACCAGGATCTTGGCACTTCAAGGCACCATTCAAGAATGCTCAGGGCAAGCCTCAGGAGCACTCATGAAAAATTCTAGGTGGTTTTAGAGACCCATCACTCTATTCCATGATAAAATTACAGGTATGTTTGGTTCACATTTCAGCAAAAGTTTTTAGTTTATTTTATACATGCTCTAGCCAAATGGAGACCCTAGCAATTTAACCAGGACCTGTTCCTCCAGCCTCTCTATGTAGGTTTTTATAGTGTTTTTATTGTTATAGTATCCAAGTACCTAGGCTTCTGAACTTGCATTACCTGTAACATCCACTCCAAACAGTTCTTTAAATCTTAAGAGGGTCAAACAAATCTGATAAGACACTTACATTAACATATAGTGGCAGCTGAAGCACTGTCCATTCAGTACACACCTGTTTCCAAAGACCACCACCTCTGATGAGCCACAGCACAGAAAAAATTCACCTATGAAAATGTGCCTGTACATATAATGTTTCAATGCCTATAGAGTATAGTGTCTGCTGTAAGTCATGTTAAACACAAACATCATATCGTAGCTCAAGATATGCCCAAGGGTAGCAAAAAGGAAACCTTATTAATAGAGTTCAGCCTTCATAACGTATATCATGGCTAGAAACTGGAAGAGGTTTCATTTGTACATCTACTTAACCTGGCTGTTTTCCCCTTCAAAGCACACATTTTTCAAATTCCCAATAGGTACCTAATATGTATCTTTAAGTGCCTAAATGCCTTTAAAATCTATCAAAAATAAAACCTTACTGCCTCAGACTATCAAATAGACCTGCACTAGATAAGAAGGCAGAATACCTCATTGGTTACCTTCAGCCTCAGTTCATAGGATAGAGTCCCCCAAATGCCTCCCTCCCATTACCATCTCCATTATGATAGAAGGAGATCACAATTGCCTTCCCCCATTAAAATGCTTATTTTTCTCACAGCCATAACCCAGGAAAGAGCAAACAAAGCATCTCCTCTTGTCCCCTTCAGCAAAGACCAGAAATCTTCTGATATTCGTGATCTCCGAGTGCATTATCCTGGCTATACTTCTCCCCATCTTTCTCTTTATCTCCGCTCTAGAAAATATCCACTCCTGATGCCAAGTCCCTGGCCATCATTTTCACTGCTTCCATTACATTATCCATACTCTGCTTGCATCGAAAGGAAAGACTTCATGTTAACCACATCAACAGACATATTTTATCATAGCTAATAAATATCTGCGTTTGAAGAATAATCAATTTCTACCTGCTCAGATTTTTCTTTGAAATGGGACAGATCTTCTCTAGTGGTTTCTTACGCTTCATGGTCTCCCCTTGTAAAGAACTGCTTCAGAAGTTTCACAGCATAGCCTGCAGGCTTTTGTAGCTAATGTAATGTCTAATTTTTGCCTCAAAATCACAGTCAAATTATGCGTAAAAGAGATGTACTGCTCAAGACAAGCTCCTGTTTTGGCAGCCACTTCCCAAATCTTTGGAAAGGAGTTGTATGCTCTGAAGCGCCACTTGTTGGGAGTGTTCCCCTGCAGGCAAGTGCAATCACTCTCCCTTTTTTTGTATGTGCTGTTGATTTGTGAGAGAGTGGGGTGAATCTGACAATTCAGCTGGAAACAAAAACAAAGCAAAAACCCAGCCAACAAATACTTGGCCACCAAATTTTCTTCCACATGTTGTATTCTTGGTGGGTGACAGTACATTTTGCAATATGAAAAATTTGGTTTATGGTTATGTGGAAACAAACTCTCCCCAGCTTGCTACACACCTCAGTCCTGTGACCATAAATCATAGAGCTTTACCATCTAAAGGCCTGAAATAACTCTCTGATCTTGTCTACATGGAAGAGTTGTACTGGATAAATAAAATTAAAAACTGATTTAGTTAACTCAGAGCAGCCCCTTTGTGTGGGCACTCTTATTTTGGTTTCAAAGTATCCACTCAAGATGGTTGCACCAGTGTAATGATATTGGTGCAACTTTTTCATGTACAGGACAATTCTGTGTTGAAGGAGTTTAACTTTGGAGGTTCTGAAGTATTCCCATCCATCTCTGCTACACTGCAATTCGTTATTTAAAACAGTGGTTTTCTTAAGCAATAATTCTTAATGAAGCAAGTCAATGGAATTCCAGCCTACGATTTTCAAAATTGGATATCTACAGTTAGGATCTTCAATCCATATTTATCCACCTAGCATGAGCTCAATCCTACAAACATGCACGTACTTAAATTTATTACAATAAGTAGTCCTAATCAAAATCACTGAGCTGTCTCACAACAGTAAAGCTCATTATAATGTGTTTGCAAGACAGGAATTGAAGAATATGTCTACACAGACATTTTTAGAACACTAGCATAAGTCCCATTATCCAAGTCTGTCAACCCAAGTTGGGAAGCTTACACCTGCTCACTTTAAAATGCAGTATAGACATACTGTAAGTGGCCTGATTTCTCAAAATTGTTGAGGACCTAGCAACTCCCCATCAAATGGAAGGAGCAGAAATGTATAGACCACCCACCCAGTGAGTTAAGTGGGCATAAAGCTGAAAATCTTTGGGCAGAAGTTCCTAACAAATCAATGTAATGTGCAATAAGAAGCAGACTGAACTTCATTACTGCAATATTTTGTGCAGACAAGAAACTTTGGTCTGTCTATCCACTGATAGAGTATTTTTGGCTTTTAGTTTTGTCTGTCACTGAAAGGTCGATAAACCCCTCATTTATTTAAAGGGCTAATAGTTCCCAGGGCTGACAAATCCTACACATCTTTGTGCTGCAAAATAATAGGTCTCTATATAGTTTTAAATCACATGCTTTTCACAAAGACAGGAGTATAACAGGAGTAAGAGGGACACAAACAAGTACCATGTTTAATTTATGTTTGATTTCTCTTCATTTTCGTTATTCTCCCCATTACTGGGTACCTAAAATCGGAGGTGAACATTAAGCTTGTGAAAGTAAAAAGGAAAATAAAATAAAAAGATGTGTGAGGGGATGACTATAAAGATTCTAATAGATTTGCATAGAAGAATAAAACATTTATTTTAGAATCCCATTCATCTGAATAAATTTCATTAAGATCAGTATTAATATAGGTTTAGCAAAGAGGAGCATTTTTCTATAAATAATACATGTGGGGAGAAATCAGAAAGCCCAATCTTGCAAAAACTCATGTACACATGAGGTCAGTGAGATTGACCATGTAAGTAAGGACTACTTATGGAAAGAAGTATGTGCAAAACTAATACAGGATTGCTTTCTAAGTAGCTGTCCTAGTCTGTGCCTCTAGACCAGGCCCTTCAGGTCAGAGACAGGCACCTTCTCTCTCTCTGATACCTTTTCCTGGCTGTAAGTACAGCTAGAGACTGTCTGTAGCGGGAGCAACTACAAGTCTCTTGGGGTTTTGCAGTAATCCACATGAAAGAGGCAAAGTAAATCTGGTGAGGTTCAATGAGGACAAGTGAAGAGTCCTGCACTTAGGATGGAAGGATCCCATGCACTGCTACAGACTGGGAACCAACTGGCTAGGCAGCACTCCTGCAGAAAAGGACCTGGGGGTTGCAGTGGACAAGAAGCTGGATATGAGTCAGCAGTGTGCCCTTATTACCAAGAAGGCTAACGGCATATTGGGCTGCATTAGTAGAAGCATTGCTAGCAGATCGAGGGAAGTGATTATTCCCCTTTATTTGGCACAGATGAGGCTACATTTGGAGTATTGTGTTCCGTTTTGGGCCCCCCACTACAGGAAGGTTGTGGACGAATCGAAAAGATTCCTGCAGAGGGCAATTAAAATGATTAGGGGGCTGGGGCACATGACTTCTGAGGAGAGACTGAAGGAACTGGGCTTGTTTAGTCTTCAGAAGAGAGGAGTGAGGGGGGGATTTGATAGCAGTCTTCAATCCAGGAAGGATGGAGCTACATTGTTCTCAGTGGTGGCAGGTGACATTACAAGAAACAATGGTCTCACATTGCAGTGGGGGAAGTCTAGGTTGGATATTAGGAAAAACGTTTTCACTAAGAGGGTAGTGAAGGATTGGAATGAGTTACCTAGGGAGGTGGTGGAATCTCCATCCTTAGTGGTTTTTAAGGCCTGGCTTGACAAAGTCCTGGCTGGGATGATTTAATTGGGATTGGTAGTGCTTTGAGCTGGGGGTAGGACTAAATGACCTCCTGAGATCCCTTCCAACCCTCATCTTCTATGATTCTAAAGAGCAATAGTCTTGTAACCCAAAAAGGTTCATCCCACTATGTTCATAAAGAAAAAGAAGTAATACTCAGAGCAAGGGCTGGGTTTTCTAAGCCCTTAGCAGCCTCTAAAGGAAAAGAAAAACAGTGTAAGGAAGGTCCCTCTAATTAGCCAGAGATTCCCGGTGGCAGTTTTTCTCCAGCAGGTTCTTGAGGCAGCAGCTCTCACTCCATAGATGTAGGAAACTCTACTGCCCACTGAATGCTGCCCCTCACTGTGTTTCATTCCTCCTTGTTAAGAAGGCATTTTCCAGCAAGTGGAATAGACTGCACAGATGCACCAGTCTAAACTGAATAGCTCTCCTTTTTGGCTGGGATGGGAACTTGTCCCACCACAGGACCTAATGCTGCAAATGCTATCTAGCATAATGTATATGTGACTTTCGTATATTGAACATCCATCCAACCCTCTGATCCAGTCTGTTCTGGATCTAATAATTGGAAGTGAGCCAGATCTGATAAATTAAAGTTGAATTTTCTGATCATCTAAGAACTAATAGCAACAATACCAGGTTTGAAACTGTTATGAAGTATTAAGGAAAAGAGGACAAAATAAAAAAATAAAAAGCAGCCACTGAAAGAATCATAAATGAGCTAAATAAAGTTAACTGTAATTCAGCAATAAATGGAAAGTCAACAATAGAAAAAAATACTAAATGTTTTCAATACATCTGGAGAGGCTGCAAGTAACAGTCATCCCAGGAAAATAAAAAGGCAAAAGCATCAGAAACCAGTGTGACTATGTAGATATATGAAGAGCAGTCTAATGCCTCAGTGCTGCAAGCACTTATACACATGCTTAACTTAAAGCACATTAGTACACCCACTGGTTTTACAGACCCTTTATGACAAACAGGTGTTCTTCTAAAATACAAGGAGGAAGAAAATTAATAAAGTTATTTAAACAATCAGAAAACAAGCATAAGTTTCTGAATTAAAAACTGAGTTCATAAATAAATTACAGAAAATATCTCCATTAAAATGTCTTTTATTATTTATCTATGTCATCTATAATTGGGAAAATAAACACTGGACAGTTGGGATACTAAAAATGACAGTAGAAGAAGCTGATAAACAGGGATAAGGACAGAGTTAAATGGAATTCAATCTTCGACTTTTTGCAGTGGAAGAAGATGGAGTTCTGCTAAACTAACGGATCAATTTCCAGGATGACACTGAGGTTGGTGTTGTGCTGTACATAACAGAAGCAGTTACTTTTTAAAAAATGAAATGCACGTAAAGTAGACAATGCACCATTTATGGATTAAAAAAATCTGCAAGCATTAATAGAAGTGACCCAGAAAACTGATGATGCTTAAAAGGGACATTTTTGTAATTTCACCAGCTTCAGAAAAGTTGCTTCAAGACTGGAAAGAGCAAATGGAAAACATGAATCCTTTATTCTAAAGATAGCAAAGATAAAGCAACAAAATTTAAGCCAACGTGTTTCATTTCATTCGTGGTTGCAAGCTTGAAAACTACATATCAAAGCATGGTTTCATTAAATATAGTCAGCGTCGATTCAGATACAGATGGCCACGCTCTACTAACCTTCTAGTGTCCTTCAACTAGGTCACTGTCATGACCAAGGTCATTCAGTAAATGAAGCATAGTTAGATTTCTAAAAGTATTTGACATAGTTCAATTTTACGGATTAATGACTAAGACCTTGATCCTATAAACTGCCCCATTTAGGCAGACCCCTGCGCTAATGTGAAATCCCACTGAAGTTGGTGCAGTGTTCTTCTCAGGTACAGCAGTTTGCAGGATCTGTGCCTAAATTAGAGTCATGCTCCCCCAAAGTAAAAAGAAGGTGCTAAACCGAATGCTGACTTAGAGGAAGGAGGCAAAGAATATACAGAGATTTAACTTTATGCAGTTGCAAAGAGATTTAGAGGAGAATGTATGAGGAATTAATTTTAAATGTCAGTTATTCATACAGTCTATAGATGATTTGGACAATGTTATTAAAAACAGGAAGTCTGAATCTAGAAGTGTTACTAAAAGTGGAGAGAGTAAATAATGGGTAACAATACAAGATTCAAAACGTTCGGGTGAACAGTGAGTCACCATTTTAGATGCCTCCATTCCTGGGTGCTCAACTTCAAACTGCTTAAAGTGGCCTGACTTTCCAACAAATGCTAAGTTCCCACCTTCTGCAAATGAGGCCCCTTTTAAGGTGTCTCAGTTGAGCACTCAGAAAATAAGGAACTCAAAATCACTTGTCACTTTTGAAAATCTTGATTCTTGATTGTTCAGGTAACTGAGCGAGCTGATGGATTAGTAACTACAGTTAAATAGAAATGTATAATCAAATAATAATTCATCTGAGTACAAAAGGGTCAGTCAAGGAACAATCATCCAGTACACTGATCAAAGAAAGAATAGTGGAAATAGGGGTGATTTGTTATACAAAAACCATTGAAACCACCAGGCAATAGAAACATAGCGGCACAAAGAAAGCAAGCAAGACAGTAGGCTACACTCCTACTATAAGAACACAAAATAATAGGGATCTAATTACTATAGAATTACACATTAGACCTCAAATAAAATATTGACCGTCTTGTCATTTACAGTAAGGCCCTTTTACACTAATCTAGCCCTTAAAGTGGGAACAATTTACATTTACTTTCATTTTGAGATTTATTTCCACTTCCAAAACAGTATAAAGGGCCTTACAGTAATTGGCAATCAGGCCCATAGCATATAGTACAGATCCTGCTCCTAAAGCCTTTTCTCACATGAAGAGTCTTATTTAAGTAAGTAGCTCCAATGAGGACAATACAGCTAGCTGTGTAAGTATTGCTCACATAAGGAAAGAGTTGCAGAATTGAGTCCTCAGCTTCCAGCTCATCCAAAAGATATTGTTGCCTTGGAAGAGTGATATACATATAATATAATTGGAAAACAATGGTGACGCACATTCAGAGAAGAGCCATGGGAATGACTAAAGGATTAAAAACATGTCAGTGATAGACTCAAGAGCTCAATATGTTTAGATTAACAAAGTGAAGGTCAAGGGGGTCACTTGATTACGGTCTGTAAGTATCTACGTGGGGAATAAATATTAATAATTGGCTCTTCAATCTAGCAGAAAAAGTTACAACACAATCCAATGGCTGGAAATTGAAGCTAGACAAATTAAATGTGGAAATAAGGCATATATTTTTGACAGTAAGATTAACAACCATTGGAGTGATTTACCAAAGGTTGTAGTGGATTCTTCATCAATGACAATTTTTAAATCAAGACTGGATGTTTTTCCTAAAGGATATGCTCCAGGATTTATTGTGGGTAAGTTCTATGAGCTGTGTTATACAGGAGGTCAGACTAGACAATCACAATGATCCCTTCTGGACTCGGAATCTGTGAAGCTGAGATCTG
>ML675609.1:39964953-39990735 GCA_007922155.1 Mesoclemmys tuberculata | reverse complement strand
CCCCAATCCCTTATGACAGGGCTTCTGGGTGTACCCAATGGCTTCCTTCCCCCATACTATTGCCCTTCATCCCCCATTCTCCCACCCATGACAAGAACTCTATGTGGCCCTTGTGACCCTTCTGTCCCTAGGGTAGCCACCTGAAAATGCCAAGGTCAAGTCAGGCTGTAAAAGGAGAACAGATTCTCCCAGCACTGGTGGGTGACACTGCAGCCAGACTTCCCAAACAGCCACAAACAGTGCTTTTGACTCCTCACACTAGTTATCAAGAAGCCAAAATACAAATATACACTGCATATACTACAGTTCAGTCTCCAGCTCTCGATCAGCCACTAGGTCCAGTAAAAAGACCAGTTATTTAAACTCTGTGCTCTTTACCAAAAAGGTAAAGGGTCAGCCACAGTACCAGATCAATATAAGTTTAGATCTTACCCAAAATACCATGCTGCCAGCCAATCCTTTAGTAACTAAAACTAAAGGTTTATTATAAAAAGAAAGGAACAAACAATAAAAGAAACGTTAAAGGGATTAAAGCAATCAGATACATACAAATGATTTGAAAGTCCACATACATCAGGTTTCTAGAAGAATTGTGGAGTTTGCAGGCTTGTATAGTCCCTCTGGTATACATCCGGTACCTGGATGGGTCCTCAGTCATTTGTTTCACAGCTTCAATTGTTGTAGATGAATTGTTCCAGAAGTAGATAGGTGGCTGAAAGCTGAACACGGCTGAAAACAAAATGGATTTTTGTCCATTGTCCTCTTTTACGTCCTTTGGCTCTTGCCATGCTGCTTGTGAAATTTTACAGGAACCAAAATGGAGTCGAGAGTCACATGAGCAAGTCTTGGTGACTCATCAAGAATATTCCTGGCTTCTCCCCCTGGGCCCCTTGCACCTGTGAATCTTTTAATGAGCCATTAAGCAGGCTATTGTTCTGCAGCCATCCTGTCTGAGGTGTTACCCAGACCTCACAATTTGAAATACAGATATATCAACCATATTCATAACTTTCATTACACATATAACACATGAACATAAACATTATTATCTTACTTAGCACATTATAGATTTTCTAACAGTACCTCACATGGCATATCTCATATAAATTATTATGATTTTGACATACTGATGTCAAACAATATAATAAATGCCTCCCCCCAATCCAGCCAGTGTGACAGCCCTGATCACCCCCTCCATGGCAGATGCTCTGTGTCCCGTTTTCCTCCCCACCATACTATTGCCCCTCCTTCCCAAGTCTCTGTGTGCTTTCCCATTTTCTCCTCCCCATCTCCATTCCCCTTACTCTAGGTCCCTGCTCCCCCTCATCAACGTTGCTCACAACCTCCCATTTCCTTGCAGGCTCCTGCTTTGCCCCTATCCACCTACTTCCCCCTTCTAGGTTCCTGCTTTCTCCCCCTCCACCTGCACAGCCCCATCCCTCTGCTTTCCCATCCACTCACACTTCTGCCCCCTCTAACCCCTGTTAAGTGGTGCTTATGACTTGCTCATTTGTGAGCACAGATGTGCAGGCATAACTACAGGGCATTGTATAGCACTTGTTGTCTAGCTCTCTGATTTGCAGGACTAATCTGGTAAACAGACACCTCTGTGCTTTATAAAAGACATTTTCAGACACAAAAATCGAAGGTTGTTTCAGGTAATTGAGCTCAAAGATCTAACATTTTCTCTGGTTGAAGAGAAAATTACTCTGAAACAAGTTTTGATGGGCTGTTTAAAGAATATTAACCAAAGTCCTTCACCTGTACTTCATAGTAATCAGAATGTTGCTTTTAAAAACTATTGTGCTAGAGAGAGAGAAAGAGAGAGGCAAACATTCCACATTGTGCCAAAGGCGTTTTTATTAATGAAATTATACTGAATATTGTACTTGCAGATTAAACTATACAGCTTCCATTTAATGTGATTGATTTTGTAATCAGTACTATTTTTGAGTAATATTAGTATGCTAAATGAAAAGACAATAAAAATGAACAGCATTCTTGACATATGAGAGCATTTAAATAGGATATTTTGTAATGTTTCATTTTGCCTTGTGTGCTGAATTAAAACTACTTTTCCTCCTTACAAGAAGGAACATGATTTGTGTAGAATTTCTAGAAATGGACAACTTGACCTGCAAACCTAACACCTTTCCAAACTTTTGCCTATTTCTTCCACCAAACCCAAAGTAAGCCGTTTTTGAAGATTCTGAAACTCTGGTGTAATTCTGCTCCTCCTAAATTAATTGCAGTTTTTCCAGGGGCTTCAAAGGGAGCAGGGTCAGATATGATGATATTCTCCATTATTGGTTACTCCCAGCTAATGTAAAAACCTGCTGCTAATTCACTGGTAGTGGAGTTTTTCCTTTAGCGTAAATGGTGGGGGGATTGCTTTGGGTGGTGAAAGTCTTAACTCCAGTCCCGCAAATGATCTATATGGAGTTTGTATGTAGCCTTGGGTACATTTGTTTCATTTTTCTTTGCACTTCTAGGTTTTGGCTTGATCCAGAATCAGAAATACCAAAACACCTAATGGAAAGGGGGTGGAAGAGTAAGGGACAGGGTGAAAGGAAGTGGGCTTCTGAGGGGATAGAGGAATCAAAATATTGGGGGAGAGAGAGAGATGGGGAATGCCAGGGGTAGAAAAAAGAGGAAGTAATCACTCTGAAAGGAGAATTACATTCCTGAGCCATCCTTTCTACCCATTCCCCACAACCTGCTCTCTACCACTATCTATGGTACATACCAGGGACCAATCACCAAGTTAACTAAGCACTCACCTCCAATGTCTTCCACAGATTTTCCCCAGAAGTGGCAGCTCCCCTACTTGGACACAGAGGGTCACACAATCTCTTGGTAACCTCCTCACCTGCCAGCATCTTCAACATGGAGTTCCTTGTGCTTGGAAGTCCCTTGATGTTCCTGAATATCTGAGGCCCTTGCTCCCTGCTCCTGCTTCTCAGGGATGTAGATAACCTACACCGATAGGAGAACCCCTCCCACCAGCATAAGTAGTTTCTTCACTGAAGCACTACAGCAGTGCTGCTGTAGCTGTTTATGTGTAGACAAGTCCTTAGTATGGAGCAGGGTATAGAATCCAACAGCAGAGGGAGGAAGGGTAAGGGTTGTCAGCCAGTTGGGAGATAAAAGAAGACTACTACCAAGATCAGGTGGGAAGAAAGGGATGGGACAGAACTGGAGACAGAGATGAGTCTTGGCCAGCCCATCTCCTCCAATAACCATAGACCTTTCCTCCTCAAAGGCATAGTTTCCAAGCTACAGGCCATCTTTCTGGATGCAAGTCACCTCAGAAGTGGAGAGTACCTCATCCTTACCAATTAACAGGTTTCCTTACATACGCAGATGTTCAAACTAACATTACGAATACTTATAACCAGAGCAAACAGTGAGATCAAATTTAAATTCAAATTTAAATTCAGTCCCTCCCCCAATTAAAAGGCATATTTATCAGGAAATCAGTCTTCTTGGCATTCAAGCTCTGAAGAGCAGTAAGTGACAAATGCTTAATAAAGTAATTTGTACATTGAAATTATTAATAAAGGATCCATCTCTAAAAGGTACTGAGCACAGCATAAAAATTTAATGGCAACCCCAGATACTTCTAATCATAGCACATGCTGTTCTGTGCATCTCTGGGCTATTCATCTGAGTAAGAAAAGGTAACTCCCTCTTCCTTCTCCTCTTTACCAGAGCAGTCTATAGAAAATATGGATGATAAAATGCCAGTAGATGGTGCTCAAGAATACATAGCATAATTCTATCTTCTGTAAGAATATTAAAACTTCTTTTTGTGCACTGCAAACATCTTCTTGGGTATAGCTCTTGACATTTCCATTCTTACTCTCCCATACAGGCTACCCAGAATCTGGGTCCAATGTTAAGGGGCTCTCCACGCTTGCTTACTTGTCTCCCCCTGAATAGGTGGACAAGGAGTGGTGGTGAATGGGTGACACCAAGGCTCCATCACTCCTGACATACAAGCTATCGTGCAGCTAGTTGATCCAGCATGCTGAGACAGAGATCAACTGCTAGCATAGGTCAGCGGTAAATTATTGCTCTTGGAAACAGGGTAAGAATTATGGCTACCTGAGTCCACAGTTCCCTGCTTGCACTACTCCTGTGGCAGCTGGTAATGTTCCTCTGGTTGTTTGCCAAGTACACAGTCAAGCCCTGTTTTTTCCTCCAGCAAGTATCATTGCTGTTCAGGTCAGACACACTGAGGAATTCCTAAGTAGTAATATCTAAGTTCTATACATTTTTTTCAAGGGTAGAAAAAGAGAAAGGGGACTGAGAAGAGAGAGGAGGAACACAGGCATTGACCTCTGACCAGAAGGCATCCTATTCTGTTTAGGTTCTTATACTGCACTCATCACTGTAGTATACAAAAGCCTTCTAATAATGCATTTAGTGATGTAACTGTCACCTGTGGCTCACTCTACCCAGGCATTGAAGAAATATGGGCTGAGATAGTGAGGAAGCAAAGATGTAAGACAGAAAAAGAAAAGGAAAAAGAAATAGGTGAACAGGGGAAGAAAAGGCATTCAGCATTAGTGAATGACATATTTCTGCTTCTATGGGTTGTTAGATTTCCCTGTCATTCATCCTATATTTTGGAAAGTTTGAGAAAGGGATGGGAGTCTTTATATTAATGTTGCTGGCTAATACATAATTAAATAACTACACAAAAAAGCAGAGAAAATAAGCTAAATTCACCAGAATCCACACCAAAAAAATCCTGGCACCTTTATGCTAATTAAATGTGTGGTGACAGGAAGGAAACATTGACTGGAGGAAACAAAGAGGGGAAAACACCTTTTTGAGATAATGAAGAGAGTCAGTTTGTTTGGTGAGGAAAAAAAGAGGGAGGCTGAAAGACAAAAAAGGTGAACAAACAGACCATTTCTAAGCTAGAATAGTTATTTTCAGCTAGCCTGCATAAAATATTTAAATGTAGATCATTGCAAAGGAAATGAGTAGTAAGATCCTCTGCCATAGGTATTTTACATACCCATCAACATAAGGTATCACAGAATAAAGAATCCTCCAAAATTATGCCTATACATTTCAGATAGAAATATTGTACTGATGTTCTTGGCTATGCCCCTTGCAGTTAGCACTTTTTAGAACAAATTCATTACTTTAAATTACCAATGTCACTTTTATTTTTTATTTATTTCTGCTGCTCCAATTGTTCATTTGTGATGTCCAATTGTTCATCAATTTGTGATGTCCAATTGTTCATTCATGATGTGTCAGGGATGTCTTTAAAGAAATATAAATGTAAATGTATTCATTTAGATTTAGTATTAGTCAATCACTGTACTACACTCTATGGAAGTTAGAGAGATTTTCTGTGATGGGCTGGAGCTGTCTTGGCTGTTGTTAAAATTTGATCCTATTTCCTAGAAGACAGAAATAAACATACACAAAAGTGGAGCGAAAAGAATAGCAAAAATGGAAAATGCAGTTTCTGTCTCTGGTGTTAACTCTCACTTGCAACTTTGCTGCTGGAAGAAAAAAAAATTGTACAGCCAGAGCACATGGTCTTATTAGCCATTCTGATACCTGGCAAATTTGTACCAGCATTGGCTTGGCTTTGACATTGCTTTTTGCTATCTTTCTGGTCACAGGTTTACTGCAGTGTAGCAAAAATATAGGTGTTGGCTTGGTAATATTCAGATTCTTCACAAGGAAAAAGGAGAGGGATAGGAAAGAGAACTATAGTGAGCAACAAAAAAGATATGTGAAGTGTGTGTGTGTGTGTGTGTGTGTGTGTGTGTGTGTATAACAAAGTCTCACATCCCAGTTTGTGTTAGAGATTCTGCCAGAGCTAGTGGAGGTGGTGATGTCATCTGGGTCCTTTTCTCTTGGCCTGGGCTAGTCTAAGGATCTCTAAAGATTTAGTGAAAAAAAAGCACAGTGGTGTCCCAGTGTCTCATGGTGGTGAAGCTCACTTCTTCCCCTTCACTTGTCTTTCAATCAGTGTTTGCATCTATCAGTCCCCAATTTTCCTTCAAGAGTTTTGTTTTGTTTTTTTAAGGACCCCAAAACGGAGTTATAGGTGGAACAGTCCATCCCTTTATTATTTTATCCACCAATAGGCCTAGTTTCCAACTCACCAGTCTTGGCTCATTGATTTCTACTCCATATTGTTCTTCTTTATAAGACATTCCCTTAACACAGTACTTGAGGTATATCAGTAGTCTTCTTGTTTGGACCAATTCAGTCTGTATCCCTTTTGCACCATTATACTTAACTGAAATATTGTTCATTTGACTAACTTTCCCACAAATGAGCTCACAATTATGCTAAATCTGTAGGCCCAATTACTGCAGCAATCCCATATTCCCCAATAAATAGGCTTGGAAGGATTATATTTTTATCAGTGTCAATTTCACTATACACACAAACCAATCAAAAAAAATATTTCCATTGATAATAGAAATTTACAGATGGGCAAAGTCAGAAATATGCTGCTTGAGAATTCAGAGTTTAATTTAAGGATTTTTACATGTGATGTTGACAATTTCTGTTTTAATAACTATAAAGTTTTAACTTTTTAAATTTCAATCTATACTATCATTAAATAGTTATTTTCTGATCCCCCTATAATTTCCCACTACTATGAACATCTATGAAAAAAAAAGTTTAAAATCCATAATTTTGCACAACTGTGAAAATATAATAGATTTCCAAGCATTTTTTAAAATTAACCGGTTATCAAAATTTAAAAAAATAAGTATGGAATTTTGCCAAGCCTAACAATAAATATCCATGGAATGACACTTCTGCCACTTTCTTTGGGAGACTATTTCACAATCTAGTACCTTCTCCCTGTTATTGGACCCAATGCTACTCTCTGCTTGTGCATGTAGAGGGTGGCAAATCAGTGGTTGAGGGAAGAACTAAGGGCTTGTGTGGAAAAAAAAAACAGAGTGAAAGCTTGTTTGATTGCTATGGCTCTTGGAAGCTTTTTCCAAGACAGCAGGGTTAGGGGATTAATCTACTTGCCACTTATGTACAAGCAGAAAAGAAGGCTACCCATCCTCCCAATCAACACAAGAATAAGAACTCCATGCATAAAAACATAGGGAGTTTCCTTATGCATATCTGGCTGCAGCATAGTTCTGCCCAGCACTTTGTTTATGCCAGGGGAATGTGCTGCCGTGAATTTGCAGTCAGATTAGAGTCCATTTATGCCACCTGTGCACCACTCAAGGGCCATAATTAGAGCTGATTGAAAATTTTTTGATGAAATGTTTTTTCATCTGAAAAGGCCAATTCATCAGAACTTCCCACAGGAATATGCTGGTTTCAACAAGTTTTTCATTTAAAAGAAAAATTTTTAAAAATTGACATTTAAAAAAAAAACTTTTCTATTTTTCAGTTTAAAATAATTTTGCTTAGAATAGTTTAAATTTTATTTTAAAAATTAGAAATAAAAAGTGTCAACATAAAAATCAAAACATTTTGAATTTTTTTGAACATTCTGAACAACTGTTTTGGATCAATGGATTCTTTTTTAATATTAGTTTGGAAAAGTTTGAGATTTTGGCAGTTTGTCCCAAATTGGAATGGGGAAAAAAGTCAAAATCTCAACATTTTTCACAGGATGGAAAACCTGTTTCCTGATCAGCTGTAGTCATAATCTCACTAAAGATTCTGATCCAAAAAATGTTCTGTCCTTGGGTTGTAAATATGCGATATCACATGTCCAAAGCATCAAGGGTGAAATTCTGAATACATTTGGTTTATCTTACATATTGCAATTATCAGTAGCTTTATCATATCATGGCAAAAATGTGGTGAAAGGATGAATTGTCCTGCTCATGTTGAAGCATTAGCTATGTTTACACTCAATAACACTAATAAAAAAAATTATTGCATTTCTTAGCATGGGTAAAAAGGACTGAAATTTCACATGGAGATTGGGACAGAGGTGAACTTCAAGAATGGAACACTTCTGCACTAAAATGCTTTTTAATATTAAAGAAGCTATCACAGAAAAATCTACAGTATTAGTATGACTAGCATGATGAAAAATGACTTCAATTTACTACATGTTGAATTGCTCATTTAATTTTTATGGGTGTTGATTAAGATGCCTTTGGCTGAATTTTATATCCTTTACTATAATATCTTACCCTTTCATCCAAAAATATATTTAAATAGACAAATCTTAAGTTTACCAAGTCATTAAGTAAATTATCAGATTGCCAACACAGCCCTGATTCCCACCATGCAGATCATTTCCATGCATATTTATTGAAATTCCATTTGCTGGAATTAACGTTTTGTCTTTAAATAAAATTGCTGTTGCATCAAAATATCACCTTGTATTTTTGCTGTTCAAATAATGTTAATGCAACTAGTAGTAACACTGTACTGTGAACTTGTCCTAAGTACTAGGTGATAGGAATGGCTGAGGGAACGAAATGAATTTATGCAGAAGAAAAGCACTGAGTTGAAATTTCTCCAGCAGACAAATTCCCTTTTTGGAGCCCAGAAGGAACAGCAGACGTAACTGTAGGATGATGTAGAAGCAGGTCTGAGGGGAGATGGACATCACTTTTCTACAAGCAACTCAGCCATAAAAAAGTCAATGATGATGACGTAAATGGGCTATTGGTCTTACTGATACAATATGCAGGACAATGGTTGTAGAACTGATGAAGCATTTTACGATGGGCGTTTGGAAGACATTTGAATTATTCTGTTTCCCCTGGAACAGCAGAATAGAGAACTGCTCTAATGTTCTGATCTATTTAATCATATTTGGCTCAACTAGGCAGAATTAAAGTTTAATTGTAATGCAGAGGAATCTTGTTCTACTGAATTGAATAATATTTAATATTTTCTAAATGACACATAGTAGGACCCATCTTTTCTATTTCTGAGTTTTATAACGTGGCAGAGTTCCAGGGGGGTAGCCGTGTTAGTCTGTTTTTAGCAAAACAGCGAAAGTCCTGTGGCACCATAAACATTTATTTCGGCATAAGCTTTCGTGGGCAGAAACCCACTTCATCAGATGTAGTAATGTGGGAGTTTACACTTAACTCATTATGACGACAACATTAATGAAGGGATGTTAAATCACAGCTTTGTAATTTTCTCAGTTGCTCTAGTATTTAACCAATAGTGTTCAGAAATAATTGAATACAATTAAATATCCTGAACTAAACTATATTAAAAGTATCCCTCAAAATGCAGTGGACATTTTACTGACAAAACCTTTTTAAAAAATTACAAACATGACTTGAATTTCAAGTAAAAAGTTCCCTGAAAACCCATGTTCAAGAGAGAAAAATATTTGACATTAAAGATTGCCATAACTTCCTCATTCAAATAAAAAATAAAGATTATATTGATACACATATACTAAATTATGTTTTTGAAATATAAAAATGATTTGCTGAATGGTAAAAATAAGAATTTTGTAAGTTATACTTGAATAGTTTATAACTATGAATCATGAATGAGTTTGGATAGGACAATACCGGTGCCAAGGCCTTGGCCTACCTTTTGCCTAACATGGTGAGTGTTGTCTTGGCAATTTTTTTCTTATGTAGACTTGGGTATATAATGCTTTGCTTATTGCTGACAAGACAAAGGTGATGCTTTGTTACTGCACTGGAAAATTTACATTAAAGGAAGTAGATTAGTACACTACACAAAAGCTATAAAAGTCCTTTTACTGGGAAAAACAAGACCAAGGTGACATGGAAACAATGACATGAAAATAGGGTAAAAAGCAAAAGTTGTATAAATTGAAGCTTGTTGAATTCAGTAAATTGAGTGTTGTATGCATTACATAAAACAAATACTGAATGCTAATCGGAGAGACGCTAAACATTATATAATTTTGAAAGGTACTTTAAAAAAAATTGAGCAAGGCCCAACTCTGGACCAAAAACTGAACGAATGAAATTGAAGGCCCAGACCAGAGATCAAAGGCTGAGATGACCATCATGAAGTGTAGGAGAACTTCCCAGTACCCCAGAACTCAATAATTCAGGCCACTACCTGTTTTCTCTTATCTGTTTATTATCAGGCATAAACATGTTCAGAAATTATAAGTGATAATTCTGTCTGAAAATGTATTGATTAAACCTAAATTGTGTGGACTTGTGACTCAATTTCTCACCTTTAACAACAAAATACATATGCTAAAGCCACTGGCCAGATTTCAACTTCCATTGTGATAGTCTGGATGCCTTAAATGCCCCTATGGTTTCAGCACGGTGTTATTCCTTTTGGATCTTCAGTACACTGGCCCAGAACCTGAGCTGCAGCCCAGGAGTACTCACCACAGCTTAAGATGGTAGGAGAGAAGGAAAGGGGTAAAGGTGTCCTTAAGAGCATTGCTCATCCCTGGTCTGAGATCCTGGTTTGATCTGCATAGGGACAAGTACATTGGCACAACTTATATTAGACTGAAGACTACTTTGAGCTGCCCAGGCTGAAACAAGCCCAAGAGTATATTCCAGAAGCCAAGAATTGGCATAATACAAGGATACCCCCAGATATTCCTCCTTTCCTGTGTCTACATGTTCTGCACTAGTCACAGGAAACAGAAGCCACAGAAGCCACTACAACAGCTCTAGAAAAGTGAAGGACTCTTCACAAGGGAGTTCTTCTAGAAGCTGTCTAAGGAAGGCAGCTTTAGGGTAGTTTTGTTCCAGCAGAGCAGCATCAAACTGCACTAATACTGCTGAGGATCTGACCTATTGTTCTTTAACGTTTCAGGTGCATAAGGACAATAGTATTTTCACCCTCAAGGTGGATTCATGTCAGAAATAGGTAAAATGATTCCTGTACATAGTCTAAAGTATTCAGGATCCATTAAGGCAAATAGTGCTAACTAAATGCAGATATTACTACTTTTATTTTAAATAGGCAGGCCTAAATACTGGAGTTTGACACCGGAAGCTGGGGTTTTCAAAAAAGCCTAGGAGTGTTACAGGTCCAGCTCTCATTGAAGCTCATTGGGCTTTGAGTGCCTAACACCTCCAGGCTCTTGGTAAACTCTTCACCTGATTTTATAATATTGTTATGCTGGGCATCACAGCTCCACAATGAAGCTGGTGGGCATGATAGTTGTCTTCCTTTTAAGCTAAATGAAGGAACTATTACATGCCCCTTAGTTTGGTGATAGATGAAATAATGGAAAACCATGACGCAAGGACTAGACTACATGCAAACTGGGTTGTGCCTGGGCCATGCAGTCCAAGAGGTTTCCCAGAGTCTGATTGATTTGATTGTGGTGTGAGTCTGAAAGAAGAAGACAGAAGCACACAGAGAACGCAGCAAGGAATTAGAATCATAGAATATTAGAGTTAGAAGGGACCTCAGGAGGTCATCTAGTCCAACCTCCTGCTCAAAGCAGGACTAACCTCAGCTAAATAATCCCAGTAAGGGTTTTGTCAAGCCGCAGCTTAAAAACCTCTAAAGACGTAGATTCCACCACCTCCCTAGGTAACCCATTCCAGTGCTTCACCAATCTCCTAGTGAAAAACTTTTTCCTAATGTCCAACCTAGACCTCCCCCACTGCAACTTGAGACTGTTGCTCCTTGTTCTGTCATCAGCCACCACTGAGAACAGCCTCGCTCCATCCTTCCTGGAACACCCTTTCGGGTAGTTAAAGGCTGCTATCAAATTAAAGGAAACCCCAGAGACAGCAAGAGAAACACTTGTAACATGACCCTGAAAAGAAGTTAACAGGGAACTTTTGGAAAGAGAGCTGGCTGGAAATAGGCTTGGAACTGTGTGCAGGGACTTTATGTACATTTTTTGTAAATAATCAGAACTGCACCAAAGAAATACATTACTCCTGCATCACTTTTTCCTCCTAATGGAAACAACCCATGAGATCCCAAATATTGGCTAACTGGTCAGGTCAAAAGAGGTAACAACACCATTCAATGTATTAACAGGCTACGACACTCATTGTCTATACATTGACTATGCTCAATTTAGACAAACTATAACCTGCAAAACAAATGTCTTGTTCTTCGGTGTTATGCAGTGGGAGCAATTTTTGACAGATTGTGTTTTGACAAACCCCAATAGTGCAAGTACTAAACACGTGACTAAACCTTTACCAACTTCTCTCCTGCAAGAGAGCTGGGAAAATGCCAAAATGTTGTAATGGTGAATAAAAATACAGCTCTTTAGGTATTTAATGCTCCAGGTTGAGATAGGAGATACACAACTACTACGCTTGCAAGTTCCTGAAGTATTTTCTGCACATTGATAAATGTTTCACCCTCTCAGCTTCAGTCTGGCTGAGCAGAGTGGATCATTTATCTGACCAAGGCAAAAAAAAAAAAAAAATCAATGTGTGAATGGGCAAATCATGAAAATTACACTTTTTAGTGAGAGATGACACTAGAAATATAGAGCCAGATGCTTTGCTGGTATAAGTCATTGCAACTTCACTGACTACCACAAAGAACCTGCTCCCCTTCCCCAGTAGTGCTTATTTCTGTGTGAGTAAAATAACTAGTTTCAGTGATTATTTGTGACACTGAGACCCCTTTGCAAATAACTCCCACCTCGGACCTGACAAACACTCCACATCAAACATGTTTTACAGGACATTTATCCATAAAAAGAGTAACATGCAAGGTATCTACAGAAAGTTCATAATTTGTCAAGGCCATAATCATTGCAAGATGTATGTTCCGGTATAATTTAAAGGTTCTTTGTGGACTTGGAGTAGAAACTAGTCATCAGGAGATAACAGGTCTCACTGATGGCCCATTTGGGCAAGGAGTTGTCATCCTATGCTGTTTGGGCAGTGATGCTATGCAAGGCTCATTTTTTTAGCCTTGTTCAATACTAAGGGCACAGCTGCAGCGCTTCAGTGTAGACAATACCTACACCAACCAGAGGGGTTTCTGCCATCAGCATAGGTAATCCACCTCCCCAAGGGGTAGTAGCTAGGTTGATGGGGACTTAGTTCAGCTTAACAATTTCACATTCCTTTGAATAGGAAACCATCAGAGGTAATGACAAACAACTGAAACCACATAAAGGTTAAAAAAAGAAACTTAAGGCAGGTGTTTGTCCTGTCTGTGAATAGAAACAAGAGTCTATTTTCAGTGTGACAGAGAGGCGGGAGAAGCACTGAAGAAAATCACTTGTGGGGTGAAGAGTGCTTTCACCAACGTTTGGATCCTGGTTCTTGAGAAACCAGCCAGCTCTGCCACGGGCTGAACTTGGCAGATTGGGGTATGAAAATCTATTTTATTAAATAGGAATGGTAACTATTAATAAGTGTTCATATTTTATTATTTTGTTTTCTACCATAACTATTTGTTTCCCCAACTTTCTCTTGTTTAGTTAAATCCTTATTCTTTCTTAAATAAACCTTGTTTTGTTTTATTATAAGTATTCCCAACGACTGTGTGGTTTACAGGAGCAGTGGTTTATGGTAAAACTAGGGTACATTAAAGGATCTGGAGTTTCTGTGAGTAGCCAGTGTCAGGGGCTGAATATCACAGTGGAACAATTCAAAGGGACTTGGGGATTGGGATACACCTGCAAGGTGAAGACAGGCTGGCACAGTCCAGAGGATAGTGCTTGAGTGGCTGAAAGACTGAATTCTATGATTCTATGGTGGTGTTAGGGACCTGACACCCAGCTACCACAAGAAAGACTGGAGGCAGGGAGTAACAAGATGACTCACAGTTCTAAATACCCCAAGAAACCTCACACTATATTTTTTCTAAATTATATTATTGTACCCACATAAAACTTTTATTATTGCAAAGATTAAGGCTGTGCAATATTTAGCTGTGTCTTTCATTGTGTGTCAGTGAGTGTTTATTACTTGGATAGTAGCAAATGAGGGAAATCTTCAAACTTCCAGCTGACAAAAAATATTACTATTATTTGTATGGCTCTATATTGATGTGAGCAGCAGTTACCACAAAGATATAGCCATACACTGAAGATCTTTCTTTTAAATGAAATTTTCAAAAGTTAGTGAAAGAAAAGTGATGAAAGAATTCATAGATTTAAGAGAATTTGTTTAGTCGTCCCATCCCAAAACACAACATTGCGAGACTTGGCCAGTTCTTGTCACTTAATGAACCTGATCAAAAGCTTATGGAAAGCAATAGGATTCTTTCTTTTGACATCAGTGATGGCTGGATCAGGCTTTAAATAAAGTAAATTAATCAACATTGCAGATGCACTCAACTTTCTGAACAATTTAAAGATGACACACTGTTTTTCAAAATAGGATCCTAAACCAAATCCCTGATGTCTAAAATGCATTGTTTACACGACAATCAATAACAATAGCTTGCTGGAATGCAACATAATTAAATTATCAGTGTTTAATCTTCAGCCTCACACGTCTGTGGGATAAGTTAACACAGGAAATGTCAATATTATAATTCTTCCTGAACAAAACACTGGTTTACAATTCTCTCTGGGATTGCTTTCAGCAGTACATGTTGTTCATCACAAAGAAGTGAGTAAATGAATGGTGACCATTTCATTTCCTCTTTCTTTGTTTTTTGATTGAAGGGGTGCTAAAAAGCTGAAATGAATGTAGGCACCTTAAACTGAGTAATTTTCTGCGGAGTGGAAGGTATAATTAGGTCTTCTCACCTTTATGGAGAGAAAGTTGATATATAGGCCATAATAATTCCCATAAACAGTATTAGGAGTTCTATGACTCCAGGCAAACTGAAGTGAGACTATATCCCAGAACATATACTGTTCTGTCTATATGCCCTTTGACTTGCTAACATTTCTGGGAATCTTCCAGTGTGCACTACCCAGCACAACATGGTTAGATTAAAAGAATAAGGGCCAGTATTGTTAGGCAATAGTACATTATGCTAGAAATGCCTCTCTCAACCATTCAGAGCCAGCTTTAAAGAACAGGAAACCATGGGATTGTGAGAAAGAAGAGATTTTGACTATGTAAGCATTTAAAATAAAATTCTCTTGTAGAATCACTTTAATATGTCCTCCCTACATGATCAGAACACTCCTGGGTTCCTATCCCCTTTGAGCAAATAGCTCACACACTAGCTTTGGACAAATAACTTGATCTCAACTTACCTCAGTTAACTCATTTTGGAAATAGTAAATGTAACAAGGTGGCACTCACCTCTCTCAAGTGCCTCCATGGTTGTGTTCCTGCACTTTCTCTCTGCCTTGCAGTGGAGTTTTCAGTGACTCAGCCCTCTGGCTACATATGAAATAAATACCCTTCCGGGCACAAATCCAACAGGGGGTCTGTCTCAATACCCTTTGTAATGTCTCTTTATCTGCAGCTCTATCCTTGGTCTCAATCCTCCATCAGTCCAACAGTCAAGTTGTCCCTGTTCTGGGCTCTCTCAAATGGTCCCTGCTCTGGTATGGAACAGTGCCCCAGGGCTCCCTCCCTGGAGGTGATGTCTTCACCCTTTCTGGTCACAATTTTCCAGATAGGCCACTAAACAACTCAGATCCCTTTCTGGGCTGTATCAAAGTCCAAGCCACATCTTCAGTGGGTAATGGAGGGAGAGGGAACCAGGCCAACCCTCTACTCAAGGTCCCAGCCACTGTACACTGTACACAGGACACTGTATATAGCAGCCATCCACCACATCACTTTATTTAAGCAGCTATAATTCTTTAGACCACAACACATTCTTTACCCTTACCCAACTGCACTACTACTACCACCACCACCCCCTGCAGCTCTTTTTATACTAGCCTGCTGAACCCTGATTGGCTGCTCCCCACAGCCCTTTTTCTGGTAGGCTGTGTTCCACATAACCACTCTGCACATCCTGGAAGACATTCTCTATTGCTCTTTTCTGAGATAGGGTGTGGCAGAGCCATGAGGCCTCTAGCAGCAGGCTTCAGGACTTTGTCCACCCTGTCACAGTAAAATAAAACAAAGGCATTAGCTTTGAATTTTCCTGGGTAAGTCAATTACAACAAACGGAAATTGCTGCATGAGAAGTAGATGTGCTTTTTCAAGTCTTTTGCACATTGTGTTACTCAGCTACTCTACTGTATATTGTACCAAGCAATGATGACATAAAGTCCTTTATTTTGTTAGCAGCTGCAACCTGTCATAACCTACTTTAACAGCCATAATGAAGTAAACACCTGTAACTCACTGTAATAAGGACATGTAGCAAACACAAATTTAATTTAAAAGCAATTAGGAGAGCCAGGTAGGCCTTAGAAAGTAGATACATGACTGAATTTTGTTCTGGTTTACACCAGTGTAAATGCAGAGTGATTCTAATGAAGTCAATGGAGATACATTAGTGTAAAATTGGTACAAGTGAGACCAGATACAATGCCAGTATCTGTATTTGCATTCTATCCACAGGCAATGTATAATCACAGGAAACCTTTCTATCCTGGTTTTGCACCATTTTAATGTGAGTAACTAGTCAAAGTTTGGGGCCCGGAAGACTTTCCAGCAGGAAGCAGAAATTGATTGTCTGGTATTTTCTTTGGTAGAATCTTGTTTCTTTACAAAGAATGTATGAAGTTCTGCTTCTCCAAACTCAGTAAGAAGGTTCATGTATCTTCAGCCTTATCCTATCTCCCCCTGAAAACAATCCCTCTGCCCAGTCAGTTCAAACTCCTGGGTGAGTTCACAACCCCCTTTGTTTTAGATGAGGACTTCTGATGAACTCATTCTCATAAGTATGTGAATTGTGGGGTGCATCACATCTGAGCTCAGCTCAATGCATAGCAAGGTTTCACACAACGCCTAATAATAGGAAACCTATTTTACCCAGAGATATACAGCACAGCCTTCTCTCTTTCCAGAAGCCAAGATTCTCACCAAACTTCAGTATGGGAGTAAAGTAAAATCCTAAATACTTCGCTGCAAAATTATTTTGCATTAAGAACCATGAGCAATTCAACATTATTCTTTTCTACATCTATTACATGTGTTCCGCAAGCTAATATTTACAAGCTAAATTAGACTTTTCACCACTCTTGTTTATTTTCATTTAAATAATAGACTGTAGGAGCATACCACCAAGTCAGAAGGCAGACCCTTTGTGTGACATGTCATTGTTTTGTGCTTGTTTCACATTTTAAAAGAACAATTTTTTTTTGCTGATGTCTGATAAGAATCCAAACTAAATTATACAAAACCTAATCTCTAATGCCATCCACAATTCCTTGTGTTAATCTGAGAGTACAGGCTGCTCCCACAAGTGCTAATCATCCCAAAGGAGCAGAGACCTTTCATAGCTCCCATAAATAAAACCCAGCTGTAAGTAGCCAAGCCATTGTAGCTTACACTTGCATATGAGAGATTTGGCTAGCATATTAAGTTGTGCCTTTGATGCCTGAGGCATAAATATTTTTAAATGTTGTTTAAACCTTGTGGAAGTCAGTGGGTTTAATCACTGCCTTTCTTTCAGGATAAATGTAAAGAAGCCATTAAGATTTTTTTATGTAACCAGGCAGCAAAAATGATAGGAGCACCACTGAAAACAGGGACATGGAAAGGCTAGAGTAGAATCTAAGTCGTGTGTCACAAAGGGGTTGCTTGGGGCCTGAGATAGCAAACACAGATTCTAGGATAGTGACTGCTGGTGCTGTGTTCATCGGGGTCTCAGAGAGGAACAAAGACCAGAGAAACTCGAGACAGACATATAGGCACTGGTACGGTGGTCCTACAAAAAAGTTGAGAGAGAGTTTTGGGTAAAGTGCTGGCTGAAAGAGGCTTGGAATTGTGGGCAAATAAACTGTCTCCTGTTTGATTCTTGCTCTGCGCATGGAATAAGAACTTTATAGATTCTTTGTAAATAAATAGGGTGGCATCAAAACAAACAAACAAAATAGATTATCATCAATTTCTCCTCCAGCAGAAACCACCCGCAGGGCCCTGAACTTTGGCTAACTGCTTGGATCAAAACAGAGGAATGATATTAATACAAGCTGCTTTTTGCATATATCTTCCTGTTGATCTTTCTCCTCTTGATTCACAGTACTTTGCTCTCTGTTTCCCTCTCTCTCTATCCATTTCTTCTGTAATATTCAGCAGACTGGTGCATTATGTTCTATGACAGCTGGTAAACCTGTAAAGGGAACAAGGTTTGCCATTTCTGTAGCACACTTGCTAAGAAGGTATGCTGGAAATGGATGAATATTATATGATGTTTTTAACTGCTTGAGAATTTTCTTGTGCTGGTGTAATGTATGCAAGGTGATAGAACGCTAACAAAGCAAATACATAAAGAAGAGTATCATTGCTCTACTTAATGTAGAGTGCACTATAGATGGCTCAGTGTCTCCACATTTCAAATCACGTTAAAACAGCATGCAAGAAATCATCCAGGTTCAACTAAGACCAGTAGTTCAGATCTTGTTTAGCAATTTGCCATCGTAAAAGGCAAAAATAATTAGGATCTCATTCCAGGTGAATTTGTCTTTAAATAAAACTTTATATATGAGAAATAAACCTAGAATAGTAAGGATGTGCTTGCATTAAAGGGATTTTGTCAAGGCTCAGACTTCAGATTAGATCTACCAACTTGGTTTTGGTTTGCACATCTCTCTGTCCTCTCTGGCTGCCTGTTTGGTTCTTGTTTGCAGGGTGAATACTGGAATTTATGAAATATAACAGCACAAGGAAGGATCTTATCATCAACTGTGAAAAAAAGGAGGCTCCCTGAAAGTTTACAGACCCTGCCATTCCTGGGTGGTGAACAGATTGGAAACCAGCTGATCCTGTCTCCTTCCTCACCAGCATCAGGGGTGTTCAGAATGCTTTGCACTCGGGCAATCAAACTGGGAATTGATAGCACACGCACCTGCACTTCAGGCCAAATTGGCCTTCATATGGCAAACCCCCATCTCTGTCCTATCTCTCCTCAGATCTTGCACCTGCTGAACTTGAAGATCTGAACCCAGTAGTTTATAATCCTACCAGCCTTAACTTTTTCTCCTTTACTGTAACCCGTGCAAGACAGTCTACTTTCAGTTATATTCGTACAGCTCCACCCAAGTGGGCAGGATTGCACAAGTGTAGCAGAACAGAGTTTAGCCCTGTTGGTTTCTCTCTGAGAAATCGGTGTCTCGGTGTCCCAGGCCCTAGTGAGTTTTCAGTTAGCCACTGGGACAGCCATGAGGGGAATTCAAGCATCTCTGTTCTGGTTCCCTGTAGCATGTTACGCTGTGGAGCCTCAGCAGGCTGCTGCACTAGTTTCCCCTTTGGCTTCTCTGGCACATTTCTTGGGCACTGACTCTCAGTATGCTGTCCGTTCTCCGAAATGGGGCTCCTTCACTCACCTATGCTAAGCCCCAGGACCAGTACTGATCCCCCAGTAACTTAAACCCCTCTCCCCCAGAGCTCCATGCTTCTGATTTACAGCTTAACTCGCTCCAGGGTATGCAGCAGTGGTGAGCAGTCCGACAGCGAAATGTTCGCTCAGTATGTAACACTTTAATGCTTTTTCACACCTAGCCACGTAAAGCACAAGAGACTACAAATCATACAACACAAAAATATTTCAAACCCGAATGTCCCTCACTTTCTATCTCAGCCTTCCCTTCTGAGTCCTGGGGAACCATTGGGATCCAAAAAAGGCAAGCTAGCAGAGTGTCCCCTCCCCATGCAGGTTGTTATATGCTGCCTGGTCTCTGTCCCTCATGGAGTCCTTTATCCAGTTTGTGACTTTATGTTTTCCAGCCCCACATTTCCACTTCCTGTGCATTCCCCTGTTCCTGTGTGTAGCTAAATTCCTCCTGGTCACTGAGACTAATTTCGATTGTTCCTACCTTGCTGCCTAATCCAACTAACCTCTATTTCCAAGGCTTGAGCTGCTTTTTAGCAAAACCTGTATGAGGTCTAAGAAACAGCATTAACCTTAAGTAATTCCCTTTTTATCTGTCAGGTCTGACCTTGCTAAATGACCTGTCCATAATGATCCACATACATAGAGGTATTCATGATGCAAAGGTTTTCTGTTAAAACTGCTATGATATCAATCAGAATTCATAAATGGTCCAGACAGCTCCAATTCATTACACCTACAAACACTTAAAATGTACTAATGTTTTATGCTTCTTGGTGACTTTGGTTCCATGGTTTTTAAATTGTTTCCTTAATATTTACTGTAAACATCAAATCTGTGCTAACCAGGAATCTGTTATTTTATTTAATTCTCTTATTTGTTCTTCAAACTTTTCTTTAAAACAATTGAATTTTTATACTCCAAAAATACACAGGTTAATATTTCTACTGGTCCTGGCATTTCATTTTGAAGTATATTTTACAGAGTATTTGCACAGACTCATGAATGTCACATGTCAGAGACTGTAATTAAATGGCCCTAACCCTCATCAGGGCCCGTTTCCAGGCCCCAATTCCAAGCCTACCCAGGGTACACCATCTGGCACACCCCTAGATCTAGTCTGGGCCCATGAACTCGCCATCCAAACCATGCTCATAAACTAGTATTATAGTAGGCTTGAAATTAATTGGCCCCAACCCTCGCCTGACACCGGACCAGCAAACTTGACCTGCTGTACACTTAGTCTGGGAATAAAATTTCACTTCACTTCTAAAGTCCAAAATCTAGCCCCAACCTGACACATGGTCTGGCTCCAAATCTAATCCTACCCTAGCCTTTAAATTGGTTTTACAATCTGGTGCTAACTCTAGTCTAAGAATACAATCTTGACCTAACTCAAGCGTTCACCTATTCCAAGAACAAGTCCAAAAGCTTTTTACTTGATTGGACATATAAAATGGCACACACTTTACAGGTAGACTAAACCTATGAAGTGGCCTCAGTCCTAGTCCTAAACTGGCTCATAAATTTAACATAAACCTAGCCCTGTCTCATGAACTGAGGCTCAACATCAGTTGTATCACATGTCCATGAACTATACAATTAACTATCCTAGGCAAACAAATTGGCCTCAACCCTAACCCCAGCAGAGTCCCAAGAACAGCTTGCTTTCTAAAAGGATCTTATAAAATGGTTCTAACTGTAGCCTTTACTTGGTTCCAGAAACTTGACACAAACTTAAATCTAGGATAAGAAAAATACCTCATCCTTGCTTGTACCCTTGAACTAATTTTAATATACATCCGTATATTCTTATTTTACGGTAGATGTCAGATTATATGACCATACCAGCAATTTGTTCTCCACTTATTTCCATGTCACAAGCATTACGTAATATGAATTCAAAACTCGAAATATAGTTCAAATTTAAGAGAAAGATTATTCTTTTGACTCTGGATGACAATGTCTTGCTTCTCTGTTTTCTTTTTGTTCTCAGTTTCACAGATTGTCAGGAGATAATCTGAAAAATGAGCAGGCAGCTCTTGAGTAGAAAAGCAGTATCTTGCATATGCACTGGAAGAATCATGAAGCATATGGCACAGCTGGATTGGGGTTCATTTTGCATTTGAAAATTGCATTGTTTTGTTCACAACATGGTGCGTGTGTGTGAGGGGGAGAGAGGGAGATTTGTTGCAAAACAAGGGTGTAATACAGTTAGTGCTGTGCCTGCTAAAATAATTACCATGGTTTCTCAATATTGTAGGGCACAGATTGCAAAACATCTGTATTTAAAATACAAAGTAATGCTTTATCCACAAAGCTGAAATCTAAATAGCAAAGGTTCATCAGATTATATATGGAATTTCTCATGAAAAAAAAACACCACCCTTTCTGTAGGACATTATGTAGTGCCGAAACAAGTGGGTTAATCTTTCATGCCTGTAAGCCAGTCTTCAGGTCCTACCTTGGGTCACAAATAAAAATATGTTTGGTGATGTCATTCGTGTCCCATTTGCCCATGTCACAAATCTGCCACACAGTTTCACAGTCTTGCCAATTCATGCCCATGGAAGGCCTGATCCCACTCCCAATGAAGCCAATGGGAGTCCTTCCACTGATCTTAAACTGAGTTGTGTCCAGTTTGAAAAACGAATGGGTGTGGCAGGGGCACTGGCAGAGCTGCATGGGGAAGCTTACAGAGCACCTTTCTTTTGCTACTCACATGCAACCAAATTAACTTTGAATGAAAAACTGCATGGAAATAATAAGGGTTTGAGTAGGCATCATTTATTTTTATTTCTAAAATGCCCACAGTAGCAAAATCACTGACTGCTTGTACAACAAAAAAATGTCAAATTAGAAACCACGCTCACCAATGCAATCACTCACCCACTTAGACCCCAAGCCTTCTGACAAGAGCAAGTAAAATTTACTTTTCCAATTTCTGTGGCATTGTCACTTATTTTAATAAAGAAACTGAACCTTGTGATAATATGGATCATGGCATTGAACATGTGGGAGGCTGTGAGCCATCATGAAAGAATATGACCTTGATCTGTATCACTCTTACATGTTGCCATTTAGACTGTGCAAGGTGAATGGATTAATTCATAACATACTTGGCTGGTCAGCATTGAATTCCTGACCCTGGTACAGAAATGTAAGAATGCCTAAAGTGAGGCCTCACTCACTTCTGTTCTCCATCTAGATGCCATGTCCCAAAAAGATCTCAAAGATCCTGAAATGTAATTGAAAAAAATGTGAGCTAAATTTTGAGACTGGTTCTTAATC
The DNA here is from genome assembly GCA_007922155.1 of Mesoclemmys tuberculata. NCBI lineage: Eukaryota > Metazoa > Chordata > Testudines > Chelidae > Mesoclemmys > Mesoclemmys tuberculata. Next base: position 39,968,136 of record ML675609.1, on the reverse strand, counting down.
TAGAATCAAGAAGAGTTTGTGTAAGTAAAATCTCAGAAAGGGCAAAATCCTAAGGTCCTATATCTTTATTTTCTCTTCCACGGCATTGTATTTGCTTGTTTCTTCTTTGTGAATTCTGCTTGTAAACATAATGAAATAAAGGCTACGTTGTGTCAAATTCAGCCATTGAGTTCAACATGGCTGAAGGTTCTTTAGTTATATATAAATATAAATATATATATATATAAATTTGTCAGTTGCATCTCTCCTCTTTCTTTTTAAAGACTACAATAATAATGGACAAGGAGAAAGAGACCATTTTATTTGCTCATCACATGCCAAAAAATATATATTAAAAATGAGCTAGGAAAGAAAAAAGAGCCAGTAATGTTATTTCAAATCATGCTTTATTTATTTCTTGGAGTTCATGAAATATAGCTATATGTACCCTGAGCACCTGTGCTTGGTTGGGCTGTGCTTAACATAGACCCAAGGTATTAGAATTAAAAAAAATGTATTAAAAGAAAAACATCAGATCAGATCTGGAAAGATAGGTATGTCCCTGACGTCCAAGAGCAGATTGACAAACAAATTTATACAAGCCCTCCTATCGACTGGTACAATGTCCCTGGGTAAATGAACCATGAGCCTTAAAAAAAAAAAAAAAAGAAGAAGGTCATCGCCCAGCCACTTACCCAACAGTGAATGGATGAGCCTGCTTTGGGGTGACAGGGTTATGTGCTCACTCATAACTGAAACATCTAGATCCGGGTAGTCAATACTATAGGGCCTAGGACAGCATCTCCATCCTCAAGCTGAGTTCCTCAGGAGTTTACCCTTTCCAGGAAAAAAAAGAAAGAGGGAACCCTCAACAAACAGCCGGTCCCAGGCAAGCCTCTCTTCATTGAGGGGAGCCTTGGTTAAGCCAAAGTCCAGCTCAATACCTGCTCGTTAGCTGCTAGAAACTATAGCCGAGCCTACCTTCACTTCAGGGAGCCTGAACCATCCATAGGCAAGAAACATATGGTTAAAATATTCATTTTAATTATAGTACTCTCTGTTTCTGCAGTGCAAGGAAAGATCATCCATGGGTCCATCTATAAGTAGGCTCTGCCTTCTATCAAACCTGTCCCTGGGAGCTGGGGAGATTAGCCTTCCTCCCATAGCTTCTTGGCACTGAACTGAGCTTTTGAACTCTTTCTCCACTCCCAACATCATTTGCAGGTGCAGTAGGGCAGCACTACTTGAGTCCATACTAATTCCTTAACCCCTTCCTGCTTGGTGTGGGCTTTGTACACCCATCACAGGGACTTGATTATAGATAGCCAGCAAGAAGACAGCTGTGAGGAAGATGAGTTTTCAACTGCTCTCCTTTCCTACTCTTAGTTTAGGCTCAAAGTGATGAGGCAGGAACAGTCTCAAGCATGCAGGATCATTGACAGCAGCCAGACCAGATTCCTAAGTAAAACATAGTTTCATGTCACTTAATACAAAATGGAGTACTGATGACATTGATAGGAACAGAAGGCAACTGAGGACAGCTGGTGAGTGAAGCCCTCACATGGACACCTGATGCCCATCAGGAGAGGGGTTGCATCAGCAAGACAACAAGCAGAAAGAAACCCTTGGTTAAAATATTCATTTTAATTACAGCACTTTCTGTTTCTGCAGTGCATAGAAAGATCAGTTTAATTCAAAGACCTTCAGAGAAGAAAGTGGCAGAGTTCAAATTTAGATCATTGTAATTTGCACTCCTATTCACTCCCTAATAACTGAAGCTTAGTGTTCTTGTCTCCTTTCAAAAATACACGGGCTTGCATATATTAATATTAAACTCTGACAATAGCATCACCTCCCTTCTTGGTTGATTAATCTTTATCTCAGAAATTAGATGTCAATCTTCTACTAATACAGGGAAGGAGATAATGGAGCCTTTAGAAAATTTGACACAATATTCTAGTTATCCTTACTTTGCACCCTAAATACCTTCTCTCCTTTTGGTCTGTCTTGGCCAGCTGTTGTATTACAAAATGAATCCAGCTACAACATGTGAAAGGGAACAACCCTGCCCCTTTTCCACAAAACAGGGAAAACTCAGGCTATGCCTCTGACAGTAACAGAAGCAAGTAAATCCAAAGAATATAAATTAAACTAACAGACATATGTTTTTCAAGCACACAATAATAATTAATGAAACTTTGTATTTATATAATTATTTTCATTCAAGAATACCATATCTCCTTTCACACATGAAGCTCATTACACCTGTGCAAGATTGGATGAAAAGAACTTTATGTATTTATAGGTGTGAATAGGTTAAAGATGCCCAAATACTTAATCAAAAGCATGTAGAGAGAAAATTATAAATGGCATTTATCAAACTATCTAAGATATTGACTGCTCAGCTTGTGAATCATCTTTACCTTTTTTCATTGTTAATATAATATTCGAGTGATTCAGAGACATCAACATTATCTCCTCTGTTTCTGTATTATGAAATTCAGTACAGTGCAACTTTCACATGGGGCCAGCGTACCTTAGAAAGTTTTGTATCATTTTATAGAGAGCCTATTCTGCAGGACTTGGAGTTTATCCTTGTAACTCCTGTATTACCTCTAGTATTTCTTCAGAAAAGACATTTCTCTGTATCAAGGTTGGCTATCAAGTACAGGTAAATTTGGCCTCTGGAGAAAAGCCCGTAACTTCCCGTCCCAATCCCTGCTGCAGAAGGAGTGGTGAAATTCTTTAGTACACTATTTATTTCACAGGACTCTGAAGTAATTACTTGAAGGGACAAGGCAATCTCATTATTCACCAGACTGCCTCTCTCTTTCTCTTTATTTAGCAAGTTAACAATTTCCCTGTTTTACTTTTTCATTCATAATAATTGGCCAAGAATGTAATATGGCCATTTCAACTGATGTGGCACTTAGCATCTGTTAATGTCTCTTTTGAGGCAGCTCAGGGAATATGAGGATTTGGAGGCCTGTAACTGTATCTGTTACAATGTGCTGATATTTCCTTACTGTAAGCCGGCGGGAGCTTCGCGCCGGTCGCGGCGGCCCTTCCGGGGGCCCAGCCGCTCGGGAAGGTCCCTGCACCTTCCTAGAATAAGCGGGAATTAGCCACAGTGTCGATCGCCCCGGCCCCTTGGCAAGGCGGGCGAGCAAGCAGTCTCGATCGCCCCGGCCCCTTGGCAGGGCG
>ML675609.1:39915659-39964943 GCA_007922155.1 Mesoclemmys tuberculata | reverse complement strand
AGCAAGCAGTCTCGATCGCCCCGGCCCCTTGGCAGGGCGGGCGAGCACGGAAGCAGTCTAGCGCCGGGTTGGAGGAGGGGTTGTGCGGGTATCCGAGGTCAAAGGGACAGGGGGAGGGGGACGCAGGCCCACCCGACTCCACTGCGTCCCAGCCCAGGGCCCTAACAGTGGCAAAGGCGTTGCCACTGTGCCGGCGGGGTCCTCCCGCAACACACCAGCGGTGGCAGGCCCTTGGCCGCAGCCCCAGTTGGAGCTGCCCCCTGGGCTACTTCCTCCCCACCAGTCCCGGGTACCTCCTTCCGTGGGCTCCGGGGAATAGACGGCTCGGGGAAGGTTGAGTAGGCCCTCCTCATCGGCAGGTGGGAGGTCGGGGAGTCCTTCAGCGAGGGGCAACTCCTCCAGGTCGCAGGCCTCTGGGGGTACTCCGGCGTCAGGTAGTTCCTCCAAGTCAGGGCCCGCCTCGGGGGGTGCTGCGGCGGGCAACTCGTCCAGGTCCGGACCCGCCTCCGGAGGGGGTTCCCACCCCAGTGGGTCCCGGGGCTCGTCCCACTCCCTGGTATCCGGGGGTCCGACCCAGTCATCCGGTCCAGAGCGGTAGGGCCGCTCCCAGCCCCTGAGTTCCGGAGAGGCCCTACGCTGAGCCTTGGTCCGGCGGGGCTCCGGCAGGGGCTGCAGCCAGCTTGAAGGCATGTCTGTCCTCGCTGGCCGTCTGCCCCTTACTGAGCAGCGGGCCCTGCCTTTTAACCCCTTTTCCCTGGGGGAAGTCCCGCCCTCCACGGAGGGGATTGGCCAGTCGGCTGGGCCTATCTCAGTCCGCCTCCGGGGTTGACGGGCAGGCAGGGGTTTTAAATCCTGTGGCGGTTGTGTTTGGGGCGGTGGCCCTTTCTGGGGCCCAGCCGCTCGGGAAGGTCCCTGCACCTCCCTACACTTACGTATTTAATAGTTCCTTTTTAGTCCCATTGTGACATTAGTTGAATATGTAATCACTTCTCTGTTGGACGACCACCTTGCAGGCATCCCAAACCACTAGCAAAAAAAGCAGTTGTGTCTGCATTTTGACTGAAACCTTTTTGATCCATTTTTTAATAAACTGTGATGGGTGGGGAAAAGGGGTCCCAAGAGAACTGTAAAATGAATTACCAACATATACTATCTTTATTCCTGAGGTTTCTTGATGTTAGTTAAAGGTATCTCGGGGCAAACCGTTCTAAGTAATAATTCATAAATTTCTAATGGTTCATAATGCTTGTGATATAAAAATAATCTGTCCTATAAGGTTGGCAGATACTAAGATTTACTTTTCTCTTGAAGCAGTCAGCTGATTGTGATTGTTCTATAGATTTATCCAATAGATTAATTACTAAATCCTAAATCTGCTCTTGACTTGTCCAATGAAATATATAAAATCCAAGACCTGAGCTATTGTATATTAACTCAAGAGTGCCTTATCTGAATACATTTAAAATGTTTAAGTAGTCTTTCTTGATGGGCCTTTCTTTGGATCTGACTCAGAATTTATCACCACATAAAATAATTCATTTATATATACAAGGCAACAGTCAAAATTTATTTTGGTAACTAAAAGAACAATTTCATTTGCTGTCAGTAAGTAACAAGAACAAAATAATCAGGAATCAGCTTTTGTCATTTACCTCCAAAACCAAGATGATACACAGAATATAACTCCAACCTCTAGATACATAGTGCTTCCAGAGGGACTTCCAAAGTCATGAAAGGACACTAAGGCACTTCTATACCTCCTTGATCCTGGGGATGTCAGGCCAAGCCAGAACAAAGCACAAGTTAGAGCAGACTTAGGACTCACTGGCTTGTTACAGATGCCACAGAACCATTTTACTAGTCAGAAATAGCAGCTTCCTGGAAACACCCTTCTACAATAGGGGCAGTCAAGACAGAGCGGCATAGGAACTGCTATGCCAGCTGTATGCGTCCTCAGGATCCTTCCCCAGTATGTGTGAATCATTTAGTAGCCAGTTAAAATGGTTTAGTTGTTGTTGTTTGTTGTTTTAAGGCAAAGTGGCAGGAGCCAGGATCTGGCCCAATATTTTATCTGTCAGGAATCTCTCATGACTATAGCTCTATCCATATATCTGATTAATTGCCAATTCAGTAACCTTAAGCCAGTATAAATATTCAAAATGCATTTTTGTTTAATATGTTTATAAATTGTAAACCCACTATATGTATATTAGTAGTATTTCTAGGGTAGAAGTGATGGATACTTTTCTTTTCCCTATTTATTGACTTCACTGTCTGGAATTCTGCACTTTACCCTGCCACACCTGTGAGTATGAGAGTGTGACAAGAGAGACTCTTCATTTTTTCAGCTCATATATTCTGTTTCTTCTTTCTAAAATATTTTTGTAAAAATTGAGCACGAATTTAGAGTATAGATTTGCAGTGTAGCTATTCAGAGTGTGCTGGACTTAATTTTCTTACCTCTGAGCAGCTCTCTGACTATATTAAGAGACATCTGCTTCTTTCTACTTCCAAAACAAACCCTTAGAAGAAAGTACTATGCAGTGAATTCTATTGTAGCTGTTTCTATATTACTAGGCTGAGGTCTTAGTTGGAGAGCCTGGCAATTCAAGCATACATAGTGGTCAGAAAAAGCTTCCTAGTAGCAGCTTCTCCAAGAGACATTAAGATGATAGCAGTTACAGGGAATGTTGCATAAGGTAATGGCTCTACTAGACTACGTTTCATATATTCCTCCATCTAGCTGACGCTTGGTGCTATTAGCATCATGAAACATGGTGTCCTCCAAGCAAAGTAATTCTAGGAACCTGCAAATTGCCATTTAGTTGTTTCATCTCACCTACTGGATCTTTGGTATTATCTATTTTCTGTTCTAATGGTCCATTTTCTTTTAATTATTCTGCAGAATTGTTAGTGAACTACTGTGTATATCGAATTATTTCTTGGATTCAGGTGTAATGGAAGATGCTTTTTTACTGCTGTACATGGTGGGAGAGTTCAGAGAGACTTTTCCAGTTCTTAAATTGTTGTTTTCATTACATTTAGACACTCTGAATGAGGTTCTTTAAAATGCAGAGGTCACAGTGATGTGTGCAAAGAATCTGTGGATGTCTGATGTGTCCATCAAGTAAATAAAAGCATTAGGTTCAATAATGTTTGAAGATCAGGAGTTACATCTGAAAAAACATGCAGTTATTGAAAAACGAAGGAGGAACAAAAATTTGCAACACTAATTCAGCAAATGCCTTCTGCTGAGGACATATCCTTTCACCTAGAAGATTTTCAGAAAATGTAGCTAGAATAGGAAAGGAACTGAAGGAAAACAGGTGACAATGAACAACCCCAGCCCAGAGATCCATAGACTCAGAGGTCTGAAGGGACCATTATGATCATCTAGTCTGACCTCCTGCACAATGCAGGCCACAGAACTTCACCACCCACTCCTGTAATAGAACCCCAACCTACGACTGAGTTACTGAAGCAGCAGCTGCTTCAAAGAGGCTAAACCATTTATTTACAATAAGCTAGGGTTCCCTGGCATGTGTACTGGCCAAGGATCCATCCCCTACAGCTTCTGGGTATAAAACAGCAGTTCAGAATTAACCAAAAAACAGCCTTGTGGAAGAATAGCACATGACCATGTAACTAGAGACAGTTACATAATAAATAGGAAACAAAACTAATGTTTCATGGACAACCATAACTCTGACTTTTCGTAACTTATCAGTGCTTGATTTTTTTCAACCTTAATGTTCTTTTATGTCTTTTTAATGTAGTTTTATTATTACTATTGAGCCAAACTTCTAGTGTTCGGGGCTCATTGAGGAGACACTATGAGGAAGTTTGCACTATTGCTGTTCAGGGCTCCCATCTGTGAATTAATTTCCTGGAAATATTTAACTGCAGTTGAATCAATTTACAGTATTAGAGGCAGAGTCCGTGAAAAAAATAAGCATGGTAAGGAAATAAGAAGAAAATACAATTCTTTTCTGTTGCAGACTTTAATCTTTTTAATGGATCTTCAGCTAAACTCAGTGGGCTAGACAGCATCCAGCTGACTTTGAGGTTCACACAATGACGCATGGCATATTCAGATGTACTGAGTAAAAGACTTTCATAAGCTCCCTGGACGGGTTGCACAATACTAAGAGTCCCAGGACTCCCAAGCAGAATCAGCATGTCTGTCTCTTTCACCCTCTATGCTGTTCAGTCCTAGGCCCCCTAGGCAGAGGTCTCCTTGCAGCTAAGGTTCCAGCCGGTAGCCCAAACAATTCCTTTAAAAGGCTTGCATGCTTAAGGATAATCAGCTGGCAGCTCTGATCTCCAGGACTGAGAACTTGTACCCCCAATTCTGGGTGCAAAAGGTATTTTCCCTCTCCTATGAGGAAGTTTGGAAGCTCCATTCGCCACCTGAAAGAGATGTAGGATACATATACCTGCATTATAAGCACCACTTGAATCCAGGTAAAGGCATGTAGTACAAAGTGAATCTGGATCAGAAGAGGTACATAAAATAACATAGCTATGTAAGAGAATATACCCGTATTTTTACCCTACACATTACTGTAATAATCCTTGTACAAAGTAGGCCTTGTAAGGTATAATTTAAAAATTTATGATTTGCTGATCAATAATATCCTGGCAAAAGGCAGGTAGCAGCATTATATGTGATGTTACTGAAATCATGACCAAAAGTACGTTTTCTAGATAAGTCTGGGGAGTGGCCAAACCAGTTCCACAGAGACCAATGGTAAGCTGATGCCTCAGCCAGGTGTAAACAAATCTGATGAATCATTTGATCTGCTAAGTGACCATTCTTTGGCAGAAAATGGGGCAGGGGAAAAAAAATCTACATTTTAGCAAAGAAATAGCCTGGAGTTTCCTTCCACACACACTGCCTTGCTCCCAGGTGGAAATGCTTCTCAAAGGGAGACAAGACTATAAAAAAAGGGGAAGACACTCCTCTGTCTCTCCTTGCCCACTGCATTCACAGCACTTGAAGAGACAAAGGAATCAGCCTCTGGACTCTAGAGAAGGGTCCAGACCCAAGAGTTTGGTCGGTAATCTGCTGAAGCATGTTTGTTTTCTATTAGAGTCAAAGCAAAATTAAATTAGGCACCAGTAAGCATTTTAACTTCATTTTTCTTGTAACCACCTATCTTATAACTATAGTTGGATCTTATGCCTCAGACTTTTCTACTCACTTAAAATCTCTCTTTGTAGTTAATAAACTTCTTTTACTGTTTTATTTAATCCAGTGTGTTTAACCTGAAGTGACTGGGTTAAGTTAAGTACATATTAGTCCCTTAAAAGAATAACAGACTCAATATATTTGTACTGTCCAGGAGAGAGCTGAGCAGTACAGAACCTATGTTTCTGGTGGGCAGTCTGGGACAGGGAGTGTGTTGGGTTCACGCTGTGATAATCTTTAAGGGTGGTAGAAGCCGATGCATGGCTGGCTGACTGCAGCATATACAGACATAACTGGGAGTGAGTTACATGCTGAAGGCTGTTTGTGAGTAGTGCACATTGGAGTCTACAGCAGTAAGGCATTGTAAAGGGCACCCCAGGTTACAGAGCAGGGTTACACAGATATTCAATGGTCTGTATTGTAACCTAGTATGTGACCATCTGGTGCACAGATTTGATTTTGTATAATGCAGTCCTGAATGTCCCTGTCTAAGGCTACCCCTACCTGGGGTGCCCTCCTGTGGCAAACAATAGAACACCATGCCCATCTGCCTCAGTTTCCTCTTTATACGGGCCATGCAAAGGAATATTAGTCTCTCACAGAAGCAAATTCAGACCCTTTATATTAAGTGCCACAATCTGCAACCTCCTAAGTAAAACAAGGTTACAATATAGCAACTCTTCCATGCCACAGGTCACCATTCCCAGATCACCCACCCCAGATCCACTAAACACTATAGCAGTTCCATTAGCCCCTATTCCAGGCCACTTCCTTGAGAGTTCCACAACCTGTTTTGCTCCTATGAGTTCTCTCATAACCCTAGTCAGGGCTCCCAGGAGAGGGCTCCCTACAGTGTTTCACTGCCCCAGGCCTCCTCCCTTTGTGAATCCTACCCCTGTTCAGAGGTAAATCTCCTCCCAGGACCAACCACTTGTTCCTGGGATCCTTCCACAGACCTTTCCTCAAGTCTTCTGCCAGAGGGTATAAAAGATAATAGCAGAAAAAGGTATAGCCTGATCCAATGACTGGAAGTTGAAGCTACACAAATTGAGACTGGAAATAAGGCGTAAATTTTTAACAGTGAGAGTAATTAGCTATTGGAACAAGTTACCAAAGGTTATGGTAGATTCTCCATCACTGACAATTTTTAGATCATGACTGGATGTTTTTTCTAACAGATATGCTCTAGGAATTATTTTGGGGAAGGTCTATGGCCTATTTCATGCAGGAGGTGAAACTAGATGATCACAGTGGTCCCTTCTAGCCTTAGAATCTATAAATCTAAGAGGGCTCTCTGTAGCTTTACACTCCCCAGGCCTCCTTGTCTGTGAGTCCTACTCCCATGCCTCGGGATCTCGGTCCAGAATCAACCGCTTGCTTCTGGGCACAGGTTACACTGTTCACATTGGTTCTTCCCTGCATTCCTAGGCAAAAGCCTTCCTACAACCTGGCAGGATGCCCTAGCTCTAGCCCATGTTCCCAAAAGTTTTCCACATAACTCATTATGAGCAGCTCAGGTCCTGGTCTCCTGCAGCTCTTCCTCTCAGGCAACACCTGGGTACTCAAGCAGCTCCCACTTGCCCCCTTCCTGCATCTTTCAGGCAGCACTCACCTGCCCCTTTTCCTAAGGGCCCAGGTGATCTCTGAAGCCTAACTGGGGTCAACTGATCAGTCACAAGTACACTGGCTTCTTCCCTCTTAAAAGGGCCAGTGTCACCCTCCTATAATCCACCATCCTACCACTTGTGCTACTACAGCAACCATTTTATGGCTTCGTCTTCCCCAAAAAAGTGATTCTCCAAAAGTATTGTAAACCCAAATGCAACTAATATGTGACTGATATCCATGCCATCTGTGAGGTAAATGACTAAAATAAATTCCCTGACAAAAGTGTCCAGATTTCCAACAGTCCCTAATTAAGCAATTTCTCTTGCTAAACCCACAGAGACAGTCATCTAATAAACCAAGAAGTAACAAAACACCTGTTTTACACCCTCAAGTTCTTAGGCAAGTTCCAAAAATAACAGGCCGCAGCGACTCCAGAATTAAGGTTGAAGCTGGCTGCTCTTTCTAAATCCTGCTTTTAAACTGCCCCTGCAACTTCAGCAGATACAAACCCATCTTTCTGAAATTTCACATGCTGCATTTCTGCCCTGGCTGGAGTCTTTCTGAGATGTTTGGTTAAAAATCACAGAGGAGATTCAAAGATAGTGTTCTGAAAAATGTGCCTGTCTGGTATTTTTGGTATACTGTCTTAACTTTTAAAATGTCTTTTTGTTCATTTCCCCTACAAAAGGACTTGACATACAAACTCACAACAGGTTTCGTTGGCCTTGCTGATGTTAAATACCTTTAATAGTTAAGACGATGAAGGAATGAGGGGAGAAGAGTTTGTTTTTAAATATTAAGAGTTGTTTAAAAAATCATACAGACGTATAAGTTATCAGTATCATTCACACATGCATACACAAAACCTTGTGGTGGTTCAAGTATGTTTTCTCTGCACAAGCAAGTGAATCCTGAAACAATACCTGTCTCCAGCCATTATTCCACTGCTACCATACATATGTGCCAATAGTGTTTCTAACACATTCAACTTAGTTTTAATAATAGATACCCCCAATGTTGTTATATTGGCCAGATCCTGAGGGCAAAGGAGCTCCTGGACCTCCCATTGAGTGTTATTAAGGTAGAACATGCATACCTGAGCTCCACATATGCATTTAAGAACTTAATTTGTTTGAATATCACTGTGTTAACAGAGAGTGGTAAAAGGTAAAGCCAATTACAGTTCAAATCCTTTGCCAGCAGTGCTGACGACTTCAGAAGATATCTATGGAGAAATTCAACAGAGTGGTAAATTTAGGAACAGTCTTTATTTGCATTTTGCAGAGCAAACTCAAGATAACCATAATTCTTTCACTTCATCTTTGCCCCTCTCAAAGCCCTGCTGCTAATCAGAGATCTTCTCTTCACTGTTACAAAAAGATGAAGTACACATCAGCATTTGTAGAACTGTATTGTAAAATCCCAGTGGGGACAAGACACTATTTTTAAATAGTGTTTAAAGTAGTATTGGGCCTGATTCGTGATTTTTAAATAGTTTAGGGTTGACAACTTAATTTCTATGCAAGCAGATATCAAGGAACACATGTGCTTTAGCACTGGCTCTAACATATATTCCTTCTGTTGCCTTAGGAAGGTTATTTAACCTCAGTGCTGCAGCCACCCCAGCTGCAGAATGAGAATACTCACTCACAGGAGTGTTGTGAGATTTCATTATCCAGCTGCTATTTGTAAAATGCTTTGAAGAGGAAAAGGGAGGGAGAGGAATGGGGGCAATATCAATAGGAATCCAGTAGCCAGGCCATTAATCCTGTGCTGGGGGTAGGCAGGGAGGGAGGGTGCACATCTCACAAATCTTGTGAAACAGTCTTGGAATGCTTCTTGCTTGTGGTGACAGCTGAAGCAGGACCTGTTGGATGTATCACTGTACACTGTATCACTGTATCACTGGAGCTAATATGATAGAGTGGCTGCAGGACCTGTTGGATGTATCACTGGGGCTAATGTGACAGAGTGGCTGCAGTAGACCTGCAAGGCTATATAGGTTTGGTGGCCCAGTTCAAAAATCAAGTCACACTCCTCTAGCTCTAAAGGCTTTCCAATGCAGAGAGGTATGTGAGCTGAAAATCTGCCCTCTCCCCACCTTTGTAGCTGAGCTGAGGAAGAACCAACAGAAATGGGAAGAGAGCGCTTGGAAAGTAGATAGGACAGAATTGAAACTGTATTAAATGCTCTTTGGAGAAGAAGTCAAAGGTAGGGTCCTGTGCCATCAGAACCAAGGTGACCACTTTCCTTATTCACTAGGTGCGTGTATTGTTAAAAGACAATAATTAGATACCAAATTTTAAATAATATTTTAGTGACCATACAAGTAACAGCTCTTCTGTATCCATTGTTAAGCTGTATTGAACTCTTAGCTATGTTGGTGATAGGTGACTTCAAAACACCTACAGTACAGTAGACTATATATGGATCGATGGATTGTCTAATTCCTGCAGAACAGATGCTAGTTTACATGACAGCTAAATCCCTAGATATAGGTCTCAGTCACAAAATTCAGTTCTGGGTTAGGATCCAGAAAATCATGTTTTACCACCTTTGTAAAGAGTTTTGAGGACTATGGACAGAAAAACATTGTATAATTGCTAAAATGTTATTTTAATAAATAATAATAATACAATCTCCATCTCCCAAGCATTGGGAGCCTTCAGATGGGGCCTTGGTTCTGGCTTATCTTTCCTACAAATCAAAATACAATCAGGTACCTTACTGAGAGATCTAAACAATTATGTAACTAACAAGGCAAGGTAGGAAACCCCTGCAGTGTTTGGAGCTTAATGAAATGTTTAATATAATTAAGTTCATATTTCTCTGCTCATGTTCTGAGTAAAAACCATGTATTGTGCTGGAGTTGCTAAAGCCAGGAAGGTAGTAGATAGAAATAAGTCTATTTAGTAATGAAAAATTAATCTTCATATGTTTGAAATACTTAATTTAGAGAAAAGGTCACCCTAAAAAAACCTACTTGTCTTCCATTTTCAGATCTTGTGTTCCATGTGCAATACATCCATCAGCAAGAAAGAGATTATTTGACCTCTGTAGCTGATGTTCATTCTGTAGGGAAAATATAAAGATATAGAATTATATCATCAGATGACTTTAAATAAAGCAAGCTATACATAAAGGAAATAGTGAGGGTTAAATCCAGGCTCTGATAATGTCTGAGGAAGTTAATCTCATTGCAGGTTGCTGACAGGCTAGGTTATCATGTCTGTAAAACACATTATACATGATTTCACCAAGGTATAAAACTACAGTGGCCTCTGAAAAGGACACACTAGTAATAAGAGGGATACTGAATCTTTTCTGGTCTTTTTCTGAATCTCTTTCCTCTTGCTGGAGTATTAGCCAGGAATTACTTATTACTTCCCCATACACTCATCTTTCTTCTTCTCATCAGGTTCATTTAATCTGTTGCTTCAGAGACTCTCCTTACTCAGTCTTCAGCTGAGTCTGCCTTATTACTGGAAAAAGGAGAAGGCAAGTTAAGGGTTAGTAACTATTTTAGTAGTAACAGCAAAGTTAGTGTGTCTGGAGACAAGAACAGGGAAAACTTAGGCGTCAGGACTTATGGGTTCTATTTATGCCATAGCTGGCAAGATTTCTCTTTCACCCACAGAAGTTGATCCAATCAAAGATATCCCTCACCCACTTTGTCTGTCTAATATCCTTGGACCAACTTTCCTGCAATACCAGTGCAATAGACTGTGATACTAAGCAACTCATATAATTGCTGTCATTTAGTTTCCCAATCTGTAAAACAGGAATCTTATGCTCTTCCCTGTCTCACAGGTGTACTGCAAGTCTCCATTAATTAATGTTTGTATATGCTCAGAGATCCTTGGAGATAAGGGGAATCTTGAGTCGGAGTTATTTTACATCTATATTTGGCACTGGTACAACCACTACCGGAATGCTGTATCCAGTTCAGGTGTCCACAATTCAAGAAGGATGTTGATAAATTGGAAAGGGTTCAGCGAAGAGCCCTGAAAATGAATAAAGCATTAGAAAACATGTTTTATAGTGATAAATTCAAAGAGCTCACTCTATTTAGATTAACAAAGAGAAGGTTCAAGGGTGACTTGATTACAATCTGTAAGTAACTACAAGGACAACAAATATTTAACAATGGGCTCTTCAATCTAGCAGAGAAAGATATAACACAATCCAGTGGCTGGAAATTGAAGCTAGACAAATTTAAACTGGAAACAAGCATTTTTTTAAAAAAACAATGACAGTAAGTAACCATTGGAACAATTTACCATGGGTCATGGTGGATTCTCCATTAATGACAATTTTTAAATCAAGATTGAATGATTTTCTAAATGATAAATTCTAGGAATTATTTAGAGGAAATTCTATGACCGGTTTTATACAGGAGGTCTGACTAGATTACAATGGCCTCTTCTGGCCTTGGAATCTACAAAGGTGTGAGGCAGAGTGTGCACAACAGCATCTGAGCCAGCACTCTGGTCACTGAATCTTTAATTACTCTAGGGCAGACCTTATTAAGGAAAGCTGTGCTGAAATGATGGATGACAACTAAATGATGAAGACAACTAAAAGGCTAATTGGGTTATTAAATGGACGATACAAAAGTCACAGGAAGGAAATGGGAAAAGGGGGAAGCGAAGTGAGTGTAAGCTTTTCCTCTGCTCTCCTCCCCAATTGCCTCAGGAAGGAAGGGGTCCCTAGGACTGTGGGGTGAAGCTATATAGGGCGTAAGGGTTGTATTACAACTAATATTGTAAATAAACTACATTTAGGTGTTTTACCAGTGTAAAAAGCCTTGGAGCTGTTTGTGGACTTCAGCAAAGGCAAGACCCTGCCACAAGGCACCATTAAATACAAACCACTATTATTGCTAAATATACAAATAATACATTAAAACAACATATGCAACACACTACAAATACTGCAAAATAAAATACAAATGTATCTAGTATGCCATCAACTTATATAAGAGAATGTTAAGGAAAGGCCTAAAATCACCTCACAGCTGCTTCCTCAGCACCCCTCACCCCGTGACCTGACATTGCTTTGCAGGCATCCTGACCCAAAAGACTCTCCTTTAGCTCATGGACCCTTAAATCAAACAATCAAATCAATTCTTCTTTGGTTCAGCAATACCCATCCTTGGGGCTGGGTTTATAAAAACAACAAACTCATTCCCAAAACAAAGTTCTCAAGATACCCATCAAGTACATACTCCCAGTTTTTCTCACTGGGGGCTGTCCAGACCTCCCCTACCTGAAATCTGTTCCCTGAAAACTCAGGGTTCCCTGCTCGAGTCTACTTGCTTCCCACTGTCTTCCCCTGCATCCCATCCCTAAGGATGCTGAACTGCTCTAAGCACGGAAGGACTTCCACAGAAACCACAAGCTGAGACAGTTAAGCACAAAGGTTCAGAATTTCTGAGTCCTATTCCAACTTTTGTCATTTTAGTATTGTTTTACATTTACCTGGCATACCCATTGGTGTTGGTTACAGGTGTTAAACAACAATCCTCATGCTCATCCAGTTTCTATCTTAG
Source organism: Mesoclemmys tuberculata (assembly GCA_007922155.1). Taxonomy (NCBI): domain Eukaryota; kingdom Metazoa; phylum Chordata; order Testudines; family Chelidae; genus Mesoclemmys; species Mesoclemmys tuberculata. The sequence goes on along the minus strand of ML675609.1, from coordinate 39,952,593 downwards.
ATGTAGAATGAGTTAATCCATTTTCCCTTGCCAGCAAATATAAGCTATTGACAGAACACAGGAGTTCTGCCATAGCTAGTGTCAGTGTCCCTACATGGGAGTCCTGGAAGCTTATATAAATCATATGGTAAGTATATCTTTCCTCTTCAGTAAATACAGGACTTCAGGCAATAGGTTTGTGAATCTAGCAACTATCAGAAGCATTATATTCACTTTTAAATGCAAAACAAACAAATAAAAAACCTAAAGATCTATGTTAGTATACCCTAGGGAAATTTCTTTCAGACCTCAAACTTCAAACCTAGGTATGTTAACAAGAATCCCTGTGATTGTCATATTTATGGCCTGAGGTGTAAATGGTAGATGAAGCTTTTCAATTTTGATAAAACCACACATTTTACACAAGTTTGATAACACTTTTTCAAATCCATTCATAATGTAAATCTCCCAGGGTTTTGGTTCAGCCATTTAATTATTTTGCTAATCCCTGGGTTGAAAAATTTAATTTTCCTCAAAATGATTTGAGGAAGAGATCCAGTTATACCATTCAGCATGATACTTGATCTGAAGTTGTCATTAAGACAGGGTGTAAAGTTTCCATGTTCAAAAGTCTGCACTGTAATATTTCTGTAACATCAATTCCACTTACTATGATTACAGTTGATTTCATAAGATGTTTCTTGATGTTGTCCCATGAGTGAAAATAACATTTATTTTCCTTATCCTCTGGAACTGTAGAGATCAATGGTTTCTAGTAATCTTTACAGGATGTTACCATGTTGTTAATACTATAGCACTTTCACATGAGGAAATGACTAAAGAGGAACTGTCTGCTGAAATATATGTAAGACAGAAGCCTCATAAACATGAGTGAGAAATGCACATTTTACCTTTTCCTATATAGCTTCTAATATCCTTGCAATAATACTGAATTTCTTCCACAGTTTCATGGAGTTTAAGGCCTTAAAAGACCATCAGATCATCTAGTTGGACCTGCAGATCGCATCAAATCTGACCCAAGTACCCCTATACTAAGCCCAATGACTTCAGTTAAACCAAAACAGTTTAGGTTTCAGGAGTCTGTCAGGCACCACAGGTGGAGACTAAGTGAGACCAATCAATGCCCGAGGCCCTTGTAATGGCAGGGAATCGATTAGGTGAGATATGCCCAGATGATCATTGCAACAATCCATCGATAAAACTATAGAAACCTAGGAATTGGCACCTTTGGTTGGACCCAGGGTCCAGCTAGTCCATTATCCTGTCTCCATCAGTGACTAATACCTGATGGTTTAGAGGAAGGTATAAGAAACCCCGCAGTAAAGAAAACAACCTATCCCCCTATCTTCGTAATCCTAACTGGCTAGAGATTGGTTTATGCTCTTAAACAAACATTTTATATTCTTTCTGGGCAATTCTTTCTTTTAAATCTTGCTATTGTGATTCTGAACATTCTTGCTATTCATATAAATTTCAACTGCATTATTAACTCTTGCCGAGATCTCGGTTGCAGTGATATGCTATGGCAAGTGTTCCACAGGCTAACTGTATTTTGCTAAAAAGTATATCCAGTTTCACATGAGTCATTTTTCAGGATGTACAGTATTAATTTTATTATTCATTTTACAATCAGTATTATTATTTAAGAAACTTTACCTTCTCTTGGTTTGCTGTGAGAAACCAGGACTCAAAACGAAACTCAACCAAAACTGGCATTTGGTTATCTCAGTTTAAGCTCAAACCTATACACCACCCTACATTTTACCTGATTTCTACCTAAGCCAAATCCTTAAACTGTAACTAGCTTGGGTCCACTCAAAACTTGGCCTACTTCTCTGGGGCTAGTGACTTCCCCTTTGCTACCCTGCCCTTCCTTAAAAGGGCAGGGCCTTTTTATATGGCTGACCTCACGGCACCTGAAACAAACCTTTTGCCTTGTCATTTCTGCAGGCCAGGCTTCAGCCTTCTCTACTCTAATCACCCCTCTTGGGTTAGCCTTCACCCTGTAGCCTCTCCTTCTTAGGTGACCACGCTACACACAAAACATATCACTGCCTCTCTTATTCTCCCCACAGGATGGGCTCTTTTGGACTTCTTTCTTTTCCTGCTTTCTGGGTGAGACTTCTTGTCCCTATACAGGTAGGAGCTCTCTTTTTAGGTGTTCCTGTCACTCACAGGCATAGCATTACCTTCGTTGGGTCTCTGGCCTCCTGGACTGGGTACCTCTTTTTCCCTCTTGCTCTCTGTGGCCTCTGACAATTTCCTCCCACAGGAGCTTAAATAAATACCACTGCTGTTCAGTCAGTTGTATCAATAATTTTGCTGGTATACCTGTCTCTGCTGGTTCTCCGACACCTGCCTCAACAGGACTTGGATCCATCCCTGCTGTTTGTCATCCCCTTTCTGCAGGGGTGGCGACTCCAGAATCCAACCTGGAAGAGTATGAGGGCCCTCTGCAAAAAAAAAGCATCTGTGTACTGTGGCTCCATTGTCTATTTTCCTTTTTCTTGCCTGCTGTAGCCTTTTTCACTCCCCTTCTATCAGTGTCGACCATGTGCCTGCATTCTCCATCAGTTGTCATGGCATACACTCACCACAAGCAGCAACTCCTGATGGCCAACCTGGGAATTAGCTTGGCCAGGCATGCATTCTCCCTCTCACGGTATCTTCCCCTGTCCTTTCTCACTCTGCAGTCATGCTAACTCTCAGATCTGCAGTCACCTCTTCATGGCTTGGCCCTCTGGCCACATCACTAAGTTCCTCCCCTACATGGAAATTAAAAGTCTTTCCAGACGCAATAGCTGGCTGGTGTCTCCAACACCTTTGCCACTTCCCAGTGGCTGGTAGGGGAACTCAGGCTCACCCTCTACCCTGAGTTCCAGCCCAAGGACCGAATAACAAGCAGCCGATGTCTCTGCACAGTCTGACTCCTTGCTGCTTTTTCCCTGGGCTTCTTCCTACTCATCTGGATTCCCCTATCTCTGTGCTTGCCAGACTCCCAACTCCCTCCATGAAGGAAATAACTTCAGCCTCCTTGCTGCTTACCACTACTGGGCTTTATACTGGCCCCATAGATAGAAAGCAGCAGGCCAAACTCCAAAGTGCAGGCAATGCAATGAATTTATTGGGGCTAAACAAGCAAGCATAAAACCATAGCTCTTCATACCAGTAGAACTTCCTTCCCCCAACCAGAGCACTATATACCCATAGAGCTCCCTCTCCCCTTCCTTCTTCTTGGTAGGCTTTGTTATACATGTAGTGCCTGCCCCGGTCCCACCCCTTAACATTTATGGTCATATTCCGTTTTGGAGGGTCTTAAATCTAGGGACTTTGATACCACCTCTTTTGTACCCCATGGGAGGGGAGAGGTAGGGAAGAAGGTTATGTTTTGGCCATGGTCACTTTTATGGCCTTTTAATGTTTCTTTCTCACACCTCCCTTTATCCCCCTTGCTTCTCCCAATTGGTAGCTTGACCTTGCTTTGGCATATGTCTTAAAGAGGAGTCAGCGCTATCCTTCATTTGTACATTCATACATCAAGCCCCCCACTACACCTCAAAACATTTTAACTACATCCCTTATCTCTTCTCACAGTAATAACCCATGTATTGGTAGGCAAGAGTAACACACCATGTCTTTTTTCTTTGTTTATATGTGTATCTTGAAAACCTTAGCTTTCAAGCAGGCAAGCAGACCCAAAAGCAGGCCCAGAATACCATCTCAGGCAGATACACAAGCTTAAATACTTACACAAATCTAAATTTATACAGCTAATCCTAACACCTCTTTCACCCATGTGTAGGGGTTCAAAAACAGTTGGCTCAGCTATAGTGAAAAGACCTCTACATTAGTCGGATGTTGGAAATGAAAACCATGAGTAGATGTAAGGATGGACACAGATGGCAAATACTGTGTTCCCTCTATGAGAGGCCAACACCTACTCGGGTACCTTGAGGATCACTTAACTGAGGTCCATCTCTGTGAGTTCACTAGTTAATTTTATGACCACTGACTTCAACTGATTATTGATTTCAATGGGTTTGGGATCAGGCCCTAGCCTTTATCCTTAAATATATGTATTATCACAGATAGTAACTGAGAGATAGAATCTGCCAGTTGTACCCACATGGAGTAGTACCTTACTCCCTCAGTAATCCCAGTGAAATCAACATGATTATTCATGGATTAAGAGACAGGGTGACTAAGGGCATCAAAATTGAACCCTGAGTGGACACAGATTCCCAGATTAAGATAATTTCAAATGTAATACAGGAAAGTAGCATTCTACAAAGAGAAACAAAGCCCAAACATATTTAAAAAAATAAAAGATTTGTGTTTTAATTAATCAAGAAAAGGACAGCCACACTCCCACTTGCATTTCATTTCAGTTCTTTTCTTAAGAAGATGTTCTATTTATATCATCAGGACGTAAAATCAACACTATGTACAGAATATATAGGCATTATGTATAATGATCATGTACAGAAAAAGGAGTACAAGAGGCCCTGCTTGACTTGAGGAGAAAAAAATTGATGTTCCATTCACAATTACTTTTTTCCCTTTTTCCATTTAGCAGTGCTGTAGATGTTTTGCCATAACCATGTACGATAGAGTCTATATGGAAGACATTCCATTGTATTGTATGATTTCATTGTGTTTTATTGCTTGCATAAGGCAGAGTTTGACTTATCTGGCAGATGATACATTTAAGGGTGCTGCCATTAAATATATTTTCAGTCTTTAATGATATTCAAAGTTTGAAAAGTTGTGTAAAGGAATTAATATCAAAAAGTGTACTTCCCAAATAACAATCAACCTGAAAACACACTGCACAACGTTGTCATACTGAGCACTGCAAGAAGCAGCAATAATTAAAGAACAGAGAGGACATCATGCCCCTTTGAGCTACAGCTGAATACTCCAGGAACTCATCATCACATCAATATTGGAGCTGCAAGATTGTAACTAAACAAAATATTGAAGGTGAGTGATAGAAACAGCACCCCAGACCATAAGGAATGTCAATAGGAGCTCTCTGAAACCTTTATTTACATTCTGCATACCTGCTTCAAATGTAAATGCTGATAATGAGCAGAAGCTGATTAAACTGTACAAATGCATATTCATGAAATCACCTGGACGTTCATGTTAATTTTTTTCTGAGGATTGTGACTGTGTATGCATAACAAAGCTTTTCTGTCTTGCCAAGAATACTAAAAGGTTCCATCAAATGTAATAAAAGAGTTTCTAATTCGTTTTTTTCAAGTGAGAATTAAAGAGAGAGGTCAACCCCAATTCAGGAAAACAAAAAACTATTTTTTTTAAACAAAATGTAATACACTTCAGTTATTAATTTTTCAAGGCATTTTGAAGTTGACCTAGTCTACTGAAATATAATTAAACAGAAGTATCAAATTTGGGTAAAGGAAGGGAGCACTGAGCTTTAGTTATTTTAAAGAAATGTATTCTCAGTTAATGTTCACACAAACGGATAGCAGGGATCACTGAAATTCAGTAGTACAGTGAGTTTTTCTATAAAGGTGTTATTAGGGTGCCAATCATCATCATGGTTTATATTATCACCTCCTGAGGTAAACCATTCATAAAAGGACTTCAGGGAAGGGAATCTTTGTTAGGATCTGCCACTATCATCCCATTGGGGAAAATGGGGGAAATCCTCAGGAGACAGACCTGGCCAGTTTATAACGGCTCAGCGGGTGCAAAAGTGTCATAAAGCAACCATCAATCAGTTCCTGAGATTCAACATCGCTAGAGGCCACATAAATACATAAGTAGATAGATAGGAAAGTCTTAGCAGAAGTGAAGGTCATACAGCAAGAGTCCTGCATGGAAATGTAAGCCAGGTTTATGGCTTGACACAAAAAGAGGAGGAATGTTTAGTATTTAAGTTTCAACATTTCAATATGTTTGATAATCCAATAATATTATATTTAAATTCTGTGCAGTAAAGGGTTAATTATTTCAGTATGCACCTGAGCTGAAATGGAGTCCATGTGAGCTACTGCTTTCCTATTTTTCAGAAGTGTCTGAGAATGGACTGGGGATGATAAATAGTTGTAAATTGCAACTAATATGCTTACATGCACCTGTGATGAATTAGTCTGATGACAGAGCAGAGAGATAGGAAGCTCCCTCTAAGCTAGGTAGGCTGCACTTTTGATCTTTCACTCTTTAGAAACCTTTTCTTTTAAGCATTTCATTAATGAAATCTTGGTATGTGCTCAGTGATCTTTCAATACACAACACAAACCACCAATACCTTTTCGCAGCAAAATATCCTTGAATAATATTACAGATAGTGGACTTGATTCTGATCCCCCTTTCACCATTTTTACACCAGTGTAATTCCATGGACTTTAATAGAGCTACTCCAAAATATTTGTATTCAGATCTGGTATTATTTTCTTGCCTTATGCTGCACCCTGTTGTGTATTAGTAGTACTGCAAACTGCATGCCAGATGGGTTCTCACAGTGTGTTTTGCTACAGAGACAGACTATGAGCCTTGATGAAGCATATTTTTCCCCAATCATAATTTCACTCTGTTGGGTTAATTCTCCACTGACTTACAGCACATGCAATGCCATTGACATATATAGGATTTTAGTGGGCATAAATCAGCATGTGGGCCTCTTTGATCTAATTTCTAGCAGATAGATGTCTGAGGAAGTATCCACCTTAAACCATACAGAAGCCATGACATAACATTTAAAGATACAGTACTGTATTTTAAGGTAAATACTATACAGAGCCTTACACAATGACAGCTGCACCCCTTTGTTTTGTATTCTTCCCTTTATGAAAACAACCTAATATCTTTAGAATAACATACCTTTTACAGGCCTCCAAAACCAGTGTCTAGTGAACTGCAGGGGACCAGTTAAGATGTATTTATAGAGTTGGCTGGAAACTGAAATCCCTTCCAGCAAAAAATTACTCATTTTTGAAAATTATTTTGTCCCACAGAATCATGGAATCATAGAGGATAAGGGTTGGAAGGGCCCTCAGAAGGTCATCTTGTCCAACCCTCTGCTCAAAGCAGGACCAAACCCATATAATCATCCCAGCCAGGATGTTTTTTCAAGTTGGGCTTTAAAAACCTTTAAGGATGGAGATTCCCTAGGTAACCATTCCAGTGCTTCACCATCCTTCTAGTGAAAGAGTTTTTCCTAATATCCAACCTAAACCTCACCCACTGCAACTCGAGACCATTGCTCCTCGTTCTGCCAAACTAGGACAAAATGCCAAAAGCACAAAAGTTTTAGTGGGGTTCTCAACCTCTCTGGCAACCAAGAAGCAGACTTAGACTCATCTGCTCACTCACTTAGACTCATCTGCTCTCTGGGAAAGCTATCTGAAAGTGAAATTGAGAAGAGCCTTCTGGGGATTGGGGGAAGATGTCATTTTGATTTTCCCAGGGGAAAATTCAAAAATTTTTTGCAAAAATGAAATATTCCCACAAAACATTTCAATTAAGTAAAAAGGACATTTTCCACTGGAAAATCATTCCAACTAAAATCTGACCATTTCTAATATTTATCTGAATTAGCATGTTTAGTTTTTTATTTTGGGCAGAATGACAACGTTTGCTATCATTTCTGAACTATCTTCCAAATACTCATTACTTTACTAATGGTTTGTTGGAAAGAGAAGAATACATCCAAGAGTTTGACCTCAGAAAAATGAAGTAGCTTTTTATTTATCTTTTTGCTGTTCATTTTTCCTGAAGCTGCCCTTAAGTTTCTTAGTTTCTCTTTTCCTCCTTCATATGCATGGCTCCTGAACACATATGAAGTTATAATTATGTATATTGCAAGCAGCCATTTCTGAATAAACTATTTCAAGTACTCAGAACAGTAAACATGAAATCTGGTGAGCTATTTGAGATTTGGGGAAACTCCAGAGAATTTCTTTTCATGGAGGTTATTAAAGATACTGGTTATTTCTGGCTCACTCTTTCAACATCTTGGGATACTTTTCAATCTAGTTAAGCTATAATCCATAATTATTGAATAGAAATTGACAAAGGCCAAACAAAACTATCCTGAAAGATACATGCTCAGACACCAACAGGAATCCAAAGTCTTAAAAATAGGTGTTTTAATGACAAACTGACATCTACTATAACCCAGGAAGAATAATTCAATCTGAGGTTGATAGATAAACTTAGGAAGAGTCAAATTCACATGTATGATGAACCAGAACCTTATTATAGAAGGTCATCAAACAATTCAATAATTAAACTATTTTCATGCTTTCTCCCCAATTGTGTAATTTACAATTCTGGTATCTCTGCCAGAATTCCATTTGGAATGTCTATATTATGTCTGGATTTTAGAGAAATGCCAAACTGTCCAAAAATCATTCAGAGATTAGAGGTGACTGCACAGTCACAAGTAGAGTTGGTTCATACCTCATGCTCTCCCTTTCATTTTCCACAATTCATAAAGAGACTGGCTGATTGCATAAAATGCCTGTGAGCCAACAGCTTGATACAAAGCCCACTGACATTAATGGACAGACTCCCACTGAGTTCAGTGAACATGGGATGAGACCCTAAATCCTGCATTCCTTTCTTGAGCAAAACTTCCACTTATTTCGGTGGGCGTTTGGTCTGAGAAAGCTCCTCAGGGTTTGTCTCTAATGGCAAAAAACAAACGTACTCAGTAGCATGTTTTTACTAAAAAGGTGCTGAGCCGGATTCTGCTCTCATTGACACCTGTGCAACCTCGCTGAGTTCAAAGCGGGTGGCTTCAGTAAGACTGGCACCAGTGGAATTGTAAAAGGAGCAAATGAGAGCAAGAATGTACTTGTATTTTGTAATGAAATGACTTGGATACCTTGTTGCCTTGTATAGGAAGTAGTGCAGCCCAGTGGTTGGAGCAAGGAGTAGGCATCAGGACTTTTCTGTTCTATTCACAGGTCTGCCACTGATTCACTCTATGGCCTGGGAAAATTGCTTCACCTTTCTGTGCCTGACTTTACCCATCTCTAAAACGAAGGTTGTCTCTGAGTCAAAAGATGTGTTTGTAAAGCACTCTGAGATCCTAAGATGAATGGCACTCTAGAAGTGTCATGGTACAGTATTACCAGAATGTATGGCATGAAAGGGGATAAAATTCTCTTTGAACCTGTTATTATTGAAGTATTGTGGACAACTCCAGGCTGATTTGCAGAAGTGCTGAAAATGGGAGTTGCGGGTGCTCAGAACTTGAGAGAAACATAGTTGGTATTTGCCAGAGAGAGATGTTTTCTTCTAAACTAAAATAGAATATCCCTGTAAGAGGCATGATCCAGCCCTTTTGGAAATTAAAAGAAAAAAATTCCCATTGGCACAAGTGGAGCTGGATCAGGCTCAAAATATGCATATTTCCATTTGAAAGGAACATGCAAATTCCATCTGTTTTCCAGCCCCTGAGGGTAAATGCTATCTCTGTTTTGATTATTCAGTTTGTTCCCCTCCACTGTAATCTGCACTCAACTGCACCAGTTCACAAAATATAATATTTCATGACGGACCATTTATCAATCCCACACATGCCTCCGTTCCTATGGCACAGCCTTCATTTAGTATTATTTTTTCATTCTAAAGGAAACCTTATCACTCAATAGCCACAGCTGCTCTTTCTAATGCTCAGACAAAACTAAACGGTTCGGCCATGCAACGTAATCTAGCTAAGATATCACAACGTATCTCCCTTTAAATTATGGTGTACTCAGCCTGTTCTAGTTCTGAACAAAAATAAATAAATGAAATCATTGGCAAACGTTTTATGGTCAAATGCGTTTAGAGACATTAGAATTGAACATGTGTCAAAATGGCTACACTGGGTGAAGGAAGTAACCAAACCTGGTAAAATTCCTCCTTGTTACAGCAACGTATGTATAATACATAGAATGTAGATGACTCTATATCATTTATACAATTTATCCCTGGACTAGTCCCATATATGTAAGACAAATTTCAGTAGCACTGTACAAGACGTGTCTATGTGCCCACCCAGACCTATGTGTACATTTTATAAATAATACCACTAATACCTAGCTTTTAAATAGCACTTTTCATCAATAGATTTCAAAGTGTTGAGAAAGGAGGTCAGGATCATCATCCTAGTTCTACAGATGAGGAAACTGAGGCACCGAGGTGACAGCCCAGATCCACAAAGGAACTTAGAAGCATCGTAAAATAATTATTCAGTTTAAAAAATAAAAGTAATCAGATACTTGTGAACACGTCGTAATTATTACTTGATATGTATATTCAACAATTACAGTGTAATTACAGGGTTATTGCATGATTATTTGTGCCCTGTAAAGTGCATCTTGACTAGAAATATTTCATCTCAGTTGTAAAAGTAGATTACAAGAAAGATTTTAGATAACAGAGTGAATGTCAGGTCTTATTAATGGCCATATGTTTTCCCAAATAAGCTCAGTTATTATCGAGAGAAATACAAGACATGATCTAGTATGCCAAAATGGCAAGTTGTTATGTCTGGTTCCTGTAAAGTAGCAAAGCTGGCCCAGGAGACCTAGTCTTCTCATCTTCGCTAGTAATGGGTGAGGTGGAAACTTAATTGTTGAATGCAGCATAATTATTGCCATGTGAACGCTGTTGAGTGATTCGTTGCTGATTTACGTCAATTATTGCATTCCTGCAATCAAATAGACAGCTTTTGCCTCAAAAAGTGAACCCAGTCTGTTAGAAAGGGATATATGGATTTTATATGAATATTTATATGAATTTTTGAACTAATATACATTTCAGCCACTTTAATATATTTACATTTTTTCACTTCAAATCACAAGAATCAAGACTATAGAACTACCCTCTGGCAGTATTTTAAATTGAAAACCCTTAATATTTTGTGCTGTAAGTAGGAGCAAAAGTTTTCTGATGTACTCATATTAAAAAAATGAAACTATGAGAGGCAAGTTGACCATATTTTAGTAGGCTGTAGGCAATAGAAAGAGAGCTAATATGTAAAATACACTGTTTTGATGTAAATGTCAGTAAAAGCATAAAAACCTCAGTGTACCATAAATTACACAATAGCTACTCTACTACAAAATCTGAAACAGTATTTTTCAAGGATGTGCTGACTCCTCAAGAATATTTTCACCCCTATCCTGATGTCTTGTTCTGGACCTATCTTTCAAAAGGGGGATGCCATGTAATAAATAATTTTCTGTGCTTCCTGCTTCAATAGAGCCGATGTAATTTACATGCAGGGAAATCTTTGCATTTAAAATGGAAATAATTAGGAAGTCTTGAAATACACTTTGAATCAAATCATGGCCCATAACAAAACAAATATATTTTTGTGTATAAAAGCCCTCTGATTAAGTATATACCCTGTCATATACACAGATACATTTAACTACATTCAACTGTACAAAGTATGCATATATACTGTAACTAATCAATCATTCTTCATGAGGTTATTGATGTCATTACAAAGGTGTGGAACAGCAATAAGTAACCTGATCATCATGGGAATAGACCAGATTTTGTAAATAATGCAATCTTAGGGTTGGGTGAGATTAGTAGGAAAATGTGCAACTTCACACCCCTAATATTTTGATTTTTTTTTTCAATGAATTTGGGAGAGTGTTTTGTTTTTTTTCTGTGAAAACTCAAAAAGCACTTTTAGCTTAGGAGGAAGCAGTATGCAAAAGCCTCATGCGCTAGCCTTGAGAAGTACCTCTGTTCTGTTTCTAGTTCTGCCAATGACTAGCCTTAATAAGCACGCTTACATATATAGGAGTATGGTTTAGACATGGGTTCTAAATAACCCTGCTTCTGACAATCTAGCCGTGTGACTTTTGGAAACTGATTCACCCTCTCTAACCTTCAGTTTGATCTTCTGTGAAATGTGGAAAATTATATTTGCCTATTTCATATTTTAATAATCTTTTTAAAAGTGCCACACACAGTAACTGTAAAATATTATCAGCCCTACTAACTGGCAGTTAGTGCAGGAACACAGCCCTTTCCTGTCCCCCAGCCCATGTACAGGTACTCCTTCCTTTGTCTCCCAAGGTGAATGTTTAAATGTAAAGAGTTTTCAGGAGTTTAGAATCATCTAAATAATGAAAACTTTTTATACCAAACATCACTGAAAACTAGAAGTTGGTCCCTGTTCTATCTTTTATTTTAAATTAGGTTAAATAAAATAAAATAAACCCAAAAAACAAAACAAAAAATTACCCTATTAAATACATCAATATACACTGACAGGTCATAGAACATATTTTTATAGGTGACATTTCCTTCTCTTTGCATTATTACAACCTTTAGTTCAGTATTTTTAATTATAAACTATAAATTGTAAGCTTAATTACCTGGACACTGCAAGTAAGCAAAAATATAGTTAATGTTGCATTTTTGCTTTTCTCTAAGTTAGAATAGTTGCGTGATTATATGGTGGATGTGCTCTTTAAAGTAAAGAGATACCATTGATTTCTAAAATACAGAACATCAGAAATTAATGCACCACTAAACTGTATGACAGGCAAAACTTAAGTCTTCACTTAAAATTTGAATGAAAGTTTGTGCTTGACATCTTTATAACCTCCCAGCAAATATTATCTAAGGTAAAACAAGTAAAAGCATTATCTTCAGGTCAGGATATGTTTTATAACAAAAGGCCAAAATTCTATACTATTTACTTAAGCAAAACATTACAGGACCACAGATGTTTGACCCAACAAAAACAGGCATGTTTTCTGTTTCCACTGGAGCTAGAGAGAAGCAGCTATGGATTATTTTCTGAGGGAAATGGATGGATTACAATTTCCATAAAATATTGGATTTAGATCAATCACTGAAGTCTGGGATGATGGTAGGATTATTATAATAAATAATGTAAACTTTGGCCTCTCTTTGCCATTATCAAAGCATCTGTAAGTCAACTGATATAATAGCAGGAAAAAAGGAGGAAGTTCAAAAATGAGGAGGAAAAAGGAATCTTGTTGTACTGTTAAGATAAGACCACATGAACAAGAGTACTTGCCCTAAGGCGGGGTGTCAAACTCATTTGCTATGGCAGGCCAGATTTGAATTAAATGTACTTCAAGTGGGCCATACATACCATATATCGAAATACTAGGTACAACCATTTTTATGTAGTAGTATATTTTATGTGCTATATATCAGTGATATAAAAACTGCAGTAAATTTACTTGTACAACTACTACTATTTACGATTAAAAGAATTGATCAATGATTAAGAATTATAGTACTGCACGATGCCCCAAGACCACACTGTCCCTTTCCTGCCTTTTGGAGTGCTGTGTCTCGTGTACACAGTGCTCCACGTGCTGCCACGACAGTACACAGATCTTGTGGTAGCGCACGCTGCCATGAGATCTGGCAGCATTGTACCCTTTGGTGACAGTGCACTCTGCCATAAGATCTCACAGCGTTGTACACCCAGGTTGGTGGGCTGTATCCGGCCCACAGGCCTGATGTTTTACACCCCTCCCCTAAGGATTCTATAGATGGATTTCATGCTTTAAGTGCATATGGTGTGCAAATGTTAACAGAGGTCTATCTTTCCTGTATTAGTCAAGATCTATAAAACTGGAAAGAGAATTTGCAAGGTTTAAGAAAGATAAACTCTGATGAAGTCAATGATGGTATCGTAAAGTATTCATAGATAGCCCAAGAATAGATGTGAAGACTGGAGAGCCAGCAAAGTATCTGGTAGAGGAACAAAAATATAATATTTGAGGGGCTACCATGAATGTAAAAGCTCAGTATTGAAAAGTGTGAAAAGCCTCACAGGCAATCGTCTGTGCAGAAGACAGACAGAGACTAATGACAATGATAAAGATGATGAATTGATGTTGTAATTAGGAATATATGAAAGGTAGGAAGAGACAAGAAATGTGTCACTATTTATTCACAGCTGAAAAAACACTACTATACTGCTCAAACTTGTTTGCAACCTCACAAACAAGTCATTAATTTAGTTTTTTGCCTTATGATAATGTTCTACCTAATGCAAATGCTTTGGCACCTGAAGACTATTTAGAATTTCATACTGAAATTAGGTTTAAAGATCCCAAATTTACTGAAATGCATTTACATTCTTTCTCTTGTTAAGCAAAAGTCATTCTCAAGAAAAAACATTTTTATTTTCATAACTTTTCAAATAGCATTCCACAAACCCTACGTATACTGAGGGTCTAAAGCTGAACAAAAATATAAATATGAACAGATTTTTTTGGCTTACTAAACATGTACAGAATTGAGTAGGAAATTGCAAAGTTTGCTGATATAGAAGCTGCAGACATGTTTTACATACAAATAAATTAGGAATACAAACATATATTGCTAACGCAGGAGTTCAATAAGACCTAAATTAGAAAACTGTATAAATGTACATATTCCATGTATTGGCCATGATCTTGTATTCCTTACACAGTGCCAAACTTTCACTAAACTCCCACCCTCAAACTCCCACTTAAGCATGTGCTTAAGTGCCTTCCTGAATTGATGAAAATCAGGGAACTGTGAAGAATGGTATAAGTAATTTAGTAGGTGGCAGCAATTTAGAAAATAGACCTGTCACTGCTGAATCAAAACCTTAGAATAGTGTTGTTATGGGATACTGAGCTTTGCAAATGGAGTGGCATTTGCTCAAATATCTAGATCAAAGGGTAATTTAGATAATTTGCTTAGCTTTCTCTGTAGTTCAACTGGATATAGTGTTCTTCCTAAATTCCTTTCCTACACTGTTGTGTGATACTACTTTGAGCTGACAAAGCATCTGATGAAGTGGGTTGCAGCCCCTGAAAGTTTATGTCCACAGAAATTTGTTAGTCTTTAAGGTGCTACAGGACTCTTGTTTTTGCTGTACACAGATTAACATGGCTACCCCTTTAATACTTTGAGCTGTTAAACAAGTGACACATTCCACCCCAGAGGAGGATCTGTTTTGGGGGTGTACTAAATTATGTCCATGTATATTTTATAGCTATGCACATTGGAGACTGATGTGTTCATGGATTGTATGCATATATACACACATCCCACAAGTACATGCCGGTACACACATAATTCTGCACCGTCCCTGAAGTTCCATAGGCTGTAAATCAGTGCAGAATTTGGTCTATATGGTGCTTTGAAAATGTGTAGTACAACAAGTGCTATATCATCAGAACACAGTATATTATTAAACCACCATTATGATTATTTATTAAGGAAGAAAACATTGTCAGTCTGGATATCTAGGGGAGTAGATAGATAATCATTCAAAAAATGTTACCATCTTTTTGACATAGTCAATACAAATATGTTTGAAAATTTCATATTTATGAGATTAATCTACAAACGTGAGAAAATAAATTCATTGACACCTAACCTATAATGGGGATGCAGAAGATGTAGCCTCTGTACATTATGGTTAGACTACCATATTAATACAAGGCTACCTTATTTTTTTATGTAAAAATATTCGTATTATACAAAACCATTGTTGCACTGCAGTTTCAATGAAACGTGACTGCTGTTTATGCTTAATGTTTCTGTGCTGCTAAGGAGCTCAGAAAGCCATGTAATGCATACAAATGTATTACCCTTCACTGAAGATCACGAGCTTTCAAATTACCAATTCACTTGATAATAGGGTGATACAGAAGAGACAGCTGGGTGGTTTTGGATTTGGAATGAAACATTTTCAGATGCATACATGTTACACAATTGCTTACATACTAAACCATGTCAGATATCTAGTGTTACAAAGGAAGCAAGCACACTAACCAAGTTTTGATACACCTTTGTTTTATTCATTGTTCTATGGATCTAAACTAGTTTGCCATAAACAGTTTAAATACATTACTTGTGAAAGTTTATATCCCTATGTCCTTTATAACCTATGATTTTTTAAAAGTAAATAGTGTACATTAGTATTCATATTGTTATGGCATCTCTATTTAGGATTCATTTCCTACCTTATTCCTAAAAGAGAACTTAACATAATATTCGCTTTATACATATTTTATAATGGCTAGAAAGTACAGATTTCTTCTTTTTAGAAAATGACAAGAGTGAATGTCCAAAAGACAACACACTGATGTGTGAAAGGTCCACACTATCCAACCAAAATAACCCAAGAATCATAGCAAATGACTATGTGCTTTTTTTTAAGGCCCAACTCTTACTAGGCCTTATTGACTGTATCAGAGGTATATTATGTCAGGCTGTCTGGACTGGCTCACAACCAGGAGTGCAGACCTCATGGCATACTGTCAAAAACCGAGCAAACAGTCCAAACTGTTGGTGTGTTCTATAAGTACATTTAACCAAGCCAGTAACAAACGTGAACTCCTTGATCACAGTAGCAGTCTTACCATGGAGTCACAGACTCTCCAGTCCATCTTGCCACCCAGACAAAATGGACTTAGTGATAAATGGCCACTTACACCAAAAATCACACAATGTTCAGGTTGCTTCCAGTCCCAAGAGACCAATCACTTACCCCAGATCAATTGGTATCCTAGATCTTATGCCAAAGGCAATGCCTATAGTCAATCCTTTAATAAATTAACTAAAGGTTTATTAACTAGGAAAAAGAACCAAAAGTTATCTACAGGGTAAATCAAACAAACATATACACACAAATGAGTTATCATCTAAATCCTAAGAGTGACAAAGTAGCAGTGATCTGTCAATTCAAATGTCTTTCAGAGTCGACAAAGAGGGCAGCCCCTGGGGATCTCTGGCTTCAGTTTAGAGTCTCTGGCCCCGTCAGAGTTCAAACAGCCAATAAGATGGAAAATTTTCCTGTGACTGTTTTATTTCCTCTATTCAGCTTTCAAGTCCACAGAACAAACTTCCTTGCATGTAGCATTTCCAAGATGTGATAGGGATTAAATAATACTTTGTATTGCGATGGACCATCTGATTTTGATTGACCTTCTGGATGGGCAGGGGAAACCATTCTGATGCCTGGCTTCACAAATTCAGACCAAACATTTTCAAAGTTATAAAGCAAAACCTACATATTTCCCTGTGGCATGGAATACAAACATTACAAGAGAGATTAATTTACAAGCATTTCATAGAGTCTAAACATTAAATACAATCTTATAGCACTAATACTTATTTTGAACAAAACTAACATACAGATGAACTGGCCTTGTCTCCAGCTATAAGTTTGTCATTCCTTAGCTAATATCTGAAGCCTTGGCAAGAGCTGGCATCTTGCCTGCTAGCATCACATATACATCCTGCCATAAACATGATGGAAGAATATTTCTAAACAGGACAACCCAGCTAGCTCCTAACTGAATGTCACAAAAGGTAACTCGGAGCCTTTGCACCGCATATAAAATTCTACCTTATAACTGACTTTAGCAAGTGTGTTACATATACTTGGGATAAAGATACAGCAGATTGTCTAACTGAGGGATTCTGAGAGGCTTTGGATTCCTTTTCTGAGACTTCCCCAGCTTTTTTTTAAGCTCTGTCCAGTGAAAGCTTTGTGCTATCCCTCACGTTTGACACTTGACAGAGGCACAGTCTATATACTCCAGTGTTTCTTTCGAGCATACTCTCTTGTTCATGGACTGCCTCCCTTAGCTGGCTTGGGTTGTTAGACCTGTGAATATGCTGGACCATTTGTCCACCAGAGGGTAAAGCATCCTCCTGCTGTATATTGGAAACTTTCTCAGAGGAAATTTCCTCAGCTTGACCAAGAAGCCAGCTTCAAGGCCCCCAATATCTTCCTCTGTCCAGAATGGGGCTTGCTCTGCTCTTTAGCTTTTCTTCCAAAAGACTGCTCTTTTAGCAGTTCTGTGTGCTAACTCCATTTCATCCTCCAACAACTTGTCCTGAGACCTCTAGTTCCCTGTGGCCCCCAACATCTCCTAATGCCTGCCCCAGATGGCCCAATCATTTATTTATTATTATTTGTATTGCGGTAGTGCCTAGAGGTCCAAAGCAGAAGAGGGCCTCATTAGTCTAGACATCGTGCACATACACATAATAAGACATAGTAGCGCCTGCCCTGAAGACCTTACAATCTAAATATACTAGACAGACAAAAGCTTGGGGAGAAACAGGCATGGAGAGGCACAATCACACAGCAACTCAGCAACAAGCCAGTCAGAGAACCCAGGGCTCCTTTCAGTCTCAGCCCTATGTATGATGCCAGACAGCCTCACCAATAGCAGGCTGCTCCCCTGACTAGTGTGATATCTCCTCTAGAGGATCCTGAGGTTTCTATAATTGCCACACTCCATCTAGGATGCCTTCCCCATATCCTGGCTTCTGAATCCCAAATCTCACTCTAGCCTTCCTCTCATCCTCCTGTCTATCAAATGCCTTTTGTGAGTCACCACAGTAACTGTCTGGTCATAGCACAGAGCTTGCTGGATGGGGAAAGCTGGGAAACATAGAAGAATGTACAGTAGCATGCCGCCCTGATAACAAGGGAAGTGGTAAGCACGCAATCTCAGGGACAACAGAGACTGATAGCAGTAAAATCTTTTCATCTCCCAGGAGAGACAAAAGGTCTGTTGCTAACCAGGAGATCACACTTGGCTGGAGCCAAGTGATGATTCCTGGGCCTTGCAAGTAGTGCTCAAGAATTGGCAGCTTCCAGGAGAGGAGGGCAGGACTGGAAAACAATTGACATGGTCAGGTTCAGCATAGGAACAACAGACCAGACCCAGGCCACGTCTGCATTACAAAATTAAGTCAACCTAATTTATGTCAATGTACAGCCACCGCAGTAATTACCTCGCTTGTGTGTATCTACTCTTTGCTCCTGTTGTCAGCAGTGCACATCCTCACCTGTAGCACTTGTATCAATTGTACTGTCAGGGTGGGGCATTGTGGGAGAGCTCCTGAAAGCCAGTAACAGTCGACACAAGCAACACAGCGTCTACGCTGACACTATGTCAACCTTATTACATCAACCTTGGCTCTAGGCCGCTTGTGGAGGTGGAGTTATTAGGCTGGTGTAATAGGGCAGTTCCGCCAGTGGGAGTGAAATTTAAAGTGTAGATACTTACATAGGTAAATCAACGTAATCTGCCTTCCGTCGACCTAACTCTGTAGTGTAGACCAGACCCCCAGGCTCTCCATTGGCTCTTCTGGATCATGAGACAGGACAACATCTGCCTCCTGACTTCTGCACTGTCTACACAGACTCAGAGACCTTGAGTTTTTAAACATCCAGTGCAGTTTATTTACATTTGCTCTTCCCATCACCTTACTGACCATATTATTTAGAGTTTACCACAGTTCTCTGCCAAGGAGAGGGAAGGGATTTCTCTCCCCACCAATCCTTTCTCACTCTACTAACTTGCTTCTTTCTCCCTCTCTTCCCTTCCTTTGCATTTTGATACCTTCTGTGTTAATGGCCAATTTTCTCATTAGTCCTGCCGAGCTCATTCTAATCCACTAATTAGGGCTGTAAGGTCCACCCTGGGAAAAATTAATTGGTGTTTAAGTGACCAGAGTGCTGGCTCTGCTGTTGGTGTCCTGCATTCTGTCACAGATCCCATGAAGTTGGCCTAGCTGGACAAAGCCTGTTTTACTACATCATCATATTTAGCACACTGGGGTGAAGCAGCTGTGACATGTTATCTGCAGTCTCTGCCCTCCCCTTCTAATAAGGGCAATTTCCTACAATATTCTTAAAATACCTTATTTTATTAAGTTTTTGCATTATAATAGTCCAGGATTGCATGTGACCTCTCTTGGCGAGAAATGTGACATATGTAAGACCTGAGAGTTCAAAGAGCTATACTGAAAAAGTGCCAGACAAGAATGGACTTTTGGGACAATAAGTATGAAGTGGAATTCCTGAAGAATACTTAGAGAGAAATTAATCCAAATTCCCCTTTACAAAGTTATGTAAAAACCCTGCTCTTTGGCAGTTCACCCTGAGGAGAGGCTTTTTGTCTGCTAATTACCTGTTCCTGGAGACTGGAGACCAAAGGTCTGAGCTGTATAAATAAATAGCCGAACTGCCTAGCTGGTTGTTTTGGTTCTGAATCCAAGACAGTTAGGAACTTATAACCATGGGCAAAAGCTAGTTGTGGGTTTTGAAGGGCTGACTTCTACCATTGTCTGAGGTTAAAGGTGGGGATGAGAGCCAGTAAGCGTTTTAGCACGCATGTATGCTCTTTATTATTTTTAATATGTTTTGTAATGCTTTTACCTTAAGAATAAATGTGCTTCCTTAGAAACAGGTGTGTAGTAATTCATAACTGGCGATATGCTGGTAATAGATGCTGGGGAGAAAGCAAAGCATGGACACTGGCCTTTTAAGCAGTCTGGCTTGCTGGGAATGTCACAGTGTAGGCAGGGAAATGTGCAGCCTTAAAGATCTTCTGGTCAGGAGCAAGATATGGATATCTGCCCCAAACAGGTGATGGCTGGGAACTGGAAGCTTTGAAGTGGGACCCTTGGTGGACCTTAGAAGAGGAAAACAGGTGCAGTTATCCAGAAGCTGTGACAGAGGCCACTAGTCTGCATTGGGCAGGATCAAAGGGAAGTGTTATTCTGTTTGCCTTCCTTTCAGCTGCTTGGTTGAAGGGCCAGGCCAAGCAATCCAACATTAGTTTATTTCCACTGCTGGCTCACTGCTATGCCACAAATCTCCAGATAAAAATTATAAAACAGATCAGACCAGAGGAAGATTCTGCTCAGCTGATTAACACTCCAGAGAGGTGGCTCAATCTCTGTAAATTTCACCGTAACAGGCAGATTTCAGTCATGAAAATAGTTTAAATTAAGTTATGTAGCTATTGGAACTCAAATGGAATTTCATAACAGCACTGGAATCCTGAGATGCGGATAGCATGAAGCAATCCTGTTCCTGGGAAGTTAGAGATACTCAGTTGTGCCTTGCGCATTGTAACACCCCAGCAGAGTGAATGACTAGTGCATGTAGCAAAGAGATCTGCTGAATTGCTGTAATATCAGTGTAATGCAAATTGGTACCTATTCACTTGTGGCAAAATTTGGCAGCATTAATATGCTACCAAATATGGCCCAAAAATAGGGTTTTTTGCTTTGTTTTATCTTTTACATGTATATAATTTATTTACGGAAAATTCAGTCATGATTTCAGCAACAGAGAATCCTGAAGAGCACTTGTAAAACAATCACCCAATAATTACATAAAACATAAGGTCAAAATACTTCTATCTGACTTCTATCTCTAGCTACTTATAGGAAGCCTGATGCAAAGTCCATTCAAAAAGTCCCTGGAAAGACTCCCACTGACATCTTTTTGTTTTGCATCTTGTCTTTGGCCATGGTCCACAATAGCATCTTGAGACCTTTCACATGGTTACATTACCAAAACTAAATAGAATTAAGTAAAAACCTCTGAAGATTGCAGTGGAAGGTCCTATTTGACTAGCACTTAAAACAGAGTTAAATGCTATTAATAGTACAGGAGGGGAAAATGTGCCTGGAGAACAACTTTAACTTCCAATTTGCAAAAAGAAAGTGTGTTTCCAGAGAAGATTTACAGCTATCAATACAGACATGCTATATACTTGATTCTTAATAGAAGAACAAAATCAAACTCTATGCAAGAGGAAATATATAAGGAGAAGTTACTGGTAAGTAACCTTTTTCTATCTGACATATTTATATATCCTTTAGCTTTGCAACAGGACTGACATTTTATCCAGGCGAGGGTACACATAACATGCTATTTGTATAAAAAAATGTTATGTAGTTACTGTGCATTTAGGACCAGTTGAGAAGTACTGGATGTATGCAAGATGGTTGGTTACATGCTTGAATTGAAAGTGAGTTTGCTGTGGAGGTGAGGAGTTCAAGTGTGTTTGAATATTATAATGCTTAAGAGGTGGGAATGTTTAGTGGTTTATGAGACAGTGAACATCAGCTTAAATGGTAATTTTTAGTGTTTATGTTGAAAGGCAATAACTTAGAATTAAAGCATTCCAGGGTAAATTAACTTAAGTTTTTTTGTGGGGAACTATATAATTATTTTGTTACTTTCTGCATCAGAAAAATATTTATACTCGTGGGTATGAAAATCTTGGAGACTATCTGAGAAAAAATACAGAGACTTCAGTAACTATGAAAATGAAGACAGAGTGGCTAAACAATTTGACAAAGGCCACACAGTAAGCTAGTGGCAGGTGGAAAGTAGAACTCAATCCTACCTGTTCTCATCGCTGGACCATAAAAGCTTTGCCAAATATTCAGAATTTTTAGATTACATTGAGTATATCACCCTCGCTGCCACAAGATATGCAGAATCCCCTTAGCTACTGCAAGATATAAAGAGAGGTTATGCTACATTTTGTTTCAACATTTGAAATGAATTAATATCAGACTGTGATAGAATCAGGTCAGTCAGGGAGCTCTTTCTGTCTTAAAGAATATCTATGATAATGTAAATCCTTTTAAATAAAAAGTAGAAATGTCTTAGGTTCTGATGACTAGTTTCTTTGCAAGTTCTCACTGAGAATTTTTTCTGTTTAGCAAAAAGAGTGATGCATTCTGGTATGATACAGAAGCTCATAAAAAGTTCTGTTGTTTGTCTCACTTTCATACAATTTATTAAGCCAGAAGAGTTTGATTTTACATCAGTAATCACAAGTGAGTGCCGCCTTAGATGATTGTGAAAAACAACTTCAGAGGTAAAGCAAATAGAAAATATTGCTCTCTCTTTAGATACTGTAACTGAAATTCTCTTGTAAAATATATCTTCCCTTATCCCCTACTGATCAGTGTCCTTTGTCTTTTATCAACTAGTGTTGTGCAGAGATTAATGTAACCTTGAACACAATGGAACATTCATTTGAGCACAGCAACAAGTTGGCGCTGTGCGCCATGGAAAAGATTCAAGCCCTGCATATAAAAAGGATTAAAGGGCAACTTGCTCAAAGCCATCTTTGGCCTCCCTAGTCTCACTGTTCATAAGAATGCTGGCTGGTACTGACTATGTGGGTTCTGAGATGTGGATGTCTGTCCACTACAGATTGGACTGCAACCGCTGACTCATTACACAGTAGATCATCACACAGTCATCAATGGGAAGTAGCTTTCTGGCAAGTTTTGAAGCAATGACTAAGTAGTAAGAGGTTCTTTACTCCATTGCAAATCATATGAGCCATTCAATATCATCAAGCCAAGGGGCAATGGGCCAGGCCAACAGCTTGTTTAACACTTCCATTACAAAAAAGAATTGATGACCTTGCTCTGCTCTGTGGGGTATGATTAAAACTGCCATTAACTTTAGATGTGGTTGTGTGTTGTATATCTTAGGGTAAAATCTGACTAATTCTTTCCTTCCTCCCCCCCAAAAAGGAGAGATCCATTTTTTTTCAGCTATCAATAGTTTTTGTATACAGATATATTATGCTACGTAACTAAATTTTGTAAAAACCACTTTCACACTAAAAAAGTACCTCAAAATCCTTTGCAAATTAAAATAGTTAGCTAAGCTGGTGGAAATTTTTCAAAATTTTGGCACACTTTTGGGAGGAAAAATGGGGGGATTCAAAATGGGGGGATTTTTTCCACCTCTTTGACTGCCTCAAATAGTTATGAAGTTAAAATAAAGAATAACATGCAACAGTCAAGAAAAATTGAGAGTGACAAGGTGAGATGAGAGACAAATCTTTGGATGAAGTTTGCAAATATATGGAGCGTTGATGAGGTAGAGTGTTCCATTAAGTTTGTGCCAGAGGACATGAGCTGCAAAGGAGAAGGGTCTTGCACCAGAAGTGATAGGACTGAGGAAGAGCAGAGAAGAGAACATACAGAAAGATTATGAGGTATCCTGGAAAAATTTCATTTAGGATTTTTAAAAACTAGGAGGACAGTTTGAAATGGAGCCTGAAATGAATAGGGAGCTAGTGCAGCATGTTAAAATATGGGCAGTGGTACTGTTTGTCACATGCTGAAGTCTGAGGAGCTGGTCTCAGGGAAGCCATTGAAAGGAGTTCTAGTAGCCAAAATATGTTCATGTGAGGAAATAAAAAATTATCCAGCAAGTCTGGATATCTTCTGATCATGTCCAAGTTCTAAAACATGTTCCTTATCTTCATTGCTTACTCTGCAGGGGACCTAAGAAGAGTAGAGAAGCTGTTATTTAAGGTATTTTCTCTTCTACTGAGTAATATTCTTTCTTCATTATTACAATTATTGCATATTGGAAAATTGTGATTAACATGTGAGGAAATACAGAGAAATTTACCTCTAATTGTATAACTGTAGCTGAAAGCTAATAGTAGAACTAGGGCAGGAAATAGTTTTCCCATCCCATAGGACTTTGGGGGATCTCAGATAATTTTCCTTTCCTGAACTGGAATGAAAAGTCAAAATCTCAAATCTCAAAAATGTTCATGAACTGATAACCTGGAAAAAAAATCCAAATCAGGTCAATCAAAGCCTTTCATTTCACTAATTTTAAAACATTAATTTTTACTTCAACCTATTTTAAAGCTTTTCTTTTTTTAGTATAAATTAACTAAAATTTCAAAATGAAAAGTCATTTTGAATTGGAACATGAAACTTTTCATTTAAAAAATGTTGAAACAGGGTATTTTGACAATTTTGAATCTTTTTTTCCAAAAAGTTTTTGAATCAGAGTTTTATTGAAACCAACACTTTCCCGTGATCAGATTTGGATTTTGACAAGCTGGTATTTGCCAATGAAAAACCATTTTGTTGGAAAATTCCCAACCAGCTCTGCTCACAAGCACATATTTCAGGGCTCCACAGGGCTTAGGAGTTGTTCCCTCCCCTTTCAGATGTGCTCTCTCCATCAAACAGTGACTTATGTTTTAAGTCTACCTTGCAAAGAAAGGGTGGCAGTTTTTCTTTAGTGAAAACAGAGGTTCTCCATTACAGGCCCAAAGACTGGCTGTGTCAAGAAAGAGCACTTCTAAGTGCAAGCAACCACTTTGATCCTAAAACATTATTAGCTGGCATGGAGGTAGTAGCCTATATGATGATTTGGGTTCAGAAATAAGTAGAAGTTAGGCTAACTTAAGCCCAAAACCTAAGTGTAGATAAGTATGGGTAATCGAAGTTGCTAGTGAGAAAAAAAGTCAAAAAGAAGTAGGAAACAGAGTGTTATAGGAAAGTAAGACTTAGCAAGGACCCGACACAGGGGCATGTTAACATTATGTTTTGGTTACAACTGGTTTCAGCAGGGTTTTTAATGTCTTATTAAAATGCTATCTATATTGATAGTATGGGGAGGACATTGGTGCAGATGTTAATTTTAATATTGTGTAATGCAAAGGTCCAGTAAAAATGTGGCAGAAATATAATTATGGTAAAGGCAGTTTAATGTTAATTAGTATTATAATGGAGTATAAAAGGAGTTAAATTGCAGGACGGCTCCAATGAAGGTCCAAAGGGTGCTGTTAGGTTCCAGATTATTGTCCTTCACTCTATTGTCAGTGGATCACCTATTGATACACCATTGCATCTTTCAGTCTGAGTATAACAGTAACATTTGTCTAAGTGGTAATTGCACGCCTGTTTGCTTAACTAATTACTTTTATCTTTAGTAAAGTTTGGTTTTATTATTCAAAGTGTCACCTAGTGGTCCTGTACTCTGGCTCTGATTTCTTGTTCTCTCCCCCCGCAGGCCCACAGAGCCACCTCAACACTTTTTTCTTCATTGTCAGAGTGGCCCTGTGAAGCACTCTAAGGAAGGGAGATTACCCAGGGTCTATGTGCTTTGTCAGGACACACTCCAGTTATTGAGATGTGGCTCTTCTAAACCCTCTTTCCTTTCTCCAAACACTTCTCCCTCCTGCCCCCCACACAACAGCTGAGATGCCTTTATGTGTAGAGAGGAGGTTGCCTATCTTCTCCATGCTCATATGCCTGGATCAGGGAGTTGGACACATAGTTGTCTAGTCCCCCATTAAATGGAGCAGAAGGGAAGGCAGCTCTGGTGTCTGACCAGTTTCCCTAACTCTCTTCTATTTTACAGGGGGACAGCTGCATCTTCCTCCATACCCCACAGCTTCTGAACAGCTTTGCCCTTCAGCAGCTGCACCATCTGTTCCTGCTTCCTGTTGTGACCTCTGAAAGGAAGCAGTCTAGGAATACAATTAACTACAATTAAAAACCCATGGTTGGCCCATGCCAGCTGACTCAAGTTAAGGGGCTAGGTCTAAGGGGCTGTTTAATTGCAGTGTAGACATTCAGCAGCAGCCCAGGCTCTGGGACCAAGCAAGGTGGGAGGGTCCCAGAGCTCAGGCTTCAAACCGAGCTCAAACATTTAAATCACAAATAAACAGACCCTTAGACCAAACCCCACAAGCTTGAGTCAGCTGGCAGCAGCCAGCCACAGGTGTCTAATTGCACTGTAGACATACCCACAGTCAACTTTGTAGGAACATGGGAGCAATTCTAAAGTACCCCACCCGTGACCCTTCTCTTCTCTTCTCTTTGTAAAAAGTGAGAGTCATAGGGAAATTGAGGGCAAGAAAACTGACTGTAGCAGGGGTGTGGTGAGAGAGTGGGAGGGAAAAGATTGTTTGGGGGTAGGTAAAGGAAAAACACCCAAGAAGTCTGAAAAGTTACTAGACTTTTGGGAACATATCCTGTATTTAGCAGGTGATTTCATAAACCCATGCTAGTTCAAGATGAAACCAAAAATGGAACATGATGAAAACAAGACCAGCCATTTGAATTCATCAATTTACATTAGTGGCAGCATCAGTTCTCTCAGTGCTTGGTGCTGAAAACTGTTTAAAAAAAATGAAATTGGATAATGTTGACTGTAACAATCACCTGCTATTTAATGTATGGTATGGCCTTCTATAAGCAAGAAATAATGCAGGCAGATATAAGAGAAAGAAGTTACATTGTTTTTAATATCAATATATCTGCTGTAACAATTTAAGGCATTAAATATACCTGATGATAAAAGTGAGTTAAAAATACATGGAAATAGAAATATCTGAGATGCAAACAGACCTGTGCCCACATCCCAAGCCTGCCTCTTTGTGTCAGACCATCACTGAAGCACAGTCTGGTTCCATAAATATTACCTGTTAATGTGGGGGAGAGAGAGTTTATGTACCATCTAACACACACTTGACCTATCATGCCTGGCTGCTTGTATGGAAGGAAAAGGCTCCCCAAGCCCTCTTCTTCCCACTGCTTGGCATAGCAGAAGACATTTTAAGTTACTGCAGTTAGGCAGCTATGACTACTATTTTTCTCCTCTCTATGTTGTGCAATGTCAAACTGGCTTTAACCTCCTCCTACACACATTGTCCCTAGGTGCTAATCAGGAATTGTCATCCACTGTGTTATCTGGTTAACAAAAATGTATGGCATATGCTCATTTTATGGACAGATGGTTCTTTCTTTTTCAAATGTAATAAGAACAAAACTGAGAGGCCAATCACAGACACTTCTTTTGCAAAAGGTTAATTTAGGTTATTCAACAGAAATCCAATTCCCATTCTTGTCTTTGTGCAATAAGTGTATTTCAGAGGGACCTTCCTCTCTCTCCTATGTTCAGAAGGGCGAGCTCTTCCTCTCTGCCGATTCCAGTCACTTATCCACTCTGCCTGCTGCTTTCCCTTTGAGTAGCCAGCAACTATTGTATTTGTCTCCCTCCACTTTCATCTTTTTCTCTGATGGCTGGTTTTTCTCCTTTTCCACTGCTTCATGATCCATCCTTACCTTGACTGACTTCAGCCTACATTTTGAGGATCAGTCCAACTCTCATGGCTCACATCCTTTCCTCAATCTTCTTGTTTAGTCTCTAACTACAAAAATCTGCACCTGCAATTTGTTATGAAAGCAATGGGTTGCATGGTTAGTTTGTGGCAACTCTGATTTTTCTGCTTGCCTCCCAAAGCAGGCCCTAAGGAAAGCAGTACTCATGCTTCTGGTTTGTGGGAAGCCAGTCCATGTAGAATGCATGCAGAATATTCACAGAAAACAAATCCATAGGGGCACAGGCACAGCCAAAATCAATTCAGCTATTTTATTCAAGAAAATTTTCAGGCAATATTTTGAAAGATCTGATCAGCTTTAATTTAAATCTGTCTTTGAAAAGCTTCTGATCTATAATTTGGGATGAGATTTATGTTTTTTCTTTCAAGCCTGTTCACTTATATCTACAAGTTACCTTTTAGTAATAGTATGTCAGTACCATATGTTATTCTTTGCATTCTTTTGTGGCTGAAAGTCCACCTACCAACTTTCATTATTGAACCTAACAAGCATCCATTTCATCCCTGAAAAAGTTGTATGTTTACGTGATGGGGCATCCAGTCCATACAAGGTAGAGCAGGTTAAATTAGGATAATTAACCCAATAGGATGCACCTGGGGAAGAGCCAAGATGCAAAGGTCTGATTGAAGATGGAACACAGCTGGGAAGGAACAGGCAGGACTGGTATAAAATCAGGAAGTTGGCAACAAAAAGATGCTACAGGGGAAATAAGCTGCAGTAACTCCTTGGCGTAGGGAGGTGTGTTTGAGGCTATGGAGTTGAGTAGCCTGTAGTTCTTTCCTGGCAGGAGAGGATTTTAGCTGGTACACCCAGACTGGGGAAAGAGCAACAGGGTTTGAGGGAAAGCAGACCCCACTTGCCTAATAGAGTGTCCCTGGATTGGCATCTGGAGAGGTGGGCAGGCCTGGTTTCCCCTACCTTCTGCTGAGAAAATGGCACTTGAACTGGCCTTGGATTAGAGCAATGCTGATTTACACTAGCTGAGGATTTGGCATTATAATCTAGCATGCAAAATTGTGCTACTGAGCAAAGGGCCAGGAAAATATTATCAACAAAAATGGTGCTTTTAGTCCATTTGGTTTCAACTGTGAATGCCTCCTAACAGCTTCCCACTGCACTCTGTGGAGTAGAGGAGGAAAGTTCACTTTCTTCTCAGAATACGATGAAGGCTGTTCAGATGTGTTGCTTGCTGCAGTTGCTGCAACACTAGAGGATGAAAATCTCCATTACCATGTACTGTTCATGTCACAGTAGCACAATAATCTCATTTAGTTAACCTTAGTGGTACAGTGGGAAGCCATTTTAAGGGACTGTATCTAATCTAATTAAGCATGCTGCATAATTAAAATTCACCCCTCCGTCAGAATGCAGGGTTGGCATAAACTCAGCATTTTATAATTAATAAAACGTCTACCTCCAAGTACAGCTCATCACTATCTCTATGACAGAATGGATGGAAATTAAAGTGGCAGTTCAAGTACATTACATAGCATGGATTACAACCGGCTATAGCCTGTGTCCCAGTTATCTTTATCTGGGCACAAAGTCAAAAGTCCCATGGGATGTAATACTGTTTCCAGAGTGTGTTTTACTGGTAACTTGGGAGGGGAAGGTAAAAGATGACGCACATCGAATGTGTGGTCTATACTTATTGCTAATGGATTTTAAGTACACAACTACATAGTTTCATGTTTCACCTACATTAAATTTGATGCCCACAAACTTCTTTAAAGGGATTAATATTGTTGATGGGTTTCCAATATTCAAATGAGAATTTCATCTGAGTAAAGGATGAATGGCAGAGAAGGAATTAGATGCTACCACTACAAATCCTCTTCATTGCTTTACGATCCTTTGCAATTCCTTTAGGATTTTTCCACCCACATCTGTAAAAGCAAGAAGTATACACATTGTTCCGATTAACTGACGTGTTTATCTTTAATTAGCCATGGTCAGTAATATAAACTAAAAAGAAAAAGGATTGGAGTCATTGCTCTCAGTCCATACCCCTGGATGGATTAGCTGAGGTGAATCTAATATTCAACAAAGAAAGAATAAGAGAAGCTGTATTTCAATTAATCATTTATGCTGATATTGTGAAGAACTGGGTTATTTCTGAATGACAGCAATGAAAGCAGGCTTGGGAACAATTATACTGTATCTGAGCTAACACAATTTGCAGAGTTAAGCCCACTGAAGTCAATAGAAGTCTTTCCATTGACTTTGATGGGCATTGGAGAAGGCCCTGAGGGGAACATATAAAATTGCTTTTTTAGATGGACATTAACAGGTGCACTTTCACCTGAATTGATGCCTGCCCTCCTTTTTGGCAGGCACAAACTGTATCTGCAAAAGAATTCCCGGCACTGATCTTAGTAGTTATTTGCACACCTAACTTTCCGCTTCATGCCCAACACAGTATTTTGATATCATATTACCCTTTCCGTTTTAATCACTATTTTAAAACGTGCTTTTTTCCCCCCTTTTCTTCTATCCAACTCCTCTCTCATGTCTTCTTTACACACCTGGGTTACTCTCATAATTTTACATCTTCAACTTTGTATCTCATTTTTCAAATATATCTAGAATCTTCCAACAGTGCCGCAATTGTCTCATAAAATCCTGTTACAAGGAATTACACCGAAATGGAATTGCTTCACATTGCAGCTATGCAGTACTTTTAACAGATCCATGTTACAACCTCATGTCTCAACACTCTTTTGGAGAACCAACTGGGAGACTGAACTTTGTCCCACTGTCTCTCTTGATAATGTATGTATATTATAATAATATTAAGGTCCTCAATAATTGTACACTATGCAAATATCTCTACTCTAATTAGCTGCTGCCTTCAGAACTCCACATCCTTATAACCATAACATATATGGCTGTCTCACCTTGATCCTTCCTCCACCATTGGCTCATCTAACCCCAGGTAATATACATTCATTTAAAAAAAGATTTTCTTAACTTCTTTTCACTCCACTAAACCTTCTTCAAAAAGCATAAAAGAAGAGGGGTAACAGGATCAGGGTGGGGGGGAGAGATATTGACATAAGATTACTAACCTCTAAAGTGGTCTCGGACTTTGAAAAAATTCCAGATGTGCTTCGCCTAGTAGCTTTCACAGCTCTCTTACATTGTAACATTATCTGGGAATTTTAGGCTCCAAATGTGTTTCTATATCTCACAATGCATAACTGGACCAGACTAAGAGGGTATAATAATTTTACCTGACCCTTCATGTACAGGAGTACAAAACCCATAAGTACAAGCTCTCCATCGCTTGGTCTCTCACATAGCAGAAACATTATTATTATTTATTTCTACATGGTAGTACTTAGGAGCCCCAGTCATGGACCAGGATCCATTTGTCCTAAGAGCTGCCCAAACACCAAACAACAAGACAGCTCCTGCCCAAAGAACTTACAATGTCTATTTTGCTTGTGGCCTGAATAGGAAGCCACTGTATTGGGACTTTAGAATTCAGGCAATAGGAGAGTTGCTGAAATCAGACTTACCACAAACTATTATTTCAGTTAATTGATGCAGCTGATCACAGCTAGCTAGGTTGTTTGTAAGAATCTCAAAGGATTTCTGTATATGCAAATATTCATCAGTAAAGTCTAAAACAAAATATCAGTTCCTTCACTTTTGATGCCTTCTTCTGGAGAACCAACTTGAGGAGTAAACTTTATTCTACCACCTTTCAATCGTGTATGTATATTAGCATAATAAAATTAATGTTTAGCAAGTACCAATCATTTAAATAAAAAGAAGAAACCAGAAAGGTTTGGGATTAGATAAATGCCAGTTTTCTGACTGAAAAATATCTAATGTGAAGAAAGATGCTGCTCTCAGCACTCTTTCTTTCTGTGGGGCATATGCAATATCCCCTTTGTGAGGTGTTAAAAAACCCTGCTAGATGCAATAATATTTCCATGCGGGAAACTACAGATCATAGTGTGCACAGTTCATTAACTCTGATATGAAAATCACCTCAAATGCTACAAATACTCAGTGTCTCAATGTGGGTGTTAGTCAGAGAATTCAAACAAGTTTTAAATGTCTAAAGAATAATATCAGAAATCTGAGTGGGTATCGTTCTCTTTCTAGCAAATGGTGGAAAAAAGCAATTACTGAAACAAAGGCCTTAATGCCAGTATTTGGTAAAAGCTACATACTGTTCTCTGAGATGTAACAGATCAGACCATAGCACAGGAAAATACATCATGCTTCACAAGTGTAATAGGAGGAATAATTTACAATTTTAACAAAAGCCTTGTTTCCAAACATATGTCACCCAACAATGAAAAACCAGCAAAATAGGCTGCAAAAGAACAAAAAATATGTAATCAGAAGAGAAAAGGGCCGATAGAAAGTGCAGATAAAAAAAGATTGGGACTGAGATCACTTTATAAATTTGCCTTTCAAACAAAACTCCCCACCTTACAATAAAGATGCACTATATAATATGGATAGTTTGGGTATCTTCTGCCTTGACTCTGTTCAGAGCTGTACTTATTTAACTTTAAATCATCTTAAAAACAACTGAATTAAACTGGTGCAAATCCTGTCACAATTTCAAGGTACCTGCATCCGTATTCCCCCTCAGAGGCCCAGCCTTGCACACTGGTAGGCATCAGCCCTTCAAAACCCACAGCTTGGTTTTCCTGGTAGTTACAAGTTCATAACTGTCTCAGATTCAAAACAAGAAGCCACATTAGGCAGCTCGGCTGTTTCCTTATATAGCTCAGGCCTTTGATCTTCAGTCTCCTGGAAAAGGTAGTCAACAGACAATGACCCTCTTCTCAGGATATAGGTACAAAAGACTGGGGTGTTTGTATAACTGGAGATGGGGAACTTGCACTAACCTTTCCCTAGGTATTCCTCAGGAAATCCACTTCACACTTATTGTCCTCAAAATCCATTCTTGTCTGACATATTTTCAATATAGCCCTTTGAAATCCTAAACCTCACCTCACTCTTCTAATACCCCCCACCCAAGAGAAATTGCACACAATCCCAGCCCACAATAGTACATACACTTAATACTAATAAAAGCTAAATATTTAAACTAGTTAAACAGAAAATAAAAGGTACAGTCCCAAAATGAAATGCCTGTAAGCTGCATGGAAACCTTTAAAAAAAACACTGTAATAATGGCTCAAATTAACTGTATACCCCAAATTAAAAGACATAATAAGAGAACCAAAAAAAAAGTGCCATCATGGCAAAACAACAAAGTAGAAGAAGAAGTTGGAGGCAAAAAGGCACCCTTTAAAAACTAGAAGTTAAATCCTACTAAGGAAAATAGAAAGGAACAACTCAAGTGTCAAAATATAATTAGGCAGGCCAAAAAAGAATTTGAAGAGTAATTAGCTAAAGTCTCAAAAACTAACAGCAAAATAAAAAAATAAGTACATCAGAAACAAGAAGCCTGCTAAACAATCAGTGGGGCCACTGCACAATCGATGTGCTAAAAGAGCACTCAAGGAAGAAAAGGTAATTGTAGAGAACCTAAATGAATTCTTTGCATCAGTCATCACTACAAAGGATGTGAGAGAGATACCCAGACCTATGCCTTTCTTTATTGGTGACAAATCTGAGAAACTGTCTGAGATTGAGGTGTCATTAGAGGTGGTTTTGAAACAAACTGGTAAAATAGTAATGTCACCAAGACCAAATGGAATCCACCCAAGAGTTCTGAAATTGCAGAACTATGAACTGTGATATGTGATGTATCATTTAAATCACCTTTTGTACCAGATGACTGGAGCATAGCTAATGTGACACCAATTTTTTTTAAAAGGCTGCACAGGCATTTCTGTCTATTACAGATCAGTAAGCTTAAATTCAGTACCAGGCAAACTGGTTGAAACTATAGTGAAGAACAGAATTATCAGACACAGATGAACATGATTTGTTGGGGAAGAGCCAACATGGCTTTCCTAAAGGGAAGTCATGCCTCACTAATCTATTGTAATTCTTTGAGATGGTCAAGAAACATGTGGACAAGGGTGATCTAGTGGATATAGTGTTCTTAGACTTTCAAAAAGCCTTTAAAAGGTCCATTACCAAAGGCTCTTAAGCAAAGTAAGCAGCCATGGGATAAGAGGGAAGGTCCTCTCGTCGATCAATAACTGGTTAAAAGATAGGAAACAAAGAGTAGGAAAAAATGGTCAACTTTCAGAATGGAGAAAGGTAAATAGTGGTGTCTCCTAGGGGTCTATATTGGGACCAGTTCTATTCAACATATTCATAAATGATCTGGAAAAAGGGGTAAACAGGGAAGTGTCAAAATTTGCAGATGATACAAAATTACTCAAGATAGTTAAGTCCAAAGTAGACTGTTAAAAGTTACAAAGAGATCCCACAAAACCAACTTGGTGACTGGGCAACAAAATGGCAGATGAAATTCAATGCTGATAATGGAAAGAAATGCACACTGGAAAACAGAATCCCAACTATTCATACAAAATGATGGGGTCTAAATTAGCTGTTACCACTCGAGAAAGAGATTTTGAAATCATTGTGGATAGTTCTCTGACAACATCTACTCAATGTGCAGTAGCAGTCAAAAAAAGCTAACAGAATATTAGGAAGCATTAGGAAAGGGATAGATAATAAAACAGAAAATATCATATTGCCTCTACATAAATCCATGGTATGCCCACATCTTGAACATTGTGTTAAGATCTGGTCATAATCCCCAAGAAGGGATTTGGTTATAGTTACTAGGCATGATGAGTAGCTTTTAAAAACTTTGTAAAACCCACTATTATGAGAGACAGTTTTGTATGTCTCTGTAAAGCATTGGGCCATCTCTCCCTGTCAGTCTCGGAGGAAGGCCAAGTCCCCATGCTACAGTGTTTCTGGGGAGACAAAAGCTCCAATGGGGGAAATATTAGCATTCAAGATGTTTGTTTGTGGACAAGAGAAATGTGTTTGGGTTTGCAATCTCTTTCTAAACTCTGAACAAATCCAGGTAACTCACACTTTATTTTAGGCTAAATTATTGTCTAAGAAATCATCTCTGAAGGAAGATCAGAGGGCAAGAATGTGTTTATATGCGTATGCTAAAGTATAGAAGTGTAAGTGCCATGCTAAAGCTTTACATTGTGAAGCAGATGTTATAAATCACTTTTTCATTCTATGAATGTATATGGTAATGGCAGTAGAGTTGTACAAGTCTGTACAGCACACTGGTATATTTACTGAATACAATCTACAATTTGTGTGTGTACTAAAGAAAATGTTTGTTAAGGTGGCATTATCTCTCTTTGAAGCTGACTGGAAGTCTTTATTCATATCTACATTAAGGTTTTGAATACAATAGCCTTGAGGTTTGATTCTGTAAAGCTTTTAAAAAAATCCTGAAGAGAAAGAATTCTAGTTGATATTTCAGCAACAAGTTCAGCTGAGGTACAGGAAAGGTGGAGGAGGAGAGTAATAATAGTTGTACATAGTTTAGCCCCTCACCTGTTATACTAATACCACTCGCACCCTTTTAACTAAAAGCAAGCTATTTTAGTTTGACATAAGAACTCACATACTGGGTCAGACCATGGTCCATTTCACCCAGTATCCTGTCTCTGACAGCGGCCCAAACCAGAGCTTCAGGAAGAGTGTGTAGACCAGTCAATTTATGGAGTGATCCATCCCGTCTTCCACTCCTAGCTTCTGGCTGTCAGAAGTTTAGGGCCGTCCCAATCATGGGGTTGCATCCTTGACCATCTTGTCTAATAGCCATTGATGGAGCTATCCTCCATTAACTTATCCAGTTCTTTCTGAACCTAGTTATACTTTTGGCCAACACAATAAGTTCCACAAGCTAGTTGAGTGTTTTATGAAGAAGTATTTCCTCTTGTTTGTATCAAACCTGCTGCCTATTAATGTCATTGGGTGACCCCTGGTTTCTATATTACTTGAAAGGGTATATAACACTTCCCTAACTCATGCTGTGTGGAGTGGCTCACACCTGTGAGTGCCTATTTCAGGTCAGACCATCAAAAACAGGGCAAACTGTTTATAACAAAACTGGTTATATGTTCTATAATTAGATTTCACCAAGCCTGTAACAAATGTGATTTCCTGGATCACTGTAACAATCTTATCACAAAGAGTCCCTATAGATGCTCCAGTCCATCTTGCCACTCAGACAAACTGGACTTAGGGATAAATGGTCACTTACTCCAAAATTCATAAATATTCAGGTTACTCCCAGTCCCAAGAAGCCAGTCACTTCCCCCCAGATCCATTTGTATCTTAGATCACACACCAAAACCAATGCCTGTATCCAATTTTGTAATAAACTAACTAAAGATTTATTAACTAAGAAGGAGAAATAAGAAAGCTATTTACAGGTTAAAACAAGCAAACATATACCCACAAATGAATTGCAAT
Organism: Mesoclemmys tuberculata; assembly: GCA_007922155.1. Classification (NCBI taxonomy): domain Eukaryota; kingdom Metazoa; phylum Chordata; order Testudines; family Chelidae; genus Mesoclemmys; species Mesoclemmys tuberculata. The sequence goes on along the minus strand of ML675609.1, from coordinate 39,916,437 downwards.
CTAAATCCTAAGAGTGAGAGTTGTAGTGATCTGTTAATTCAAAATGTATTTCAGGGCAAACCCAGGGGTAACCCCTGGGCATCTCTGCCAACATCACCAACAGCTGTCTCCTCAGCTTATCCATCAATTAGTCAATGAGGATATTGAGCAACAATGGTGACAACAGAGCCTTGCTGAACTCCCATTGAATAAGAAACCACACCATGTATCAGCCATTGACTCAAATGCAGTTTTCCATTCTGTTACAGGGCTCTGTTAATGACACTATCTTTCCAGGATGCCAATTGGCTACATCAGATCCCCAAAATTTCCTCGATGCAGTGAATCAAAAGCCTGACAGAAGTCTATTAAAAGCACTGCACATGGCTTATTAAATTCATCCATCTTCTCAAAAAGCTGTCTCAAGGTAAAGATCTGTTCAACAGCAGAATGGCCAGGTCTAAAATGACACTGAGTATTGAGATCTTTGCCACAAGCCCCAACCACTTGTTTCCAGCTGACACATGACCAGCTGATAGTTGGTCACAACTAGCCACTATCAACTTGCCTTTGCTCCTGGGGTTATTGACATTGCTTTGTAAAGAAGAAAACCAATTCCCCACTACATTGATTCAAGGTATTAACACAAAAGCAAAGACTTTCCCTACACCCAACAGAGTAATTCCTCTACAGTTGCTACATTGATCCTTATTGTCCTTTTTTGAATAGAGCCAAAATATACCTCTTCTTCCAGGCATTAGGGATGATATAAGTATGTCAGATGGTCTGGAAGAGCCTA
>ML675609.1:39845169-39915649 GCA_007922155.1 Mesoclemmys tuberculata | reverse complement strand
AGGCATTAGGGATGATATAAGTATGTCAGATGGTCTGGAAGAGCCTATGCAGCCCTGGTACAACAATACTCTCACCATCTTCACAATTCAGGGCTAATGTTACAAACCTCGGGTTCCCTTCTGAACCGCAATATGGATCTCTTCTTGGTTGAAGAAAGAGGGCTCTACCAGAATTTCCTGCTCCTTTTCAAATGGAAGACGGACTGCTGGATGATAGACAGTTGGAAAATGTCTTGATATGATCTTCCCATTGATGCAACTGATCCTGCCTATTCTGCCTGATGCTGCCATCCTGATTCGTTACTGGACAAGCTGATTCCATCTTTTCCTACAGATACTGCAAATTGGAATAAAGGGTGCAAAGATCATGTCTGGTGGCTGTCTTTTCTAAACTGGCTGCTTCAGTTGATCACTAGGATTCCTTATCTTTCTTACACAATGACTTGATGATGTTCTAAAGTCAAATTCATTGAGCCAGTAACAAACATGTCATTAAAAACTCAGATTGTAGCCTCATTTTTTTCTTAGCTCCAACTCCTGTGTCTCTTCACTGATGCAGGGTTGACATTGAAAGGATGATAACCACACCACTGAGCTGGCAGCAGTAAGTACTGATTACTTGAAATGTTGTTTTTCATCAGATGACCAAGGAAGTGAGACTTCTGTCTCTAAGGTTTTGATGGCCTTAAGCAGTCAGAACTGAAAGTTATCTGATAACTTAGCGGTAATACAAGCTTTTGGCTGAATCTGACTAATTTTGGGTCATTAACTATTTATCTTTGAAGTTGGAGGCACACTGCCAGCAGAAGCTAATGGTCAGTGTCAAGTTCAGAACCTCTCTGAACTTCAGTGGCCGTTGACTGCCAATGATCATTAACAAGGACATGACCAATAACAGTCCTAGTGAAACTATCTGGGCTGTACTAGGTCTGCTTGCATATCTTTGGGTGATGATATAGCAAATCGCAGATCACCATGTCATTTTCAGCAGCAAATTTATGCAGTTGCTGCCCATTCCTGTTGTTCTGCCCAATAGCAAACTTCTGAAGAGTACTTGCCTAGGCTGCATTATCTTTTTCTACCTGTGCACTAAAGATGCCCAAAATTATGATAACATGCCTTCTCAGACTTTCATTCAGGATTGACTGCAGTTGCTGGTAAAAATTAAGTGCAGCTGCATTGTTGGCCATGGTATTGGTGAAATCATACATCAAGATGATAGTAAGATACTCACAGCCAATATGGAATCGGACACTGATAAGTCACTCATTAATCACCTGCTAAACCTGCAATACTTGTTGGGGTCTGGTGAAAGTAAAATGGCCAACCCAACTAAAGCTACCCATCAAGGTAGCTTGAGAACAAAAATACATGGTCCTCAACTTTTTTTTCCCACTGCTTTTCTAGCCGGCACACTTCAGATAAAATGCAGATATCAGTGTTCAGGCTTTTCAACTGCTTGACAAGGAGGGTAACTTCTGCTATTTTGGACAACGTTCAAACATCACAGACACCAATTTCACATTTGCCACTGACATTCAGGAAACTAGAATGGCCCTTCTGAAAGGTTTCAATAGTCATTTTTGCCTCAGCAGCAGAGAAACTCTGTCATTTCACCTACAAGGAGAATTGACCAGATTGTTGCAGTTGGTTGGAATCAGTATGAACACCCTCACAAACAGAATGTATCAACCCTAGAAGGCAATGTGAACCAAAGACAAAGATCAAATAGGGATATTCTACAAACTAAATGCAATCCTCCACAGTATCAGATCCCTTGTGCCCAAGAGAAACCATTGATATTCTTTTTGTCTTTTGGAATGGAAGAAAAGGAGATAGAAAAGTTCTGTTAATATTATGAAGGCATTTGCTTATCTTATAGCATATGCACTTCTGCAGTAGTAATTATAGCTAAGGTTCACCACACAAACAGGGTCAAAATGTTACAGCCACTCCACAGGACGTGGAAAACTTGAGGAACAGAAGACTCATAATGGTTCTATCATACAGTGAGGCAGGCCATGGAGATGCTGTGCACCAAGATGCTGTAACCCATCCGTGCCCAGGGTAGCCCACTGATAATGCCAGGGTCAGGGCAGGCTGTAAAAGGAGAGCAGATTCTCCCAGCACTGGTGGGTGACACTGCAGTCAGATTTCCCAACCAGCCACAAACAGTGCTTCTGATTCCCCCACACTGGTTATCAAGAAGCCACTGTGCAAATACACACAGCCCCCTTTACTGCATTTCAGTCTCTGGCTCCCAAACCGACACTAGGTCCAGTAAAGAGACCATTTATTTAAACTCTATGCTCTTTACTAAAAGATTCCCTCTGATCCCAAAGGATCAGCCACAGTACCAGTTCACTATAAGTTTGGATCTTACCCAAAATACCACGCTGCCAGCCAGTCCTTTAGTAACTAAAATTAAAGGTTTATTAATAAAAGAAAACAAACAATAAGAGAAGTATTAAAGGCTTAAAGCAATCAGATCATACAAATGATTTAAAAGTCCATAAACATCAGGTTTCTAGAACAATTGTGGAGTTGTATAGTTCCTCTGGTATACATCCAGTACCTGGATGGGTCTAAGTCCTTCAGTTCAGTTGCAAAGTGTGTCGATCCAGAGGTGTGTCCGCAGCTGGACAGGAATAAGGAACAAGACAAAGACAAAATGGTTTCTGTGGTTTGATCTCTTATACCCTCTGTTACTGGCCATGTGGCTTGTGGAATTTTACAGGAACCAAAATGGAGTCCATAGTCACATGGGTCAATCCTGGTAACTCTTCAGGTATGCCTTTAGTTTCTTCCTAGGCCTTTGGCTTCTGTAAAGGTCTTGATGAGCCATTAAGCAGGCTATTGTCCTGCGGCATCTCTGTCTGGGGTGTGTCTTCTACAGCACAGTTTGAAATACAGGTATATCAAAGATCTCCATAACTTTCCTCACACATATTACACATGAACACAAATATTATCATCTTATTCAGCATATCATAACCTTTCTAACAGTACCTGACATGGCATGTCTTACATGAATTGTTATGATTTTGACATATTAATGTCAAATAACACAAATGCCCCCCCCCAATCCAGTCCGCATGACAGATGCCTCTCTACATGTTAAAACAGAAAGTTGGGTTGGAGTATTGAGTGGTTTATGCTGGGACAGAGGAGTGGCTAGTGCTTCCACCATTATGTCAGTCCACAAGTGTAGCTACCCAGACAAGGGGAGTGGATAGCGCTCCAGCTGCTGCTACAGCTCATGGGCTGTATTAGTGGCTGTGAAGCAACTGTACAGATTCATCACAAGTTAAGAGAAGTTTTATAACTGGTCATCATATTTTGAACAGAGTTTGTCAAAAAAGTGGCCTTTAAAAATTTTTCCACAAAAAATGCTTTGTTTTTTAAACATGAAATATATAGAAATGGTTACTAACTTTTTTCATTTACTAAATTAAAAAATTTTATTAACCATTTAAATAACATTTCCAGTAAGTTTTTTTTTTAATTTTTTTTAAAAAAATATCAGAGGGAAATTTAAAATTTTCAAACACAACTTCAAATTTTCTCACAAAAATGGTTTTTCATTTTTCATTTTTTCTGTGGCTGAAAATAAGGACAGTGTTTACTCAGAGCTGAATATTAAACTCCAAAGAAAATTTCTGTTCATAAATGAAATGTAGGACCCAAAAAGAACTACTAATGTCTATATCTTTGGGCAAAAGTGATGGCTGTACTGGCAAAAAAATTCCAAAAACTGAAAAACAAATCAAAAAAAAAAAAAACCCATTAAAAGGCTCCTGGGCATCTCATTCATTAGTTGTTGACTTCTACGCTTCTTACCAATGATGTTTTAAACACACAGATATCTAGCCATGTCTTCCAGAGCAGTGCTATGACTTGGTCAATAAGGCCTGGTCTACATTTACATTCCGGATTCGGTGGCAGTCGACGGCAGATGCGCAAGTGACATAATTCACTTGCGTATCTCCCGTCAATTTTGCTGCATCTGCTCTGCGTGCCATCCACACTGCGCTGCGTTGAAGGGAACAGCGTTCCCTTCGACGCAGCACTACGCCACTTACCGGGGTGGTTTTCCTGTGTCACTTGCTGGATCGACTGAGCACGTCTACACAGACCGCTCAGTCGATCCAGAGCAATCGATCTGACGGCGGCAAGGTGTAGACCCAGCCTAAGAGTGTGCAGATGGGTCAATAGGAAGGAGTGTTTATGATAAACCAGCATGTTTATCCAGATCCAAGGCTAAGCATAGAGTGAGACATAAATCTAGGTAATCCTTGTCAAATAAGATGTTTAGCTCTACTGGTTTTTAGTTTTTATCTTTTCCTATGAAAGCCTTTGGGAGGGTACAAATCAGCCAAAATGCATATATGAGAATCTGAACATCTGGATAAAAGAGTTAGTGCTAAAAGTAAAGCCACTTTAGCTGTTGAATGAGTGAGTTTCATATGCATTGGAAATTAAGCAGGATGTTTACATTCCAAGTGAAAGTCTGTTTGGGAACTATTGCTGCAACAAGCATTTCAGCTTTCTAAGATATGTAGTAAATGCCAGCTTTGTGTGGTAAAGATTGCTCTATAAAAGTGTTAGAGCTGATGCCTTTTGTGTGAGCATGGGTGCTAGAAAAATCCACTCGGAAACCTGTGGGTCTTCGTTTGAAGGTAGGGTCTGAAAGGAAAGCTGCTAAAATTAGTTATACTTTGAGAGGCCAATAAATATTTACTCACTGAGCACATTATAAATAGATTTGTAAGAGTTTTTAGGAATTCTTTTCTCCCTTTTTAAGTTTCTGACTTAAAATGGTACTGCTGGCCCTAAATAACAGTGGTATTTTTTCAACAGAGGTCCTGTTTGAAGATGTATTTATTTGGTTTTATTCACAGTGAAGGGTGGTAAACAGTGTGGTCACCCAAGGACATGTACTGGAACCACGGCTGTTCGACATATTCGTAAATGATCTGGAAAAGGGGGTAAACAGTGAGGGGGCAAAGTTTGCAGATAATACAAAATTACCCAAAATAGTTAAGTTCAAAGCAGTCTGTGAAGAGTTATAAAGGTGACTGGGCAACAAAATGGCAGATGAAAGTCAATGTTGTTAAATGTAAAGTAATTCTCATTGGAAAACAGAATCCCAACTATACATACAAAATGATGGGGTATAAATTAGCTGTTACCACTCAAGAAAGTGAACTTGGAGTCCTTGTGGGTAGTTCTCTGAAAATATTTGCTCAGTGTTCAGGGAGAATCAAAAATCTAACGAATGCTAGGAAGCATTAGGAAAGGGACAGATAAGACAGAAAATATAAAGGTAATATATGAATTCATGGTATTCCCACATCTTGAATACTGTGTGCAGTTCTGGTTGCCCCATCTCAAAAAACATACATTGGAATTGGAAAAGGTACTAAGAAGGGCAACAGAAATTATTAGAGGTATGGAGCAGCTTCTGAATGAGGAAAGCTTAAAAAGACTGGAACAGTTCAGCTTGGAAAAGAGACAAAGAAGGGAAGATTATACCAAAGATCTATACAATCATGAATGGTAAGTGAAAGTGAATAAGGGGGTGTTATTTACCCCTTCACATAACACATGAACCAAGGGTCACCCAATGAAATTAATAAGTGGCAGGTTTAAAACTAACATACATATAGGCGAGCAGGGGTGGGTGGTTCTCCCTCACTGTGAATCCTGAAGGAGGCCACACCTCTCTGCTGTTGTGCCCCTGGAGCAACAGTCTAAATCAAAGGGAAGCTTAGCAGCTCCTGATGCTTAAATCCCAAGGCAGGGTAAAGCAGTGCATGGTTCGAAGGCCCCCAACCTCCAGGCAGAGGGAGCCCCAGCCCCAGCCTAGGAGCTCCCTGACAGTGGGTGAGCACCAACACAGTCTAGGGGCTCACAGATAGGAAATGAGCCAGCCACCCCTGGGATGGCAGGTTGTAGTGAGACTCAGCCCCACCATATTCCACCAAGTCCCAGCCCAGGAAGTCTTCCATCAAGTGCACCACTGTGATCAGTGTGGTAGGGCGGTGTCACATGACCCAAGCTCTCCCCTGAGTGGGAAGGATATGCTCTGTTCAGCTAGTTCAGTGGCAGAGTGTTGCTCCAGCTGTAGCCACCACAAGCTGCCATCTTTCAGTTCCTGGGCCACGACTCTGGGCCAAGCCCCCAATGGGTATATCTTCCCCCAAAACTGACACCAGAAGATTTTGGGGGTAATGTCCAGTGTGTCTAACATGGCTGACCTCAAAGCCCGATAGTCATGGGTCTCCTCATTGGGGAGGGCATGATAAGCAGCTTGAGAGGTCCTCATTAAATAAGGGGCCAGCAGGGTAGCCCATTGTGCCAGGCCCCACCCCACAGCTGAGGCAACGTGCTCAAAGATAATCACGAATACTTCCAGATCATCTTTGGACCCAACTGTGTGAGGCAGAGTGGCATCAGGGGGTTTCTTGGGGCACTGAGCCCCTGGTAGTGGGGCCAGAGGGGCTGGACAGTAGGGTGGTCAGTTGCTGGACATACTGCCATTGTTGCTTTTGCTGCTGGGTCCCCACCTCCCAGATTAGCGACTGCTGCTGGGCCTCAGTGTCTGTAGTAATTCTTGCTGTTGCTGCTGGAGCTGGGCAGCTTGTTGCTGTTCTTGACTCTCAGCCCACCATTTTACCAGCTTGCCAAGATCCATGGCAGCTTCCAGATGGTGATGGGTTGAAACTGTGGGTGGTTCCCTTTTTCCATCAGGAGCAGGTGCTGCCTGCATTCTCCACTACATGTAGGAGAGCAGGAGTGGGTAGCCGTCCCTCACTGTCAATACCTCAGGGAGGCCACACCTCTCTGTTACAATAAGGAAGTACTTCTTCACACAATGTACAATCAACAGTGGAACTCATTCCCAAGGGTTGTTGTGAAGCTCAAAAGTATAACTGGGTTCAAAAAAGAATTAGATAAGTTCATGTCTAAAATGATCAGGGAGGCAACCCCATGCTCTAGGTGTCCCTAAACCCCTAAATGCTCAAAACTGGGACTGGATGACAGGGGATGGATCACTGGATTAAAATTGCCCTGTTCTGTTCTCTCTCTCTGAAGCATCTGGCACCAGCCACTGCTGGAAGACAGAAAACTGGGCTAGATGGACCATTGGTCTGAACCAGTGTGATAGGATCCCTGGGGTACAACTTGGAACTGTGGGACTGCTGTGCCCTTAAGTTTCCAGCCTGGGCTATCTCAGACAATACTATGCCAGTGACAAACAGAAAACCCCTCCAGGTGCTGTGATCACCCATGAGTCATCAGCATATGGAACCACACAGCTAGCCAGGTTGCATGAATACTCCCTAAGCCGCTCATGAATCATACAGAGAAGAGTGTGGCCAGGCACCCCAGCCCCCAGTCTTGCACCCCAGAAATACACCATTTTACACTGTTCAAGAATCCCTTAGACAACACAAGCTCGTTAATAAGTTTGCCACTCCAACAAAAGGGTAACTGACATGCAACAGCCCTTGTTATCTGAGCTGAGATTCCCCAAGCACTTCAGCCAGAAACATGCTATTTTTGGTAAAATATGGAAAACAGATTTATTAACTACAGAAAGATACATTTTAAGTGATTATAATCAGCAGGGCAGAGAGATTGAAGTTGGTTACCTAAGAAATAAAAATAGAAATGTAGTCTCAATTCTAATTTAAACAGATTAAGCAAGATTTGAATCAAGCAATCTCTCACCCTAACAGATGTTACAGGCAGCATACAGTTCTTACACAGACGAGATTCCCTTCCAGCCTGGGACCAATCTTCCTAGTCCAATATCTTTATCTTCCAGACAATCTTCCAGGTGTTGTGATGGGAGGAAGAGATGCTAAGTGAGAATGTCACTGTCCCTCTTTTATACTTTTTTCCAGTTGCTAGAAAGATCCTTGCTGTGACATGGGGGTCAGGTAGTCCCCATTGATCTCTCTCTGAGAAGTCTTCCAAAGAGTAGATTCTCCTTGACGGGCCATTAACACCTGTCTGGTCTGCCTTTGTGGCAACTGAAAGGCTGGCTGTGGGTGTCTCCCAACCTTACAACATATTTCAGTAGCACATATAGCAATACTTCCTAACTTCACATACAAATACAATAGCTGGATGAAACTACAGCTAGAGATCAATGCAGTTTAGGAGTATCTTGCACCCATCCCGTCCCACCATCCATGCTCCCTATGCCAGACAAAGGGTTGCAAAGGAGCCTTCATGCCTCTGCTAAGCAACTGGAGGTCTCTCTTGCACTGGCATGATCTTCTTGGGGGCAGATACACTAGCTCTAGGGCCAGAATCCAGCAGTGATATGACACAAAACAGCTGTCCCCCACCAAAATGTCCTTAAATGGCAGGAACGTGTTGGCAATATCCCTAATCCTCACATCCATTTGTCAGTGAAATCAATATTGTTCTCCAAGCCTGTGTAACTCTATTTAAATCTGGAAATGACTGACAAACCATGGCCTTTTTTACTCCCAAGCCACTGCCATAAATCTAGTTAGCCTTATTCCCAGAGGAAAAGGACACAACTGGGGTCCATTGAGAAAACTGTCATATGTTCACTGAAGTCAGAGCCTTTCCATTTATAGTGTCCATAGGAAGGATATAAAATGAGTTACCAAGTAACTTAAGTTCCCATAACATTCTCACAGCTATCAATTCATTTCTCCAGTGGTATCTCCCCTTCAGCTCCTTTCTACTCCACAGTTCTCAAAGTAGTCAATTTAACAGCATGTTACACAGTCTCTGTTTTGCGGCACAAACTCGTCTGATCTCTTGTCAGTGCAGCAGAAAATACATTAGATTTATCAAGCCCTAGAGAATCCAGTGAACCAGAGAGTTAATGAGGGTTGTGACATCACAGGAGACTGACTCCTGAATAATTGTGAGGGAAGGGGATGTTTAAGCCAACTACACTGTGGCTGGGCCTACACTGATGGCAGCAAATTCACTGCTGTCAGATCGAATGCTCTGGATCGACTGAGTAGTCTGTGTAGACCCGCTCAGTCAATCCAGCAATCGACACAGGACAACCACCCCAGTAAGTGGCGTAGCGCTGCGTCAGAAGGAACGCTGTTCCTTTCCGCACAGCACAGTGTGGATGGCGCGCAGAGCAGATGCAGCAAAGTTGACGGGAGATACGCAAGTGAATTATGTCACTTCGACTACCACCGAATCCAGAAGGTAAATGTAGACCAGGCCTGTGTTTTTTGTTAACACCTGTTCCGCTCAAACTCCTGCCTAGGAGGAGAGTTTTCTTTGATCTTGATTCATCAAGGTGATGAGCACATAAGCCATGAGCTAACTAAGCACTTAGAGCTTGATCCTACCCCCACTGAATTCAATTATAAAAATTCTGTTGAGTTCAGTGGGGCATATACATTGAGAACACATACTCCAGTTCTCCATTAAGGCCTCTATTAAGAGCAGATATTCCTGATATTGCTAAAGTAAACCAAATTAAAAATATATATAACCAGAAAATATTAAGGCCATCTTTATACATCATAAAGTTCAAGAGAAAGGTACAAGGAAATTTCTTGTATAGTCTCAAGATTTGTATCTAAAGGAGTAGTTGTTTGTAAATCAGGACTCCATGAGGATCTGGTAGCTGTGTGGGGAAGGTGCTAAGATATAGACATCTCTCAGCATCTCCAAACAGGCTGAGTTTGTAATGGAAGCAAAAATTCCTCTAATGAGCCTGCATTTTATCTCTCTGACATCTTTTAAATGACAATTTCAAAAGAAAGTTAGTGTTTTAAACAATAATGCAGAACCAAATAACCTTTAAGGCAATACATGGAAATGTTTATTTCAATAGGAAATGCCCCTAATGGAAACATTATTAGGATAAAAAAATTGCTAAACATTTAAAGATCAGTAGTCTCACTCAATGAGCAACACATAGGGTGTAAAGACTAAATCTTTCAAGACAAATATGATTGCTTCTTTTGATAGCATTGCAGAATTACTGAGAAGATGAAGAAATGACTTATTTTGATTTTAGTAAAGTATTGGTACTGTGTCTCACTAAGGCTTGACTGGTAACAATTCAAATTGGCTTGGATAGGAACACTATAATGTACATGGAAACCTGGCAAAAAGACAAAATAAGAAGCCATGATAAATGGCAATGTACAGCATGGGAGATGAACCTTGTGGGGGTTCTAGGCACTACTTTAATACAAATAACAGTAATCAGCATTCATTGAAGCTACAGTCATCAAGAAATAGCACAGCAGGAGAACATCAACATCATTAATTTAAGATTAAAGTAGTGAATAAAAATATCATCAACTCCTCTCTAGAAACACAAAAAAGCAGTAATAATAGCCAACGTTCAAATGATTGAATAAAAGCTTTGATTTAAAAAACAGTATGAGAAAATTCAGAAGCAATCCAACAGATGTAATGTTTCAAGAAACAGTCTTCCTGCTGCACAGTGCGTTTAAAAAATAGTCACATTCTGATGTTGCAGAGCTGTTTTGGATCAGGTCATTGGAAGAAACAAAGGGAAAATGATACAGTAGTATCAGGTTTTTATGTGCATCCTGTTCACAGAAAGAACATGAGCTACAGGTTGAAGGAAACAGCAAGGGAGGAACAGAAGCAGTCTCTACAAACTTTAATTTGTTGCAGATATCTCATTGGAAAAATAAGTAATGAGAAAAATGTCTCTATGTTAAATATTTTCCTTATAAAAAGCTAGAGACATAGCTGACACTAATTTAATTTTTAAAATGTCTTATTTCTCTGAAATACTTTCCTCCAGAATCCCTGGACAAAGTGACAAATTGCAAATGGGACTACAGTGTTCTAAGCAATAGAAAAAGAGTATCTTTCTCCATAACAAGAAGCCGGTTACCCCTTTGCAGCTGTGGAGAGAATCAAACCTCTTTCTTTTTTTAAACTTTTGTGGCTGAGACACAGTTCAGCACTATTAATATGATTCAATAGTGGTACAACAGGAGACAAAGCCAGGGAAAGAGAATGATTAAATACAGAGTAGAGGGTGAAAAGATCTGGATGGACTCTTATGATAAAAAGATCTTTCATTTCAAGGTCCAGCATTCATTTTATTCCCTACATTCCTATATTTACATTCCACACAAATTTGATGTTCCCTCACTTTTATTGTTGATTATTCTATTAAATCAGAATAAAAAATCATGCAATTGAGACTATAGAAAGAGTTATTTCAGGGATGAATCCCAGAGTCATTTAAGTTTCCTGTGTGAATAAAATTTTGTGTTCCTCGTTCTGGGACTTCATCACACATTGCATTCAATGTTTCAGCCTTGGCAGGTTGGAAGAAATGGTTAGACAAACAGCACTAACACACAGGAAATAATACATACAACTAAAAATATACTAGCAGGGGAAGAAGAACACTTGCTGGTAATAACTTAGGACTGAGGCTCCCTGGCCCAAACAAAAAGTAGTCACAATTTAATTACCCAGTGACAGCCCTTTCAGTAACAAGCAAACTGAATTTACCATCTCATTACAAAGCAACAGCCCAAAAGCATCCTGCACTTTCTCATTTTATTTCCCCCAAATTCAAGCTGCAATATTGAAAAAATCTTCTCTTATCACCCAGTTTTCTTTCAAAGCTTTTTTCTCCAAGCTGGCTTTGCTTGAAGATATCAATATCCTCCTCCATGAGAGTAAGATGAACTGATCTCAACAGTAGTCTGCAGCTAAAGCAAAAGACTCATCTCTGCTGATTTTCAGTTTATTGGGTTTCTATATCAATAAGGAATTCATTGCTAAATTTTCTTTCTTTAAATTAGTTGCCTTTTTGCAAAACTACAATAAAACCATCAAATTAAGTCAAATATTTTAATTTTTAAAATTTTATGCTTAGATTCCTCAGTTCTCCAAGTCTCCTTTGTGCCTCTTAGACAGTGTAATATGAACTTAAGGCAGCCAGAGATTTGTCCTGCCAAATTCCCCATTTATGGGGGGAGTCTCTAATGATGTACAGCTTGCAGAGGCAGTTCTTACACTGAGGCCTGGTGACTGACAACCAAGAAGCTATGACCTGCACATTGACATGTCCTTCTATTTTAAAATTGACTTTGTTCCTGTAATATTCTGAGGCAGTATGGTCTAGAGGAAGAGGCACTGGATTGGGAGTCTCTTGACTGTATTCTATTTGGGGCTCTGCCACGCGCCTTCTGTGTGCCCTTGGTTGAGTCACTTTACCTCTCAGTGCCTGTGCTCCCCTCATCCTTTGTCTCCCTCATCAGTTTAAAACGTAAGCACTTCAGTGCAGGGACTGTTTCTCACTACTTGTATTTACAGCACCCAACACAATGGGTAAAATGGGGATAATAATACTGATCTCCTTTGTAAATTTCTTTGGGAACCTATGGATGAAAAGTGCTACATAAGAGTTAGGTTTATTTTATTAACACGATGAGCAAGTGTTTGCCTGATATGAAAGGATTTCAGTGATGCCTTTTAATTCTTGGTTCGGCACATCATTACATTGTTGTGCAAATAATCTAACAGTGATGGATGCAAACTACGAAACTACTAGTAAAAATATCAAAACTTAAATAATAAAAAAATAACGTGCATAAGAATGAGTGAATTGTGGCCCTGCAGGGATTATAACCATCAGGTTCACAGCTTCAATTCTCATGTACTGTTCACCACTATCCTGCTGGTTCACCACTATCCTCTCTGGCACAAAACACTGGGAACACTTGGGTGTTTTGTGCCAGAGAAAGAGGCAGAAAAATGGTCTTGCATATTTGATCACGTTAGCTTCATTGATTTCCCCACACACACGCACACATCCTTATGATGTCTGCTGTGCCTTCCGGCTGAAGTATTTCACTTACGTATGCAGTGCTGCTGTATAACACCTCTTTTAAATGTGTAAATATAAATGCAAAAAAAAGGGAAAGAAATAGTGGGGGAGATCTAACAAAGGGTTAGATTATGAGTTCACTGCAGGGGAAGCAGTGCACAACTGCACTAGCCCAGGAGCAGAGCAGGGAGGGAGCATTAACTCCTTCCTTGCTTCCTCCATTACTCTGTTCTCTTTTCCTATCCACCTCTTGAGTGGAAAAGGGAGTGACATGCTGTGCAGGTAGCCTTAACAGGAGAATAAGGAAGGCACCTTGCATCCCTCTAATCCTCTTCATAGATGCGTAGCATAAGCTACGATCTTGCCCTCTGTGACTTCCATATGTCACTGTTTCAGTATTCTTGCCATTCAGCACATCTGGAGCATCTGAATTCAGCAGCCTTGGTGATTCATAGGCTTAACTAAAGTCTAACTAATAGAGCCTTATCCTGGTCTCACACTGCAGATGGAATTAACCTGAGCCTCAGTGAGGGTTCCTCAAGTGACCTGAGAGAAGGACATTGTTATATTTTATTTGCCACTAAAGTTACTATATTTCATGGCAAATCATCTTTTTGGTGAAGAAAATCTCTACACGGGTACTTGAAAACTACATTGTCTTTTCAAATATTAATATGCTTTCAGAAATTAGAAATTTCAGGTAGTTTGCTTTGTCTTACTCTTGATGAGTTAAGTTATATTCACTAAGTGCAACTATTTTACTGTCTGCTTTCCCTCATTGGCACTGATAGCTGGATGAGTCTGGTTTACAATGTCTTTTAATGGATTGTTATGAATTCTTATGAATTAAAGGCTACTTTTTGTGATGACAAAGTCTTTTCTGTAAGCGTTATTTGAAGGATGTTCTTTCCTTCTCTTACAACCTGAAGCTGTTGCTAATACTTATACCTTAATTCACATGAGAGGAAGAGAACCAAAGCATCTTTGAATGAAGACTATTAGATGTTATTCAGTTTGGGAAATTTTAGAAGCAATAAATACATACATATGTTTTTTCAAGGTTATTTCACAGAAGATATCTGGAGGCAATTTTGCTAAATGGATTTTTATGTCAAAAGATTTCATGTCTTTATCCTAGAAGAATATGTACTATTTACTTTCTTAATAAGTCCTGAGAAGTCTTATTCCATCTGATTTTTCTTCCGGGAGTTAAATTTGTTTAGATTTTTCCCCCTTCATTCTCCTTTTGGAAAAGGTTCCATTGTCAACTTGAGATTTGCCATAGCAATGTTATAGAACATATGGTAACCTTGAGATGGGCAGATTTTTATATCTTTAGGGTGACCCTGAATTTTATAAACAAAATATATCGATAATGTAAGTGTTTAAGCACTTGATTACTTTAAATGGGACAAAGCCCTGTTTGATATTCTTCTGCTTTAAAATGAAATTTCAAACAAAAACAATGAATTCCGGGGCTCAGTCCCGCATGGAGCAGGTGAGTGTTGCATATATAAGCACAGGTACAAAAAGAGATGAGCAAGACATGGGGGAGGAAAAACGGAGTCCGGCAAGGTGGGTGCTTAGAGATTTCAGGATTACTACAGTGCATCTCAGTGTGGAAGAGCTAAATCTTCTGAGCTCTCTAGTACTGAGACAACAAAACACGTAAGTATATGCTTAACTGTAAGCAAATGGCTGCAGTGGGAAAACGTACACACACAAAGCTAAGCATGTGCTTATGAGCCTTCTTAGACTGGAGTCTCACCACCTTGCAGGATTGAGCCCTAGTGCTTAGACTTACTTGCAGCCTGGCATAGCTCTTGCGCGTGCCTTGGAGTATAATACCCCTGTGCCTGCTGCTATGCACTACACAAGGATCAAGACCTATGTGTTCACCTCTATTCAGATTTCTGTTGTATGTATTTTGTAATAGGCACTGTGCAGAAAAGCCTTCAGTAACCAAACTAACCTCAAAACTTCCCCCTCCCCCTAACTCACTATTTACAATTTTAAAGCATTAGCTTGTTTCACTTTATTATAGGTTTCACCTTCTACCCTTGGTCAATACTCAAAATACAAATGAGATGTTTTGAAGTAGAGCTACAAGAAGAACCCAATCAAAAATTCCATTAGTATGAAGGGAACAGTGACAACAAAAGCAAAACAATGGATATCATGTCTTTGCATAAAAACAGTTCTCAACAGATACTGTCACAATAATTTGTAGCACTTATAGAGGACTAAGTCACCCTCTTCATATAATATACTGTAAGCTTTTATTTTATAGTTTTAATTTTGTTTTCCGCGATGTACAGCATATCTGATTTTTGGTTCTTAAGTGCCTAATTTCAAATGTAGTAGATTATGTAGTAACATCAAATGTAGGAGATTATGTAGTAACATCAGTAGCTGCAGACAAGATCTACATTTTTTTTTAAATTCTCCTTTTTAATGTATTAATTACATTACCAACATATTTAATGAAAATGAAGTCCATATGAGATTCTTAAATTTAAAATATTTTACAAAGAAAATAATACATTGAATATAAACATTAGGTCAAATTCACTTTGGAATTAAACTGGACCATTATTTTAAATATAACCTAGACAGAAGTAGAGGTAAATATTGTGGTAAAGTCAGGCCAGATGGCTACAAAAGGGTTACTATTTGTAATAGTATTTGTAATCCACAAGCCCACCCAATGCTAAAGGCCCCTCCCCCAGCCTAAGGGGAGGAGTCACTGAGCCCAGGATACAACTGATTACGGGGTACAACTAATGAAAAAAAACCAGGAAGGCGTGTGGGGGTCACAGGTTTAAATGAAGGGAACCAGAAAGGGACACTGAGCAGAGACCCCTGGACAGTACCCACTGCCCCGGAAGGTGTCAAGGGAGTCAGCAGACATTGCCCAGAGGAACTCTGCCAGATGCATGAGTGCACAAGGGAACGAAAGTAGGCCCACAGTCACAGAGTGCTCCCCCCCCCCCCCCGCGCCAACCTCTTCTCCCTGGTCTTGTACATCGCCATTTTGGCCAGGGTTAGGAGGAGGTTGACAAGGAGGTTCTGCAACCTTGTGGGACCCCGGATGGGGTGTGTGTAGATGAACAGGTGCAGTCAGAAGTGTAGCCAGAACCTCAGCAGGAGATTCTGGAGGAGCTGGAACAGGGGCTGCAGCCTGGCACACTCGAGAGAGATGAGGCCAGGGTCTCCCTCTTGCCGCAATAGGAGCAGGTGTCAGGGTGAGGGGTGAACAGCACCAAGTACATACCCGTGCTTATGGCTCCATGAAGGAGCCACCAACTGATGTCTCTGGCGGGCCGTGTGGTCAGGGTGGAGTACAGACTGGCCCACCAGGGGTCCTCGCCCTCCGCAGGTGGCAACAGGTCCCGCCATTTGGTGTCAGGGTGGGACACAAGGGCGAGGAAGTGAAGGGTGTGGAGCATAAGTGTGTAGAGATGGTTCCGCCCTACACTGCCCTTAAAGGCCCTTTTCCCTGCTGGCTAAGGAGAGGTTACTGCAGGTCAATTAGAGAAACCGGGACCCAGTTAAGGGCTACTCCAGGTGTACTTAAACCCTGCCTACCCTAAAGGGTGGGGGAACAAAGGAGAAGGAGAAAAAGGATCTGCCTGAAGGTTTGTGGTGGCCGGAGGAAAGACTCCCCCAGACTAGGAGATAGTGCTTCTCTGTAGCCAGCCTGCAGGAAGGACCAGTGTGTCTGACCCTCCAGGGCTTTACCACCACTCTACAGCCCTCTGCAGGAGCCAGAAAAAGGTACCTCCTGGGGCCCTGGGATATACACTGCCTGGAACTACCCGCCCTCCTGTGAGGTTGAAGGGCACCCCTCAGGCCCGAAGTAAGGCTGACACCCCAAACACTCTGCTAAAGAGGTGCTGAGGGGAAAGGACAACAAACTTATCCAGGTTGGGGCAGAGTTACCACAAGCCCCGCTGCCAAGGAGACTGTGGCTATACCACAATACATCTAGTGTGACTGGCTCCTGGTGACTAGCATCAAGGACTAGCAAGAGACACACCCTATTAAAACAACTCCCTTGTACTAGAACATTGGAGAGGCAGTTTAGGGCTGTTCTTTGGAGTGTCCATGCTCATACTGACAACTGTCTGAGGCTAGGTCTGTACTACAGAGCTTCTCCCATCAACACAGCTATCATCTCTCCAGGAGGTGGATTAACTAAGCTGATGAGACAAGCTCTCCTGTTGGCATAGGAACGTCTTCACTAATGTGCTACACCAGTGCAATTGTGCCGCTGTAGCACTGTCTGTGAAGGCAAGCCCTGAGTTCCACATATGTTAAGTAAGCTATGTGAAATTGATTTCATACAGAAGAGACCAGCCAGACTGCTTAGCACTGACTAATTTTTAAGGCAAACTTTATGAAGCAAATTTTAGATCAGGGACTGTCTTTTCATTATGTGTGTACAGTGCTTGGGGAAAACAGATCCATATGGCTTCACTGAGCTTACAATCTTGTGAATGGCAAGACAGTTATACAGAGTGATCCGAATCTGTAAGCTGGACTCATTTGAACAGTATGTACTTTAACACAGCCAAATGCAGGTCATACAGCAAAGAACAAAAAAGCTGGTGGGCTGTAGAGTAAATGTCTTGTCTTATGCCCAGCTCTGGCTTCAACTCCTTTTGTATTCATTCTTTTGCTTTGCTAGAGTTTCAGCTAAAACTCTGTATCCAAAATATTGTGCACTCATAGGTAGGCATGGGACTGGATCAGTGGTAGTGAATATTGTAATTTTGAACCATCTGAAATTTCAGCTAAAGTAAGAATAAGAGATAAACCAACCCACTGGTGAATAGGCACATTATTTCTTCTGAAAACAGAGTTAATCTAACCCTTTTATTTATTATTTGAGTTGTTTTTAACAAGACAGCTCACACATCTAATTAAGTTTGTACATTAAACAGTGTGCAAAAGAAAATATGCTTTGACATTAATTTTATCTTTTGAATGTGATGTACTTTCCTCATTAATTTTTAGCCTAAAACCCATGGGCCTAATTACTGCATCACTGATTCACTTTTCTTACATTAGTTTTTTTTCCCCCCTCAAACTTACTCATCTACTTTTATTTCCAGTGGTATTTAACGGATGAGTAATATCAGGAGAGATAACTGACAGCACATCTCATAACTAGTCTAAGCCCATATTTTAATCAAGTACATTAAAGATTCATTTATACTTTATCTGAATATCGTATCTGACCTCTTTGGAAATGTGTGCAAACTCCTCTATTACTCACCCTAGATAATACTTTTCCAAGCAAATAATTGGCTGAGGGGCCACCAGAATCTGTCATTCAAAATTCCAGGGCTTGGAGGTTGGTGACTTTACAAGATACACAAAGCTTTCCATGACCATGTATAAAAAGGTAGGACTGTGCCCTTTATTAGTCCAAAATGTGTGTGTCCAAAGTGTGGTGTGTGTTTACCTATCAGAAAAAGAGAGCAATGGCTACAGCCTCTATCACTGAGCTCAGCTGAGCTCAATCTTTAGTTACAACATTCGAAGAAATACACTAAAGCCAAGTCTAACTTTAAGGAAAACTAATCCAAATATTTTAGGTATTCCATCCAGGTTACCTCTCCAGTCAATTCTTTCCTTGGAAAGATATTATCCAGGATGAGTAACAGAGGAGTTTGCACTTCCAAGTTACCAGGGAAGCTGGAAGTTACTGAAGGCAAGTGGTTTTACTGAATTATATATGATAAGAAAACAAAATAAATCTTACTATATTTTATATTTGGAAGACTTTGCTCTATTATTTGCTTAGAATTCAGAAGTGTAATTACTGTTCAATTCCCATATTTTACCTAAATTAATGAAATTGTATTCTTTTGTATAAACTGTGTTCATTTTTGACATTCACATGGGATTGGGCTAATAGTCCTTTTACATCTAATATCTCTGATCTATTGTATGCATAGCAGTTTGTTGGGTAAAGGAAGCCCAGCTAAATGTTTCATTCATTAAGAAAAATGTTCACGTGCTACTGTGTGCAATTTAATCTCTAGCCTACTTGGGGTATGTAAACATTAAAATATACTGTAAAAATAATTGCCCTGATATATGAAGAAATTCTTTTAAAATGAAGTGGAAAAACTCTCAGAACTGAACAGGAATGTTCTAGCATGCAAGTGCAAGCATCAGTATACAGAGATCAGTGTTGAAGGTAGGTATGGATTTCGGTATTGGATGATGAAAATAATCCATTGCCAGCTCAGTAGCTAGTGCATTCACTTTTTAGATCAGAAGCTTATCATCCTGTAATGGGATCTGAACTTCCACCAAGTGTTGAAGCCCCTGAACTGACATTACAGACTCCTACATTTGCAGTAAGTAGCATTCTTTGAAGGTAATAATCAGAACTTCTCAAGTAGTTTTTAAAACGGATTTATAAAAGTTAAGGCTTTTGAGTCTTAGTAACATAGCGGGAGTTTGATGCAGAGATAGGAGTTAGAATGGCAGAATTAGGAAATACTTAGGATACTTGAAACCTTTTCCTGTTGTTATGCCAGGCACTAATGCTCACAGCTGCCTGCAAGGTTCCGGATGAGGTGAGGAATAAAAACACGCCCACACCAGTTAGGTGCACTTATCTTTAATCATGGCTCACGCTCCAAAACAGCATCGGGAGACTCTAGGGCACTCTGCGAAGCAGGCTGCCGGGGGATTTTGCCACACAATCGAAGTGGATTCATGGCCAAGTCTCACTGCGCAGCTTGCATTTCAAGCTTTTATATACAGCATAACATATCAGCTCAGATACAGCCAGCATTGGCAAATTTACAGCACATGACCTTGCTTCCTAACTTTCCTCCTCCTTTGGCAGAACAAACACATTCACACGGCCTTGCACAGCCTGTTTACCAGGCCAAGCAACAAGCAACACTTATCAAATCGGTTCTGACCAGACCCGTCAAGCCCCTATCTCTGTTCAACACATTACAAATCTCTTCCACACCCTTACGCCTTTCTAGGGCATTTGAATCAGAACTTGCCTAAAATACCACTACTGGAACACTTTTGGAAAAGTACTACTGAACAAGAATTCATTCAAAAGGATTCTATAGGAGTCACTCTAAATATCTACACAATTTAAAATATGTTAACTTTGTTACTGATTGTCTGAATCATTCAGTAGCAGGAACATAATTCTCTACTTCTACCACATCTTTCACCTCATTACACTGAGTCATTTACACTCACCCAGTAAAGGAACAGAAGCAATGCTGTGTAATCACAGTGAGAAATAATAGTATACTCGAGGAACTCAGGTCACAAACAATCAATAGACTGTAATGTGTTTAAATAAAATCTCTGTCAATCAATTAAAAATAATGCACACATTGTTTAAAATCAATCTGCTCATGAAAATTAAACAGAAAAGAGGTTCAAATGAATCCATTAAAATGTTAGCAATTAATAGCGAAGACCAGCTCTGATATCTAAAAAGAATAAGGCTATGTCTACACTACAGCCTATGTGGGCAAAACTTATGTTGCTCAGGGGAGTAAATATTCCATCCCCTGAACAACATAAATTACACTGACATAAGCATTCGTGTGCACAGTGCCATGTCAGTGGGAGAAGCCCTCCTGCCAATACAGCTTATGCTGCTCTCAGCAGTGATTTTTATCTGCCAATTGAAAAGCTCTCTTCTGTCGACATAGAGAGTCTTCACCAGGCAGTCTACAGTGGCACCTGTATAGACATGGTCTAAGAGAAGGAGGCCCTGATTCAGGACAGCATAAAATCATAGAATCATAGAAAATTAGGGTTAGAAGGACCTCAGGAGGTCATCTAGTCCAACCCCCTGCTCAAAGCAGGACCAACCCCAACTAAATCATCCCAGCCAGGGCTTTGTCAAGCTGCACCTTAAAAACCTCAAGGAACAGCAATCTCTGCTCAGGAAAGCATTTAAACATGTACTTAATCTTTGAGACTGTTCAGCGGGATTTAGCACTCTTAAGCACAGGCTTAATTGCTTTCCTAAACTGGAGCTGGATGGAACTCAGGAATCTGGTTAGTATTCCCCTTCCCTTTCTTTACAATACCCATACAATAGCATGGCTGGTTGATGTAATGCTTTACATCCAATGTGTGAAATGGATTCTTCTTAGTGCATACTGAGCATAAGGGTATCCAGCCCTTCCAGTACAAATACTAAACATTGCTTTATAAAATGCTTTGAGATAAAGCACCTTGAAATCGTTCTTTTGGTACACAAAGTATGCAATATGAATACACTAAGGATATGAACCATTTCTTCTCAAAATTAACATTCCTGGAAGCCAATAGAGCAAATATTCTGGGATGCTTTTAGATTTAGAATTAAAACTGGTGTTGATAAACTCCGATAATAGGAATGTCTGTATTTGATTACTTGGCATCTGGTGGAAATATGGCTGTAAGATAAAGGAAAAACAAAACTGATTCCATTCCAGATTAGATCTGCATTGACTTAAAAGTAAAGACAATAAACCAGATGAGGTCTTCATTTAGCTTTCCAGAGTGACATTAGAAGTTAAGTGTCCAATTCATTAGAACTTAATATATTATTTGCATAGGACTTCTGGGTATACTAATCAGGAAAGCGTGCAAGGCACTTTTACAAATAAAATATATGCCACTGAAATCCATTCAAACCTTTCTTCTCCCTCCACAGAAGTGGCTACTTCTCCATTAGGTAGCCAAGAGATATGTGATGTGAAAAAAAGCAGAATCATCAGGAAAAAGAGATATGGCTGCTTCAGATGTAGGAACTTATATCTAGTAACAAATAGAGGGAAATGGACTAAAAATGGCTTTGCTGAAGGTAAGGCTGCTGTGGGCAAACGAACATGCTGTCAAGCCGCACAGATTTCTACTCTGTTGCTCAAATGAGTAATGATACAGTGACATTTTCTATTCCAGGAACATAAACCTGACACTTTAAATGGTCAACTTAACTGAAGTGTCACAGAGAGACCAGTCAGAACTTATAAAGAAAACTTTACCTTCATCTCATTACCCTCCATCTCTTTAGCGTCATATGCCATCCACTTAGCTTCAAATCATTACATATCTACCATTCACACTTCATCTTTTTGTACTAGGTCTTATTCAAAACAGTTTCCTTCAGGGTAGTACTGAAATTCCTTGCTGCTTTCAAACATCATTGTTATATATTAGACAAGTGGTAAAATTCTGGCCTTATTGAAGGCAAGGAAAATTTTGCCCAGGACTTCAATAGGACTAGGATTTCACCCCAAACTAGACTGACCTTAGTCAACTGTTTAAAGCTTTCTTCCAGCAGATAGAATTGACTGTTTTCTTGTTTAATGGCTACTGACTCGCAACACCTATAATACATATCTCATGTAAAGGACATGTCATTGTTATCTTCTCCATAAGGGACTCTTCCATATCTGTCTTGACCTCCTTAGCTCAAAGGAGTGCTCAGATCTTGCTTTATTTTTCTGAATGTCTTACTGTTTTTTAGTTCCCTAATACCAGGAATCTTGTGAACTCAGGAGACCTCATAATGGCTTTCCTACCTCACCCGGTGGACAAGTCAATTTTCCCAAAGGTCACAATGCCCATGAATCAACATGCATTACTGACACCATGAAGCTCCTTCATCTGGGTAATTGCTTGCCCTCTCTCTGGATCTGATCTGACCCTTGCTTCACCAGTGAGCTGGCCTAGAAACTTGATTGTCTTTTGAGAATTCACATTTATTAAGTGTTAGAACTGTTTTCTTCAGTCTTTCCAGGACTGCAAAAGAGATGTTGGTCATGTTGGGACCATTTTGCAAAGGACCACATCCCACCCCTCCAGGAGCTATGACATTTTATTCTGGAAGTGTTCAGGAACATGTCATATGCCAAACAGTGACTTATTTAAACAAAATCTTCCAAAAGGTGTGATGAAAGCCATGAGCAATGCAGATTCAGCAGCAAGTGTTATCTCCCAAAACCTAGAATGGGAATTCAATTTTGAGACAACTTTTGCTTCACTAAGTTCTCCAATTATATGGTCAACTCATTGGCTTATATGTCATTCTCTACAGAAATTCTCATTGAGTTTGGTAAGGCCTACACAGATCTGAACCTTGTCATTTGGTTTTGAGACCACTACCATGCCTGCACACCATTCATTTTGGGTTTCTAGTTGAAATGACACCATCCCTTCCATGCAGCTGAGCTCTGTTTTCATTGTGGGCAGTAAAGAGAGGAAGACTTTCCTAGGTGTAGCCAGAGCAAATGGTTTTGCATTTAGTCTGATTTTAATATGGTATTCTCCCTCCAGTCCTTGGCATAATTTTGGGAACGTCTTCCTGATCTCAGGTTTTATGTCCATGTGACTGTCCCTATAACCAGGCCTAGGGCTGTGATTGCCAGGCAGCCAAGTAGAGCAGTGTGTAGGGCAGCTACAACATAGATGTCTGGGGATGCAGTCTTCTCTCTCAGGCTTAGAGTAACCAAAAGTTTTTCCTTTCCTGTTTTAAAGAGGACTGTCCTGGGCCTTTCAATATCTTTTGGGGTTCTTGACACGTTGGTGTTTTCATCCTCCTAAAAAGTGATTCTGGAATCCCTATTCCAATAGTGCTTGTGACTATCCTGAAGTCTATTTTATACTTTCTCCAAGCTGATTGTGATGATCCATTGTGGATTTTTTTGGTCATCTCCTATGGCTCCAAGGTAGGCAAACTCACTGTCTTTTGGATCTTCTCCTGGAAAGACAGCTGCTACTATGCGTGTAGACTGGCAGACTGCTTCATAATGTCCCCATTTTAGATATTCCCTGCTTGCGGTATTCCTTCCTCGACAAAGCCATTTGTTGTAAAGTGGTTTGTCACTCCATCAGCATTCTTTTGTGCTCCTGTTTCATTCTTGTGTTTTATTCCATGCAGAGCCCTCTCTGGATCCCTCTGAGCTTGTAGTGGTCTGGTTGGGCATTGTTTCTGGGTATTTCCTGAGGTATTCCCACCCCATGTGTGTTTTCTACAGTGGGTTTTTCCTCTAAGTTATTCCTGAGAAGAGTCTGTTGCTTCTTTATATGCTGACTTAGGAGGACTATGTTATTGGCTGTCTCTAGTGTGAGGTTAGAATCATTTTGGAGGCTGATAATTGGCTGTCCTTGCAACAAGCCTGTCTGACAAGTTTTTCAGTCATCTACCCATTGCCACAGTATTGGATTTGATTGTACGGGGCTGTGATGAAATCATTCGCTAACTCATACCTCTTTTGCTCACACAAGTGAAATCGTACATGATTTACAAAAAAAAAATCCCAAAACCCACATTATACCTGTCATGAAATACTTATTCTCTTTTTCTTTAGCTGTATTGAAGTTTTTCATTTGAGCAGCTGTGAGGCTTCTGGAAAGACAATGTCTTCTGCTGCAGACAGCAGGTGTTTTTTCTTTGATTGCTGATCTACACTGGAAGCCTGACAGAGCTCTGGATTCTGCTTACCCAGAGTAGTCATCCTTCTGGGGGCTGGAAATTTAAATTATTCTGGGGTGGTATTTAGAAAAAGGCTGAGTCAGATGTAGTCATCTATGCTGTTTTACAAACTATAGATTTCACACACACACACTTTCCTTTGTTTCTGTTTAGAGTAAGGTGGTGTGACCCTTTAAGGAAGCAAACTGGTGTTGCTCTGGGCATAACTTTGATTTCAGTGTCCCTTACTTTCCCATCATGGACTCACAATAGCAGTCCTCTTTGGGATCTCGATTTTCAGGACTCTTCTCTGACTGTTCTGCTGCTAGCTCCATGCAGCTTTTTGCTGTTCTGGATGATTTGGAGAGCTTGCTTGACTTTTTCCCTTTTCCCAGGGAGGTTCTGTGATCTGTTGGTCTTTATTTGATTCCTCTCTGACATCATGTAGAGATTAGAGACCCAGGATACTTTTGGTTGAGGTGAACTCAAGATTGACTTTATTTCCTGTGTACACAGTCTTATCTCTATGTTCTATGCCCCTGAGAAGTCACTCTAAAAGTTTACAACTAACAACACAAACCGATAATACCACTAACTTAGATAGGAGTTGCGGGGGTTCAACATCTCATAGGAGTGCTCACCACTTTGGAGGGTGAAGGGCTAGATTTTTAAGGTATTTGGGTGCCTTAAAATGTAGATAGGGACTAATAAGATTTTCTAAAGCACCAAAACAGGTTAGGTGCCTAACTCCTATTGATATATTGTAGTTCCCCATAAAGGGTTGTCTCATGGCTGGCTCTTTAGCATCTCTCTATCTCCATTTAACAATTTGCTAACTGGGTATATTAATACCTAAATGAGAAATATGCTCAGGCTTAAGTAATATTGGGTAAAAACATCTTGAAATACTTGGATGAAAGTTGTCATTTAAAAGAAAGACTATATAGCTATAGAGAACAGATTGATAAATATGTTTAACAATACCTGCTAGTGTAATAAGTATATAAGCAGATATACTTACTATTATAGCTAGTTATGTAGCCCCTACCTGGTGCTTGCTAATCAGAGTGGCTTCTCCCCTCTCCTTACCTGAGTTGGGTCCTGGGTTCTTTGTTGAGATGCCTGGTGCCTTCACTCAAGGGAAGTCTTGTCTGTGCCTGGGGCACAAGGGTTGGGAAATGGCTAATAATGCTATTCTTAGTAAGGAATATGACCCTATACACAAACAAAATACAATAATACAAACCCAACAAATTATGTGCCACATCCCAAAACAACAGTATAACAAAGGGGGGCTTTTGAGGGGTCAGACAACAGAGGATCAAGGGAAGTAAAGGGTTGCAGTCAAATAATACTACATTAATAATACAATACATTTGTCACTTTCCACCATTCACAACTATACCACAATCCCCAGTTCCCTCCCCAGCACCAACCCAGGAAGATAAAATGTGTAGGATGAGTCTGGAGAGAAGTGTAGAACACTGCAGACACTGGCCAGTTTGAAGACAACAAAAGAGGCCCGGTATTTTCACCCAAATATGGCAGGTTGCCTGGCTCTCTGGTCCAGAGTCTTGGGGAGGTTTCAGCTGGTCCTATAGCCAACAGGGGGTTGGTTCTCTGCCTTTCCGACAGCTGATCTCTGCAGGACTGGAATTCTGCCCACATACTAGATCCCACTGCAGATTAAAATCTCCCTAAACAGAAACTCTTGAGCTATTCCATTTCTCTCTCAGCTCCTAACTTCAAAATCAGTGTTTCAAAAGTGAAACTAAACTGAATCCATTTGTCTGTGAGTCAGGCTATCCCCTCACACCAAAGGACAACACACCAGGCTATCCCCTTACACCAGCAGTCCTGGCTCCTCATTGGCCCAGCAATCTGTCTGCACAAATCACCCCATCACAGGCCTCTCAAGTGGCTTTTACAGGAGTTGACATTCCATTCTGTCCCTGCTAAAGACTTGAAGCAGGCTGGAAAATCGTGTCCAAGGTTACAGAGACACTGTTGTAGTCCACAGGCAAGGTCCCTTCAAGGCTCAGTCCTGTGTCCCAGGAGCTGTGGCAAACTTGAAAGGGAGTTACAGATAGAATATTTAATAGATGCAAAAGTGAAACTTCCGAGGAGTGGAATCTGAGAGTGGTGTCTTCAATAATCACATTTTCTCCTGCTCAGGTGCTGTACACCTGTGGCTTGTTGGCAATGCTTTTGGTTGCTATGCAGGAAACTCTTCATGTGATAACCAGCCTTGTAATATGCACTCCACAACCAAATGCTTTGATGATAAGTCTCAGTTGTACTCCACAT
Organism: Mesoclemmys tuberculata; assembly: GCA_007922155.1. Lineage (NCBI taxonomy): Eukaryota > Metazoa > Chordata > Testudines > Chelidae > Mesoclemmys > Mesoclemmys tuberculata. Next base: position 39,889,019 of record ML675609.1, on the reverse strand, counting down.
GAGCAGGTGAAATTCTGATTAGTTGAATGATAGTTGTCTAGCCAGCTCTATCCGCACCTGTGCATTTTGCTCTGTGTTTTAAAGACAACTAGGCAAGAAAACATCTATATGAAAGAAACTGCATGTTTACTGGAACCAAAATCTCATAGTATAATAAAGGTGTGGTATGTTTTGGTAGGTAAGGTCACAGGACTGTTGTGGAAAAATCCGTCATAGGTAAAAACACTCAGAGCTGGAGCTTCCCACTTCCTTTTTATTTTATTTATTTAATTTTTTTTAAACAAACAGGCCTTCTCTCTCCACTCCTGGAAATATTCTGTAACATCTGTTTGACTGATATCTTCGTTTTCATCTCTGAAATGTGCTAATAATACAAACTATTCTTGTTGCAGTAGCACTGAGAGGTTCAAATTGATATCAGAGCCCCATTGTGCTGGGCATCATACAAACCTCTTGTCTACGCAGGGAAAATTACCAGTATAATTCTACCACTACAGTTATACTGGTATAACTTCCCCTATGGACATACTTGTTACAGAGTAAGAGAGCCTTCCAGTTTAGCTTATGGTTGCTTTGAAAGTTTGTGACATAAGCTAAACTGGAAAAAGGCTCTTATTCTGGAATACTAGTGTTCATATGGGGAGTTATACTGGTATAACTGTAGCAGTAGAATTATTCCAATCTAGTTATGCTGGTAAATTTCCCCATGTAGAAAAACCCTCGGTAAAAGACAGTCCCTGCCCTTAACATCTTACTTCCTTTTTCCCTCCTTTATTTGTCTTGTCTATTTGAACTGTATCAACTCAGTTTTACACTCAGAATTAAGGCACAGAGATATTAAGTTACTAGACCCATGTTTAGGAAGTCTATGGCAGAACTAGAAACTTAACCCAACTTTCCTGAGACCCAGTCAAGGGCTTTAGCCACTAATCCACTTTTTCCTCTCATGTCTAAGCAGTTCTGAAATGATTTTCCCTGAAGTGGCAGACTGTATACGACTCACATTGAAAATAAGTACTTACTGTGTCACATATATGAAAAACCCACTCAAACAAATTCCATCCATGTCTAATGGATGTGCCAACAAGGGTTTCACCAGATTGTTGATAATGCTTCATGACAACCATAAGTGATAATGCCAGTGTAAAAACTGTACCTGTACATAAATGGAAGGAGATAGCTGTTTTCTGTGTTCAGATACTAAAAGCATGCAATATGTTTACCCAGTAAAGTATTTACTCCTGTTAGACTCATAGGGCAGTGTATGCTACAACCCTATTTAGCTACCAAAGATTTATGGAAAAGGATTTAACAGCTTTCGGAAAATAAGAAATGCAAAATGATACCCCTTATGAAAGTAACCCTAGTAACAACCCATATGATGGAAACACAGTCCCTTTCAGGGGGGGAAGGCTTTTCCATATGAGTTTTGGGAATGAGGCTGGAAATTATGGGTTCCAATCTTGTCAGGTACAGAGTGTCCTCATTTCCCATTACAGGCCATGGGAGTCCTGCCAGGGGTAAAGACTTAAGAGTTTGGATGAATGGGAGCTGAAGGAGTCAATATTTCATAGGACTGGGCACACAGTCACAAAAATAATGAGCTTATCGCTGTCCCTTTCGTCAGAGATGCATCTAATGGCACTGTGGTCAGAGATGCTATTCATATCACAGAGATTCTATTGATTTTTTATTATTTATAGATTAGTTTTCTATTACAGACTATGCATCAGCTATCTAATTATGGTAGCTCAGTTCTCTCTCCTAATACAAATGACTTAATAACATTTGGAATGGTAAGGTCAAGGAAACAAAGAAAAATTGAATGTTTACCCCAAGATAAATATGAGAACTACTTAAAGTCATGGACACCAATTTATCCTTACTTTCAAATATTACCCAGGATGTATTGATTCCCTTGCCTTCCCTTCCCTTTTCTTTCCATTTAGCTTATCCTCTCCAAACTAAACTCACCCCTGCACCTCCAAAAAATAATTGTGGAACTAACATGCTTTTCGCTGCATCCATTGTTCACTGTGCCAGTGTGTACTACCCCATTACCTCTTGTGTCTGTCTTGCCTATTTAGATTGTAAGCTCTTCAAGCAGGAACAGCCTACTACTCTGTGTTTGAACTGTGCCTAGCATAAGGGCCTCACTCTTGGCTGTGCCTCAGGCATTACCATAAATATGATTAAAAACTAAAAATAGCCCGAAGTGCTTTCTGTGCAGCTTAACTAAGAGTTTTGCTTTCCCAACTTCATATAGTCTACCCATGCTTGTTTTACTTTCTCCATTACCTTATGTGCCACCTTTTTCTTACTTACACCCTTATCTTGCCCTTTTGGTTTGCCCAATCCCTTTCCACTCTTGTGGTGTCACCTCTTATTCCTTCTGTCAACAAAAACAGAGAGCCCTCTGGAAAACAGTCACACTGGAAGACAGTAAGGGCCTTACCTGCTCTCATTGGAATCAAAAGTAAAAGAATCAAGCACTTGCACAGTAAACTGAAGGGGGGAGGCTGTTTTGAAAAATCTGCATTAGAGCTTTTATCAAATTAACAGTTGATCCCAGATACAGAGGATAGGCTAATTATTCCTTTTTTGTTTTGTTCTAAACAGCTGAAAACATTTTTTAAAATTTCATTCTTTAATAAGCAAAATCTTTGTAAATTAGTAATTAGAAGAATAATTTAGGGAAACACATTTTTCTCAATTGAATTGTTCTCCTGATTGCCTTTTACAGTGTGATGAACAAATATTAAAACATGCTTCCTGACAGGCAGTTACTGTAACTGGAGTAGGGCTTTTTAAATGGCAATCTAGCCTTGATCATCAAGTATTTAACAAATTGAAAACACTGTTTATTCTTTTATTAAAAATCTGACAAACACATTTTTTGATAATCGGTTTGAAGAGAAGGAAAAGTTAGATTCTAATTCCTATCCATGTCTGAACACTGCCCTCTGTTTGGGAACTGAAACCAAGCAGGTTCATCTGAAATACAAATGTGTTGAACACCAGTGACATCCATGAACTTCCTTGGCACTAAATGATTCAGGACATAGTACTAATTGGAAAAAGCTATAGGCCAGAAGTTCTCACTTCTGGAAAACTGAGATCTTTGAAACATAAGTAATTGTTAATTATATAAATAACTAAATTCCATTTCTTTGGAGCATATTATCCCCAAACTACCAGTCAATATAATACACTATGTATACATGGATTTCAAAGGTTTCAGCATGTCATACTGTAAGAGCTCTGAGATCCAACCATTCATTCTGTTATATTTCATAGATGCACAAAGAAGAGTGTAGCACAAAACAATGATGTTGGAACCTACATAGGTCCTCCATAGAATTGGGAAATATTTTTCAATCAAAACTTTTTCAGTGAAAGATGCAGATGTGCTGGCACCAGAGCATTTTGCAAATGTGTCTGTTTTTCCAAATTGTTCATTCTGACACTTTTAAAACAACATTTAGTTTTTTGTTCAAAATTATTTTTTGCTTAGAAATTTCCTTTAGTTTTATATTTCAAATTTTTTTTTTAAATGTTGACATTGAACATTTTGTTCAACACAAAAATCTGATGTTTTAAGGTTTGGCTGAGGGGTTTTTTGTTTGTTTTCAATTTGCCAAAAAAAAAAAAAAAAGTTGTTTTTCATCTGATTCAAAACACATTTTCTTCAAGTTTCTGAAATTGCCAACAAACTGAAAAATCCATGATTTGTCCAGTTTTAGTCTTCCAGCATCTTAGAATTCAGACAGAATTAAGGCTGACAGCCACCCCAGTTCACAAGTCTGTTATGTGGCATTTAAGCCTGTTGCAATACTATGCAAGAGGGTTGCAAGGGGAGTGGCAGTGAATCACTGCATGGTGCAGAGGGGGTTTCATGCTAACTTCAGTGTGCGCGCTTAGGATGTGGGCTGGGGTTATAGGAGAGCCATGGAAATGTAGATTCAGTGGTCCAAAACTCCCACCTAACAGATAGAGAAACAACAACTTCTGTTCTCAACCATAGACTCCATGACAAGGCCAAACTCCAGCTCTGCAGTGGAGCCCATGAGTTGAGGGTGGGATAAATTAGCAAACTGACATTTAGTTCCATACACAATCTGATTGCCATTGCTTTACTCAGGAAGGGTACATTTCACCTAGAACGTAATGCTCATAAAATGTGGCAGAGTGACAGCCTTGGACATAAAACTCACTGACTTATGTATGCACAGAGCAGGAATGTAGCACAGGCAGCAGCATTCAAGTTTTATCAAGCTGCCCCACTTGTGGGCCTCAACTCATTCATGGAGAAACCTCCTCTAGGGGCAAAGAGATCTGTACCCATTCCTTGCATAAAACAGGAATTTAAGGCTCCAACATTGTCACAAGCACTAAATTCATACCCATAAAACTCTTATTAAAATAAAGTTAATGAGGCTCAACAAATGTTCAAATTTGAGATGGATCAGAAGTTCAGAATCTGCACAACTTTCAAATCCATGATGCTACAGTGGGTTTGAATTCAGGAAAAATGAGTTCTCCCATCCACAGCGAGAATCCAGATGTTCATTAACATTCAGTGAGTATTCACTGAACTCAACAAGTACTTTTTGTGTTTTAATGAGTGTTGCATTGTCTCCTGTGGAGCAAAATATATTGGATGCAGGTGGTGGGCATGTCCCAAACTTTTAAGCAAACATCAGTGTAACTAGGAAAAAACAGTAAGGTGAATAACAACTAAAATAATAGATTCATGAAAATAAGCTCTTTCAGATGGATACTGTGTAAAAACAAGAGGCCAGCGCTGGAAAGGAAATGGAGATTGTTGGGTATGTTATTTATTAGAGAATTTCTTTTCCAGCAGAAGAGGGGTGACAGGAAGATGAATATAGAAATGAGTAAATCATTTTAACAGGGAGTTTGCCAAACAGGTGAGGGTGAGGGAGGGGGGAAAGAATACTGGAGAACAACAGCTAACACTGTTTTTGTGATTAATAAATCTAGGATTATCAGTATTTCTTCAAGGGCTATTTCTCTTTGGAAGACGGGCAAGTGCACTGGGCAAGTATTATAGGCAGAGCTGGTTGCATGAGTGCTTAATATTGCAAGCATAATATTCTTTTAACATAGTCTTTTTTGTGTAGTACTGTATATATAGTACAAGGAATCCAAATACAAAGAAATGAATCCTTACTAGGCAAATTAATCTGAGTCAGATGTCTAGAACTAGATTGGTGTTGTAGGGTCAATCATCAATGCACACGTGAACATTTTCTTTTAAGAAAATAAGCACAAAGTCAGACACCTAAATCCATGATTTTGACTTCAGTGGGAGCTGTCCAGCACCTCTGAAAATCAGGTCCTTATTCTTCTGGTAACTAATATTGAGGCACAGATGCCTGATTTAGTGCACCCAGTTTGGAGGAATTATGCTGGATTGACACTGGTGTAAATAAGAGTAGAATTTGACTGCCTGTCTAAAGATGTGAACTAAAGTAGTAGAGAGTGCAGACACTCTTTAGTGATGAGCCCAAAGATAGTGAGTTGGAAGCAGAGTAAGGATTAGTTACCGATTCCCTGTTTGTCCTTAGGCAATTAATTTAACCTTTTTGTGCCACTATTCTTTCAAATGTTAACTGGGGACACTCACCTAGCTCACAAGGGCACTAGTTAATGCTTGTACAGTAATTTGAAGATAGAACATTGTATAAGTGCCAAGTATTACTGCTTCTTGTTGTTTTTCTTTGTTTAGATTGATGTAGCTGCTTCCCATGTCCCAACACAAACAAACCTATGTTGAAGGGTAACTATCATTAGTAGTAGAGCTCATGGCTTTGCCCATTTGCAACAGAGCCAGCTGCAAGATCCAGCAATTGCTATCCAATGCAAGATCTATCTGTGCAAAGCTTCAGTAGCTAATTGTTGAAAGAATGATATCTACAAAGCAGTAAAGACCCAATTGGCTAGAAGCAGTAAAAATAAATGTCTCTGGATCCTGATCACATGCAGGCAAATATATCCGATTCCTGCTACAAGTAGCGCAGGGAGAATGAAGCCTTCTCTCACTAAAAGAACTTATATTGCCAGCATACCTACATATTGCCACAAGACACATATTGATTGTAAAATTCAATAATAAACTGCAAGGACAAATCACAGGTTTATAAAAAAAATAGAATTTACTGTACAATAGAATCGGACTGAACAATCTCTCAACCCATGTGATTTAACCTGCCTGCAGGGGTATTTGGAAGATCATAACTCCCAGGCTGAAGAAATTAGACCATTCAAGGCAACCACCTGCACCAAGGAACTATCCTCAACTCTATATAATGGTGATCAGTCACCATTTAAGAAGAGCTAAATCCTTCCCATGCACCACAGGATAAACACTATAAGCATTCAGTAGCATATTCATTCATCACCTGTCCACTATTAGTTCTTCTGAAAGTTCAAGTAGGACCAATTTATTACATTCTCACATCAACACATTGGAACAAACTCTCTTGTCATATAAATATGAACAATTGCATTGAGACTATTGGAGTTACATTGGTGTAAGTGACATTGATGTAGGCAGAATTTTGCCTATTTTCTCTAGGAGAGGGAAATAAGCAACTTTGGTTTTTGAGCACTGGTAGCGAGAGTGTTTGTTATGGGAGCAGCAATGAGAGAGGTAAATATCAAAAAGAAGAATAAATTAAATGGGGACGTATTGCACTATGAGTTTTTAAACAGAACTCCCAGTTGATTTTTGCTCATATGAGTCTAGATTGGAATCCATTACTCATTCTTAACGCTCGAGTCAATTCTGGCAGTTTAAAATCACCATTGCTAACTATCTAAATTACAATCACTGTAGCAGAAACATCCAGCTTCTCTTGAAGTGGGAGTGGATTTTGGAACTGTCAGTGGAATTTAAATTATTCTCCTTTCCTGTGTGAGGGGTCTGGCTTAGGTATAGCGCCACTTAGTAGTTAGGTATCCAGGTCCCAGCTCTCCCCCATCTTTGGCATCCCTCACGAGCAAATCACTCCAACACTGTGGTGAGCCACCTTTTGGTAGGTAACAATTCAGCCCTCCAGCCAGGCTACTAATTGAGTTTCTCCCCTTCTGGGGTAACAAAGTATAACAAAATATATACAGTCTAATGTCCCCATAAAAGAAAGGGTCATCCACCCATCTCTGGGCCCTTGAGGGTGGCACACCCTTGTCTCAAGGCTTAGAGTATCTTTAGTCTCTCCAAGGGAGTGGGTTGAGGGAAGAAAAGGGTTTATGAAAAAGATGACTGAGGGGGAGCATGGGCCCCCCCTCTCTGGCAGGATCTGAGGACCAAGGGCCCTGTAAGAAGCAGCAATAGCAAACATCACAGAGAACTTCAGGTCTGCTTCCCTGGACCACTTCCTACCACTTGCTTCCCCACAAGACTCTAACTCCTTCACTAAAAAATCCAGCAGAAAACAACAGAAATAACTGCGTAGCTTGACTCAGCTGGTAGCCACCTTCTTTGCAGGCTAGCCCCAGCTTCACACTGGCCCAGGTTCCCTCCCTTCCCAAGGCTGTCACAATCTCCCTCCATCCAGAATTTCAGAAAGGCTGCAGTCCCTGATTGGCGCCTGTCTCCATTCAGGATTCCAGCTCAGGGCTCTGACTCCTAAGCTTCTCTAAGCACTTAGCCCAAGAGAAAGCTGCCAGCTACTCTTCCCTGACCCCTTCTCTAGGGCCTCAGAAAGCTAGTGCTGGCAAGCCTTTCACTTGCAGTAAGGGCTTCTACAATACCCTTATTCAGGGGCTCCCAAATTGGTCTCTCTTCTACTATCTGCTATTTTTTTTTTCTTCCTTTTTAGCTACTCTTCCAACTGAAGCAGGCTCTGGAGGTGCAGTGAGGTGGACCTGGGCACCTGACCCCACAACTGCTTCCTAACCCATTCTGTCCCAGTGTGGAGTTTAAACATCCCATCTCTCTCTCTCACACACACACACCCCTTTTCTCCAGTCTGGTTCTTGAATGACTTTGCACTGAAACTTACTTATTTTTCAAGATTTGAAAGAGGAGAGATACCAATAGGGAGGAATTTATTCCATCACAGACAAACAGATTTGGGTTGTTAAAGTCACACAGCACAGTCTTTTTTATTAGCCTGCACATCAACTCTTTTCTTCCTCCTCAGAGCATTGATTGAAGCTATTATCTGTGTCCAAATTGTCTTCCTTCAAATTAGGAACAAACACTGCTGGCAATACTCAAGTTATTGTATTCTTCACTTGCATTAACTAATATAGATAGAAAAGGCCTACACACCAAACCTCTGTGGGATCAAGGTTTCAAGGATCAACCTGGGAGAAGGAGGATCCTTTAAGCTAATCAATTTAAATGAGTCTGCCAGTATCAATTAATAAAACAATAAATTTTCCAATCAGATATGCGTATAGAGTCAAAGTCTTCATCTAGGGTCAGCTTAAGTGTTGCACAGTGGAAATGGTGGAGGGAACAGAAGAAGGATCGTCCCTTGGTGAACCTACTCCAGGGCCAGGCAGATGATGAATCAGTGAGCTGTAGAAATAGCAGTCCCTAGATATTTTCCCCTGGACCTGGGAAGTCCAAAGCAGCAGGAATATTTTGATGTTTCCAAAGTGAAATATGTTCCCTGGAATCACTTGGGAGCCTAGAAGCCTTGGTTCCACAGCATCCCACTACAGAGCCAGGGAGCCTGGAAGCCCTAGCACTTTTCCAAGGAGGGCTAAGAGAAATTTTTCAGACAAAACTTTTCTACACCAAAAATGCAAGTTCAAATCGACCAAAACATTTAGTAAATTTGCCTTTTTTCGTTGGGGAAAAATATCCAAATGTTTCATATTGACATTTTCATAATGAAATGTTTTTATGTTTGGATTAAAAAATGACTTTCTGTTCTAGAATTTTACTTTAATTTCTTTTTTGAGTTTAATCTGAGAACTGAAATAGATTTCAATTTCATTCAAACCTCAAAGCAACATACTTTGATGTCAGTTTTCATTGAATCAAATAAACCAAAATCAGTTATTTGTTCACCTCTACTCCCAGGGCTTTCTGGACCCCAGATCCTTGGCCCACCAGATGAGCTCCAAAGAGGTGGGGAGCATGGAAGCCAGGGCTTCCAGGCTCCTCAGCAGCTCACTAGGCAGGCTGTCAAGGAATTGGGAACCTGAAAGCCCAGGCTCTACAGCAGTTCTTCGGGGGGCTGTGAGGAGTCAAGGATGAGGAAATCCATTCATCGGAAAATTTCCATCCAACTCTTGTTACCTGGCAGCTCTGTGTTCTTGGGGAACCATGGTGAAAAACCCCTATTCTATTTCTGGCTCACCTGAATCCCCCCAGCCTCTGCTTGCACCAGAAACAAAAGCTATGAAAAAGCTGTGGGAGACACACCTAAAACCCTCCCAACAAGGGTGATAGGATTAAGACAACTCCCCAAGCCTCATCTACATGGAAGATGTAAAAAGAGGCATCTCAATTAGCACATGGAATGGAGAACTGGAGCCTCATTTACATCGAAGATGGAACAAGAATTAGCATGAAGAATGGAGAACCAAGCTCCAAAGCAGGAATCGCACTGACTTCTGGGATTGGCAAGGCAGGGACACACTGCATGATGGGAGATCTCTGCTCTTGATGTAAATGAACTCACACCTACACCGCAGTTATCAGACCATTCGAGTATTGACATGCAAAACACTGAATCTGCCTGGTTGCATTGTGAGCTCCCCCAAGGAACATTGACCATAGCTGGGAGTGATCAGCTCCTATTGTCTAGCATAAAGAAAACCACCCTGGAGTACTTCAGTGAGACATTGTTTACCCACAAACAAACCTGGTTCTACAAAAAACCCCTACCCAAGTTCAAACCCTCTCTTGCTTTCCTCTTCTGATGCCTGGACCCACATGCTTTCCTGACTGATCCTGTTGTGGGGTTTGCCTCTCCCTCAAGTGTTCCTGACCCTAAGCTGAACAGCCTGTCTCCTGGGAACTTCTGAGCTGCAAGGAGTGGTGAGATCCCCCCCCATCTTTCCCAATTCTCTCTCTCTCTCTCTTTAATCCAGGTATAACTTTCTACTTTTGTAAGCCAACCTGGGCTAGCTTTCTCCAATACCCCTACTGTAATTTTGTTGTATTTAAGTGTTAGATTGCTTTTCTCTCCTTGTATGGCATCACTATTAGTATCATAAGTTTTATATACCTGGCAATAAACTAACTATTGTAATCAAGCTGGTTGCCAGTTTCTCTCTCTCTAAATACATTTACTTCTTTGTGTTCTTGGCTTCCCTACCTTGCTCTGCAGCAACGCTTCTTTTACCTAAGCCAAAGATCCCTGGAGTGCCCAAAATCCTATGGGGTTTGCTTATCAAGGGGGTTGCTGCTAGAACAATTGTGTTGTGAAGAGGCATATAAAGGGGGTAGCTGAAAAGTGCTGCTCTGCCTAGCCTACGGAGTCCAGAGGCGCATAAGGGTGACAGCTGAAAGTGCTGTTTGACCCAGCCTGATTGAGTCCAGGGGGCACATAAGGGGAACAGCTGAAAAGTGCTGTTTGGACCCAGCCTGCTCATAAGTGTGCTCCATTCTGGTGCGGTGCAACGGGCACATGAGGGTGACAGCTGACAGTGCTGTGTCACCCAGCCTGCTGAGTTCAGGGACGTATAAGGGGTCAGCTGAGAGTGCTGATAGCCCGGTCTGCTCAGACGCGCTCAGTTAATCTGGAATGGTTGTGTGTATCTGGGGGGGGTTTATCTGAATCTGAAAACCTTAGGTCCTGCAGGATAGCTCCACTGGGAGGGGACTTGTAACCCTATGAACACACCAGTAACACAAGCAGCACACTAATAGAATCACACCCCCTTTTCCAGGAAAGTAACCCTAATAAATAAGCATACCCCAAAGTGACGGGCAAATCTGGTAACACTCTACCCATTATAACCCTTTCAATTCCAGTTTTAACCCTTGAGCAATATGCTCTGTCCATATTAGATCACTTTACTGCCAGTATCATTTTGTGACATTCCAGGGTGCAATTCAGCCAATGAGGGGTTGTGTCACCACCTACCCTGTATCCTAGGTTACCTCACGATGTTTTGCTGCTGTCGCTTCTACCCCTAGCCCCTCACAAACAGACAAACAGCATGCGGGTCCCACCCTGTATATCTGTGTATCGCTGCAGCCTGCCATTATGCTCCAATCACACTCTGGCTTCCACCAGCCTTGGTTACCAGTTACAAGGTGACCCCAACACACTTCCAGTCCTGAATTTCCTCCCAAAACATGTGCTGGACAGTTGAGATATTTTATGTCCATTGCCTCTCTAAGGGGATCATCATCCAACAGTTTGCTATTTTAAATGGAGTTATCCACACTGTTCAGTTTAAACATAACACTGGATTAGTTTTAATTAAAGAAGAGAATAGGTTTATTTAACTACAAAGAGATTTTAAGTGAGCACAAGTATAAGTCATGTCAGAAATGGTTACAAGAAAATTAAAGATAAAGTGCTTCATACTAAAATTTAAACTAGAGACTTGTTTAAAGATTAAATCCTTTACCACATGATCCCAGTAACATTGCTGACCAAGTTCTCAGGCCAGGATGTGCTCCCAAAGTCCAAAAGCTATTTCTTTTGTCATCTTAAGTGAAAGAGAGAGATCAGTAGTGAGAGATAAGTTGGGGTGTTTTTGTCCCTCACTTTTATAGTCCAGTCCCCATTTGAAATGTATTTTCTTGAGGGTTACCCCTAGATAAAGTTTATTCCAATTGTGAAAACAGGGACAAGGAGTCGCGTGGTGAAATTGGTTTCATGCTGTTTGCTAAAATGCAGGTCTGTTCCTGCCCCCCTTCCTTGCCTCAGAATGGCCACTTCATAGGCTCATCACTCTGACTAGAGGCATCAGCTTTTCCTTTGTCTTTGAAAAACTGGTTTACCAAGACTTGCCTGTTAAACATATCTCAGATAAACTCATTTATCTCAGATAAATGTTGCTGCACACATTTCATCATGATATTAATTAGTGAGTTTACTAGTTTTTAAATGATATCATACAAGGCATATTTTGTACAAAGTTTATTACAATGTGTAGAGTGTGAATATAGGAGTACATTTGATCATACATCTCAACATTGTTTTTCCATTTTGTATACATCCAACTGCTGATACTGCTGCAACATGGCCTCACCACGTTCCCATTAAAATCCATGGAAAGACTCTCATTGATTTCAGTGTGAATTGGATCTGTCCCTAGTGTAGCTTCATCAAGAAGACTCTCTTTCTAACGTCTTTTTTTCCAATAGCACTGCAGATGTTTGATCCTTCAAATGTGGTGTTTGTTGGTCCAATACTGTTCTCATTGAAGTCAACTGGAGTTTTGATATTACTCCAATTAGAGTAGGATTAGTCTCAGAATGTGTTGAAACAGACTGATCATTAATATTTTGCCTATTTAGTGGAATAATTAATTAAGCAGCTTTTATCATTGTTGGGTCCAGATCAGAACAGCAACACTCATTAAAGATTCCATTCAATCCCACAATATTTTTGCTGACCTTTTGTATTCCATTCCCTTTTTCTCCTAATTAAATCATATTTTTTCCTATGCTTTGATTAGTTCCCTTGTTTCTTAACTTCACAAAAGCAATTGGGGATCATTATTTTTTGCACGTTTTGTGTTTACTCTATATATTATCATCTGATCTTCGTTTCCTCAGGCCAGACAGTACAGTACATACTCCCCCCCCCCAAGTAATTCTAGTATCATAAAAAAAATCATAGTAAATTTGTTTGCAAAATGCATTGGTTTCTTTGTGTATCGATGCACTAAAAGTTAGCAGTTTACTGAAATTTCCACTTTTTATATTAATTAGTCTGGGATTTGATCTTTCCTTCAGGAAAAACAAATCAACATCTTTCATTTAATAATTTTCTTTTTAATTAATTTCTTCACAAAGTTAAACTTGTTAACCACAGTGTTAGTCAATACTTAAAGATATCTTAGCTTACTAATTATCATAATAATGCACTTTTGTACTTAGGAAAATAGCAGCAAAATAAAACACCATTTTTTGTTGTTTCCCTTTTGTTCCCATTTCTTGTATTTTTACCTTTTAATTGTAAAGACGCTGCTGAAAATTTGCCTAAAGCAGAGCCATAGTTAACACTGTCCCATTGAACCAGAGGTATTTATTCCACAAACATTTGATGTTTTATGTACTCATGTCCCCAAGCCAAGATAAAGCCAAATTCTGCTCCTGGTTACAGCAATATAAATCCAGTGTAACTGCACAGATGATCATTTATCCTGCTGTAACAGACCGAAATTTGGTCCTATACTGGCTTGGGGAAGCGAGCACATAAAGCACCATTCCAGCTTACGACCATGCCTGTCAGCTAACATAGCATCAGATGCGCAACACAATGTGATTCAAAGACTCACAATGAGCACAAAATAATTATTCATGCAGGAATTTTAAATCCCATGTTGTGGGATTTGTTCATTTAGCATAATTAACTCTAGCTATACTTGCATGATTCTTTAATTCTGATTTAAATAATTTTCAACAATGAAAGTGAGGGGACATTAGCTTTGTAGAGAACATAGGTAACTGGAAGTAAAATGAGTTATGTCTCTTGAAGTGCAATAAGTTAATAACTCACCTGCACAAGATATCAAGATATGAAATTATTGTTAAGGGAGTGACATGAGATGATGCAATGTTTGCAGAGGACTAACTCTGCTGATACTTGTATTAAATCTCTGCAGTTGCCCATTGTGAACTAGATGTGTCAAGAAGCCTAAAATGAGCTGAGTCTCCTGCAGTTAATAAAACGTTGTGCTTTCTCTCCAACCAACCTGGCTGTGTCCTGTGACAGAGTGAAGAAGTGAGTATCCATTTTAATAAAACCTTTGTTCATAGTTGTTCATAGCCAGTGTACTTCCTTTTCCAGTCACACAGGGAGAAGCTGCAGAAGAGGACAGTAAAGACAGAACACTACAAAGCTCCTTACCTGTAAGTACAGTCAATGGAGTTAATAGTTCTTTAATTGCACAATCTGTTAATACAGGTAAACTCATACTAACAGAGGGAAAATGTTTGTTGGGCTGTAGGTGCAGTATTGTATAATAGGCATGCTCATATTAATTCTCCACGCACACCACTGACAAGCTGCCTTCAGAGATGGTTATTACTAAAATATCATTGATGCTGTATTACAGGGAACTATTAGTATGACAAAACATCCACCAAAAGGAAAATCCTTCAGTTGGAGCTCTTCAACAATTGCTTTTCATGTCTGAGTTGTTAATATATTTGTCTTGAGTATAAACTGACACAGCTTCTCTTTATGTGCTAAGAAGCTAAGAAAATATGAATCAAGCAAAATTCCTTCCTGGAAGCTTTAAATACTTAAAACTTTGTGAGATCACAGGGCTCTTTGTATCATTCTTCCCAGTTCCATCAGCTCTTTCAAGTGCTACCAAATAAAAATTATGTTGTGATGTATGAGAGGATATTCGGCCTCCTTCAAAGTTCACTCAAGATTGTATGAAGGAATGAAAAATATGGACGCATGTTCTCTATCAACTCCAAACTTATAGATCCTCATGCAGTTGAGCAAACATACACAGTACAGCCTCCCATGCCTGATATCATCTAGTTCCCTATAGGTCTACCGCAGACAACAATGTTTCCAGTTAATTTTGATATTATTTGTTGTGGTAAGGAAGATGGAGGACTATTCAGGAAAGAGTATTGTGCCTCTCACAAGCAGTTTAACATCTCATGACATATTACTTTATTATTATGGACAGCTATATTGTGGACAGCTGTGCAGTGGAAAAGGTCTCCAAATGGATTTAGCAAAAATTCCATCATCTTTAGCAGCCTTTGTTTTATTGCTCATCTGACCAGTTTAGTTAACAACTAAAACATCACTTCCTTTTCATCCTCCTTTTATATTGCACAGTATTAAAGCCCACCCTTGCTCAGATGTTATTTATATTGTGCCAAAAAGATAGGTATGGCTCTTTAGAAACAGATAAGACACAGTTCCCTTTTTCTTGCCTTGAGTTGTTTACAGTCTAAGGGATATGCCCCATACTCAGCATGTTGCATTAGCCATAGATCCAGCCCATAAGCAGTTAAGTAAGTGCTGCTGTTTGAAGTATCTTTTTTGATTATTGCTTGAGACAAATTTATCAAAACCATTTCAAACTAGAGCAGTTATCAAACCCTTAAATGCTGGCTCCAGGCTCCACAACACATCAGTGTGTGGCCACTGGTGCCTAACACATTAAAGGACAGCATTAGTGGGCCCTGAAGACCATTCCAACCAATCCTCTCTGCAAGTAGGCACAGGGTTTCAAATAGACAGTATAAAGTAGGGGGGGAAATGGAGTCGTTCCAAGGGCTTCATGGCAACATGAAGTATACATTTCCAAGGAGGAAAATTAAACAATTTTTTAACACAAAGATGAATTACTTTAGAAAACTAACTACTAGCCTGTTCTTATACAACTAGCCCTACATGCATAGGAAGCTGCTCTACCCCAGAAAAATTCTAGAAAGGCATGACTCCTCCCTTGTTCTTCCCTTACTGTCAGTGGATAGTAAATTACTACTGAACCATGCAGATTACTATCACCCAACACACTGGTTCAGCTGTGTTGGAAAATGTACTGGAGGGAAGACGAAGACTGACTAGTCACCCCCACACACTTACACAAATGTCCTCTTCTTGCAAGCTGGTAGGGGTGGGGAGCGGTGAGAGGGAGGACTCGGCTAGCAGCTCCAGTTTACCTACCTTGCATCCCATGCCTACAACAGGAGGCTGCCCACGGTCATATTACTTCTTATGTTCCTGAATGATTGGGAAGGCTGAACCACAATTTGGCCCTAAAAATGCAATTTGCAATCAAATTTCAAATATGACTTGACAATTCCCCACCCCCTCCCAAATTAGAAACCAGGGGTTGATAGTGGAAATGCTGACAAATCCTTTATTGTGCTTTGGAAAGATGCTGCTCTAATGTGCATCCTCCTTCCCAACACTGTCTTAATTGCAGTTAATAAAACTGGGGCCTCTCTATAAAGTTAATCTCCCTTATAAATTAATAGTCTATTTATGGTATCACTCTGAAACTCTCATTTTGTGGTGAAGTAAAAAAACAAAATGCTCCTGGAAGCATTGTTTGTTCTAGCAAGTGCAGTATTCCCAACTAGAGGAAGAAGTGTGTGAAAACTTCACAGGTAAGAGAAAAGAAGAGACCAAATATAGCTTTTGCATCAGTTCAGTTTTAGTCAATCTGTCACACGCCTATTTTGTTTCAACCTGATGTGCTTTTGTAAATGGTGCTATTAAAATATAAAGTAAAAGTGTTTAGTTTGAAAATGTAATGTGTCTCCCCCAAGAATGGGAGGCGAGAGGGTGAGTCACAGGGCAAATTCTTCTATCCCACAAGATTGTGTCCACAGCTGAAACTGGTCAAAGATGTTTCACTTATTTTTTTAAATGAAAAATGCCTTTCAGGGAAATGAAATTTTTTGCAAAAAAGATCCATTTTCATGAGAAATTTGTAGGTTTTCATCAAAAAAATTGCTTGGTTTTGATTTGATTTAAACTTGAAAATTTTCAATGTAAAAAACCAAAAACAATCAGTTCTCTATTTTGGGGGGAAAGAGGGAGAATTTCCCAAGCAGCCCTAACCACAGCACTCTAAGTCTAGTGAGAGACACCAACCAGAAAACCAGAGACGGTATCTAAGGCTATGTCTACACTATCACTTATCTCTGCAAACTTATGTCGCTCAGATGTGAGGATATAGCTCACTGAGCGATATAGTTATGCTGGTATAAATGGTAGTGTGCACAGCGCTATGTTGGCAACAGAGGTTCCCCCGCTGCCATAGCTACCACCAATCATGGGGGATGGTTTAATTACGTGGACGAGAAAGCTTTCTCCCGTTGGCATAGAGCGGATACACGAGATAACTTACAGAGATGCAGCTGTACCACTGTAAACTTTCTAGTGTAGACATAGCCTAAACCTGTCTCAGAGTAGTACAGAATACTAAAATGAAGGCCAGTGGAACAGCTGATAGAGTATTCCAAAAATGAAGGCTTCATGCTGCTCCTTCCACAGGGCTCTCTGCAGCTGGTGGGTTCTGAATAGATTAGAAGTCACACTAAAATCCTGAATTTATAGGGGGTGGGCAGAACCCTTTCCTCTCTCCCAAAAATACTTAGCAAGGAGGAAAGGAGCATCTGTCCTAAGACAGATGAGTGGCAGAGGAGCATGAAGGAAACAAACAGCTGAATTTCAGGAGGGGCAATAGTCTGGGCACAAACAACCCATCCTTCCCTAATAATAGTACAGTTATCAGGGTCAAAGGAGTGGGGAAGTTAGAATTAGCCATTACGACACTAGGCTGGGACTTGGAAGAATGAGGTTAAATTCCCTGCTGCACCACTGGCTTCCTACATGACCTTGGTTAAGTCATTTAACTTCTCTGGACCTCAGTTTCACATCTTAAAATTGGAATAATAGCACTTCCCTACTTCAAAGGAGTTGTTAGAATAGCTGTATTAAAGATCAGGAGGTGCTCAGATACTATAGTAATGGGGACCATAAGTACTTAAAATAGAAAATTACAGCCAAAAGGGTTTTTGATTCCTACTTCCCCAAGAAGCACATCCAGGATGCGTGGAATTTTGAAGTGCAACTTCAGACTAGAATGTTCCCCTCTATTGTGGTGATGTTCAAATTATTTTCCATAAATGGAGCACTTCCTCACACCTGCTTGCTCACTATTACCAAAAGATACTTCAAGTGATACTCTGGGAATAAGAACTTCAATTTTCTGTTCAAGACATAATAGCTGTCTCTGTTGGATGCCATTACATTTGTGTTTTCCTTACTTGAGCAGCCTAAATGTACCAATGACCATTTTATATAGCACAACATCCAACATGACTTATGCTGATTTGGACACCATAATCGGGCAGTCAGTTACCCTGAATTTACAGCTTTTATTTATGCAGACAATATGGATTTGTTATTGTTGGGTGAGCTGCTCTTCCTTGGTAAACACAAGAAACAAACATGAGAAAATAGGCAGGAAATCATACTATCTGTCCTTTCTGCTATGCCTCTTGGTCTTTCAGATACTAATCCATCACCTAGTTTTCTGAATTAGCAGATTGCAATTATGCATTCGTTCTTGAAGAGTATAAAAACAAATCCTTAAACTTTGATGGAGTATTTCCACATAAAACGAGGTTTTCCAATATTTGCATTCCACCAATAGACTCAGAGGGTGCAAATACTGAAAAACAGAGTCAGGCATTTCCCTATATTTTAATATTTCTCACATTAAAGAAAGATAAAACCCCCCAACCTAAGAACCTGATCCAGAATGATAGATCTCCATAGTATTTTAATCATTTTTCAAATATGTCTTTCATGTCTCTGTTTTGATTCATGTGGGTAGTAACTGTTTCTAAAAGGGTCCAAAATTTAAACATTTATCTAGGCATTTTTTTTCCGAGAAATTCTCTGCAATCAAATGTTCCCCAGTGAATCTTTTGTAATAAGGAACAATAGTGCCACCAAGTGACTGTATGTTTAACCCAGAAAATCATTAGATCCAGATTCCTTTTCTATGGCTTTAAGTCCATCAAAATTAATGAATCAACACCAGTGTAAATCCTGTATCAAATCCTTTCCGTTAACTTCTTCGCATCCTGGATCTTTTGGCTACTTTAGTCTTTAAAGCACCATGGTGCTGGAAAATGGACCATAGAATTTAGGAAGAGTCTATGTCACAAGGGAAAGATTTTATTTTTATTTCAATTGGTATCTCTTCAGATAAGATGAAATCTTTGTCATCTGTTTGTAAATGAAACATGCAGGCATTTCAACCCCACTGTTTAATCTAAACACAAAGCAAAGGAAAGAACAGCACAGCCTTCCCATACATTTGGAAGGGATACTCAGAAGTTTGTATCATAGGCCATGTCTTCACTGACAGCAGCAAAGTCGCCGCCATCAGATCGACTTATCTGGATCGCCTGAGTGATCAGTGAAGACTGCTCAGTTGATCCAGAAGTTGACGTTATTAATCCACCCCCGCAAGTGGTGTAGCGCTGCGTCGACAGGAACGCGGTTCCTGTCGGTGCAGTGCAGTGAAGATGACACACAGAAGAGAAGCACAGCAGTCAACAGGAGTTACGCAAGTTCTCTGCATGCTTTGAGTAACTCCCGTCAACTGCCGCCAAATCGTGGAGATAAATGTACACAAAACCATAGATGACCTAGTATATTATCTAGTCTATTTCTCTTAGTTGCTGTTTTTAATACTTAGAATGTCTTGATGAAAAAGTCTTTGTTTTGCTCAACACATTAATTGAACATCTAGATCTACTGAAAAACATTCAATATTTCTTGAGATGGGCTAACTTCCTTTAATGAATGAAATGATCTCTTTTGAATCCAGTGCCATGAGTCTGATGACTGGTGCTCTAGGACTATCTATATTCGGTACATTTGTCAGGGGATGGAACTTGAGGGTTTGCTAAACTACAAAATAATTTTAGGGGAACCAAATGTCCCAATTTTATAGGGACAGTCCCAATATTCGGGGCTTTGTCTTATATAAGCATCTATTATCCTCCACCTCCAATCCTGATTTTTCACACATCCTATCTAGTCACCCTAATAATTTGTTTGCTTAGTTTTGAAGAAAATGTTAATACAGAGGAATAACACTGAACTTTTGTTGAGAAGGCCACAAAAATAAATCCTAAACCTCAACAGAGGATTATTGCTATTCTGAGGAGCTCAGATTTCACCCATTGGGTACCATCATTGGTACCCCAGTTCTATATTTAGACACTCAAACCAGCACTTAAGTCTTAAAAACAGGTAAATGGGCACCTATGTAGCCAACTCCCCATGGTTCCAGCTGCTACTGCCCCATTGCACCACCAAACATGCAACATCATCTGCTGTGGAAAGTTAACTCTAACTTTGCTCCTCTTTCTCCAGTTGTATCCATTACTAACATTATAACACTTTGGCCCACTGTGGACATCCTATTTAGAACAGAGGATAGCCAGATATTTGAGGGCCGGGGGGATGTAATCATAGTTTGAAGCGCAAATTTTTTTTAAATCTAGATGCACTACCATAGGGTGTTTTAAGAGCTCTAAAATGGTATTTCACAGGCCTTCTTTAGCAGTTCTATTTTGTAAATATTTGATTTTGCCTCTCTTTATTTCTTTTTCATTCTCTGGCAGAAAATGACACCAAACTGTCACTTGTGGACACCTGGGACCAGTCAGTTAAAATCTCTCACTCCCCACTTCTAATGTATTTGATAAAAGAACAAGTTCATTGAGGCCTATTTCAGCACCTTACTTCTCCCCATAAGATTATTCAATATGGAGATATAAAAGTATCATTTCACCAACTGATTATGCTTACTCAGACAGGTTACTGTGATTTAACAGCAGTTCAGGAATTTATGGCTAAGTCTGATATGTTTGTCAAAAACATGGTTCACTGTCATAAGAAAATGAACCTAGACCAGTTTCCCAAAGTGTGGGGCACATCCCCTGCAGAGGTTGGGAATGGATTTGTATAAATTAGGATGGGTAGACCCTTAACAACATAAACTGTGGTTCAAGTATGCACACATGGAGACCCCTATCTGCCTTCCTTCTGACAAGGGGTTTTTAAGGTTGAACGGTTTCCTGCCTTATATTGTGAGATTCCCAGCAAGCCAGACAGCCCAAACAGCTGAACATCAGCCTCTCTCTTCAAAGGCTACGAACAGTTTAATTGCCTGCAGTTACAAGTTACCGTACAGATCTTTCTAAGCAAGTACACGTAAGCTGAAAATATACTAAAAAAATAAAAGAACTCACATACATGCTAATAAGCTTACCAGAGACACCCCAACTCCAATCTCTGACTCTGGTAAGTGTCAGTCCTTCAAAACTCTCAGCTGGATTTTTTCCGTGGTCATAAATTCATGGCTGTCTGAGATTCAGAACCAGAACCCACAATGGGCAGTTCAGCCGTTTCTTTCTACAACTCAGGTCTTTACTTGTTCCCAGAGGCTGAGATCAATCAGCAGACAATGACCCTCTCCTCAGGGCCTAGCTTCAAAAGCTGGGTTTTTGCATAACTGGAGACAGAGAATTGGCATTAGCCTCTCCTGAGGTAATCCCCAGGAAATTCATTTCACATATAATGTCCCAAAAGTCCATTTTTGTCTGGCACATTTTCAAAATAGTCCTTTGAACTTCCAGGCCCCACATCACATCTCTCTGCCCACAGAGCAATCACATGCAACCCCGGCCCACAAAAATATATAAACTTTGCATTTAATGCAATGCACAATGAATATACTTAATTTGGTAGGCTCTTCCAAGAATATGCAGGAAACTGCCATCTGTCATGCTACCCAGTACCTTTGAAAGTCTGTCTGTTCAGTGTGCTCAAGTTCTCACAATGACCTGATTTTTTCCTTCCTACTCCTCCTCTAACTTAATAAAACCTAGATAAATTAGGATTTGAATTCAGATTAAGATCAAACTTTTGTGTCTCAGATCCTTATCATAACAATAAGAATTGCATTCCCCAGATTTCTCCAAGTCTGACCCATGAAGCAGGCCTAGTTAGAAGGTATGGCTTGAAGGCTGAATAGCCTATTCAGCCTGCTCTACCCAGCCAAGGGAGGCTGATTTGGAAAGATGAAAGGCTATGTTAATAAATGCACATGAAAATGGAAACTTTTTGAGACTATGAGAGAACAGAAAAATAAGCTTTACTGTAAATATTAGACATGAACAGTTTACATAGGCCAAGTTTTCAGGATTGTACAGTTCGCACAGTGCTGCAGTAAAACTCGTGCTATGCTGGTTGATAGGAAAAGTGAAGTTTTATAAATAAGCATGGTCTTGTGATCTGAACACTGGACTAGGGACTTTGAACTCCTGAGTCCTTCTGCTGTGGCCTTGGACAAGTAATTTAAAAATAAATTACACCTCTTGTTGTGCAACTGTGCGAGAGAAGAGAGGGTGCAGGATCCCAATATAATTTAGCTTTCAGTGCTGAGGAGTACAGAGGGACAGCTCTGTAGTGATCTAAGTAGCGCTAGTGATTCCACAAGGACACTTTTGAGTGGCATAAGTGTACAAGACTGTGATCATGCCTGCCCCTGTATGTGGTATATTGGAAGCCTATCACTTCAAAGAAAATAACACTGCGCACAGAGAAGGCTGCACATATGTAGCAGAGCGCCCCTCTCCACAGTCCTCCAGTTCCTTGTAGGTTTAGTAGCTAAAGGCACCATCCTTCAGTCAGTACACCTCCTCCCAGTCCCTGCACAGTACAGGCTCAAAAGAGCCATAACTGAGCAATTAGTCATACTGTGTTTCCCCATCTCTATGATGGGAAAAATGGCATTTACCAACCTGAGAGGTAAGACGTGAAGATTAATTCTGAAATGTTCCTAAAGCACTATGAACTGCTAAGCATTTGTCCAATTTTTACAAGCAAAGGAAGTTTTAAAATTCTGATAGGCAGCATTGCAGGGAATATTCATGAGATGAATAGCATGAAAGACAGAAAAACATAATCTGCCTCAATAGCAGTCTGAAGTAATACAACAGCAGAGAGGAAACTACATGGCAGTTGGTTTCAAAGTGTGAAATTCATATACAGGTTGAAGCTATGATTTTCAAACAGAAGATGGCACCATCACACTCAGAAATGAATTTTAGGAGCCAGAACATTACGTAGGTCTCTAACAACAATATACATATCAACATCTTAAAGATAAAGAGTGTAGCTAATACAAGCTATTTTCTTCTATGACTAATAAAAGAGGGTAACAGGTATAAAATCTAATAGAACACAGCAGAGCTCTGGCAGTAAAGGTTATGAGTTATGGCAAATATAATTTTAAAAAGCAATAATATAATTTTTGAACTCTGACTATCAAAGCCACAGGAAGCAAACAAATGTATGTTTCAATATATAATAGTTTAAGGGAAAAATTGCTATTGTCTCAGATAAACAGATACCTTATTTAGTTCTCAGAATCATTCTATCATTAAAGCTGACATTTGATCTCAAAATAAGATTTAAGGATTTGTGGTGACCCGGGAAGCTTTGATAAACAAACAGTTCTAACACAAGGTACTAAATTCCCAAAGGATTAAAGACAAATGATCAAAGACTAACATGTGTGATGCTAGCAGACCAGGTGAAAACTCATGCAAGGCCTGTAGGCTTCAACTGAACACTAACAAATATATCCCTGGAACCAATCTGGCTCACCTGCATCTTAGCTCTGTTAAAATGCGTATTAGAGTTCTCAAAAGGTGTTCAGTGTTTAGACTTTATGGAATGCTTGTAAACTGATGCATGTATTATAACATTTGTACCCCATGTTATAAGTTGATATCCAGTGCTTGCCTTGTCATCCTCTGTAATTGTGTAAGTCAAACAGGAAAGAAGCATTAATGTAAAATGTTGGCTTCCTAAAGAAGGTGTTAGGTCCTGCTCACCCACTGAATGATGAGCCATTGTGAAACACAAAACAAAAGACTTTGTTAACTGCATTCCTTCCCACCCATGAAGTGGAGACCTGCATGTGAATTCATCCCCTCAGCTTGAACTCAGGGGGAAAAGAATAAAAATCCCTGACAAGAAGAAACTATTTCTGTGGTGCTTGGGCTCTGGGAGAGCAAGATTTCTAAGCATAAGTAAGGGAATAACAGCTGTTTAGCTTGGGTTAGCCCTAAAGGACAAATAGAGCTTGCATAACTTCAGCAGCTACAACTACCTTTGGGAATCTAAGACTAACTCATTTGTGTTTATATTTACCTACTTTAACCTTGTAAATAACTTATTTCTTTTTCTTAGACCTGGTTTACATTAGAGAGTATTGTCTACCAATACTCTTCTGTCAGCTTTTGTTGACAAAACAGTGGTGGTGTACACACAGCAATCATATCCATACCCATCCCCGGTCACCTCCCTCTCCCTCAGTGACAAAACTGCCCTGTTTTTTCTACAAAAGAAAACCACATTGACGAGAGATGTAGAGCTCTTTGTGGCAAAGTTTTAGTGACAAAGCATTAGTGTAGACACTGCCTTTGGTTATATCGCAGTAAATGGCCTCCAGACATGTCTTGCAAAGTCCAGAGTTACCTCTCTGGTCAGCAGTTTGAACTCCACTGCCCTGAAGCCATCCACCTCTCCCCCTTTAAAGATCTGAAATTTTTAAAATTCCACTTCCTGCTTGGTCGGTGTGGAAAGCTCACATCTCATTTTCCCAGCTGAGCATGGGTGGCTTCATGCACCAAATGCTCTCCCACCTGGAGCACACTGGAGCTTCTAATCTCATCAGCATTTGGGAAGAGTCGGCCATGCTATCCCAGCTCTGCTTCAGCTGAAGGAACTCTGATACCTATGGCCAGATTTCTCGTGCCATGGCAGAGAAGTGCCATGAACGGGAGATGCTGCAGTGCCAAGTGAAAATCAAGCATCTGCAGTACCATAGAGAAGTACCCATTTCTATTGATGTACTCTGTTTCAAGATGGTCTAGGGCCAAAATTGGGATATGCATGCCATATATCACCCTGCCAGTTAGGGAATCCCATCACTGCAAAGCCATCCACTATTTCATGCACATCCCCAGACTCACAGCAGAATTACCACAGTGTACAGACACTCATTTAGCTAGATGCCATGTGTCTAATGCCTAAATTTCAGACTGCCTGAATTTTGGACAGGATGCTTCCACAAGGTAAGAGATCAATATTTGTACCTATGGGGGTGTGAAAGTGAGAGTCAGCCTTGCTATAAAATAGATTGGATAGGTAGAAGACTTTAAAAGTCATTGTAGAAGACTTTAAAAGTAAGACACTTGTGTTGGAAGATGGGGAACTGGAGAAAGGATTTAGAGGTGGTGATACAGTCAGAGTGATGGGCCACGAAGATGACTTTTGCAATCAGTGGACTTTGTGACCCTATGCACATTATGCATGGTGCATGAAATTTGCAGGCCAGATTAAGGTATGGGCAACCAAGGCCTGTGCCTAGGCTCAGTTCAGGGGGCAGATGGCAGCCTGAGTTCTGGCTGGCCTGGTTTGGTGCTTATGCAGGAGTTAGCCCAACAGCAGTGGTGAGGAGAAGCAGCATAGGTCACACTGCTACCCATTCAGGTTTGGGCCAAAGGCCCTTCCACTATGATGGAGGGGTGGGGCCAAAATTGAGTGAATGACATTGTGACCTGGCTTAAAGAGGTCTCAGTGCCACTCAGGTTTGGCCCTGATGACTCCCCATCATGACAGAGGGCCATGGATCCCAAACCTGAGCAGGCAGATGGGCAGCCAGCTCTGCTGCTCCTCATCACTGCTATGGGGCTGGCTCCTGCCCCAACCCTCCCCCACAACCCATGGACTGCCCAGACTCACAGCAGTTCATGTTCCCTCTGTTTTTCTCACAGGAGTCACTCAGCAACAGCTTCAAATATGGGGAGCTGTGCTGACTGCCTACACAGCGGAACCACATAGGAGAGGGGTATTGGAGATCCTGGCAGATACAAGGTGGTTTTCTCTAGTGTAAGGTAAAGTGTTTGTGTAGATGCCTTGCTAAGTCAAAGTGAGAGTGGTGTATTTGTGTGTACCCTGTGACATTTCTGGGGGCACCCCTGTTAGCAGTAGTAATTGGAATGGGCTTGACGAGGTGTTAGGTTAGAGGTAGCCTAGGTGTGAGGTGATCAGACTTTGACAAGAGCTTTGAAAGTTTGGACAGAGAGAAAAGGTGAAATCTTGGCAATGCTGTGCAGGAAAAAGCACCAAGATTTAAACATGATTTACATTATGGTGGTTTACATCTAGCAATGGGTCAAGTTAACTATGAAGCCAAAATTACAGGCTTGAATGAGACAACATGAAATTAAAGACAGTAAGTTGTGCTCTCTACACATGGGTGCTATTGCAAACTTCCTTCCAGGCATCTGTCCAGAGAACCTTTACATTTCTGTATTCTGTAAAACAGAGACTGTGACCCAGGAACCTCTTAGTGTCAGTTGGAATAGGGGGTGCCTTAAGTTTCATAATGATCCCCTGGATATTAAATTTACCAAAGAGGAGTCTGGGGTCCCATAAGCATTGCAAAATATATATACAAATAATCTGAAAACTATGTTCTTAAGGTATGTGAATTAAGGGTCATTAGAGAGTGATAAACATGTTCCTGTCAGTAGGAGGGAAGCAATGCCTCTGTCTCTCTGGCTGGTCATGGGTGTATTGTGTATTATCTGCTTCATCATGGATGCTTGCCTGAAAGCTAATTAAGAGATTGTGAAATCAACAAGAAAGAGGCATGTGCGGTGGTTGGGGGGAGAAAGAGCCTGAAGGAAAAAGAATGGGGGGGGGAACAAAAATGAACACAATTGTATTAATAAGGGATGAATTCTTACAGAATTAGAACATTTCAGCTTCCATCAGTAGCTTGCTTACTTGCAGTAATGGTGGCAATATCTAAAAGTATCTTGTAAAGGTACAAGGCTTGTAATAGGAATAAAGCATGGTTCACATTAATCAAAAAAAGATTCAACAAGGGTCTGTGTACTTTTATTTTTGATTAAGCTTCACCTTGGCTCTATTCTTCAAGTTAGCTGATGTTTCACTGCCCATAACAGTTATGTGAAGGATATTAATGAAGATCATGTTCATCATTGGAAGAATAAAACTAATGATCTTTTTTTCAGCTCACCATATATTTTAAATTTAATATAATTGGCCAATATAGCAATGTCTTTCCAGTTATTCTTGAGATCCTGTG
Source organism: Mesoclemmys tuberculata (assembly GCA_007922155.1). Lineage (NCBI taxonomy): Eukaryota > Metazoa > Chordata > Testudines > Chelidae > Mesoclemmys > Mesoclemmys tuberculata. Next base: position 39,862,136 of record ML675609.1, on the reverse strand, counting down.
ATGTGTTCTGTCTGAACAATATTTATAGACTCTTCCTTATTATAAATCTTTTTAGTACGTTGTAGTTTGAGCATGTGACCCAACTGGCAGAGGGCACCAGAGATTCATTGCATTTTACAGGGATCTCCTGGGTCAGATATATGCGTAATAATTCACTAAGGGTGGCACCCCATCTCTACTGAGAGTGAGTAGCAATCTGGTCATCATAATCATTGCAAAATGTATGTACAAATACCACATGTACTAAAAATTACAGTGGTGAAATTTTGACCCTATTGAAGTCAGTACAGGTATGTCTAAACTGCATCTGGGATTCCCAGCACAAGTAGACAAAACAGCAATGTGGCTGGTGCAGAATGAGTGGCAGCTCAGGCTAGCAACCTGATCTTACACCCAGACAGTTGAGTTGGCTTGTACTTGGGCAGCTAGTCTAAGCCATCACCTGCGCCATAATGACCACACTGCTATTTTCAGCACACTGGCTTGAATAGAGCTAGTGCAAGTCTGTCTACCCATGCTGAAAATTACACATCCCAGCTTCAGAGTAGACAAAACCTAGGAATCTATATGACACCTCTTCTCAAGACACATACACACATACCATTGCAAGAATAAAAATAATGTAGGCAAAAGTCCAGCATCAGATTGGGGGCTAGGCAGTTAATTACACTGAATGAAGCACGTATAAATTATCTGACTTGTGGGCAGGTGGCATATGTGGTGTAAGCAGCTCATGGCCCTCAGAGACTGGGTATGGGCTCTTGAGACCACAGTGGCTGAACTGGAGAAGCTAAGAGAGACATGTACATAGACTAGACTTCTGAGGACACAGTAGAGTAGTCCTACCCCCTATCTAGCAGTCTCTGTGCTGTTGAGGAGGATTAAGGACTCAGGGAAGGAGAACATCAAGCAGGACCAGAGGGAAACAATCCCATAATTGGGACATCACTCCTTCCAGATGATGTCATAGTATCCTCTTGCATTGAGGGTATCTTTCTGGGGGGATAGAATCACTGTTATTAGGAAGAGACAGGAATAATAATGGAGGATTCAATTATTAGAACTACAGATATTTAAGTTTGTTTTGACCAGGAGAATCACATGGTGAATTGCCTCCCAGATGTGAATGTTACAGACCTCTTGAGACATCTAGACAGATGTATGTGTAGTGCTGGGGAAGAGCCAGGGTCGTGGTACATGTAGGTACCAATGACATAGGGAAAGGTAGGAGAGCGGTCCTAGAGGCCACATTTAGGCTGCTAGGTAAGAGAATAAAGTCCAGGACCTCCATGGTAGCATTCTCTGAAATGCTTGCAGTTTCACACACAGCTCACTAGACAGGCAGAACTGAAGGGTCTCAATGTATGGATGAGATGGTAGTGTTCAGAGGAGGGATTTAGGTTTTTTAGGACATGGAGAACCTTTTGAGAAAAGATGAGCTTATAAAGGAAGGATGTGTTCCACAAAAAACAAAATGGAACCAGAATTCTGGCATGTAAAATTAAAAAGGTTGTAGAAGAGTTTTTAAACTAAGGGCTGGAGGAAAGCCAACAGGTGAGAAGCACACGGGTTGGTCAGAGGTATCCCTCAGGAAGGATTTATTAAAGGGAATAGTCTATATTCTAGTTAAGAGGAGAGGCTAGAAGTTGATGAAGTACAGGTCGGAGCTGAACAGTCAAACAAAGAAGAGTCCCATTCAGTTACATCACCTGAAGACAAACAACTAAATATTGACCAATTTTTATTATAAGTGCTGTATACAAATGCCAGATGTCTAAATCCTAAGATAGGTGAACTTGAGTAACTGATATTAAATGAGGATATTGATATAATAGGCATCAGAGAAACTTAGAGGAACAATGACAATCAATGGAACGCGGTAATACCAGGGTACAAAATATATAGGAATGACAGAGTAGGTCATGATGGTGGGGAAGTGGCATGATATGGGGAGGAGAGGAGGAAATAGAGTCAAATACAGTAAAAATCTTAATAAATCAAACTACTATAAAATATCTATTGATAGGAATTCTATGTTTGAATAATAAGAATATAGCAGTAGGAATATACTGACGACCACCTGACCAGGACGGTGATGGTAATTGTGAAATGATCAGGGAGATTAGAAAGGCTACAAAAACAAAATACTCAATAATAATGGGGGATTTTAACTATCCCCATATTGGCTGGGTACAAGTCATCTCAGGACGGGATGTAGAGAAAAAATTTCTAGACACCATTAATGACTGGTTCTTGGAGCAGCTACTCTTGGAACGCACAACAGGAGAGGTAGTTCTTGATTTAGTCCTAAGTGGAACACGGGAGATGGTCCAAGAGGTGAATATAGTTGAACTGCTCAATAATAGTGACTATGATGTAATTAAATTTAACATCTTTGCAGGGGGAGGAATACTAAAGAAAACCACCACAGTCGCATTTAACTTCAAAAAGGGGAACCACACAAAAATGAGGAAGATAGATAAATGGAAATTAAAAAGAACAGTCACAAGACTGAAATGCCTGCAAGATGCATGGAAACTTTTTAAAAATATCATATATAACAAGGGGACATGGCCTCCCTCTGAGACAGACAGGGAGACACCCCCCAGTCTCTCTGCAGGGCAGGAAGGGGCAGCATAAAAGGCACGTCCTTTAGCTCAGTTGCGGGGAATCTGTCGGAGAAGAAGGATGTCTCTCCCACAGTGCTAGAGCTTGAACCCAAGCTGCCTGCTGCCTGGGATGCCAAGGAGCTGCAGGAGCTGCCTACGATGTCGAAGAACTGCTGGGGCTGCTGCTAGCTGTTTACCCCGGGGCCTTTACAGTGTCAACACTCTGAGGCAGTCGGCTCCTGTGGCCAGGTGTGCACTGGCGAAACCCCTGCCCGTCAGCCTTACGCCACCAAGGTCTCAGTCTCTGTGGACCTTGGAAAGCTATGTCTACAAGCCCTAGTTGATTCCAGGTGTGGGCAGACCTTAGTGCACCAGTGGCTGATTCTGACCTGAGGGCAGATTCCCCTCCACTGTATACATGGGACGTGAAGACTTACCCCATGGTCAAGGTGACGCTGACAGTGGACAGACTGACCTGGACAATGCCCTTGAGGGTTGCCCCCGAGTTGCCCCATCCTATCATCTTCGGCTGAGAGTGGCCTGAGTTCAACCTGGTGGAGTAGATGCCTCATCATCCATGGGGACCTGTTCTGCTGGAAAGGCAGACTGATCGCTGGGGGTCAGGTTCCTCTACCTCCATGCTATCAGGGCAGTCCCCCTTGAGATCACCTAGACCCGGCTCCCCTTTCTACCATCATATTGTTGGGGTTATTCTCCTTGAGAGCCATCTGGTTGGGGGTCCTCTCTTCTCTCAGGGAGGGGCCTTTGGACAGTTGTTGTACGGAGAGATCCTACCTTTCCATACCTGTTCTCTCATGAGCTGCGAGTTGCAGATCTGCTTTCTTCCCTGGTCTGCCCCCAGTGAGCTGTCCTGTTTCCTTTTCCCTCCTCTTCTTGCCTCTGCATCTCTTGCAGGTGTGGCAGGGTGAGCCCCAAGCAGCTCTTTAACTCCTTTTTGCCCAGTGTGGGGTTTGTATACCCCATCACCGGGGATATGACAGAGGTCTATAAAATTATGAATAGTGTGGAAAAAGCGAATACAGAAGTGTTATTTATCCCTTCACATAACAGAAGAACCCAAGGTCACACAATGACATTAATAGGCAGTAGGTTTAAAACAAATATAAGGAAGCGCTTCTTTACACAATGCACAGACAGCCCTGTGGATGCCCAAGAGATGTCACTGCTAGGGGATATTGTGAAGGCCAAAAGTATAACTCAGTTAAAAAAAGAATGAGATAAATTAATGGAATATAGGTCCATCAGTAGCTATTAGCCATGATGATCAGAGATGCTACCTTGGGTCTCACTAAATCTCTGACTGTCAGAAGCTGGGACTGGACAACAGGGGATGGATCACTCAATAAATTGCCTTGTTCTGTCCATTCCATCTGAAGAATCTGGCACCGGCCACTATAGGAAGATAGGACATTGCTCAGGACATTGCTCAGGACATTGGCTGAGCATTATTCTACAAGACGTGAAAGTACCTAGTTAAGGAAGTCTAGACTCTAGAATATGTTAGCCTTTTATTTTGTATGTAACCATTTGTTTTTAATATTTCTACTTGCTATTACTTGAATCATTATAATTTGTTAAATAAACTTTTACTTGTTGTAAAAATAAACATATCTAAGTGCTGTGTGTCAAGCAGAGCAGTGATCTGAAGTGCACTGGTAAGCTGGGTTGTACTACTTGTTTGGAAGCAGTGAATCTGTGAATACTGTGTATGTGTGTCTGGGACTGGACAATCCTGCAGGACACCTGGAGGTCTCAGGGATTGGAGTATGCCTATCTCTAACTTGTAGAGAGAGGGAAGTGGGCCTGTATAGGCCTACAGGGCAGTGCTTGTGTTGCCCATGGCTGCTGGAGTCAGGGAGCTGACCCACAGCAGGCAGAGACAAGCTGTCACGCATAAAGGGCAGGTGGTAGCAAAGTGTCTCAGAACTCTACGTATGCTGAGAAGCCTCACAGAGTGTTATCAATGTTTTACGTTTCTCATGATTTGTGTGAGGAAATGTTCCTCCTTTCATTTCACAGCAACATACAGTTATTACTTTCCTGCAGTGCAGAATGCTGACACCATGGAGCAATTTTTCAATACAGTGAAGGAAGAATTTGGCACTCAGTGCCTCTTTATGAGCTATAGGCCTTATTTATGCCCATTAGCTTGATACTCAAAACTGGGGGTGCTGATGCACATAGAATTATTTAATAAATAAATTGCTACAATTATAGCTGCACGTGCAAATTGTCAGTTATGTGTCTAGCCAGAAAACTGAATCCATAGATACTCAGTTTGGTAACTGCACACAAATTAGGTGTACAAACGTGCACACGTTTTTGCATAGGAAATTCTGTGCAGGCTGTTTTGAAAATCTGGCCCATAGAACCAGGTTTTCAAAAGATATTTAGGTGCCTTTTGATACAGACAGTCGACCACTTGGATTTTCAAAAGTGCGTAAGCAAGTTAGTTGCCTCACTCCTATTGAAACAAATGGAATTTTCATATCTAACCTGCTTAGATAATGTGAAAATCACACTAGGCCCCTAGTAAACAATTAATGGGGATTCTCTCTTAGTTCATAAGGCCTGCTTTTTAAAGCCAGAGGCCCTGGGTCCTACTTCAGCTGCTGCTGCATGTCTTCTGTTTAGCTGTTGACCATGATGTCTACATTTAGATTGATAATATCTAAAATATGGACTGCATCCTCTGTTTTAAGTTGTTCTATCTATAGTTATATTACTGTTAGCCATCGCTAATGCCAATATATACAACACACAGCAGCCAGATTGTTTCAATTATTAAGTATGTTTCAATTATTTAAAATTTCAAAGTAGCCAACCTATCATGTCAAGCCAGTAGACGACTTCATACACTGTTAGCAATATCCAGTAGTAATTTAAATAGTCTAAGGCCCTCAGGTGAGCCAAATTTAGTGCTGGCATAAGCTGGTTCCTGCTCACTTCATAACTGAATTGGACCCATTATTTCTGCACTTGAATCCAGGACTTTACATCTTTAAGCATCTTTCTGCATGATATCTTTTCTGCATAGTTTGAGACTTAACTTTTATTGAAAGGACAAACATTTTCAAAATGACAGATGTATGACTTTCTGTACACTAAACAAGCTGCAAGCTGACATCACACCACTGGACAATGAACATTAGCCAGTATACCTGCTACTGGCTCTGAGAGGAACCCAAAGGTTCATCCATTTAGTCCCACATCTCCAGTTTGTTAGATTAAATACAATTGCTTCTCAGCTTCGCTAAATTATTTCACTTTTTTCTGAATCAGAATTCCAGAGTAGATCTACACCAAAATATATCTACTTAACTATTTAAGAGCAGCAGAAGTGTTGATTTAGGGAGTAGTGGTTAATGGGAAGATAGCAGGGGAAGAAATTTTGCCAGCCTTGGCATAGTATTTTCTGAGAAGTGAAGAAATAGCTGTTTCTGCATTTGAATCAACTGTAGCAGTATGTAAAGCATTTTCCTCCAATGGGAATACGTGGATGTCATCCAAAAATGTATTTCCTATAGCTGAAATTAGCATGCAAATGTACACTCCAAATATAAGTGATATGGCTATGAAATGCAGTCACAAGATTAAGATAAAGGATGTTAACTTCATGATCAATTAAAAAAATTATTCCACCCAGGCTGTTTCTCAAAATATGAGGCTGATTTACTTGCAGGGGTTTTAACCCCTTTCAGGGGAAGCTCAAATAAACCAAATGAAAACAAAGAAAATAAATGTATCTGTTTAAAGGCCAAAGTAAAATTTACTATTCAATAAATTCACCCTTGTTTACTGCACCCAAAGTAGAAAAGTTCCAGCAAGAAAGAGAAAGGATCAGGCTGCAGCTTCACGTGTTTGTGTCATTTTTCTTTTTCCTCCTCAATAAAGGCCTTTTGCAGACTTCTCCTACACCATAGTTATAAAGTGTTTATATTCAGAGAAACAAATATTTGTTCTATGTTTAGAGCTGACTGTTGTGACAACGTTTCTGAAACAAATATTCTTCAGATTTTGAAGGGTGTTTTGGAGACCTACACCCTTAAAAGTTTCTAGTTCCTCCAGCCCCAACACAAATACTTGTTTTATTGTTTAAATATCCATTTTAGTGCCATATACAGATAGAGAGGCCTGAAAGCATGAGTGCTGTCATGCTAAATCTGCCTTGGTTTTAAATCCCAGATAGTGATTGTCTTCTTTGTTTTAGAATATGAGCAGAGTATCAGGAATCATACCTAACTAAAGAAATGACTCACAACTTAGCTGTGACAGGTTTATAACATTTCTTCTGCCATGGAAAGGACACAATTTGAAATTAGAATCTAGGTAGGGCTGAACAAACCCAAAAATGCTTGGAATTTTTAAGTTTTAATTAGGTTCTACAGAATGAAGCAGCTGTAGCTTGGTGGGGATGTGACTGTGACATTTAGCAATGTATCACAGAATAGAAATCTTATTACAATAATTATTACAATTATGACTAATTCACTAATATGTCTCTCCTCTATCTTCTAAGAGAATTGTGACATCAAGCTTATTTTTACTTTAGTCAAGGAAGCATCAAGGGGATGAGTAATTCCCTTCAAACTAAAGACTGTGCCCTTCCATGGCATCTTGATGATGAAATGTCCTAGACAGATGTTCTTCCTACATCAGCTGCACGTTAACTTCTGTGAGGTAATTTTATCTCTCTGCTATAGGTCTTAAAATTGCAGAATAGGCAATCCCTTCTGGTATATTGAATTACAGCTGGAGAGGTGTCTTTCCCCTAACCCCCAATACAAGGAAAAGTTTTCTTTAGGAATAAGAGCTTTAAACTCAGGGAAGCTGGATTCTATAACATTAAGCATATAAGACATAGCAGATGACAACATAGAAAAATAATTTCTATTAACAAATTAATAAATATTCAGTTTCTGCTTTAAGTGAAAAGGTAATATTGGGTACATCTACAGTGCAAAAAACAAACAAAAAAATCCACCTGTGGCAGCAAATCTCAGCTTCTGGGTCAACTGACTTGAGCTCAGACTATGGGGCTAAAAATAGCAGTGCAGACATACTTGCTCAAACTAGAGCCCAGCTCTGAGACCCATCCCCCTTGCTTGGTTTCAGAGCTCCTGAGCAGGAACATCTACATTGTTATATTTAGACCCATAATGCCAGCCTTGCAAGCCCAACTCTGAGACTCTCTGCAGCAGGTGGTTTTTGTTTGTTTTGCTTTGCACTGTACACATACCCAGTGATTCACCTGGGTACACTTTCTTGCTATTTCCACTGGGGAAAAAATGCGTAGTACCTTTACTATAGCAACTGATCAAAACTGTGCTGAGTGCTGCCCCTGCAGCATGCTGGTAGAGGAGGGCAAAGCAAAGAACCACTTGTCAAAAATGAAGTAACTTTCGAGTGAACTGAGGGAAATTTAACTTGTTTCTAAAGTTGACATGAGATATATGTCTGAAATTCTAGTTGTGATGCAAGCAATATACCTCATCTGAACTGGATCTATGCTTCTTCTGGCTGATGAAATTGGGTCATTTATTAGAAGACATGTCAGAGCAAATAGCTGACAAACCTCAAACAAGGTGTGGTCAACCCTCTGCTAAAGAAAACAATTTTGGATTGAAATATCCTGCCTACCTATCTTCCAGGCTCAAACTTCTCTTACCTAGGAAAGAGTTGAGAAGATGTCAGAAGAACTCTTTCAACAAGTGATATCCACAAGTGTCATGGACATTTTTGTGAGGGAAATAGCCCAGTAAAGACTAATTTATAAACTTCAGTTTTCTTTAGACTGTATAAACTGTAGTTCTTTTTAGCTTAAGTGGAACATCTATTAACAGGATCTCAGGCAGCTCTGCTTCCATTGCAAAGAGGTGACCATTTTCTGGTGAAGCTACAAAATGTTGCCCCAATTGTCAGACAAAAACCCAGAATATTTTAAGAAATGCAGAGAGAATGAAATATTGATGAGTGTGAGATAATGTACCTGAATAATTCTCATTAGGTCACTGATCACCTCCAGAACATGTAGGACACTTAAGGAACTTGGTACCATCTGCACCCAGCAATTGAACTAAGAGAAGGAGGTGTGTGTGGGAAGTGGAGAAAAAGGGGTCCTGGAATCATATTTGTGAAGTAATCTACCATTAATCCTTTTTGGAAGTACAACTTGTTTGCAGTATGGTGATGGATACTGTCAAAGGACTGCAAGTAAAAGGAGGGAGCTTTTTAGACTGACTGAAATTCAAGCTTGCCCAGCATTAACCCTGGTTCAAACACATTATTGAGGTGAGATCTTTGATCCCCTGGTTTGCTCAGAAGATCTCCAGGAAGGTACCATGAGGGTGGAACAAGTAAGAACTGCAACCTCTAAATTCAAGATAAATATAGAAGATGGTTTGATCCACCCGGGCTACCAAAACATCAAGAAAAGCCAATGCTTCTGCTTTCCCACAGCAAATTGAAAGGAAAGAGGATACCAAGATTTCACAGCCCATGCCAGCCTGACCAGCCACATGCCCAGAGAAAGCCAACCAGCATGAAGTACATCAAACACATCATCTTGTCCCCTGAACTCCAGCCCTGACTTTAATGCAACAAAGACCATGCAAGCCACAGAACGCTTTTTCTAAGTAACCGTTTTTTCTTTTTGTATTTTGTGCTCTTGGGGATTGGTGATCACAGTATTCCTGATTTTCCCTCTAACACTTTTTAAGATGTGAATGAGTATCTGTTATGTAATTTCAAATGTGTATCCAAGTCCTAAGCAAGCTCTACCTCAAATCACCTTGGGCTGCTCTGAGTTGCAAAAGCATGCCTGCATAAACCACTTTGTCCAAAAGAGAAGGTTAAGAGTTGCTGACTACTTTATTACAGTGCGTAAGGTAGGGAAGAGGAGAACCAATTATACCAGTCATTCAATATATGGAAACCTTGCAGGAAGCTAGATATAGCTTCAAAGGGCTGAGAAGTAAACTATGCCTCCTTAGATTTCCAGAGTTAGCATTTGAAAGAATGTTAACTTCATGATCTGAAGCTTGACTGTGTTCATCTAATGATCTGATCATGATTCCATTCCATATCATTGTTAATTCATGGGTTTATTGAGTCAATTACCATTTTAACTTTGATTTGATAACTGTGTGTTTAATTCTTACTTAGTTTACTAAAAGGTCTTTAGCTGTAGGTTTAATTTTAAGTTTGTTTAATGTGTAATAAAACCCACGAAAAGCATATAGAACTGTATTGTTTTGTAATTTTTCACAATTACAACAAGGGTCACAAATCCTGAGGGCAAAGGTAATTTAATTGAGACATTTGTGAGCCACATGATTCTACCTTTAAATTAATACCTATGTACATATCATCCAATTAGACTTCAGATAGGACGTGGTACCTTTGGGTGGTCAAGAATCCCCCTAGAGTTTTGGAGAAAGATATGCTGCCTGATACTTCCAGACATTTCAGTGGCCTTTGTTATTGTTGATCACAGGGTGTTACTCAAATGATGACAAGAGCTGGGCATGGGTGGACAGAAGCACCTCATAGACTCATAGGTCAGAAGGGACCAATATGATCATCTAGTCTGACCTCCTGCACAAGGCAGGCCACAAAACCCTACCCATTCTGTTTTGACTGATCCCACACAATGGTTTAGGGCAACCACGCTCAGTCTTAATTGTGCAGGCCCTGGGCTCAATCCTAACACCTTTTCTGCTCAACATCTATATGAAGTGCTTCTGGGGGGGATCATGCAAATGTATGGATGTTCTCACTATGCTTATGAGATCCAGGTTTATATCTCCCTTTCATTCACTCCAGGATGATGCAACACCCAATGTCTGGCAGTAACTGGAACTCAATATGGACAAGTGTGATGGTCGACAGCAGGAAGAAGGGGAAAGTCCTTAACCACTCCATTAACTGAGGTCAGCTGCCTGACCATTAGTAAAGTAAGCCAATATCTCAAGGTCTTATTAGCGTAAGGAAGTCTTGTCTGTGCCGGTCATGGGTCAGTCCCTGACTTCATTACCATGGGCAACACAATTGCTCTCCTCTAGGCCTACACAGGCCCCACTCTCTCTTAGTGAAAGGCACACTCCTGTGAGCCATCCCCAGGAGCTGTGCACACAAATCAGATGTAGACTTCTTGTTTTTATTGTGTAAGTGAGATAGAGGTAGAGGTAAAGACACGGATTGCCATCCTAACCATGAAGGCCAAAGAATACCTATCGATCCTAAAGTGCAAAAAAACCAACGCTAAAGCACAGAAGGATCCACCCTGCGAACAAACAAAATACAGAAATAAGAGAATAGTCATGCTTGCAATTAGCTGGTGATTAACAACTACACTGAACCTAGAGGCAGCAAGAGACAGAGTCAGCAAAGCCCACAGACTTACACGAGAGCCAGCAAGTATAAAAGATGGGGTAAAAAAATGGAAACTTTGGGTCTCGTTCTGCAATTGTCATCTGGAGCACCGGATTTGTGACCAATGGGGGCATGGCTCCCTCCTCGTGCCCAGTCTAGTTGGCCACTAGGCTGGCTTGAGCAACACATAAAAGGACTGGTAATTATATCACACCAGCTTGCAGAATTTCTTGAGTATGAATGTGTATATGCATGTGTGTGTGACTGCTTTTTGATATTCTTACATTTACAATAAACACAGCACATTGCCTTGTCCCTCCCAAATAAGATCCTGCTAGTCTTTTCTTTTACAAGTATTACACTCCAACCCCTGAGCATCTCCCTTGAATGCATAAACTCTGTTCCACTGGACACTCACAGTATTCACCCATTCCCTACTTCCAAAGGAAGCTTTCCAGTCACACCTCAGATCACCACTCCACTTAAAACATAGCAGGTAGATACGTTTATACGTGAAAACAAGTAAAAGTTTATTTAACAAAGTATAGATTCAAGTAATAGCATGTAGCAGAAACAAATAGTTGCATATAAAATAAAATCATACCATTCATTATAGAACCTAGAGTTACAAAACTAGATACTTAAAAATCTAACAGAGCAATGCACACCAAAGCCCTTCTAGCATTTTACAGCCACGCTTGGCTGTGACCCTCCATTCCTGAGACAAGTCACACTGTCAGCTTTCCTTATCACCATGGGATACATCTCAACAATCCACTGTTTTTACAGGATCCCTTCTTGCTGTGTGTTTCCTCCTATACATTTCTTCTATTGAAGATTTCACAATCTCTTGATTAACATTTGGCTCAGTATGCAACTAGGCAGCTGTTGAGAGACATACAATGTCCAATACACACAGGACCAGATGAAGAGGTAAATGTCTGTTACCTCCTTGAAAGGAACCTGTCCAAGATGTGTCACTTCCTGGTTAGCTACCTTAAGAATAAAATTCTCAGTACTGACACATAACCTCTTTAAATAATATCCATCCATACAGTCCACAGTGATTATGATGACCCGTGGGTCACCGGCTCTTTGTACAGACCTCCTCACATGCCACCCTGGTGAATTATTATGCACAAATCTGACCCAGAGGATACCCCTGCAAGCTGGCACCAAGAGGTTCCTAGGTCACACCATCCTCTTGCCCTTTTTCCTGCATCATGCCCACTTTTCATCCAGCTCACCAGTTATTAATCTAATGCTGGGGTACATGCAGCTACAAGAAGCACTTCTCTACATTTCACTGAGTACAGGTGCTGAACGCTAGAGCTTTGTCTATCTAGACATTGCCAAGCAACCTATGGCACCAAACTCCAACCCTTCTTTCATCTGGTAATTAATAGTACGCAGTCTATGTTTTACATATGAAAAAAATTCCACTTATTTAGTAAAAATAACAAACTTCACAGCTATGAGAGAATGAACAGAGCACAGTATTTCACAGATATACCTTTGCAGCATTTTAAACAGGTTTATAGCATACAAATAAATATAAGGATGATGATTGACTAAGTTATTTCTTATCAGTATTTATTATTATTAGTTATTATTTATTTGTATTATACCATCTAAGAACCTCAGTCATGGATCAGGACTGAATTGTGGTAGGTGTAAAGAGAGAACAAAAATACAGTCCCTGCCCCCAAAAGCTTACAATCTAAATATCTGATCATTCCCTCTCAGGCCCAGTCTACATTTACCTTTTCGATTCAGCGGCAGTCGACGGGAGATACTCAAGTGACATAACTTGCGTATCTCCCATCGACTTTGCAGCGTCTCCTCTGCATGGTGTTCACACTGCACTCCCTTCGATGCAGCGCTACTCCACTTACCAGAGTGATTTTCCTGCATCGCTTCCTGGATTGACTGAGCGCGTCTATACAGACCGCTCAGTCGATCCAGAGCAATTGATGTGACGGCGGCGAATTTGCCGCTGTCAGTGTAGACCCAGCCTCACTTTTCACCATACCAGTCTTCAGAAGTGTCTTGAAATCAAGCTATAAGTTCAGGAAGTTTACATAACAGGAAAATAGCCAAAGTCAGTGTAACATTCTAACAAAGTAAATAAATAAATAGGTCACACGAACAGATGCTGTGCATATGTACTTAATAAAAATATCTTTTATTAAAATTATGTGAAATTCTTCAAATGCATAATACCCATGAACTGGAATACTGAATGTGTCTACACACACACATCCTCAGGGCTCTGAATTTTGGCCTTGTGGTTCGCATGATGCCCCCAGAACATGTTTACCTGTGTAAATATTCACATCCTCTCAGATGAAACCTAGAGACTCATATGCTATTATATAGCATGTGTAAAGCAGCTAGCTCACTCCATAGATATATTGGTACACAAAAACACTATGTTGTGAGTTATTGCTGCATATGAAACATATTAACACATATCCACAAAAGTTAAGGCATCTAACGTACATATCTTTTCCTGTCTCACCCAGACACTCACAGCTAGACACACCACTAGAACAACCATTAGTAAGGATGTCAGGCTTCCCACACCCCCATTCCAAACTCGCTGCCACCACCGTCAATTAACCAGAGCTCTCCTAAGCGTTCTGCCCTATTATCTGTTATATTATATTATCTATTATCTGTTCTGCCCTGTTATCTGTTCTGCACACTTCTGCACACTCACTCATGTCCTCCATTGGGTACCTTTGGCACATAAAGATTCAGTTATGACAAAGAATGCTATTTTTCTTTATGTAACAAAATAATTACATAATGCCAGGGAGCCTAACAAACTCATCATATGCCATTTTAGTTTAGAGAGGCTAAAAAAACGATGAGCCTCAGAATGAAATTTATTTTAGGGCCAATTTTTAACGGAGTCAAACTCAAAAATGAATTAACCAATATTTTTGACATTCCTCAGAAAATTCAAGGTTTACTCAAGAGAGAGATTCTGACTGAAAATTTTGAGCAGATATACTGGGTGAAATCCTCACTCCACTTAACTCAATGACAAGATTCCTAGGGTATGTCTACTCTGCAGCTAGGATGTGTGATTCCCAACACAGGTAGACAGACTTATGCTAATTCTGTTCAAGATAGGGTGCTAAAAATAACCATGTGGACATTACAGCAATAGTGGTAGCTCGGACTGACCGCCAAAATTCAGGGCAACCCAAACCCCTGTGTCTGATATCAGGTAACTAACCCAAGCTGCCACTAGTGCTGCAACTTCCACACTGCTGTTTTGTCTACCCATACTTGGGGAAATTTAAGTTGGATATTAGGAAAAACTTTTTCACTAGGAGAGTGGTAAAACACTGGAATGGGATACCTACGGAGGTAGAGGAATCTCCATCCTTAGCAGTTTTTAACGTGCAGCTTGACAAAGTCCTGGCTGGGGTGATTTAGTCGGGGGTTGGTCCTGCTTTCAGCAGGGGGTTAGACTAGATGACCTCCTGAGATCCCTTCCAACCCTATCTTCCATGATTCTATGCTGGGAATCACACCTCCCAGATGCAGTGCAGACAATGGACTTTGATAGGATCAGGATTTCACCCATTGTGTTTCTCATAAAACATATGTTAAACTCCCACTTTAAATGCAAAACAGAAAGCAGCTTTAACTATGGTGTTGCAATGGCTCTTCCATAACATTGGTGTCTTCTTTTTCATTGTATATTGAACCAAACAAACCAGTCTATAGAGAAACTGGATAAATGAGACTACTGAGGGAAACAATAAATAAAATGTAAAATAAAATGTGTTGGTTTTATGCTTGTTTAAAAACATGTTATTCCTGTTAATATAAATATGAATTGAAATCACAGTAATACATTTGTCCCACATTTATAATGTCACCATGACTTTGTCAGAATTAAATGGAGATGTGGGCCTCCAGAAAATAAATCTATGGCCCACACCCTGCAAGATGATATGCCTGGTTGGATGCCTGTGCTCATGTGAAGCCTAAAGGAGCACCTGTGTGGATCGCTTTCAAAGTCGGTTTCCCTGTTATTACTTCATGCTGTATCATTCTAGGACGAAGTTTTAAAAAAAATAACATTTTAAAACAGGAAATCCAATTGGCATTAATCAATTCCATGCAATTTCAGTGATATGCTGCATTTAATTGATTAAGGACTAAAGGAGTTTTAAGAGATTCTGACACCCTTTTCCTTTTTCAAATGAAAGATTCAGGGCATTCTTCCAAGCAAGTGCCATTTCTGTATAAAGTTAGCTGTGTAAATTAAACTGCTTGGGTGACTATAGATTAGCTGTGTAAGGCATTGGCTAGAAAAAATATAAAGTTATTAGTGAACTTTTCACCAACCAAGGTTTTGAATGGACATAGAGACATTGTTCTAACAGGGGTCTCTCTAGATCATGGTTGATGTACACTGTCAGGCAGGGCAGCAAACAGAGGTTTAGAGATTCCATTGTCTATACTCTGCCTGTACATATATAAGCAAAGAACTTCAGATAATACCTTTTGTGAGCATTACATTCATCAACGGATAAAAAAATCACTTGGGAATTAAGAAAGGTGAACAGAATGCTGTTGTACGTGAAAGGTGACCCTGTTCCAAGTTGGAAATGTACACAGTACATATTCCACTCACTGGAGGTTTTTAAGACCTGATTGGACAAAATTGTCAGGGATGGTCTAGGTTTATTTGATCCTGCATCAGAGCAGGGGGCTGGACTTGATGACTTGTTGAGGTCCGTTGGAGTCCTACATTTCTATACTATTTACCATAATGGCATTGTTTAAGGAGAAATGGTAAATTAACTGAATTCTCCTTGCTATTTTGGATTTAAATCAGATCCTTAAAACTATAAAGACATGGTGGTTTAAAGAAAGCAAATAGCATGAGGGTAAGGCATAAAGATAATGGTAAAACTGTGTAATGCATCAGTGGTATTAGCTCAGATATAGTGCAGAATTCAGAATAGAAAACTGAAGAGGATCAAGAAGGGAATGCCTACCTTTAATGGGGGATTTAATAGCAAAAATATGTCTAGTATATTAAGTGGAACTCTGTTTAAAAATATACTCAGAAGCCAGATGTCTTTCAGACAGTGGTACACCTTTTTGTGGCCTTTGATACTGTTGCTTATAGTGTTGCCGAACTGACTGCATAAACTGGCATGAGGGAATGGAAACTCCAGTATAGATCAGTTCACTCTGTCCTGATTGATCTCACAGGATAAAGTTGAGCAACTGCCTTTACCTGTGCATCCACCAGGGCTCAATCTTGTCACAGCTCAATGCTGGCTGCAACCCAGACGTGTGGGGCTGAGGTTTGCCCAACCTTCCCAGCGCCAGCCCTTTTACCTCACAGCTGTCGCTTTCATCACCTCCCAATTTGGCCCTCAGCAGTTTATCCAACATGAGCTGCCCTGCCAGGCCAAGGTGAGATGGAAACAGGGTTAGCTGCATTGTGTTTAAACAGCAGCCCTCTCTCCCCCCGGCCTGGTAGCAGCCTCGTTGCCACCCCACTAACGCCTCCTAGAGGCCAGCGGCCTGTCCCCCTCCTGGACTGGTTCCAGGCCGCCCGTGACTGGTCCCACCCTCGGTCCCACTGAGCAGGTCTCTGTGTTTGCCCAGCCCGTCCAGCTCAGGTGAGACACTGCAGGGAACGGCTCCTGTCCCGCCCCCACCGTGCCCCTCAGGCTGCACCGCCCCGCACCGCCCCGCCCCACGGGCTCCCCCTCCGCTCAGCCTGTGCCTTCTGACCGCACCCCGCCCCCGGCCGCTCCTTTCTCTCCCCCGCCGTCGCCGCCCCGGCTCGGCCCCGCCTTCTCCGCCCAGCGCTCCCAACCCACCTCCTCCTCCCTGAGGGAGGCAGACGGATGACGTCACCGGATCAGGCCGACCGGCAATGGGCGCCATTTTGAAACCCCAAAACCTCCAGCGGCTACA
>ML675609.1:39464554-39845069 GCA_007922155.1 Mesoclemmys tuberculata | reverse complement strand
ACCAGGGGCGGGCAGCGTGTCAGGCCTACCTGGGCAGCGCGGATGCGGATCGTGGCTCAGCGGGGCCGTGAGGAGCCGGGTCTGAGCGGGTGGTTCGGGGCCGGGCCGCGCCGCGCGTGGGGCTTGGTTGGAAGGGCAGGAGCGAGCCGGAGCTGGGGTGGGGGGCCGGGCCGGGTACTGGGGAGCATGGCCGGGGGGCGCTGGCAGTGCGGGGCCGCGTGAGGTGCCCTCGGCCGGGGTGGGCTCCCCGCGCGGCTCGCCTTCACCGCGCTCTCTCCCCGCAGGGGTGGCAGGAGGCGGCGGCGGCGGCAACGATTTCCAGTGGTGCTTCTCCCAGGTGAAGGGGGCTATCGACGAGGACGTGGCGGAAGGTGAGCGGGGCCATCGGGGCGCTGCGGCCTGGGTTGAGCAGGAATCGCCGTGTCACAGGGGTCCCGCATCACCCCCGGCCCAGACACCGACACCCGTTTGGGTCTAACGTGTCGCGCCGCGTGCGGGGAGTAGTCGGGGCTGGCGCTGCCTGCAACTCTTCTGCCCCAGTGTGCGTGCGTCCCTGAGGATGGGGAGGGGGGTTGCGTGCGATGACTAAGCTGGTGCCTGTGCTTTTCAGAACGCCTTTCACGAGATAGCATAAGAGAGAGGTGGCTTCCTCCTCCTCATTTATAATCACCAGGGAGATGATGGGATAGTGACTGGTAATTTTTTCTTGTTTTAAACCTAGTCATGTCAAGTTTCTGCCTTGCACAGAGAGGGAGCCTCCTTCTTTTGGGATTGATTTCAAAAGCAATGTTTCAAGTTTCCCTGTGGCAATGAGGGTTTTTTATTCTTGCCTGTTGACACTTGGAAGCTATAAATAAGGACGTTTGGGTAGAAAGTAGCACCATTTTTAAAATAGCACTTTTTAAGCACTGCTGAAATATGTTAGACTTGGGGAGCATTTTGGAATAAGAGTGGTAAAATGATAAACATTTTGCTTTAAAAAAGTCCATCCCTCTAAATAGGCAAGATTGATGTGTATAATGGTGCTGTATGAGTTTCAGTGTGTTAGTTTGTTTTTAAAGGTCTCCCATGTTCAGATGTTCCCAATTTGAGAAACAGGCTTGTAAAGAGGATGTCATATGGCCACATACATCTGCGTCATGTATTTGGGCTTCTACTATATTCTCTCTTTTTAAAACAAAAAACCCCACACAGTTTAGCTACTTGTGTGCCATTGTTCTTGGCTCTGGAATTACTTTGGAAAATATTTTGGCTGTGTCTAATTTGTTTCATCCATATTATTTTCCCCTGCAAAAATATTATGAGGAAACTAGTTTTCATGTTACTTTTATTTTGGAGAAACAGTATTGCATCCAAAATATCTGTCATGGGAAGAAACTCAGTTTATTGGAACAGATAATATTCAGACTAGAGATAGGGGTATATTTCAGTTAATTATTTTTACACTTCGTAACCAACTTTAAAGTTCTGAATTTTCTGGTATTTTTATGTAAACTAATTATCTTAAGAGGTTTTCAGACATTCCTGAAACACTGTCTTTGTTTCTTTAAAGCTCTTGTATGTGTAAAAGCTTAAAATGTCACCCCTGTTCATATTTTAAGAAACAATCCAGTTTTGGCAAAATATTTAGTATGATAAAATTACCAGGATATTTATATATAATCAGAAGCGCTTTCCTTTCTAAACAACCAGTTAGTTTTATTACCTCATTCAGTGATTTTTGCAACATCACAATTTAGTGTGGAAGAAATGTACATTATCAAAGATTCAACCCACATCATTATACAATGTATTGGCAAATTTAAAAGACTTAAGCTCCGTCCCTGGGCATAGTCAGTGATAGGGAAAAATTGTATAACTATAAGTTATAGAACTCTTAACATAATGTCCAGCTATGGGCTAGATATTAAGTACCTGTTAAATCAATAGGAATTCTGCCTAAGTGAAAACAGAAGTAACTGTTGTGGCCTCATTCACTCTAGCATCATAAACTACATTAAATCTGGCAGAGAACTTGGCTGAAGGTGGTAAAAAGTCCATCCAAAGAATGGCTTTTACTAGTATTGCAAGGCTCACATAACTGCTTGCCAGTGCAATCTGAAAAGTAGACAGTACTGGTACTGAAGGGGGTACAGCCAGGGGTCCTAGGTAATGTGCTGATCAGCTTATATCTAAGCAGCCTCCATGAGCAGGTCTCCTATTTAGCACCATCAGCATGCTAAAATTGCCTTTCCTTGGTGGAACCCACAAAGGATCATGGTGGTGTTTGCTGCCCTATAATATGAGTGAATCCCCTTTGAGTGCAGCTGGCCTTCTTGTTGACATAGGAAGTGAGGTCCACACTGTCTTGTCCAGTGGTTCTCAACCAGGGGTATGTGTACCCCTGGGAGTAGGCAGAGGTCTTCCATGAGGTACATCAACTCAGCTAGATATTTGCCTAGTTTTACAACAGGTTACATAAAAAGCATTAGCAAAGTCTGTACAAACTAAAATTTCATACAGACAATTATTGGTTTATACTGCTCTATATACTATATGCTGAAATGTAAGTACAATATTTATATTCTGATTGATTTGTTATATGGTAAAACTGAAAATAAGCAATCTTTCAGTAATAGTGTGCTGTAACCTTTTTTGTATTTTTATGTCTGATTTTTTTAAGCAAGTAGTTTTTAAATGACGTGAAACTTGTGGATATGCAAGACAAATCAAACTACTGAAAGGGGTACAGTAGTCTGGAAAGGTTGAGAGCCCTTGCTGTACTCCATCCCATTCCTTCAAGTGTACGTTGAACCCAATATTTGTAAAAGTTTACCATTGTGATGCTTTGACATTTAACGTTCCTCTTCTTCAGTCGTTTTGCTCAGATTTTAAATTCATTTGTTCATAAAATGGATTTTCATAGTAAAATTTGAGTAGCCTGAGGGCATTAGCTGAATCTTTTATTTCTAAGTGTTTTCTGAAGAGTGTTTTAAATAGTTTTTATATGAAAAGGGTGGAATTCAGGTAAGGGGCATTTCTTTAACTCTATATCAAAGTCCCTTTTTAAATTAATTTAAAAAAAATCAAATTGTGCCAGAGTGTCATCAGGTAAATGTTTTTTTTAATGGAAATCTTGTGACATTCACATAGTTATTGAAATGGGACTGGGGAGAAAGGGAATAAAATACCATTATAATAAGCTCCAGGGTACACAAACTTACTGGATAAAATGGAGTTCTGTACAATCGGAATTGGTAAAATCATAGACTCATAGACTCATAGGTCAGAAGGGACCAATATGATCATCTAGTCTGACCTCCCGCACAAGGCAGGCCACAAAACCCTACCCATACACATTTATAACAACCCCGAACCCATGACTGAGTTATTGAAATCCTCAAAAGTGAGATTTGAAGACCTCAAACTGCAGGGAATCCACCAGCAAGCGACTCATGCCCCATGCTGCAGGGGAAGGCGAAAAACCTCCGTGGCCCCTGCCAATCCGCCCCGGAGGAAAATTCCTTCCCGACCCCAAATATGGCGATCAGCTAAACCCTGAGCATGTGGGCAAGACTCACCAGCCAGCACCCAAAAAGGAATTCTCTGCAGTAACTCAGTTCCCATCCCATCCAGCATTCCCACAGACCATTGAGCAGACTTATCTGCCGATAATCCAAAATCAATCGCTCAAATTAAACTATCCCATCATAACATCATGATTATCTGCTACCTCCTTTTCATCTTGCTTGTTTATCTGTATATATTACCTTATTCTAGTGGTAACATGCCTTCAATTTTGCTGAATTAGCTAATGTAAAAATAACTTTCTAAAATCTTAGAATATTGGAATTGCTGCTAGCAAAAATTGGGATACCTGCTAAAAGGGGAAAACCAGAGTTCTCTAATTTACAACAAGGATTTTAAGGGTAGCTTTATTTTTTTTTCCTAGTACAAATCAAAATCTTGTAGACTCGCTCCTGAAACTGCTTTACCTTGTGCTTAACCTTACGCATGTAAGTAGTCTCATTGATCTCAATGGACTTCTAAAGTTCATTAAGTGCATGTGTTTTGCAGGACTGAGGCTTTAATTATATTTATCTTTTGCTACACTTGGAGTACTGTTAGACTTTGCCATTTGTTAGGGTTCTTTCTCTCACCTTTTGTCTTTAAGCAGAAATATTTATAATCAAATTAAAAAATAACTGGTTTTTTCTTTGAGTTCTGCTAGTGTGAATCTTTTTGTCCTTGCAGCATTCACTGAAATCTGAGAATCTGCACCTATTCTGAGCATTGCAATACTTGATTCTAGGGGTTGAGTTTAGGCCTTGATTACTGAACTATGTGTCTAATCTCAGTCTTTTACCAGGGTATCCATATACATTTGTATGATGGGGCACTATCAACTTGAAATGTAGTCACGTTGCAGATACTAAGCTAACTGCAAATCTCGTGTCACTTTTTGTGGTCTTACAAATACATTTTTTTTAAAATATCTGTCTCTATCTTTTGCTCTGTGGAAAAAGATGAAAGGGGAGAGAACTAATTCTATAAAGAAATCTGCAAATGACAGTACACAAAGTGCTGTCAAATGCATAGAATACACAAATAGAGAATTTTTCTATAAACTTTTTATTAGAGTAATCATGTTTAGTATGCAACTATTGAGGGAGTTAAAAATACCAACTGGACAAGTGTGCTTTTAGTTTTAAAATAAAATGTATTTCTTTAATGTACAAGATGATATTCAACATCTATTTCTGGTATGATACTGTTTTAATGAAAATACTGTTCTTAATGCGTGTGATATAATCTATTAGGATTGTTACTATGTGTCGATACAGGTAAGTTATACCTAAAATGTATGTTTTCAAACTTTTTAAAGCTGTTTGATTAATATAGAAAACTGAAGTTTGCTTTCTTTTTGGTGCTGTCCCTGTGCTGAAACAGCTTGTATAAATACATAGTTTAGGACCCCACCAAATTCATGACTGTGAAAAACGCATCATGGACCATGATATCTGCTCTCCCTCATTGAAATCTGGCCATTGTAGGGGAGACCAGATCACAAAACTGAGTGGCCGCAGAGCAGCAGCAGCTTGTTGAGAGCCCAACTTTGAAGGCAGCACCACCAGCAGCGGCGCAGAAGTGAGGATGGCATGGTATGGGGGAGGGGTGCTTGTCACTTTTGTGGAAGGGCTTACTGGTGGACAAGTGGGCAACTGCCCAGAGCCCCAAAGCCAGGGGAGGTGCCATGGTCCCCTGGAGCACCTACTGTGCACCAGGCTCCAGCTGCTGTTCCCGGACAGGCCTGGAAGGATAGGACATCCTCTTCCCCTGCATGAGCCGCTCTCGGGGCCAGGTCAGACCTGCCTCCAGGAACCTCCCCCGGCTGCAGGAAGACCTGGGGCTGCTGGCTGAGAGTCAAGCAGTGAAGGCAGCACTTGTTGCCACCCTTACGTCTGCGCTGCTGCTGGAGATAGTGCTGCCTTCAGAGCTGGGTGGCTGGCCGGCCAACAGCTGCTCTCTGGCCACCCAGCTCTGAAGGCAGCAATGCAAAAGTAAGGGTGGCATTACTGCGACTTTCCCGTATAATAGACTTGCGGCATCCCCTTTCCCCCCATGACCCACTTTTGGGTTGAGATCCCTGTGGTTACAATACTGTAAATTTTACAATTAAAATAACTGAAACAGTGACATTTTTAAAATCCTATGACTGTGTAATTGACCAGAATGGACTGTGACTTTGGGAGGGCCCTAATTATAATGAATCATTTTTGTTGAGATTGATACAGAATTTTTTTTATAACACAGAATCATAGAAGATATGGGTTGGAAGGGACCTCAGGAGGTCATCTAGTCTAACCCCCTGCTCAAAGCAGGACCAACCCCAACTAAATCATCCCAGCGAAGGCTTTGTCAAGCCACACTTTAAAAGCCTCTGAGGATAGAGATTCCACCATCTCCCTAGGTAACCCAATCCAGTGCTTCACCAACCTCCTAGTGAAAAAGTTTTTCCTAATATCCATCTTATACCTCCCCCACTGCAACTTGAGACCATTGCTCCTTGTTCTGTCATCTACTACCACTGAGAACAGCCTAGCTCCATCCTCCCTGGACTCTCCTTTCAGATAGTTAAAGACCGCTATCAAATCCCCCCTCATTCTTCTCTTCTGCGGATTAAACAAGCCAAGTTCCCTCAGCCTCTCCTCATAAGTCATTTTCTCCAGCCCCCTAATTATTTTTACTGCCCTCCGCTGGGTTCTTTCCAGTTTGACCACATCCTTTCTATAATGGGGGTCTTAAAACTGTTCATAATACTCCAAATGTGGCCTCACCAGTGCCAAATAGAGGGGAATAATCACTTCCCTCAATCTGTTGGCAATGCTCCTCCTAATGCAGCCTACTATGCTGTTAGCCTGCTTGCCAGTAAGGGCACACTGTTGACTCATATCCAGCTTCTTGTCCACTGTAACCCCCAGGTCCTTTTCTGCAGAACTTCTGCTTAGCCAGTCAGTAGCAGTGTATTGCCCTAATCCTTCAATTTGTCTCAGTCACTACCCTCCAGGGTATCTACCACTCTTCTCCCCCCCCCCCAGTGTCATCAGCAAACTTCCTGAGGGTGCAATCTACCCCATTTTTCAAATCATTGATGAAGATGTTGAACAAAACTGACCCCTTGGGCACACCAGCTTCCAACTAGACATTGAGCCATTGATCACTGCCTGTTAAGCCCAATGATTTAGTCAGCTGTCTATCCACCTTATAGATATACATATATCTTTAAACAAATGGAAGTGTAGTATTTCAGGGTATCAATGATGGCTCCAAATTGGCCATGTAAAATGATGATAGATATTACATTTATTCATATAGAAGGGTGTAGTTTTCAGTGTAGGAGAGTTTGGCAATAGCTGAAGAATGGTATTGGAGGAGGAAATTGGACAGTAACTGAAATGCTTGGCATTAAGTGTAACAAAGGTAGACTTAATGGATTATTTAAATCTCAATTTACATTGCATTATTTTCAGATAAATATTTTGTCTACAGCCTCCATGTTGATTGCATGTGAAATTTGGGGCTAAGATAACTCTGGGGTTACCTAACTTTGTTTAAAGTAACTTTGTAAATGTATGCTTCAGTTTTAATGCTCTGTAAGTACCAATTAGAGTGGTGATTGATCTTTCTACTTTCTCTAATTTGTCAAAAGAAGTGGTCCAATCATAGTAATTCCTTTTAAAATAAATTTGCACTGTGCTCTTGGAAGAGGCTTATCCTATTGTGTGTATGAGCATATGGATATGCTTCAGTCCTTGAGGTCAAAAGACATAGCCACATTCACGGGCAGACTGGCCATCTGGCAGTTCTGGCAAATGCCAGAGGGGCTGGTGCACGCAAGGACTGGTGGACCGGTAGGCCCATCATGGAAACCTTTCATTAGGCCCTCCAGCTGGGGCTTCTCAAGCATGGCAGTTGCTCTCCCTCCCAACCCTGCCCCTTTCCCCCACCCCTCTCCCACCACGTGGGCCCAGAGGCGCCCTGGTCAGAGCATAGTGCCCTGACTGGAGCACCACAGCTGCTCCCCTCCTTCTCCCAAGTCCTACTGCATGAACCCAGCAGCGACACCCTGACTGGAGCATGGCAGCCACTTCCCCCTCCTGGTCCTGCTCCTCTCCTACCACATGGGTCCAGCGGCGCCCTAGCCAGAGTGCGACAGTTGCTCCACTCCCTCTCCCAGCCCTGTCCCTTCTCCCTGCCCCTCTCCCACTCCCACCATGTGGGCCAGCGGCACCCTGGCCGGTGTGCTTTAAATGCCAGGGCCGATTTTTAGCTCCAGTCTGTCACTGGCCATATTCCTTAGGGCTTGTCTACACTACAAAATTAAGTCAACTTAAGTCAGCATACTGCCACTGCACTAATTAAAGTGGTGGTTCATGTCCACACTTGCTCTCTTTGTCAGTGGTGTGCATCCTGACCAGGAGTGCTTCCATCGACTAAAGTGCAGCATTGTTGGCTTCAGCCCCCAGTTTCAGCTGTTGGCTGGGGGTTCACAGATGCTCCCCACAACTGTCAGGTAGATGTTGGGCTCAGAGCTATGAGCACGCACTCCAGCACTGAGTCTGACAGTTTGACAGAATGGAGCCTACCAGCAGTGAAATTGACATTCTTGTCACTTTCACAGCTGCTATTGTTTCACACTTTGGCTCTGACAGACAGCCTGAACTGTCAGCCCCATGTGGGGATCATAGCTGGAGCCCCTGGACTCCCAGGGTGACAATCTGAGCCTAAGACAAAACGAGAAATAATAGGAGCAGTGAAACTGATAAAAATGTTAACTTCAGTGTTGATGGGTTCCCTGCTGTGAAATTGAGCCCTGTGCTGGAGGAAAGCCCTGTTGCCAGCTCCTGGTAAGGGATTTGCAGAGGTGAGGAGCCTGAGCTCAGCTGCCTCCCGGTGAGGAGTTGAGGGAAATGGGAAGAGGCCAGGCTCAGGCTCTCCTCTGCACCCCTGATCCCCTGTCCCTCACTATCTACGCAGACACTGCATTGCCCAGCGCGACACTTCTTGTGGAACTATGTCCATGTAGCAGGCCATTTTCCACAGAAGTAGCATTATAGCGTAGGCACTGACGTAATTAGGTCAACATAAGCTGCCTTACATCGACCTAACTGTAGTGTAGACCAACCATTAGCCACTTTCAAATCTGGTTAGTGGTGTACTATGGATAACTTAACATTTGTCTGGCTGTCACAAGTTAGGGAGCTGCCTAAATATTGGAAGGAACCTAAGATCCTTATCAAACTGACAATTTGAAATTTCAAATTGTTAAGAATGTCATAAGTGTTTCTCCTAAAAGCATTGTTTGTTGGTATTTGGACTGTGCTAAAGCGCCTGTCTTCTGTAATCATACGCTAACTAGATAGATTTTGTTGTTTTATACTTGAAGTGCTTCTAGCAATGTGACCACCTCTCAAAACAAGTGCAACTTTTAAGAATGTATGTAGCATGAATCTTTGTCATTGTATTTTAAGCTTCATTTGGACTTTGATGTATCTTGATCCTTCTTTGAACTAAAGGAATGAGTGTAGGCCCCAGTCCTGCAAATGACTGCATTTTGGTGTCATGTATCCCAGCGAATGCCCTATCTTGGCCACCCTCTATGATAGCTGTGAAGGGAATCCTGTGTGCTGGATCCCCCCCCAAGTTTTGGAACTCACTGTCTAGCCACCTCGTCCTTCTGGGCACAGAACTAGCCCTTCAGACTCCCCTCTACTTAGAGACACCCCGTCTCAGAATTCCATCCAGTAGTGTGTAGTTTTTGTTTTACATTTTAACTCCCAGTGGCATGCAATAGTTGTGAAGCATATACCCACACACATACACTTCTTATAGCATAACATCTTTATACGCTTTTATTCTTAATCATGTAAAGCACAGGAGAGTAGATGTGATACAAAATAAACATCCTTAATGCAGTGTCCTTCACTAATTCACCCTTTCCTTGGGAGATCATCTGTGTTCTGTCAGGCAGGCAGGCACAGTCCTCCACTGCCTTGAGCAGCTCCCTCATCTTAATCTGATCAAAATGGCTCTTCTCTTCTCTGTTCCCCTTGCAAATTCACGTATAGACTCCTGCTGGGGCCACCTGCTTTTGCTTTGCTTCTGGTAACTTTCCATTATATTCCAAAACTGTTGTTCCCCCATCTCACTCCTGCATAGACAAACAGAGGAAGTGCCTGGCTAGAGCAACCTCATTCTCCTAAGGTGTCACACTTTGAATAGACCATCCTTGAGTGCTCATCGTTCAGTTGTCTCTGGTCTGGCAGAGACATGAAAAAACCTGCTAATTCATGATGGATTCACATGCATATAGGCTTTCTATGCTACTGTAATTTCATGATACAATTTGATAAAATCATCCACAATTCAGAAGTGGTACAGACAGAAGACCCAACTCATCGCAGTGGGTACTCACCCATTGAACTCAATGGAGTTCCACGTGTACGTGGCTCTGAGCATGCAGAGATGTATTGATTTCAGGGGGAGTGCAGTTGCAGGCAGTTTTTTGTGAGATCAGAACTTCACTTTGACTTTGCAGTAAGTTGAAATACTACAGTTCAACCAGTCATAATTTTAAAGAAAATTTATTGTCACTGTATTGAACCTTCCACATATGTTTAAATATAGACAGTCTTTTTCAAATGTTGACAAATTCTCCCACTAGAGAAAGAAGCATTGACAGCATTGTTGACCTGACGAATCCTTACCTTACTTTTACCATAGTTTTGGCAGATTACTCAGAGGTTACCTTCTTAAGAGTTATTACCCATGGTGCTCTACAAACAAGTTTCCAGTGCTAAGGCTTTTTTTTTAAAAAAATCATTGTTATTCAGGGATTCAGCTGCCTTATTCTCATTGATGCTAACAAAGCTAAATCCTGCATGATTATACTCTTCAGAATTACTGTGTAATGACCAGTATAGCTCTTTAACACTTGTCTTGTTGGAACTGCCTGGAAAAACCAACAGAACTGGTTGGCTGATTTTAAGCCATCAGATTTTTCCCAACTTCAGAAAAATTTAATATGAGAAGCAAAATATTACAGATGATAAAACATGATGTGAAATATTCTAAAGGTATATGCATTTTTTTTTCTTTAACTATAAATGACCTTGTGTAGTTACTTTCTGGAGGTATCACCTTTTAAAAATCTGGTAAGTTAGTTGCATCCTTTTTTGGGCGGGGAAAGGGATAGAGAAGTTTTACTTTAGGAACAGGCTAATTCTTAGAAGTACTGTCACATAGTTACTATTTTGTCAGCCTTAAAATCTCTTCCCTGTGTATGTCAATGTGCTGTGATGATGTACATAGTCATGTAATCACTGCATTCACCCTGCACCTTTGTGCTCTGCTCTCTAATCCAGTTCCACCTGGACTATTGTGAACATTCCAAATAATAATATATTTTTTTTAAAAACAAAAACCTGGCCAAAGGTTTTATTCTCCCTCTGTCCAAAAATGTGTAACTTCCCCAAAATGCGCTGTTCTGAGGATCAAGGCACTTAACATTCAATCTTTTTGTTGGTCTTTTTAAATTTGAGTACCATGTAACCTGTAAAGGCTAGAAACAGGATTTTATGCCATTGGAAAGGGAAGAGCCCTGCCTCAACAGTGGATATTTTTTGTCATTTCTAAGATAGAGACCTTAAAATCTCACAATTTGGAGACTCTATCTTTACAATTTCTGCATTCTCTAAGAGATTATGAACTCTCTTTACCAAGCTGCAAACTTGAAGTGGCAGCCCTTTGTCTTCTCTGTTGTTCTTTTACTTCCATGTTGGACTGAAATTCCTGTAGAGTAGAGGTACAGGGCTGACAATGACGGTCATTAAATCTGGAGTGCTCTCCCGTTGAAATGGAATAGCTCTAAACAATAGGCTAATTTATCCAGGACAGTTTACCTAGAAGGAGTTTGATCACCTGACAAGGCTGAGCAGGATGTCCCCTGACAAAGGGGGCTAAAAGTTATGAAAGGGTATGACCTCTTTACTTGGCCACTTTTCTCCAGTTTAAGATAAGGAAGAAGCAGCCCAGTATGTTGCGGGTTGTACCTGTGTACCTGAACATAGATGATTCCCCAAGAACTTCTAAGGAAAGAGTGAGCTCACAAGAGGCTTTGCATTTAGGATTTTCATGCTTTTCTAAATGATATGTAATTTCTTGTGCTTTATCTGTTAAGTACAAGGCAGTGGTGACTTCTGAGTAAAGTGTCTGTGTGTGGTTATATGCAACAAGTACTGCATTACTCATGAGACAGTTAAACGGTAAGGCAGAAGACTCATGTTTTGGTAGAGTTCTGGGAGAGGATGAGTGACTGAGTCTAGGGGTGGGTTCCAACTCTCAGGAAGGAAAGGGGGTGGGTGCTAAACAGAGGGTTTGCACCCTGGGGATGTGCTTAAGGACCCAAAGATTGGGCCACTGGCTGACCTCGGTTCAGTTTCTGGAGGCTTAAAACAGATGATGACCCAGCGGCTGGGTCCCTTTCAGCAATTCTGCAACAGGTGAACATTGAAAGCTATTGCCATCTGTCTCCCAACTCAGCTTTTGTAAAGCAAAAATACTTATTACATTGAACAGACTAGCAGAGAGGTAGGTCTTGTAAAGACCCTGGGTCACATGGACTTGTTTATATAATAAAGTTTGACCATTTATACAAGTACAGTACAACTTCAGAGGTATTAATGCCTCAGGAATGGAGGTTGTTTGTAACTCTGAACAAAAAGTTATAGTTCCTTCAGAAGTTTACAACTGAACATTGACTTAATACAGCTTTGAAACTTCACAATGCAGAAAAAAATGCTGCTTTTAACCATCTTAATTTAAATGAAACAAGCACAGAAACAGTTTCCTTGTCAAATCTTTTTTAAAGTTTCTATTTATTTTTTTTAGTAATTTATGTTAGTAGTTTAGTATGTTTAGTAGTTAACCCAGTGTTTGTACTGTATTTCCTTTTTTTTGTTTGTTTGTTTTTGTCTGTGCTGTTTTTGTTTTGTCTGTTCCAAATGTGTGTGGTTGACCGATTAGTTCATTAATCTGGTGTTCTTAACTGGTTTTGCTCTCCAGTGTAATTCCCCAACTGGACATTCTCATGTCAGAATAAAATTCTTCAGTGTAGCTTGAGAAGAGTTTAAGATAAACTGGAAAAAAAGCCACTTTTCTACTGGAATAATTGTGACCGGAATTGGAATAATATGGGGACATTG
This sequence comes from Mesoclemmys tuberculata, assembly GCA_007922155.1. Taxonomy (NCBI): domain Eukaryota; kingdom Metazoa; phylum Chordata; order Testudines; family Chelidae; genus Mesoclemmys; species Mesoclemmys tuberculata. The sequence goes on along the minus strand of ML675609.1, from coordinate 39,832,326 downwards.
TTATTTTTGTTTAATTAAACTTGTGTAACTAGAAGAACCTTGTGTAGAGAAGCTGCTTGTATTAACTTCTGTCCCAGTTCGAATTTGTAATAAGTGTGTCAATTTAAATCACTTTGCCAGTAGTACAGTAGAAATAATTTCAGAAAAATTTAAATGAATTAAATACTCTTCTAGTATATCTAGATTATTGACATAGTTCCAGGGGATAGAAAACATGTCCAGAGAATACCATAAGAGTCCCTTTTGAAAATACAGGATTGTGTCCTGGATGCATAGTCATGTATATTTACCTTCTTCTACTACTTGTCCCCTTGTGTACCTTTTGCTTCTGTGGGATAGAGTGGCACACTATGGAGAGGGTGAAAGTGAAGGTATTTCCTTTCTTCATGGCTGAACTCCAGCAACTGCTGGTTTTCTCTTTCTGTGGCATTGATCATGTCTTCAGCCCTTTCCCTCTCTCCTTTTCCTTCTTGTAGCTAATGAATGTAGGAAAACAGGTGTATTTTTAACCTATGTTGAAAACCTAATGAAGTAAGGGAGGATTGGATACCAAAATGATCCAAAAAAATAATTAATTTTGCTTAACTAAAACTTTTTTCTCTAAATATAGCCAGCACAAACGTTTTCAAAAAGATCTAACTGTATGCAAACTTGCAGGGACAGTAGCAGGCTGGTTTTGAGATATAATGAGACAAACATTAGACAACAATGAAATTCAAATCAGAATACATTTTAAATGACCTGTAATTCCAAACAATTTTGAACTTTTTGCATACTTTGCAGAAACATTCTCCTCTGCCTTTACAGTGAATATGGCAGTCATCAGGCGAAACAATTATGCAGGCCAAAGCAAACAGGCAAAAGTATGGCTTTAATTATGGAAGCTGTTTGTGACCTTAATTATGGAAGTTGTTTGACCTTAACTATAAAGAAGCTATTGTCCCTCTATGATATCTCAAGTTATACATGTAGTTAGCAGACCACTCACATGGTGAAAATCCTCATTGTTGCTATGAAGAACTGAGGGATATCAATGTTGAAAGTATCTACACTAAATTTTAACACACTTCTGCACACGTTAACAAGTATTTTGAGCTGCTGAGCAAGACTTCTATTTACTGTCTTCTTATAAAGGTGGTCATTTTAAATGCCCTAATAGCAGATGAAAAAGGATGAGTCCCATCAGTAGAGATCGAGTGTCATAAAATTCAGGATGATAAAGTGGTCCTAGAAATGGCTGCTCAACTTCGAAGCTGTCATGTGTCCCATGACATTTTAGTGTCCTTCCTCCCCTAAAACATCATATTAAAAGGAAAGCTGCATGCTGGATTTTCAGAGAGCAGTTGTTGTATCAACAGAACCACTTCCAGACAGTATGTACTCCTTCAGATTCATTCTGTCACATTAAGAAAGCAACAAATCATTGCCAGTTTATTAACATTGCATTATAGAGCCATATAAATCCAGAAGACATACCCCCTTGCCTAATTTACAAGGGCACTTGCTGAGGCCTGTGACCGCTTCCTGTGCAGAGAGTGTCTCAGCCACTCTCAGGGAAACATGGGGCAGCAAGTTGGAAAAGCCCTCAGAACTGTTGCCAAGTAATACATAATTAATCTCATAGCTTTCTGTGGGTGTGTCACTCCTAAGATGAGTGCTTCATGATATAGTAGGCCCGGAAATCTATTCTTTCTCTTCAGAAAGGGCTGCGGGAAGATATGATGTTGAAACTACTTGATCTTTTCTCACTTTTCTCAGAAAATTTGGTACTGGTTATTTTCCTCTTGTCAAGGATTGCCTGATATATTGTGGTAGGAGTGGAAGCTGGTGTTCCTGCAACTAGTAGAAGAAAAATTCTTATGTGACAAATGTGATTACATCAGGTGACAAAGTCTTATGTGACAAAATACATCAAGTTTAGTGTGGTGTCTTTTTTTAAAAAAAAACAAAACCCTGCAATTCTGGTTGTCCTTGTATTCCCTCTTTAACACCCCCCCACCACACACACACAGTTAACACTTAGGTCTTGTCTACCCTTGGAATTACGTGGATCGTTAAAGAATTAATGGAACTTTTGTTTTATAATGACCCTGGAAGTGAAACTTACCTACAAAGAAAAATAACTTATTCAGAATGTTTAAAGCTGATTTTTGCTAGTGCCAGTTTAACTCACACTTCAAAGAACAGACTATATATTCAGAACCCTTACCCCTTTGACTAGAGGTTCAGAAAGATTCCAGTGACAATTTCTGCTTTTTGTTTAATGGTTTTTGAGAGAATGAGTCAAAGAGTATGCTGGTGGTTAGAACTGGAGGATGAATAGGTGAGTTAGGCACTTCTCTAAATGTTTTTTTCCCCCTTCAATTCAAAGGTTATCAGTAATAGCTTAAGATAGAGATTAAGTTCAGTTTCTGTTCAGACAGTTTACTGAAGTTTCCACTAGTGAGAATGGTCTCAGTTGTTGTACAGCTTTCAGATTTTCCAGTAGCAATGTGGTTATTTATATAGCAATACTCTGCAGCTTTTACAGGCTGGATACTTACATTTGAAATGGATTCTTGAAAATATCCTAAATGTATAGATTTTTATCCATCAAAGTTTGGATTGCCACCACTTAAATTATTTGCTTATTCACTCTGCTTTTTTTCAATTTTCCAGTTTCCAGTGGTGTATGTAATGCACACGCCTATTTCAATGGTGGGGTGAGAATGTTTTTATTTCAGCTTGTCTCGACTCGAAGGAGCTCAGGACTGTCAGAACTATTTTTGAATTAGACAGGTCATTCTAATGAATTGTCAATAAAAACCTTTAAACCACACCATCCTGTTTTCAGAATATGCCATATATATTGAAGGAAATTTATTTTAGAACTTCAAAAAACGTTTCAGGTCATGTGAGGAGGCAGTGTATTGTCATGGATCAGAAATTGACTAAGATGGGAAACAGAGTTGGGGAAAGGGTCATTTTATCATAGAAAAGTGTTAATGGGGCCACAACATTATATGGTAAGACTAATGTTTTATTTATTAAAATCATATAGAAAAGGACGTGATTAGTGAGGTGGCAAATTTGCAGATAGCATAATTTTTTATCAAAGCTGGAGAAGACTAAGGAACCTAAAAGGGCCCTTAATCAAGCAATTGAATGGGCAACACAATGGCAGATGAAATTCGGTATTGATAAATGCAGAGTGATGCACACAGCAAAGAGAAATTTGAAGTACTAATAGATCTTACTGGGTTCTAAACTAGCAATCTACTCAGGAAAAATATCTAGGCATCATTATGGACCACTCAGTGAAGGGCTCTGCTGAATGTTCAGCAGTGGTGGTGGTGGGGGGGGGGAGAGCAAACTGTTAGAATCCTTAAAGAACGAATGGAAATTAATACTGAAAATACTATAGTGCCATTATAGACTATGGTATGCCTTTATCTGGAATAATGTGTTTTGTTCTGGTCTCCCCATTTCAAAACTGATGTTGCAGAATTAGAGGATGTTCAGAGTTTTAAAATGTTTAAAAGTGTTGGTGAACTCAAGTGATTAAGAAGATTGGGGTTCTTTTATATTAGAAAGGAGACAAATTTCAGGAGACATAAATTACAAATCAGTGGCACAGAGAAGGTTGAGAGGAATGTTTATTTATTGTCTCATCAGAGCAAGGAGTTATTCAAAAGAATTGAAAGGTGGTAAATTCAAAACTGATAAGGAAATATGTTTTCATGCAATGCCCAATTAGACTGTGAAACTCATAGCTCTAAGATATCATTAAAGCCAAAAACTTAGCAAGATTCAAAACAAGATTAGATATTTATTTGGGTAGCAAGAATATCCAGGATTGTTGCAGTAAATGGAAAAAAAATTAAAAATTGAGTGGATATAAATCTCATATTTTAGGTTGTAACCCTCAGTAGCTGGAGGCTAGTTTAGGAGGAAACTTCACCAGAGGGCAAGTTATTTTATACCTGCTTCTGCAGGATATCTTACAGATTCTTCTGAAGCTTCTGATTCTAGGCCTGAATACTGTACTAGATGGACTTTTCTGGTCTAACGCAGCATTCAGTGCCTAAGCCTCTTTGGACATACACTGCAATAAATAGCCATGGCTGGCCATTGTCAGCTCACTTCAGCTCATGGGGCTCAGACTGGGACTCCAAAATTGAGCCTCTCCTTTCAGGGGTCCCAGGGCTTGAACTCCAGTCTAACCTCAAACATCTACACTGCAGTTTTATAGCCCTATATTTTGAGCCGTGCCCGTGGGCAGAGTCACTCACATGGGCCAGCTGTGGGTGTTTGATTGCAGCACAGATTTACCATTGGGGGTTTAGCTTTCTACCTTGTTCTGTTCAGCACAGAGCGTACTGTTGCCACTTAGCAAATATACAGCAATAAGATGTAAAAATAAGACACATGCACAAAATACATTGGCTTTAGTTTTGGATAGTAATGCTGTAATTTAGATAGGATTGTTTATGTGATATTACTAAAGTGGAATGGTTGTGTTCCTCTGTATTGTGTTCAGTTTCTAGGGCTTGAAACTTCTTGGCTTAGTTTACACATTATAATGCTGCTTTGTCTGTATTTTATGTTTACAGCTGATATTATTTCAACAGTTGAATTTAATTACTCTGGAGATCTTCTTGCGACAGGAGACAAGGGTGGCAGAGTGGTTATATTTCAAAGGGAACAAGAGGTCAGTGACTTTAAAAGACATGAAATGTACCTACTAAAGCTGCTCTTGAGCTTTCGTTTATTAACGTGCACAATATTGCTACAGCTTTCCATGTCACCAACTTTAAATGTTTCCATGTTTTCTAGTCTGTGATGTTTCTTTAGAAAGCTTGAAATTGCCCCAGTCTCTTTATTGAACTCAATGCTGTATTTGAAGCACTGTCCATTCCATGTATTTCTGCTTAGCCCCTACAGTCACAATTATTCTGCAGATTGCTGTGGCACGTGTTGCTAAACTCAAAGCTCAGGGTCAGGGTTACTTAAAAGATAAGTTATAGTCTCGTTCAGAAATACTTTAACTGTCTTCAGTAAGAAGGCATGGTCAACTCAGCTGCAAGGAGAGCAGTAGAGGGTGCTTTAAAATTGGAGCATCAGCAACTTACTATGTTCTAGGAGCAGCAAACTCAAAGATAGCAGAAGCAGCAAAAATGTGTGACAACCCAGTGTAGAGCATAGAACAGGTCTTCATCCAAAAGCTGTTTGGCAGTTAATGTGGTTGAGATGGTAGGCACCAGTTAAAACTCTCCTATGTGACTCAGAGTGGGCCAGCATGTATATACTCTTCATATGGGCATATTGTTTATGTTATGTTCTTCACAATAGGAGGAGGAAAAAACACAGAAATATTCTGTATCCTCAATCTTGATCAATACACATTGTTAAATTTAAAAGGTGCAAAATCCAATTTATTACAACACATAACTGATGTACGTGGAAAACTGCACAATGAGCTCATGGTATGTAGAGAACACAGATTTACTTCCTGAGCCTTACACAGCCAAATACTTGGATTACCATCCCATGCCATATATGTAAAAGAAATCTTTATAGTTGCTGCTACCAAGTGGAATGTTCACTTCCTTTCTGCCTCCAAAGAACATTTTTATACCTTGCTTTTAAAGCATGAGGAAAATCCTGCCTCTGAGCCCTCTTTTTACATATGCATTCATTTTATATCCACATTATAGATTTATATCTTAAAAAACTACGTTAAAAGCATGTTCAGGTTGTAAAGTCAAGCACTCAAAGGTTATGAAATATGAGAAATAAGGTGGCCTGTGCAATTTTAACTTGTCCCTATTGTGTGCATGCATTTTGACCCAGTCTTTAATTCAAAATCACATACCATTTTTTTCTACAGAACCCTTGCCTCATGAAGTGCCACAGGATGGACATTGTTCAGTTAATGGGTAGTTATTCAATATTTCATTTTAGTTTCATTATTCAGTATGTGGACCCATACTTTATTTATTTCACACAATTTAAATCCTGCTCTGAATACAGAATTATTAATTTCCTCATGGGCTTGTCTATGGCACTCATCCCTATAGCATCTGAGGCTTCACAAACATTAATGTTCACAACACCCCTATAAGGTTAGGTCAGGGGTGGACAAACCTTTTGGCCTGAGGGCCACCTCTCAGTAAGAAATTGTATGGCGGGCCACATGGTGGGGAAGGGGTGGGGCCAGGAGGGGGAAGCAGCTGCTGCACTCTGGTCAGGGCGCCACTGGGCCCACATGATGGGAGAGGGACAGGGGGAAGGGGCAGGGCTGGGTGGGGGAAGCAGCTGCCACACTCTGGTTGTGGTGCCGCTAGGCCCACATGGTAGGAGAAGGGCAAGGGAGGGAAGGGGCAAGTCCGGAAGCAGGGAGTGGCTGCTGTGCTCCCATCAGGGTGCCGCTGGGTCCTCATAGTGGGAGAGGGGCAGGACCAGGCGGGGGGAGCGGTACCGCACTCCAGCCAGGCCCAGCTGGAGAGCCTGATGAAAGGCTCAGACGGGCCATAGTTTGCCCACCTCTGAGTTAGGTGGTGGTATTCCCATTTTAGAGATGAGGAACTGAGGCACAGAGAGGTTAAGGTTTAAAAAAAAATCCCCTAATTTACATCACAATTTGAGGTGCTTATGGCATTGTTGTTGAGAATTTAGCATTTTATAACACTTTTTGTATATTCAGAGCACAGCACTCTCTGACTTCATTTCCACTTGAGAGTGCTTGTTGTTTCTTCAGTTCAGACCTCAGGTGTCAAGTCAGGTGCTCAGAAAATGAGGAACGCATAATTAGTGGCCACCTCTGAAAAGTTCAGTTTAAGGGACATGCTCTGCATCTAATAGGAATTTTGTGGCAGAGGCAGGGGACAAAATCCAGTTCTTCAGGGTAGTGTTCAGCCTTGTAAATCATGAGACTGTCTTTTCTCCTCCTGCAATTCCCTTCCTTATTCACTACGCGCCTTCCGACCTGCAGCAATTGAGGCAAGGGTCCAACACACAGCGGCCTCATTTCCTGAGCATCATCCATTCTGTGCTTTGTATGAGGCAGGGATCCTATGGAAAAATAATATATGATCTTTGTTTGCAATGTTGTTGTAGCTGTGTTGGTCCCAGAATATTAGAGAGACAAGGTGGGTGAGGTAATATCTTTTGTTGGACCAACTTCTTTTGGTAAAAGATGACCTTTCAAGCTAACCACAAGTCTTTTGCTCTGGGAAGGGTGATCAGAGTGTCACAGCTAAATACAAAATGGAACAGATTATTTAGTATAAGTAGTTAATACATATTTCAAGAGCCCATTCTAGATGAAGTGGTCATTCAACACTTCTGCAGTCATAAGACAAAAGGGGGGTTTTAATGGATAACAAATTGTTGTAATGAGAGTCTATCTATACTTGAAATGCTACAGCAGGACTTCAGTAACAGTTCAGTGTAAACACTACCTACCCTCATGGGAGAGATTTTCCTATTTGTGTAAGTAATCCACTTCTCAGGTGGATTTAAGCTCCTAGGCTTGACTTTTTTGTTGATGATGTGCAGGTTTCATGTGAGAACCAGGGCTGAGAGGTCAGATATGGAATGAACTCCCATAGAAAAATAAAACCAAAACACCATATAAACTGTAGGCGAACACTTTTCAGAGACAGTCACTCCATATCTGATCTCTCAGCCTTTGTCCTCAAGGGAAACCTGCACAACTTCAAAGAACTAGTCTGGGAGCTTGAATTTATAACTTTACTAGACACTAAAATACATGAATTTAATAAAGACACTAATTTATGATTTATTACAACAATCTGTAATCCACTTTTTTGTTTTGACTTCAAAGGAGTTAATTGGCCACCTTGAATGGTCTCTGACGATATGTTAACTACTTAGGCTAAACAATCTGTTCCATTTTGTATTTAGCTGTAATGTACCTTTCCTAGACTTGAGCTCTGTGTGGCTCAAAAATGTTTGTCTTTCATGAACAGAAATTGGTCCAATAAAAGATATTATCTCACCCACCTTGTCTCTCTAGTAAATGATCATCAAAATAATCAAAACAGTTTAAGATAGTATTATAATGCATATACACAAGGGGCATAAATTAACGTTGCACAAGCAACCTTAATTCTGGGATTATCTAATTTTTGAGTGCTTGACTTTGCAACCTTAATGTTTATTTAACGTGACTATTTATGTGTAATTTGCTTTTCTTAACAACCTAGGAAAACTGAAAAGAAATTCCATCAAGTGGAGCCATATTGACTTCCACATGATTCATCAGAAAGGTTGGAACATGTGAGGAGTACAGACTTATAGGGGTTTGGTCAGACTTAAAGATGACTAGCTGGTATTCCCCGTAGGTCCTCAGAGGTTGTGCAACCTACAAAGTAATGATCAATATATGTCTAGAAGTCAACTTACGTTCTTTTCTGGTATCAATTATGGGCAGTGTACTTTAGAACACATTTGGTCCCGTTCAAGTGTATTCTTCAGGTAATGGGTCTGGTTTCCTTCACCTCTCTCAAGGATGGAAACCGATGTTCCAACTACTGTGGAACTGGATTTCTGGGTGGCAGCCCCCTGTTTCCCAACCATTAAAACATGACGTGCATGACTGTATATGGAACCTGTAAGCACTTTTCCTCTAGGGGCCTGTGACCAGCATCTGATTAAAATGACTCAAAAAAGCTTCTTCAGAACAAAGCATTATTTGTTTACCCAAATATATTTATAGCACTCAGAGAAAAGATGTAAAACAATAAAAGGCCTATGTGATTGGTTCTTATGTAAATTTTTTTCTTTCCTTGCAAGTTTCTCAAATTCTGTGAGTTTTTGCTCTGCACATACACATTGGCTACTAGCCATCTGCTGGATTTTAAAATAAAAAAATTACTTAAGTAGTGTTCTTGCATTTTTATTAGAAAGGTCTATTAACAAAACTTGTAAAAGAAAACAAACCCTGAATTTCATGCTTTTGTGGTTTAAGTCAACTTCAGGATGTTGGTACATGTTTGAAAATATTAGCAGTGGTTTTATCAGCTCGGATGTTTAACATTGACAGAGTTGCTGCCTTTCTAGAGATAACAAGCTTGAAAATGTTGAATTTTAGATGTTGCATGTTGCTGGAACCTACCCTTCGTGGCCAGCTGGGAGGATGAAGCATGTACAGGCCTCTTTTTCAGGCATGGAGGCATCAAATGGCCAGATGCCAGAAGGCATTGCATCAGCAAGCAGACCAACAAGCTTTGGCAACTTCGTTTAATTCAGTTTTTGAAGATGGTGGCCTAGCTGTTTCCTTCCCTTTGGAATACCTCCTCAGGAGTGCCTTGAGGAATTAGAATGGCGTTTTCCTCTTCTGAAGTCATGACCATTACCCAGTGGGGTTCAATATAGGTCACCTTTGTCAAACAAAGAACCTCCTGATTGCAGTAATTTCAGGTCAGAAAATCCACAGATTGAAAAATGTTTAGACAGCAGGTCCAAAGCTGTTTTGAGACGTTTGATGTCATGGGTCAGTCCACAGACATTATTTCAACCAACCTACAAAAGTCCCAACTTGATGATAATTTAAAAAAATACAAAACTCTGAAAAGTTGGAACTGAAATAATAGGAAAACACAAACATGACATTCATGGGGTCATGCACATAGAACAGTTTGTGCTTTACAGAGAGATGTTCTTATCATTGCCTTTTATTTTTTGGCTCTCATTTTTCAACTTTGAGCGGCAGTTTTTTTAATCTGAACATTTGGATTGAAGGTTAGACTTCAGTGAGAACAAAAAGTCTCTTTGCTTCTAAAATCTCACGTTTGGGGTACATCTTTCATATATAGGTTTATTTGCTTCACAAACCCTTAGATGCCCAGCACAGACCTCTGCCTCTTGAGCTGACAGAGTAAGTGCTAATAGTAGTGACTTGCCATCTTCTGTGTGGATCAGCCACTAGAGGGAGATGAGGCACATAATTTGCCAGAAGGTTTAATGTCTATTTACTGAGAGAGGAATATAAAGATTCAGGAATTTATTCCAGGTTCTGAGGGGAGCATACTCAAGTGGTTACAAACTGTTTTGCCCCTAGTCCTGCCAACCTGATCCTGTTCCAGTACTAGTCTTGCCTCCCCCCTGCCTCCTCTTGGCTCCTTGTCCCAGTCTCTAGCTCCTTCCCCCCCCCCCCTTCCCCCAGCTCTATGTCCCTTTGTATTCTAGTCATGCTGCTTTTTGTTTCTCAACACTACATGGGCATCATCAGTGGGAGTATTGAGAAGACAGAAAACAGTATTTCTACTCTTAATTCTGGTGCCATGCACCACAGCAGTCCCTGGTTGCTAGGGTAAGCAACTGCAAGGAAGTCCTGCTTAACCCCATGAGCTGGAGAATGCCCCGTACAGACAATGTTTGGAGAATTTAGCTGCTCAACTGTTAAGTCTCTGATGAGCAAACGCAAACAGAGTTTTCAGAGGCTTATAGATAGGTCAGATTTGAGTGGGTTTTCAAAGGTACATTATGGATAACAAGGTGACCCTGGTGCCAGATTTCAAGTCACTGTTCCAAAGTATTGAGTAGCTAGAGCTTCTCAACAAAAGTTATAAGAATTTAACATGAGGAAAAAACTGAGTTTTCCCCTAATCTCATTCTCTGAAATGGCTGAGTTGTAGCTGAAACTTTCTTTAATAATAATTAATAAAAAACAACCCAAAGGCAGACACTTACCATGGAAAATTTCAGCCTAAACATATAAAGTTTGACAGTTATAAGCACAGTTATAATGTGAAGTGCTGGGCACCCTTAACTACTCACCGTCTGTTCTATATACGACTACATTTATGTGCTATAGTAGGCACAGAGCTAACTCTGATGTTCACAAGCTCTAGCTTCCTGTCCCTTCCTTGGTGCCTATTCACATTAATTTAAAAAAAAAATATTTTAAACTATGTACAGTTAAGGATAGCATAATACATGATTTTTTAAAAATCTGGGATAATTCCCAAACAAGGAACTGAGGCCTCACCATCCTATTCCATATTCTGGCTGTATTTTATGGTGGTTCTTGGTAGAGCATAGGGAAGCTTCTGAACAGGTGTCTGCTGACGAGAGTGGGGAATGGATGTCATAATGGACTAAAACAGAGCGGAAGCTAAGATGACATCCTCTTGAATTGTGCATAGTGTCCATTAATTGAAATTAATGGAAGTTGAGGATGCTCAGCACGTTGCAGGATTGGGTCCTCTTTGCTTGACTGTTGGGAGTTTTAACATACATTGCTATATGGAGATGACCATTTGCAGGTCAGTTTTAATGCACATCTACGCTACTGTCAGTTTGTATATTTAAAAAACAAAGTAATTATATGCTGACTATCCCAAATAACAAGGGCAAGAAGAAACATTTGCACAATATTAATCTACTCTGAAACTACTGAAAAACTTCTTTGTTTCTCTGCAGATCTCTAATTCAAGACCAGCCGCAGATCTGCTGCTTCCTCGCTATTTGGTGCACTGCATGCTCTCTGTTGCTGACATACCAGCCACAGAACCCTACTGTGGACTGGAGCTGTCCACTGACTTCCAATATGCGCTGTTTTGTAGAGTTTGTAATATGTTATAACAATGGCATATAAAATACATTTTAAAAACTTTACAAAACCACACATCTTGTGAGAAATGGGGTCTTTCCTTAACTGTATAAGGCATGTCTAATGTGCAGTGAAGTTCTGTGGCTAAAACATTGCCAGCAGAGAGCATACTGGTGCATCAAACATAGCAGGAACAAACTGGATTTTGCAATTTCTAAAATTAATAAAAAATGGAAGTTTTAAGTTAAACTTACAATTTGTATTGTAAAAGACCAGTTACACAGAATATCATTCTGATGGATCTTGACCAGTTCATCAAGACCTTGCTCAGTAGCTTTTCACAGTTCCTGGTTCACATTTATTTTGTAATTAATAGTTGGTTAACTTTATCTGTTCTTATGAGTGTATATAAAGTGTTGTTATTTTCTAGGTACAGAAATAAAGACGTTCTGTTTCATTAATATGAATGTTATGCTTCCTTGCAGAATAAAAGCCGTCCTCATTCTCGGGGAGAATATAACGTTTACAGTACCTTTCAGAGTCATGAACCTGAATTTGACTACTTGAAAAGTCTAGAAATTGAAGAAAAAATTAATAAAATTAGGTGGTTACCACAACAGAATGCTGCTCATTTCCTGCTGTCTACAAATGGTAAGGACATTTCATTGTGTACTTTTGTTTTGTAAAACAGCAAGATCTTTTGATACTTCTAGTTGAATTTCATAATCTTACCCTGGATCCATTTGTTCATTACTTCCATAAAACAGAATAGTATCCTTTTTTCATAATTCTAATTCCATACAAAATATATTAAGTTTGATACCATATGTTTAGAATACTTAATTCTCAACAATAGAAGTAACTGTGCACTAGTTGTCTTGGTGCAGTGTGGGACAATATATCTCCCAACCCCCCGAATGTGCCATTGGATGTAATATGTAGGCTAACATAATTGCCAGCAGTACCTTGCCTGCCTGTTACTCTGCTTGCCTGGTCTGAAGGCTAAGTGAAGAAGCTCCATGTTCTTTTTACACCCGCCATGCACAAATGTGTCACAGAAGGCAGGATTTAGCTCCAGATCCTTAGCATAGTTTGAGAGAAGAGGCTTTAAGCCCCCTTTGTGCTTCTCTAATTAAGTGGCATTGTCATTCTTCAGTGAAAATTAGAGCAATCTGATGATAGTGATGCAACATTGCGCCCACAATGTGATGTTGCCCAAACATCAGAGCATGGTGCCTGCTTGGAAGAGCTTACAATCTAAAAGTAACAGCTGTATTGACAGGAATATATTTGTATTTCCATTATGTACATGACCATGATATGTAGGTGCCGTACGCAAAATTGAGTCTCACTTAAATCTGAAATGTAGCCCTACCTCTCCTCTCTGCCTTATTAACTATTAAGATTTTCCCCAGTTTATCTTCTAATATATATTGTTATTGGCACTGTAGTACTACTATTTCATCACAGTGCTCTGTTAATAGGGAGGGTTTTACAGGTTATTAATCCTACACTATGCCAGTTGGCAAGTCTAAAGAGAGTGTGAACTTGAAATCTAACCAGTTCTTTTTATTATTTTTTTAAAGAATCCAACAGTAGTTTCAAGTATTACATCTGACCTGGAATCTGCCTGTCAATTTTGTCTCTTTTCCCCCAAGTTGTAACTGTGTTTCTCCCCTATTACTATGTGAAAAACAAACACAGATGGAAACTATACAGGGAAGCAATGAAACTGAATACAAAAGTGGTATCAAATGCTGAAAACAGACAATATCAATCTTTAATCCTTCAACTAATGTAACCTTATGGTTATTTGTAACATTAATAGATTAAAAAATGCATAAGCGTGATTAAGTTTAGTGTCCCTTTAAAACTTGTAGTATTTCATGTGGAATACTACAATATACAATTGCACTGGTTTTTTTTATCATAGAATAACTTACAAAGTGAAGATGAAAGAACTTTGTATCTTTGGTGGTTGGGTTGTGTCTTATGTGCCTCTGGGTCCCACGTTTTACTGTACATCTAACTGTCACACAAGTTATCATAATTTGCTGCTGATGTAGTTGCCACTTAATACGATTTAAAAGAAGATTCCTGCCCAGATCAGTTTGTAATCCAAATAAACCCCATCACTCAGAGACCTTGAAGTTTATAGTTTAAAAAAAGAAAAAGTGAAAGCTTTACTGATTAGCATTTGGAGTTTGGAAATAAGGTTCATTCTTCCTTGTTTCCCATACAGAATTTACTTTTTTCCAGAATGCTAGCAAACAGTTTTCTTCAGATATCTATTAAGTCTACAAATACAGTTTTTGCGTATTCTAAATCGAATTAGACATTTATAGAATGGAAAGAGAACATAAAAAGGTTTAAGATAATACCTCTATTATATGGATTCTTGAAAAGCACTTGCACTCTAGTTGTAAATTTTAAGTTACAAAATAACTGGATAGTTTATCTTGCTCCTTACATGGTAGAAATTTCTTGGCTTTCTAACTGTATCTTTGTTTCTCCCATTGAAGTTACAGTCCCTTTGGCAATATTATAACCCAAGCTCCTTAGAGAATGTTCCTGTCCTGTTACCCAAGAAAGATAATCAATCTTTTAATACAGCATCACTTCTTCATCACTGAGTGAAAGAATGTTGAATTTCTGAATAGACACTCTGCTCCCCTCCTGTTTATGAAGTTAAAAATAATTGTTTTTCTTTCCTGACATTAACTCCTGTTAAAACAATCTACTTTCCTGACTAAATCGCTTATCTGTGTTATGCCTTTGTCCACAAATGAATTCTTTATTCTCTGAATCCAGTGTGTTTTCAACTTTCCTGTAATCTGACCTCTTTGCAACAGAAATAAATTTGGATTCTCATCCCATAATTTCAGGACACCCCATCCCATAAAGAAAGGGTGGGGGGGAAATGATCATGGCCTCCAGGATGAGAAACCATATCCTATATAATATAATAATGGATAAGGGCTTGTCCGTTATTCATGGTCACCTGTTAAACAGAATACCAAGGGCATCAACTATGAAACACAGCAGAAGAAATCCCTGTACATTTCAATATTGTACATCAATCTACTGTTTGTGAAAAGACTGCATATAACACCCTTCTAAAAGAAAGGTTGATTCAAATGGGTAGATCACACCTTTCTTAGAATGTTAAAATGTAAAGAAAGTCTCACTCCCTAGGAAATCATTGGTTCAGCTGCACAGTTCTTTGTTAGCGTGATGCTTTATAACAAAAACAAATTACTAAATGCAGATACATCATGCATGCTACCCAAAACTTATGTGTGTGCATTTATTTTTTGAGGAGAAACTTTTTTTTCCAAAACATCCCTTCCTCAGTCAGAAGAATACATTTTTCTAACAGCAGATGAAAATATCAAACTTCTTCGAGGTCTCATTCCTCCTCTAAATGGAAGTGGATGACTTATCCTTTTCTGTGGTTGCCTCGTCCTAGCAGATAAAAAGAGACTAGACTTCTTAGATTTTACCTTGACTTTTTCCCCCCCAACCACGTTTTACCTCAGGATTAGCTAGAAGATTACACTGAGAGCATTCTTCAGAGTCCGTCTCCTGCAGGTGCAGTGTGTTCCTGTAGAGATCATCTTGTGAGAAACATCCCTCCATTTATCGTGTGTTAACAGACAAAAGTATACACAGTGCTTGTGGCCTCATAGGGTCATTGATCCTGCATTGCTTCTGATCCTACATTACTCCTCTTTCCTCTCAAAAGCCAGAACCCCAATTTAGCCCAGAAACCCATTGGTTCCTTGGTTCTGCCCTAAGCATGGTAGCTAGAGAATAAACGTATGCCTTCTTGAAGAACTTTTAACATGGAAGTTGGTGAGACCAAGTCAGTCAAAAGACACATTTGCATTAATACTTCTTGTGGATGGTCCTCAGAATATTTTTGCCAGATCTTTCAATCTGTTGTATGTGGAAAAGCTCTCAGCCTCATCCTTGGACACCTTATTTCACATAGATGATCTGCTAGTTTCCAGAAGTCCAGGCTTTAATTCTTTGTCTGAACCAGCCGACTGAGATGCTCCTGAACCTTTACAAGGTGGTTCACCCTGTGTAGTGCTCCTCCTTAAATCTTTTTACACAACCACACTCATGAGTTTAAGGTAACGTTCCTTTCTATTTTTGTCCCTTTGAGGCTGATTTCTATAGTAGAAATCATCTTTTTATAATAGAAAATGAGTTTTGCTGTCTTAATAGTTCAATATCCTTATGTGCCCAAGGGATCGTAGGGACTTGTGACCCTGAAAGAGAATAGAATTCTTTCACAGCTAGGTTTTCCAACGGAATATAATCTAACCATACTGAAAAAAGCAAGGAAGTTGCAAGCTAAATTCAAAAGACTAACTATTTTCTGGCTCCAGAAGGTGGGAAGAGAGGTCTAGTTTTGCTGCTATAAGAAGGGTTCATAGTTTGTGTGTTTGTTTTTAGGGAGGAAGAGGCTGCTGTTTGTCTGGGAAATTGCATCTGAAAAACTGCAGTCGTTTATAAATTTTGGTGAGGCTTTATGCCCCCTTGAATCATAAATCCAACATAGCTTTTGTAGTCCTCAGATTGGAATCCATTATTTCAGGGACTGGCTGAGAAAACTATTTCTTGGAAATTCAAAGTTAAGGTTAAACTTAAAAGAAATCCAGACATGGTAAAGAATGAAAATGTACTGGTAGGGCACTCAGATAACCTTAACTCTGTCTCTGTAGTGACACCATAAGGGAAAAAATATGAAAACTCTAATGTCTCTCTGGACTTCGTCTAATCCGGGATATTAAAATGCCTTTATATGATTATTTTCTGGTGGTGCTATGGGACAGAATTAAGATATTAATTAGGGCCTTAACTTCGTGCACTTCCATACACTAACATCTGAATTTCTTTTAATTTCAATTTTAATTCCAAACTTTCTCAGTTTATCTTGCTTGTTTTGGGCATAAGTACATCATCTCTGCAAATCTCTATATCTTGATAAGTACTCTTAATTTTAACCCATTTTTAAAAGAGTATTTTTGTCTGAAAATTTTATATAACAAGTTAAAATCAGCACTTTTAATGACAAAATTCTGAATGGTTTCATAAGCAGCTCAAACAAAGTAAAATAGTTTTACTATGTATTGTTTGTTCTTCAATCATTTTATACTATGGTAGTGCTCAAAGGCCTTAATCAGAATTTTATACGGGGCATTGAGGGAATCCAGATGAAGAAACAATCCCTGCCCTGAAGAGTTTATACTTGCATATAACTTTATAATAATTTATTGAATCATCTTTTAATTTTGTAATTTCAATTTCAAGAATGTGAATTTTTGTTTTTAGATAAAACTATTAAATTATGGAAAATAAGTGAAAGGGATAAAAGAGCTGAAGGTTATAACTTGAAAGATGAAGATGGACGACTTCGGGATCCATTTAGAATCACAGCACTACGAGTATGTTTTTTGTTTTGTGGTTTTTTTTAGTTTGGTTCTAGTTAAATCTACTTTTTGAATGTACAGCTTTTCTTTTTTACATTTAAAAAGAAGTGTTATTCACTTATAAAGTTGTGTCTTGTATTGCAGGTTGTATTATGTGGAATCAAAACGGTACTGGGTATTTCAAGATCATACAAAAAATACAAAATTAAATGAAAAGATGTTCCTGATGTTTTATTAATTCATGGGCCCATAGAATGTTACACAGATTTTTTGGGAAGATTAGACACCAGACTATTTCAACGATATGGATATTGTTTTATGGGCTTCTTAGTGACACGTTGGAACATTTTAATGCTGTTATAAATATAAATAGGGTTTTTAAAGTCTGTTTAAAATTAAGTTAATACATAACATTTTTGTTCAGGTCTGTCTTTTCACTCATTTGAATAATTTATAAAATAGAAGAATATTTTTGAATGATCAGTTTTTTAGACTCTTAAGCTGCCTTTGAACCTAGAAAGTGCATCACTTCTACTTATCTCTCTGAATAGCCTGTTGTGCTAGTGACCATCTTGCAGCACTTATGTGAATTTGTAAATTTGCACTTAAAATAGAGTGGTTATTTTTGACACTGGTGGAAAATTAAATTTAGATTTTTTTTCAATGATAGTGGTCTACTCACTTTTTAATTAAAACAAACTGTTTGGCCATTGGCCAGTTTGGTCATCTAGGTCTAAATTTAATGGTTTCAGGGATGCATTGCAAGAGTCATTTGATGTTGTATTTGATTGAGTGGAATTTGTTCTGAAATTGGAAAGGTCACAAAGTTTTTTCCTGATCATTTTGATTTAGCGTTTGTGGATTTAATGTTTTTAATATGCAGAGAAATGTTATTGATAGCATTTTCTTCCATTCACTGTCATAAACTGGGTACTGAAGCCATTCCCAATCCTGATTTGCCCTTTTAAAAATACAAAATATAAAGCCATTGCAGAAAAGATATGATTGAACACTGTGCCAAGACATAATACTTGAAAAATTCTTTGAGAGCAGACAGAAGACAACTTTCTACTTTTGGGCGTGTTTGTCACTGAGGCGATAAAACACAGTATTAAAGGCAGTCACAACCCAATCAAATTGAAGTGATAGGTCAATTCACTTTTCCAAAGCAAGACTAAATGTGGGTAACATTTTTCTTAGCATCCTGTAGCTGTAAATAGTACAAACTGCTTGCATAGCACGCTTACTGGAAAGCTTTGTGGTTCAGGGTTTAGTTTCACCAGTAACTTATTAATGACTTAGTTCCTTTTATTTGATATTTGGTGATATTTACATTTGTACGTTTTCATAGTCAGTCATCCAGGAATGATTCAGGTGATCTCTTAAGACTTCATTTTCACATTCTTGTCTCCAAACTTACTTTTAAATTTCATTGAGTGAATTTTACTTCATCCTGTTTTGTCCATTGTAGAAGAAATTTACTTCACCCACATAAAACCTAAATAACTAGATGCAGGGAGTGTATCTTTGTCAATGTGGCACACAATACCTTCCCTTCTCCACAGCAGCTGCTCCAGAATCTAGTTGTAGCCACTCCAGGCCACATGGGGTGTTACGCCTACTGGATTCACATAAAGCCATCCCTGTTCCCTCAGTGCTGGGCTATGAAACTAGCACAGAGAGCATCTCCGTTGGGCTTGGAGAATGGAAGCCCTCTCTCTATGTGGCTGCTGTGCCCACTGTGCTGCCTTGCAGCAGGAGTTAAATGGTGCAAATTTACATCCCAGGAGAATTTCACACTTAACTGCATTAATTGTAATTTAGATTTTGCTTAACCTTTCCTTAATTGCCCTAATTGTAGTATTCTTGGATTTTGATTGTTCTTTTAGATACGACTCATGAACCCTGAAATAGTAATTGTAGTCCACCTCACCCTAGCACACCACGTCATCCATTATATTTTTTTCTCAAGTTTTTACCTTAACTGTTAAAGTATGATTCATCACTTATTGGCAAGAAGAAGAATATTTTTTATGGCAAACAAGATATGTGGCAAATCCAGAAACTTCTTGTTTCTAACCTTTTTTAAGAAATGGTTTTCTATTCGTTTAGCTTTCCGCTTGGAGTGTTAAGTATACTATGTCAGTAGTTCAGTTATAATAATCTTATGCTTTTTTTTTTTTTAATGTTATGAGGCATGGTCAGACAGTTGATATCATTTTTAAATTAACTAACTTTCTTCTAAAAGTCCATATTCTGGTTGTTCATTCTTCAAATAGTGGGGTTTTTTTTCATTCCATTTTTAAATGTTGTTTTAAGGGTTTTTTCAGCTCCCTTGATGTATACAGTGAATAAACTGACTTTTAGAGGCAAAACAGTCAATGCACCAAGTGCTGTCAGATTCTCAAAGTAAACTACCTTATCTTTTTTCACTAATTTCTTTCTGTTATAGATCTTACAAGTAACTACAGAAAATACATTTTCAGATATATGAGAGTTTCAAATTGAGTATCTCCAAATTATTCAGTATAAACATGTACCTCCCTCTCGATGGAGAAGTAGAAGAGAGACTTTTATATATTTGAAATGGTTTGAGAGTGCTAATATGGAAAGTCAGAATATGGTACAGCTGTCCTTCCTCCCCCCCCCCTTTTTGGCATAGTGGATTTGAAAAGTGTTCCAGAATTAATTGAACAGTAAAGAGAGAGAATCTGATTTCTGTAGTCATTTCATGTAATAGCAAATATAAATATATATATACAGCAGTTGAATCAATTCATCTTTAATATAAACTTTGGAATCAGATTCCTAACTCTTACCTCTACAGTGAACTTTATCTCCACGTATAAAAACTGACTTTTCTTTTATCTTATTTTTCCCTTTGCAGGTGCCAATATTGAAACCTATGGACCTAATGGTAGAAGCAAGTCCCCGAAGGATATTTGCAAATGCACATACATATCACATAAACTCTATTTCAGTAAATAGTGATCATGAAACATACCTTTCTGCAGATGACCTAAGAATTAACCTATGGCATTTAGAAATCACAGATAGAAGTTTTAGTATCCTTTTTCTGTATAAATTCTACAATTATATATAATTTCTGTTTTGCCTATTAATAGAAACATTTTTATTGTTATATCTTCAGTTTTACTAAGCATAAGTGTATAAATACTTCCCTTTAACTTCAGTCATGTAATTAAGCACTAGTTCACAGCGAAATGTTTTTTTTTAAATGGAAAGCTACAAGGAGGGAGATGCATAGAGTTTAGGTAGTTTTATTTTGTGGAGCAGAAAGTGAAGTGGGGGTGAAATTCTGGGACCACATTTCTTAAGTGTAGGATCTGTCTTCCATTAAATGAGCTTATTGATAATAGAATTTAAAAAAAGAAGAGAAAAGAATTCTGTTTTGCTTGAGAATTCTATCTTCTGTTGTATTCGCAGCATCAGCTGTGTAGTCTGATATTTATCTTGAAATAAAGTAAAAACTTAGAATTTTGCATGCCAAATATGTATATGTCTTACAGACAATAATGCAAATGACCCTTTTTCTATGACTTAAGGCCTGCCTATCTAAGGCCAAAATGGTCCATGGCAGATTTTTGGCAAGTAACATAGGT
This sequence comes from Mesoclemmys tuberculata, assembly GCA_007922155.1. Lineage (NCBI taxonomy): Eukaryota > Metazoa > Chordata > Testudines > Chelidae > Mesoclemmys > Mesoclemmys tuberculata. Next base: position 39,811,702 of record ML675609.1, on the reverse strand, counting down.
GTTTTCAATAAAAACAAAGGCCTCAGAAGTATAAAATAGCCATTTTGTCATTTCAGGGCATAGGGGAATGAATGACATTCAGGATTCAGTAGTAATATCCTGCAAAAAATTTCCACAGAAATATTTTTAGTTGATGATACTGGATGCAGATTTTAGGAACAGCCCAGAATTTATTTTTATGCTACTCAAGTCCTTTTACAATGAGTAAAGGGCCTACAGCAGGAGGGAGGAACTCACCTTGTGCTTCTAAAAATATACCAGTGCCAAAATTAACAACTCTTTGGAAACTATATTTTAGAAACAATTAAAATGTGAAATGCTATTTTTTGCCTTTACCAACAAACTTTCAGACATTGTAGATATTAAGCCTGCTAACATGGAGGAACTGACAGAAGTGATCACTGCCGCAGAGTTTCACCCACATCATTGTAATGTGTTTGTCTACAGTAGTAGCAAAGGAACTATACGACTCTGTGATATGCGTTCTTCAGCGCTCTGTGATAGGCATTCAAAATGTAAGTAACTTAGGATATATATTTTTGCTTTATAGACTTGTTTGTCATATAAATTGTTCTGGAGAACGTGTAGGTATTCTACTTACATAAACAAACATTAAAATGTCAAATTCTGCTTATTGGTAAAGAACTTACAAAGGTAAGGGTAGTTTTGTAGAATGGAACATTTTAATTGTCTTGTTCTAGGCCATCACCAAGCAGAAGTGTAGCATGAGACATTTGACGATGTGACTCAAGTGCTTTTGGCACCAGTGAGACCTGTCCTCTGTCCAGACTCAGTCTTGGTGCTTCTCAAAGGTATCTGCTTAACAAGTGCCAATTCAGGGCAGTTTATTGACATCTACCTTTGTGCATTAGGAACTGGGCTGAGGCTGCCAGACCCCATTTCATTTGTGACCATTAACAGCTATTGGAATGAATTTTATTCATAATGATCTGTGCTGGATTTGAAGCCAGTTCCCAGAGGTGAAAGGCCAGTGTTTTGAGCCACTGAGCCTGACAGCCTCCTATAGGTGAGGAAAGCTTTTATATTTCCACCATAGGGCATAGGGCCCATCTTTGCACACAGCCTGTTATTTCTTGGTTGTATTACAAGTAGTAATGGTTTTATGTCATTACTTCCTAAATAGCATTGATGTTGCCAGATAGGCTCATATACTGTAGCAGAAATGATGGTTTTTTGACATGGGAAGGGAAATACCTTAAACATTGTGGCAAGTATGGTATGGTGCATTTCCTTTTTTAGTCAACTTAGCTTATGTAATAGGAAATGTCAAAGGCCAATCTAAATTGTCAGATTTTTTTTTAGTTTCCTTTCCTCTGTAAAACATACAGTAGTCTACAATGTTTTTATAAAAGGTTTATAGAACGAATTTTGGTATTATTCCCTTGGTGTTGAATTGTTCATATTGTCATTGATTTGAAGGATTAAGAGTGAATTTCAATCTAACCAAGTTGCATGGTTCAAGAAAGCAAAGTTCCTAATTGCAATTTAAGTGTAAATTCAAACTTGCGCTTTCAGTACATTTTGTGTGTGATGCAATTTATATTCGCATATAAATAAAACATACACTACAGCACCACTGAAAGATGCGGAATCTGTAAAAGAAATGTACATTGGAGATGTTGATTTCTCTTGTTGCTTCCCATTTTATTTTTGTAGTTTTACTTTGGTAAAAGCAGACACTAATCGGTAGTCTGAATGCGAACACAGTGACTTTTGAATTGAAATTCATATACTTTGGGTGGGAGGAAGAGAGTTAGTTCCTTCTACTTAATGCTAATCCCCGAGGTCCAGGAATTTCAGCTTCTTGATCTGTCCTAATGGGAGAAAACATTGGCATTTAGCATCTAGTGATTCTAGCTACCAGAACTTAGTGCCTTTTTAAAGAAAGATCACCTTTTAAAAACAAAAAGCTAATTAGCAGAGCTACAGTTTCTTCTTTTTTTTTAATGGGGGATTTTAGTATTCAGGTCCATGATTTTAAAATATGTAAACACTGAATAGAATTATCATTTGTAAAATTTTGGTGTATTGGATTCAGTTTTACTTTACATTTTATTTTACAGTTTTTGAAGAGCCTGAAGATCCCAGCAGCAGATCATTCTTTTCAGAAATTATTTCCTCAATATCTGATGTAAAATTCAGTCACAGTGGTCGATACATGATGACACGAGACTACCTTTCAGTTAAAGTGTGGGATCTCAATATGGAAAACAGGCCTGTAGAGACGTATCAGGTAGTGTTAATTTTTTTTTTTTTAGTTTTAAAAAAAGCTATATTTTTCTTTTTTTAGATCTGTCTAATACGTCTTTAAATGTTTTAAGGTTCATGAATATCTTCGAAGCAAGCTTTGTTCTCTGTATGAAAATGACTGCATCTTTGACAAGTTTGAGTGCTGCTGGAATGGTTCTGATAGGTAAGGTTAACTTGTGAAATAAGGTTAATTGCAGAAATGTAGTTCCCAGTCCTGGAAATACTTAAACACATGCTTATATTAAGTGTATGAACTGTCCTTTGAATTCCGTTTCTCTTTGCAAGATCAGGGTCTTAATTTGTTTACCTTTTGCATCCTCAAATAGGTGGTAAAGCCAATGTAAACTTTCTCTCAATGAAGCCTATTTTAATCTAAATTATTGCTGCAATTGCATACAATTAGCTTGTTGGGATTATGACTTTAAAATTATTCTGAAACCATTTTTCATAACTTTTTAAAATAAGACCAGCAAAGAACTGATTTTCAATATTTTGAAAGATCAGTTTTTGTTTAATTTTATTTTCAACATTTTTATTGGCTTTTGTACTTAAATTTGTTAAAGTTAATAATGCATTTTTACATCTTCTAGCTTTTGTTTTGTTATAGTATGCATGCAAACATTCAAAATTTCTGGATAAAAAGTGCTGTAGAAGAATGTGGTGGATTTGGTGCTGCCCTTTGATAACTTACTGATACTGATATATATTTATATATAGTATGTCTGTCTGAAATACAGGCAGGAGGAAGAAGAATGGCTCAGGATAGCTAAGTGTCAGCAAACACTGAAGAGTTATTAAGGGACGATACCAGAACTGCTAGCTTGATTCTGCCTTGGTCTCCAGACAGCCAGGTTTTGGTCTGAACCTGCCAAATACCAGAGAACAGAAGAACTGTAGCAGGGTATAAAGCGGGACATGCTGTTGGGTGAGGTAGAACCTACAGGGAACCAGAATAAAATTAGACTGTGACATAGGAGCTCACTAGGGGTGTAGAAGCTAGACCTACCCAGATCACCATCATGGGATGATAGGATTCTTAAGTAAAATAAACATGCATGTAGACTGAGGCGAAAAAGGATTTTAAAATAGATAACACTTTGTTTCTGCTGCAAAATAAACAAATGTTTTTGTTTTAAGAAGGTTGTTTGGTCAATATAGACTCTGGTCACAGATTCCCCAAGGGAAGAACCACAGGTGCCCGAACACAGGCAGATCTGCAGGGTAGGAATGGTTGATATGGTACTGTAGCCCAGGTCCCAGTCAAGGAGTGGAAGCATTGCAAAATTCCAGCCTGTAATAAGTAAAGGAATGAGCCATAATACCTGAAGGGGTGAACTCTGACAAGAAAGTGCAGAGGTGCAGCTACACCTGTAATCGTGACAAAGAGCTTATTATTAGGGTCATTGCTAACATTCTAAGTGAGATTTTTGCTATCTACCCTACTTGTATCAAGTTTCAAAAATAAGTGGTGTCAGTCTGTTTACATTTTTGCTAATACACAAGTTAAATCTCTTTCAACAGGGTTGACCAGTTTCTGAATTTTTCAGGCAAAAGGTTACTTGCATTATCTTTTGATTTCTCAAAGTCAAAAGAGCTATCATAGGTTTAGAATGTTATATATAAACAAACCAGTTCTATAATTAAGGCTCTGATCTTGTCTTTGTCATACAAGTTATGTGTCACTGTTTCCACCCCAGAAAAGTTCTTTCCCACTCACTGCGTCATTCTCTAGTGTAATCCAATCAGTATACTATTCCTTGGTTTTTAAACAGTATTGTCAATTTTTAAATTTCCACTGTGATAGAGATATTTATATTAACTTTTATAATTGTCCCCAGGGGAAGATAGCGATTTTGACAGTTGGGTCTGAGATAGTTAGCAGCTGGGGAATGGCTTTGGAATCCAGGAGGCAGTTTTGAAATACACATCAAAGTGTGTGCAATGCAAGAGAGCTGCCCTGCATTTGTGGTATTGCTAGCTGATGTGGGATGGTGGTTTAAGGACTACCTTTCCCCCTGGCTGCTTCCAGTGCTGTAGGATGAAGAGAGTGTATGGGTCGGGAAGGGACAGTCTGAGAGGAAGAATAGAGGCAGTTCTGCTGTCATCTATGGAGGGGAGGGTGCTGCTTCTTCACCAGCCATTTTCTTTTGCACTGATCCAGAGGGCTGGAGTAGGGAAAGCTCATGAGTGATTTGTCTGTGTGTAAGAGAAGAGATAATGAAGGGAGAGGGTATGTAGGATAGCAGGTGGGGAGAGAGTGGTAGAGAGAGGAGGCAGTGATGAATGTGGAATATGAAATGAATTATGTGGGAAGATGGCTCAAAGGAGAAGCAATGAGGAAGGACATAAAGTGAGAGGAAAACAAATATAGTGCAAGGTGCTAGTCTTAAACTTGAGCTCCAGCAGTCATTCATTCTGTGTAAAGAAGTAGTAATTAGAGGAACATTTAAATGGAATAGCATATTATGGTCTGTAATAATCTAAGAAAATACTTCCCTTTCTTCCGGTTTTAAACAGTGCTATCATGACTGGCTCGTACAACAATTTCTTTAGGATGTTTGACCGTAACACACGACGGGATATTACATTAGAAGCATCAAGAGAGAGCAGCAAACCTCGTGCCATCTTAAAGCCACGCAAAGTGTGTACAGGTGGTAAGAGAAAGAAAGATGAGATAAGTGTTGACAGTCTGGACTTCAACAAGAAGATCCTTCATACGGCATGGCACCCTACAGAGAACATCATTGCTGTAGCTGCCACCAATAACTTGTATATATTCCAGGACAAAATTAACTAAAGATGGCTTACTTGAGGACAAAGTCGTCTTCTTGCATAGTTAAGCTCAGTTGTTTCTGTAAAAGAGAAGGCCTTCTTGTCCTACCAGTAAAGAACATTGATGCACTTACTTCCCTTTATAGATAAAGGAGAGAAGCTTGCCTGGTTTTGAGTTCATGGTGTAGTTCTGCCTTCAGTGAGGGGGGATGTGAGTTGCAATTTTCAACGAGAAAAAGCCCACTAGAAGCAGAATTGATGGACAGTGCTCAAAGGCCAATACTCAAATGTATTTATTTAAGTCTGAGCCTTCCTTTCCAGTTTATAGACCAAAAATTTAACACCCAAGAAGAAAACTTGTCATAAAAATGTAATTTCTATCTCTCACGCTCTTTCTCTGCTGTAATATTTGGGCCTTTCAAAACATATATTGTGCTTTATGCCTGTAAACATTCCTCCTCTGGCCTTTATCTAGGCTTAGGTGTTTTTATCTCTGAGCACTTAGGTAGGTCTTGAGTTGGGTTTGTAGACAGGTTTCCATGTATATTTACTCACCAACTGTATCTTTAACCACACCTTCTGGTGTAAACCACTTAATAAAAATAACAAATTATAAAAAGTGTTTTTAAATCTGAAAGTATGTATTCAGTCTTTTTATTTTTTTATTGCATGTATTGAGATTGTGCAAAATAATTCTGATAGGGAGATTTGACAAGTTTGTCCCAGAACATTTATTTTTGACAGGCAGGTATGAAGTTTCATATAATATGAAATATTTCAAACTCTGAAATTAGTTTCCACAAAACTGTCATTAGATTACATTGTATTGGTTTTCTGTAAAATTACATTATACTTTATACACAAAGTAGGAGATTGAAAAGGTTGGTATAAAGACATCTAGAGCCATAATAGAAAGAGAAGATCACCTTACACAGAAGGAAAAATACCATAAAACATTCAACAAAATTGCTGCTTTGACAATTAAAAATCCGGTTTAACAGATGCCTCTCAAATGTTTGTCACAGACGCATACCGTATGTGCATTACGTTTTTTTACCTGTTTAGTACTTTGGTTTTGGAAAAAGAAAATTATTTTAAATATTAATAATTTGGCATAATACGTATATTGAATTTCAAATTGCCGTTAAAAAATGAACTTCTTATGCCAAGCAGCAGTACACCATAACAAATTTTAACATTCTAATCCATTGACACCATGAGATTGGGCAATATGGAGGCTACATACTGATGTGAAATGCATTTGTGGTAATGTCTGTTCCTGTTGTCAACATGAGGTTAAAGAATAATTCTTGGTACTCTTTTTTTCAAAAAGGCCTAAAATTCATCCATAAGTTATTCACTCAAAAAACAGGTGTGGGTGTAAAATTGTACCTGAAATAATTGCAGGCACATTTTAATAGCATCAAGTTACCTAGATGTAAAAAGGCTATAAAATGTTCCTGCGAAATCAGAGGCGTCTTCTGAAAATTAGACCCTTTGAGCTTCCCTGATACAGAAGTGTGGTTTACACTCCATTTTTAATAAAATGAAGATGTATTATGATTACTAAATCAGATATGGATATGCAAGAGAAAAATGTCTCTGTTCCTACCCTCTCAATTAATGTCCATAGTGCCACTCTTGTTCACAATAAGCTAGTAATTACAACTAACTTTTGGGGGTTCTACAAATAAAGTTTAAATAAAAAAAATCTTATACTGTATATTGGTTGTGACACTATTTGCAAATCTTGAAATGTGGAACTAGGTCATTTAAGCATTAGATTTGACCTTGTTCTTAAAATACATAATAGAGCTAATACAATGGGATTGTATATATTTGTTCAATTATTTTGACCAAAAAGTTTAATAAATTTTAAATGTTTACCTGAACTTGCTCTGTGTATTTTGACAACTTTTTCCTTATTTTTGCTTCTGAAATTGAAATTCTAGTTGAGTTCCCATAACATAATTCACTATAGACTCCCATATTAAATTAGTATGCTTCTTAGGAAAGAAAAATGATCAAATATATGTAGCAGAAGCCTATAGAATCTCCTGCCAACACTTATCATTCACTTTACTTTGTTCACTTGAGTGGTTACATTGATTTTCCACTGAGTAAAGTTAAATGTGTACGGGCTTGTCTACACTTAAAAGGCTACAGTGGCAGAGCTTCAGTGTAGAAATTACCTATGCTGACAGGGGTTCTCCTATCAACGTAGGTAATCCATCTTGCCTAGAGATGTTAGCTAGGTTGGTGGAAGAATTATTCTGTCAACCTAATTCTGTTTACACAGGTACTTAGGTTGGCTTGAAGCTACTCAAGTGTCGATTTCTCATGCCCCTGACAAATGTAGTTAAAGCAACCTAATTTTCTAGTATAGACCTGGCTTAAGTATTTGTGAGGTCCGATCCTTAATTCAGAAGGACATCTTGCCATATTGGATGACTAAATACTGTTGTGCCACCTATTATAGAACCATTGTAGCTGGGCTCAGCAAACCCTAAATAACCATAGATGGGATTGAGGATAAGACTAATGGATTTTGTAAGAGAGAGTATATTTGGCAACTTCATGTAAAAGAATAGAATTTTTTTTAAATTATTCTTTTTTGGTTAAACTGCTGATGGTGGTTCAAGAAAAGCTTTCAACATTCATCTTACTTGGAAACAATTTTCCTTGTCCTTTTGTTTTGGTGGATGAGATTCTTCCACTCCAATTTTCAAATTTGCATGAAACTAAAAATTGAGATTAATAAAATAATTAATGTTTTGGTATCTGAAATCAGTTTGTAACACCATATTACTCTTCAAGTTAAATAGTCTTGATCCTGATGCAGTTGAAGTCAAGATGAAAGCTTCCAGTTGAAAACTGATGCTAGTGGGAGCAGAATTTCCATGGTCTCTTTTCTAGGTAGGTTGTTATATTGCATCCAATACCATGGTATCTCAAGTACTTAAGGAGACAGGATTATAGTATGATTTCAAGTGGGAGGTATAAGCAGCAGAAATATTGTTAGTGTTAGATATGTGTAGCACTGGAAGGATTAGATTTTTATTGGTAAAAGTTCATAAACGTTGATTTCAGAGTGTACGCACAAATTGATTAAAAAATTTTTTGCTGATAATCAAAATTTGCGTGCCTTGAAAACTTCTTAAGAGTTTGATTTAAGGCTATTTATTCAGTGTATGATGACATTCGATTTTGACAGTTTTGTATTTTAACTTACAAAGTTTTAACTTCAAGAATTTTAGTATCTGCGGTCATAAATAGTCGGTCACCTTCCCATAATTTCCCACAACTATGAAAATTTAAATTGATAAAAATTGAAAAAATACTTAAAAAAATACACCAGTGTAATCTGTCAATTATTTTCTTTTAAATTTGAATTCTTCCAAACCTAGAAGTTTTGTCTACAAATTCTGCAAGAGAAATTAAGTTCCAACTTCTCATCCTGGCAGGCAAAAATATCCAAGTTTAAGAAATAAAGATCCTTATTCAATGCAAATGTTTCAGAGAAGGATAACTCTTTAGGAGAGAGTAATTTTCAATTATGTGAGGAAATGAAAAGTGTAACTGTCTTGAACTTTTGCACCAATATTTACAGACATTTCAAAATTTTTCTTTTTGACCTTTGATACTCTATTACATATAATATATTGCTGTTCAAACGCCCCAGGCATATCAAAGAGAATCCTCCCTTTAGAACATTTTAAGATTTGTATGCAGTAATAAGTTGTATAAAACTCCATTTGATAAAGGAAGGCCATGTTACATAGTGGCTAGAGCAGTGGACTGGGATTCAGGGCCTAGGTTCTATTCGTAGTTCAGTTTGGTGACGTTGGAGAAGTCATTTCATCCCTCTGCCTTAGTTTCTCCATCTGTAAAATGAGGATCAAGTGTTTTTGAGGGCTATAGATGAAATGGAAAATTTCTTACTGATGATTTGCTTTCAACTAGCAGCTAATTCTACAATTCTCAACACCTGGGGTTGCTCTCCTTTCTCTGCAGCTCACAGAGACAGATCAATGTGGTGCTGTACAGCCTGGCTGCACCCTCTCAACTCATCTGGCAACAAGCAGGAGCAATTTCCAAGCTGTAAAGGTTGCCTTACATAAATTATCAGTTTTCTGTTTTGCAGCTTAGTGTCTCCCACAATTCTAGACATCTGGGAAGTAGTGAGCAGTGATATATTGGGGGGGAGGAGGGTGGAACTATGAAAGAAAAGTTTGACAAGAAAGAAGTATTACCCAGCCATCTTCCCACCCCTTGCTGTTTTTGTGAGCTCATGCAGAACTCAGTATTATTTCTGGTCCACTGTCTTGCAGCACCCTCCTCCCAAAGGAGGCCTCTGCAGAAGACAGAAGGATCCCACCTTGTAGTGCTTAATGAAGTTGGAGACCAAGTGACCGCTTTGCAAATTTCCAAGTGGGTGCATTTGTTCATTTGTTACTAAAGATCTCATGGAGTGCACCTAGATCCCTTCTGGGACAGGAGTCTCTGATGATTTGTAGGCTTTCATGCTACATAGTGTAATCCACCTAGCAATGGAGGACTTGGAAGCTCTGAGTCCTAGCATTTTTTGGGTGGAAAGACACAAATAAGGAGCCTAATCTTCACATAGATTCTGTGCACTTGAGAGATTCAGTGCTCTTCTGACATCTAAGGTGCTACACCTTTCCAGTTGGATGGTGTGGTTTGGGATGAAAAAAACTCAACTTGGGAAGTGTGCAAGGAGGAATTGACCTTAGGAAGAAAGAATTCTGGTGTCAAAAGCACCACCTTGTTCTTGTGGAACACACGGTAATGCTCCTGTATAGATAAGAATGCCAGTTCTGGTGCTTTTTCTGGCAGATGTGACAGACGTGAAACAAGTCATAATGGCTAAATAAAAGGCTGACATTGAACTCAGGCTTGTCAGAGACCTCAAAACTAGCAGAAGGCCCATTTGGGAAGAGTGGCCTGACACACTACTCTGGCTAATCGAACTGCTCGAGTCTAGCTACCTGTGGATTGTGTGTCAGAGAGCCAGAGGATCCTGCAAATAGCACACAACTTCTTGGAGAAAGTCCCAGAATGGTTGGAATTCCTGGATTTGTGGGATTCACTTTCCCTTGGCACCAGTTTTTGAATCTGGCCCAGATAGGGGAATATGCTTTTAGTCTGGATACTTTCCTATTAAAAAAAAGTGATGTCTTAACCCTGGAGGACAGACTTAGACTATCTAGTGCTTCCTTCTCCATAGCCAGGCTGTTAATTGAAGCTATTTTGGGTCTGGATGAAAAGAAAGAGGATTGTTAGGGGATGTCTGGTCTCCGTGGATGCTAGAGTTGGGTCTCCGGTTTCAACTCTTATCACATCTGAAAACCAAGATCTCCGCTATTGAAGAATCACCAGTATTATCATTCCCTGTTCTCATTTTTATTTTCTGGACCACCTTCCCCAGTATTGGAAAGGGAAAATGTGTAATGTAGGTCCTGTGGCCAGTTGTGTGATAAGGAATTTGTACCCATGGATCTGGGTGAGATAATCAGGGTCCAGAACCCCCAAGGGGGGATTAGAGGGTCTGACCCAACCCCAAAGAATAAGCAATTAAATCAGCTGGCTGTACACAATGCTACTATGTACAAAAATGTCAAGTAATGTCTTTTATGAAAGCTTTTAAAGTTCTGAATTTGACAGTGATTGACATACATATGTTCATAACCATGATCTGTATACTTGTCTGTCTGTCTCTTTCTCTCTCTATATAGATATAGATATCTATATATAAAATTATGATTGTAAACTGATGCAAGTTCAGCATCACCTCAGAATAGTGAAGCAGTCATTCAAGCAAGGAGGGAGGACTCAGGCAGGAAGGGGAGCATCTAGTGTTTTACAATCCAAGAAAAGACAAATGAGGGGCCTTTAGGGTTAACGGGAAAACACTGAGTCATCCCAGCTAGAATTCCCCCTGCCCAAAGTAACCATGAGTGCCCAGCCAGGAGGGGGGAAAGGAAAAAAGCCCTTTTAAAAGAAGCCTTAAAACTGAAGTCTTCATCCAGAAACTGAGGGACAGCCTCTGAGCAGAAAGCTGTCCGTAAAATGCTGCATCCTGTCTGTGATACAGGGTACGCTTTGAAACTGTTCCGAGGCAATAGGTTACTTACATTAGAAAAGGGAATCTGTCAGCTATAGAACTGTAAAGTCTGAAGTAGCATCTTTGTTTTTCTGTGTAACTTGTGTGTTTGCTTTACCTTACTATTTCATCTTTGAATCTGATTTTCCTGTTAAATAAACTTTTTGTTTTTTACCCTAAACAGGTCTCTGGTGTGCAAATTGTGTGGAGTGTGTGCGCCAAAGTGAACTGATAACGAGGGGCTGATTTCACACCATTGGGGTTGATTAACCAGAGGGAAAGTCTGAGATTTTGGTAGCAAAGAACTCTGAATAGATGAAGTTGGGGAGATCTGTCCGATAGGGCCATTGGGGTCACTTTGCAAGCAATAACTAGGCTGGTGGAAGCCAAGGTGAAACCTTTGCTTGTGGGCTGACTACTGCTGTCCGGGTTCTGAGCCATAGTAGGATAGGCTCCCAGAGTTACAGGGCAGTCGGTGACACAGCCCCTCACTGGTCTGGGTGATCCCCAAAATGTCACACTGGGATCTGCACCCCTTGTGAAGTATTTTGGCCTCTGCATTTTTATGATCCTCACACAGTTTGGTGAAAGGGAGGCAGGACATCTGAACGGCAAGATCAAATCTTCCTGATTCAGGCACCACTAGGAATGGTTGCCCCTGTGCCTGCTGACTCACAATGCCTTGGTTCATGTCCTCTGATATGGATCACTCTGAGGGAAAGAAGGGACTGCTCTGCCCACCTCATTATGTCTATTGCTCGTGTGTAGTGCTGGACTCCTTGTTTTCTCTTGGTGGTTTAGTCAGATTGTCTGACTGAACCAGGACATAGTTTCCCCTCAGGATGCACTGGAACCTTTACAGAGCTAGCTTGACCACTCTCATCTCTAGGAGGTTTTGCTGTGGCTCCAGAGGCTCCAGACTGTTAAGGTCCCCAAGCAAGCTCCCCAGCCCTCCAGGCTGGCGCATTGGTTGTGGGGACGAAAGGATCTGGAGAGCAGATGGACATGCCCTTGCTGACATTGTCATGGGCTGACCACCACTGTAAAGAGTTGAACACCTGTATTGAAACCTGTACGTCTCTTTCATGTGTTCAGCGCAATGATCCCACACCTTCAGTATGAAGGCTTGAAGACTTCTGATATGTGATTGTGCCCATGGAGTGATCCCTATGCATGACACCAGGAGTTCTGGCAGTTGGAGGCATAGTGCTATGTAGGCCTCATGTAGGTCTGGAGTAAGAAAATTAATTTCTGGATGGAACTGGAGAATTTTTCTTGGCATTCATGATGAAGCCATGCACATGGAGAAGATCAAACCTCCAAGACGTGACCCTTTGTGCTGCTGGCTGCAATGGAGGGTCTGATCATGATGTCATTCCAGAAAGGGTACGTGTGAGTTCCCTGAAGCATGAGTCTGGTTATCACCACCATCTTTCTAAATCCCCAGGGGCCAAACACAGGCTGAACTGGAGTATTTGGTACTTGATAATGTTGCTGCCATGGCAAACCTCAGAAGTTTGCTCAGGTTTGAAAGCCAACCAGCTCACCTTCCCCACAGAACGTGGGAGGGGGGAGGAGTCAAAGAACTCATCTCCTGGATTTTCGTGCTTTTTCTTTCCCTTTTTAGCCTTTTTGGATTTTTTTTTTCTCTTTATGAATGTCATTGCTTTGGGAACGTAGAAGTTCTGCTGCAGCTTTGGTGAAGCTTTTGCAGCTTGCCTTCCTTACAGCCTGCAGCCCTCTCGAGAGGCCTGTCTCAGACTCTTCCCCCTGGGAGGGGGCAAACTCATTGTCAGAGCCCTCCTGGTCAGCTTGGGAGGGAGGGTGGCTGATCTGAAGCCTTGCTTCTTTCCCCAGGCTGCTCAGGACCTGCTTTGACTTGGGGGGGCTTGTGGACCCATAAGCCTCCCATAGAGACTGGGCCTTGTGGACCCACAAGCCTCCCCTCTTTATCTTGTAGGGCTCCCCTAGAAGTTGCCCCCTCAGTTGAGTGGTCAGAGTTCTTCTTGCTTTTGGAGTTCCTCCCTACTCTGCACTGGTCTGTACTGTTTCTAGTCCATTTTTCTCCTTTTGGAGTCATGGCTGCCTCAGTGGGTAGGGGACCACCACCTGCCTGTCCAACTCACAGCCCTGGGACCTAGCAGAGTTAGGGACTGAAGGCTGGGTGGAGCTGGACACAACTTGCCATTTGCAAAACCTGGAAAGGCTGCCTCTCACACAGAGCACTGCTTGAATTTAATATTGGTGCTTTCTAGGCTGCTCTGCCATGCCTCTAAAGGACAGGGGAGCCAGCATGCAAACACTGCAGGAGAGGCTGAGGGAGCGGTAAACCTCTGAGGGTTTAACAGACCCAGGAAGATGAGGAATGCTGAGGAGGGAGAACACTGCTCCCCACTGCCCAAAAACACTGGGTGGAAAAGTTAAAATAGGAGGAAGGGTGGCAGCAAAAGAAACTGCCACTGTCTGCTGCTGCAGCAGCAAACAAATTGGAAGCAAGCTGGAGCCAAGGGGGAATGGCCAGACTGTGAGGTGCCAAAATGCTGACCCAACTCTTTGATTACAGAGAGAGGAGAGCAATACCAGACATTCAGAACTGTGGGAGATGCTGATCTGCAGAATGCACTAGACACTACTGATTTTCTGGATCAAGAATGAGTGTACTTAAAATTTCAACTGACTTTGAATGCTTAAATTGAGGGCCTGATTTTCAGAGGGTTACAATTCAGCACTTAATGAAAATGAGGCCCCTTCAAGAGGTCTCAAATTGGTCACCTAAAAACCGAGGCAATTAAGATCTTTAGACCCTTTTAAAAATGTCGTTAGTTTGGGAGTGTGGTTGGAAGGAGAAAAAGGACCGAGAGAAGGAGTTGGGTTTAATCTCAAACATTTCTAATCACTACATGGAGAGAACCCAACTACTAGTCAAAGACTTGGTAGCTAAGTTAATGGTGAAATATCAATGGAAAACGATGGAGTTGAGCACCAGGATAAACTAGAGAATTAAAATCAATGTATTTGTTTTTGTACCTCTCTTCTGTAAATCTAAGTAATATGTATAACAGGGAGTGCTTCACTTGGTTAAAATATGATTCCTTGAAACATGAAGATTGTACTCATTTTAAACTTCTAATAGTAGATACAATTTCAAGTGACTGTTTTCTCAAAATCACTTACCTTACACTAATTGGTAGTACTGGTACTTTCTGTTGGTAGGGCAGATGGAAGGGAGAGAGAGAGACTAATCCACCATTTTAACATAACTTGCAAAATGTGAAATTACAGCGTGCTAAAGGCATCTAGGAATGCTTAACACTAGATTAATGAATTATGAACAGTGTTATGGAGAGGCTCATGCTAAAAAGTATATTTCATGTTATTAAGTATGGAATTCTCAAACCTGTTTATTTTAATAGTTTAATTTAAATAACATCTTTAAATACAAATTACACATGATGCTATTATGTGGCTTTTCTCTATTTCTCCATTAAGATACCTGTAATTCAAACTGTACCAGATTTGCCTAACTTTTTCTCTACTAGAACATGTCACTTCTTGACTTCCTCATAGCATTTCTATAAAAGTATGAAGAGTGAAAATGTCCATTTTCCTTGCCTAGCTTCTTTCCTCATTCATCACTAATAAGAAATACTTCCCACCTGTGGAATTTGGATGTGGTCCAGTGTTGCTGGAGGCTCCAGGACTCAGCTCAGGTCACCAGATTTTCTATCTCTGGCGGTGGAACAAGTTAGCAGTTCAGCTTCTCCAGGCCATTTTTATTTTAAAACTTAATTTTTTATTCGTTTTCATGGAATATTAACTAATTTCAGTTGATAGCTCCTTTTTCCCTCTCCTGAGGTTAGGAATTACCAGAATATTGATGCTCGAACCATCTGGCTTCTCTGGTACAGCACCTATTAAGTGAGTTTGCCTTTGCCTTCCACCTCTGCAGCATGGAAGCTCTAGGAGCATTGAGCTCAGCCCAAGAGGTGCTGTAGGCAGTTTTTTAGGCACATCAGAAGTAGAGCTGTCCTGTTGTCACAAGCCATCAACCCTCACTTTGTCAGGGCATGGGCTTGAGAGGGCAGCCTATGCTCTGCTCTTGCAAGCTGTTGACCCTTGCTCTGCTGGGGAATAAGGCTTTAAATTGAACAGGCGCATAGGCCTCAACTCCACCTGAATCTGACTCCCATGGGAGAGCTAACCAAGACCCTGAGGATTCCCAGGGAGAGGGGAACCCCCGCAACTGGCTCATGGGTAAGTCTTGCAAACTCCAGAGGTTCTGATCCCCAAAAGGCAAAAACAAGCACCCACTTCAGAAAGTGGTATTTCATATTGTTAATGAGCACATGCTGTAAGAATTGGTTTAAAACCCTTCTTTGCCTTCTCCCTTGAGAAACTCTTTGTTGGGGCTTTTATCTTCACAAGGACAATCACAGCATTCAGGAACAGGCTCACTACCTTTCCCTTACCCTGCATCATGTCTGGGCGGGCAGAAGAGCCTGTCACTCCTGTGAAGCTCTGACACGGGCTGCAGTGTAAATGGGCTTTTTACTAGTCTGGTTTTCAGCCTGTGGCTCCTCACTTTGCCAGGGAAAGGGGCTCTGAGTCTGAGAAGGAGAGTCTCTCTTTGACCTTTCCCTGCTCCACAGGCTGACTCCACACTTAAGCATAAGGAGCATTTCAGGCAGTCTGTGACCAGAACAGAGACATGTGAGGACTCCATTCTTCACACAGCTGCACCATCACTTACAGGGAGGTAAGTGTAAAATCCCTTCCTCCTTTCATGTTGACTCCTGTTTTTAATGGGTAAAACTCAGATTTCTCTTATAGTATTTACAAGTGTGCTAGGATCCTGGGGGAGCAGACAGAATCCATCCAGGCTCCTGGGACCATCAAGCAAGCAGGCTAAACCCCAGTGTCAAGGTATTTGTATTATACCTCTTCTTGGCTGAAGGGATCCCCAGACCTGGATGGGCAGTGTTTTATGTCCCTCCTGTAAACAGCAGCCCAATGGTGGTAAAGCAGCTATCTCACCAGTGGAAAGACAAGAGTCACAACTTCAGAAGGGGACATCCTTCCAAAAGACCCTACGGAAAATAAGATCAAGGATACACTACATAGAAATTTCAAGACTCAACTGTAACCAGTCGAACCAAAAGTTTGTCCTGTACTTGATAAGGAAAACCGATTAGGTGGCAAGCAAGTGGCTCATCAACTAGGGCTATGATCTTTGTTTCAAATGAGAGGTCCCTGGGGTCTATTCGTCTGGGACTTATGATCTATTGCTCCTAACTTAATGTACTACACAGTACTGTACGGTAAGTGACCATTTGGGTTTTTTTTTTGTTTAATTCCCAGGATGTAATGAGTTCTATGCCCATAATATATACTCTAGCTGTCCACTAGTTATATTTGTGTATTTGTAGAGTGTTCGGGGCACTCTAGGCTTTATAAATGAACTGGCAGTTGAAGCAGGAAATCCATGTAGGAACTGTATATACAAAAAGAGAGCAATAATTTGACCACAAGATAGAGCTAGTTTAGTACTTTCTACAATACTGTATATATCATATAGTGCAACATTGTTAAATGTTCAATATAGTAATACTAGTGCTAGATTAATACTGCTGTAATAATGTGGTTATATTTGTCCATCAGCTGTGCCTTTTATCAACCATGTGAAAAGGTCAGATGGTTAACATTTTTTTTCCCCTGTATAGTCTAGTGAATCTTTACTTGGCCAAGCTGATCTTCATTTTTCATTTATATAACATATATCGGGGCAATATGAATGATTTCACGATAATCTCTGATCTCCTGACAATTAAGGGTTTTATCTAGCAGAAATTGTATAGTTGTGGTGCAGACTTCAGAAGGCTGCGGGTGTGTTTTGTGCTGGTGGTAAACTTAACTCTGTGATATGACTAAAGAATTACAGTCTGGAGTGAGTCTGAAGTCTTGGTCCTATAATCCCTTGTCTCTAATACTAGAATTTGCCTGTAAATTGGTTTTTAAAATGTCATCCAAGGTCACTTTTTTGTGAGTAATGAGTGAGTAATGTTTTTTCTTTTGAATACTTTTCATAATTTATGCAGCATGTCAGAACAGTGACAAATTTACTGAACGTGGAGCCTGGAACTGGGGGAAACTGAATAATAGCATCTCTCATTTGGTACTTACTATTCTAAGTAATTTAAGGAGTGCCAATAATTTTTTAGCACTTTATTATCATGGTTTCTACTCCTTACCAAAGCTTTTCTGTTGAACTGGTGGCCTTCTCTCCTGGATTAGCTACAAATAAAAATATATTTAATTTTAATTATGCTGTTTGCTTTCCCCCCCGTTGGTTTATTATTAGCTAGGTATGTTTGGACCTCTTCTCTGTTGTGACACTAGATTTTAATGGCCCCACTAGTCTTGGCATACGTAGCGTATAACTTTCAAGAGTATTGGCAATGGAAATTACTTATACCCTACTCCTCTGCTAGACTAGGATTGTTCGCAGAGAGTATATTCTAATGCTTTGCTCAATGTGGTTTGAAAAGCCTCAAGAAAACATATTTCCACTACTTTTCTGCATTGTACTAGATTTCAGCAAAGTGAGGTCCCAATCCTGCAAAATGCTCCATGTGGATGGACTCACTGCAGTAAACGGGGCTCTGAGCTGGTGCAGAAACAAGGCTTAGTGCCCAATCTAGAAAGGACTTGAGTACCTGCAACTCCCATGGGAACCAATCACCTTTATTTTTATGCCAGAAGCAGTAGTGCTAGAACAGGAGCCGGGCTGGAGTTTGAATTTTCCCAGTGAGTTACATTACCCATGCACAGTACTGTCAAAATCTGTCAAGTTTATCTGAGAGCGTGAATCTGAAAACTAAATGCCGCCTTTGATCCACTTATTCTTGCTGAAAGTATCAGAATAGACTGACTTGAATATTCTGTATTGCTCTCAAGGGATTGAGCCCTACCCTTCAAGATGACTTGAAGAGGGAGAAGATGAGTTTATTCTCTTTTGTATTTCTTTTTGAAATTAAAAAAAAAAAAAAAGTTCTGCTTGATTCTTGTCTTAGAGATTGCCTGCACACAAACTGGAACAGAAATAACAATCCATTCTAATTCATGCCTTCAGTTGTATCAGTTCAGTTTGCATGTCGAGAAACCGCTTCCAAACAGCAGAAATGTCAAGTCTTGCCTCCCATATTTCACTGGAGTTTTGGGGGGAGGATGGTGGCGTTGACCTGGATTGAGAGCATGCTCAGCCTTTCACTGGAGGGGACCAAGTGTTGACTCTTTGACAAAAGGGAAAAAACCAGAGTCCTGTAGCACTTTAAAGACTAACAAATTTTATGCAGGCAGAAATTTGTTGCATCTTTAAGATGCTACAGGACTCCCATTGTTTTTGCTGTATACAGACCTGGGCCCGGTCTACACTTACCTTTGCGATTTGGCGGCAGTCGACGGGAGATACGCAAGTGACATAAATCATTTGCGTATCTCCCATAGATTCCCGGTTCTCCTCCGCACGGCATCCACACTGTGCTGCGTCAAAGGGAACAGCATCCCCTCCGATGCAGTGCTACGTCACTTACTGGGGTGGTTTTCCTACATTGCTTGCTGGATTGACTGAGCGGATCTACACAGACTGCTCAGTTGATCCAGAGCAATTAATTTGACGGTGGCAAATTTGCTGCTGTCAGTGTAGACCCAGCCTAACACAGCTACCCCTCTGGAACTTTTGACAAAAGGGCTTTCCTTGCCAGTTAGGCATTTGAGTTAAGTACACTGAGATGGCTAAGTTCTGTGACGTTGGGAATAGCTGATAACAGGTATTTAAAATAAAAAAACCTTCCAAATATTGATTTGGAACCATCAAGTTTTGCAGATAGTTGGCCAATGTAATTAGGTGATCCTATTGTTACCTTCATCCTCTTTCTCTCTCCCACTCCTCTTGCTTGCAATGTTTGGTAACACATCTTGTCTAGTATCTTGCTTCAGTTTAGGCCCCAGTCCTGCAAGAAGCCCTGTGAAGATGGACCCCTGCATTTGCTGGCAGCCCCCACTGCAATCAGTGAGGCTCTGATGCATCCAGCAGGACCCTAGAGCTTATAGAGCTTAGTGAAACGGGGTCCTGATTCTGATGCTGAGGATGCTGGGGCTAGTGCAAAACCGTAATAAATTATTCTTATGGATATATTTGGCAGAGTAAGTGAAATTTGCTTCAAAAGCGATTTATTTAAACTTCTGAAAAAGCTATTCTTTGTTTTTATTAATTTATTATTTGTCACCTACATACAAGAATTGAGTTAGGGGCAAAGTAATCAATCCTATTAGAAGGGATGATCTAAATGAGAAGTATTTGGCAACTCAAATTATCTTTATTTATGAGAAAAAGTATACTGGAAATGGAACAAAACAATAGAAAACCTAAAATGGTGGTGCAGTAAATGCAGTTGAACAGGTTTTAGATCCTTGTGGCATGCAAACAGTTTTGTGGCACAGATTTTTATGCAGTCTTGAGGGCCTAGAGCTTGGACTCAACAGGGTAATACACTTGAGCTAAAAAGGGTTTTAAGCCACACTTAATCAACTAGAAGTTGGTGTCCACAGAGCTACATTCCCCAGCATCCTTCCCACAAGCAGGACACCACACTCTGTTTCCCTGCTTTGCTTCTATTATTAATATAAGAAAATGAAGCAAAACCTATTTCCTTCCTTTTATTAATGGTTGGCATTTTTCTTATAAGTGATATGTCACAATATACTATGGTAATGCTTAACTGAATTCAATGGTATCAAAAAGTCTCTCTCAAATGCATTTCACAGCTTCTGTTAAACTTCTTTAAAATCTCTTTCTAATTACAGCCTACAAACTTCTTACATAAAAATGTGATACGTATACATACACACACTAACTACAGAGGGAAAAAGTCCCTGCAATTTGAGGAATATAAGCTTATTTGCTACCTACTATTAATAATTAAAAAGAAAACAAACCTTCTGGTGCTCACTTCTGTTTTTAAAAATTACATACAATTGGTGTTAAGACTTTTACACTAAAATGTATTTTTTTTCTTGGACATTTGATCTGACAACCACTCAAATACCAAATGAATTGTTGAGTAAAAAGCATCAGTTATAACTCCTCATGACTTTAGTTCCCGATAATGGAATGAACTGTGCAGAAGTTCAGGTGTCTACCCACACAGAGCTCAGCTGGGGCTATAATGAGTAAAACTGTGTCAGGATTTTTAGGCTCCAAATTGCAACTATTTTCAAATGCTTACAATTTAGTGGGAAAGATTGTTCAGAAACTAAAGAAATCATAAATCCACAGTTGAAACATTAAAAAAAACCAGTACAAAAACAAGTCTTGTTCCTGAAAAGACACATGTACTTAACTTCATACACGAGGAGTCTTAGTCGCAAAGATAAACATGTGTAACTGACTGCAGGATTGGGGCTTGGGTGATGAGTGCCACTTCTTGCCTTTGCAGCAGAAACTATTCCCATAGCTGTGATGACACTGTTGGCGATAGGACACAAACACAGTGTGCAGTCAATGGAGCTGTTGTAAACAGCCGTGTTAATTTCAGTTCCATTCCAAGCACAAAAGAAAAAAGTCAAGGTTTGCCAAATGATGAGAAAATCAAAGTTAGGAGCAAATTTATTTTTAAACAATGATGGTATCACAAACAAACTAGATTTGACTTTGCGTCTGCAGATCACGTGCGTGCGCCCGCATGTGCATAATGAAAGACATTGCCTTAAGGGGAAACAACTCTGAATCCAGATTTTTTTTTAAAATACGTAAGACTTCCTAGGAATTTGGCAAAGATTTTTTTTTTTGACTTATTATAGTACGATAAAATTCCTGAATCAAAATGAGTTCCATTCATACACATAAATAAGCATGTATGTTGTTCCTTCAGCTTTATAAGAGAAGTAGGCCAATTTAGGATGGAAATACAATTTTTTGCCAACAAATCAAAAAAATACTTTAAAAACTATGATTTGCAAGAAGGTACAGCAAGAGAATGTTTAGTTATCTGAAAAATAATAAAGGGCAGTGCAAAAGAAAATAATGTGTTAGGCATTAAGGACCAAATTTTAATTGTGGCTTTCGTGGACCAGATTCTGAGCTGCTATAAGTCAGCATAGTTCCACTGAAGCTATGCCATGCCAGTTGAGCATTCATGTCTCTCATATGCAAAATGAAAAATAGCTAATCAAAACCTTAAGTAAATGACATCACCTCAAATCAAATCACAGGATTCTCTAATAGCATATATAAGGCCACACTTTAATAATGACAGTATTTTCTTCTTCTGAAACACAGTGGTTTAGAAGAATTCCTACCTGCATCAGAATCAGTATATAAAAGCTAAAGGATGATTTTTTTAAGACAGGTTTTTTTAATTTTAAATATTTCCCCAGCAAGCATCACAGCAGATATTAATCAATCTGAAACATGCTTTATAAATTGATCTAAAAATTTTACATGATTGCTTGGCTTCAGTATCTCTTCTCCTACTCTACTACTGAAGTAGGAACACATTTACAGAACAAACAGTACAGCTCAATATAGCTAGCACTAGCTAAGAAGTTCCTGCCATTCACCATTTGTATTCCCAGATGGATATTGTCATTGCTTCGAGCCTGACCAAATTCATCCTCCCTTTAAAAAGTGCTGGTTGTAGTTGTGGTTGTCAGACGTCTTCCGATATAAATCCTTGGGGCAGAGAATACATGTGAATAAGTGTTGCATTCATTTTAAAAAGAATGTACAGCATGTAAGGAATGCTTTTTCCCTCATCAGATAACTACTCATGTAACTTATAATAGCGCCTTCAGCACCTTCTATAGATAAGATTACAAAACAGTTTCTGTTATAAACACCTGTTTTCAGTTGCTCGTGATTGTATGTACTCTTGTCCCATAATTCACACCGGATTTTAAGAGGCAAATAATGTGTTCAGTGTCAGCTGTTACACCCACTGTTATTTGATTCAGTGTTTTCATCAATCACTTTTTATTATTTGTTCGTTATTTCACCTCAATACAATTTCACTATTGTTCTATGTTCTGTCCTGTATTTATTTGCTCTCCTCAGTTGAAAAAAATGACTGCTATGAATGTTACCATTATGACCCATTTAAATGCAGCAGTTTATGAAGGTGTTACAAGTTGTGATCTTGTGCCATTGTGTCCCTAAGTGAGCTGAATGTTGCAAGTTCAGAGCAATTCTGGAAAGTCAAGTAATGAAGTACATATGTTACATTATTCTTGTTTGTACTTCAAAGAAAAACTTCAGTGTGTTGCTATAATATCTTGAACAGTCATAGTTTTCCATTTCTATTTATTTATATAATCAATTATGTAGACTAACTTTAAGTGATTTTCAACATATATTTAAGATTTGGGGGACATAAGGTTGATTTTTTAAAATCAGTTTTTACTTTATTAAGTGGATAGTGTCTAGGATTTGTGCATGAAGATAGCTAATCTGCACCCTCATACACCTAGAAGTATGTGTTCCTTTCAAGTACTTCTCCCTTACCAATCTGACCCTAACCCATTGGATTGGGTGTGTGAACAGAGAGGAAAGAAGGGAATGTCCATCAGGGAAGGAATACTGAAAACAAGCCAATAGGATTATTGTAAACAGTACTGGCATGCTCAAGTTATTGAGCCTCATTGTTGTCTCATGTTCAACAGCTTTACAATGGGTGTAACCACTAGAACTGCAAGAGACAAAGTGCCTATTTATGCTGGTATGAGATCAGAACAAGTCATGTTATCCTGTGGAATGAGCAAGCTTTACCATGTTTATTTATAATACAATGGCTCTGAGATATGTGGCATATCTCCCGCCCCCAACTGGAACTTCCAGAGGCCTCCATGATCTACATAGGTGAGAGGGCAGAGACTGGGTAGGTAAGGGAGAAAGGAATAGTGGGGCTGGTGGGGAAGCAAATCATCCCGTTAGTCCACCAGAGATTCCTTGGAAAAGACATGACAGTCCAGAATTGTATCTCCTCTCCACAAAGCTCACTCCCCAAGGGTTGTGGGAAGTCCCTTGTGAACATCCATGGGAGAGGGCCTGAGTGGACATGGGGCCTTGATGTAGATGAGCCTGTCCTCCGACACGTTCCCTGACAGATACTCTGTGGGGATACCTGGGTGGATGGAATTGGGGGATTGATCTCTTCCCCCTAGTCCCTTTCCTACAGGTGTGATTGAAGGTTGCTATGATCTGGCCTAATGCTCATTTGAAGAAGACTCTTCCCATTGTTTTATACTAGGTCATGTGTTTCAGAAACATGCACAATAAAACCTCCTGGCTTTTTTCGTTAAAGTTAAAATCCACCCATCACAATAGAACTGAATATTACATAAGTATGTGTAATTCCTTACTTCAACTTTTGACAGTTCTTTAGGTAAGGCCTCAAATAAAGAGAAAAGCATTGAGGAAAACCGATCCATGCAACAATGCCACAAGCAACAGGTAGGAAACTTGCAAAATATAAGATGACTGGGCAGGTCTGGCCATGTTTTGTTTTGCTTCTGTGATAAAATAGCTTCAAAATAGTGTATACTGGTTAGTGAATAACTGATCACCGTGGTAAAATAGTTGTACCATTTACATTTTAAGTATATGAAGCATTTTAAGCATATTCAGAGAATAGATGGGAGAAAGCTACAGTAGAATGACTGTTTTAAATAAAGAACTTACCCTAGCCCTATGGCAAGCAAATGAGAGAGAAGCAGAGATGGAAGGAAAACCTTTAAAAATTCTGCTGAGAATATGCCCCCTTTCTTCATCATGCTTGTGTTTCTCATGCTGAGAGACGCAGTACGCTTGGGGTGTTTAAAGAGAAACTCCCTGATTTAGGAAGGGAAAACAAACATCATGTTACCATATACATTTACTGCCATAAAAATAAAAGCCTCATCAGAGGGATTACAGATGCTGAGGACACTCACTTTGGTGGGATGTTCTCAGGCCTGCTGGACCAATCCCATATCCAGTCTGAATTTTTCTGCAAGAGTCTTTCTACTTCTTTTCTTCTTTCAAGAAAATCATCTTCAGACTAAAACAAAGAGTCTTCATCAAACAGTGCATTGGACTGTTGTGACTACACAAACCACCACCACCACCATCCTTTTAAAAACTGGACTGACTTACAGAATTTGACTGTTTTCTGCAAGGACTCTCTCTGGTTTTGCCCAGTCTAAGACCCTTTCAGGTTGTGTCATCACAATACAGCCCTCCGAGTTGTACCCCATGCTAATTCTCAGGTTCACTTGCAGTATCCACATTTTCCTCCAACTCAGTATTCAATGTCCTCCTTCTATGCTGGGTGTTTACCTCAGGCTGATTATTTTTTTTTTTTTTTATTTTGGAAAATTTCAGCCAAAATGGTTCGATCACTTCTGAGAACAGGGCTAGGGAAAAATCTGTTATGCCTATGATAAAAAAAAATGTGAAAAGCTCTTTTGTCCCCATTCTTTGGCACAGGGACTTAAAATTTGGCACAGGGAAGCCTTTGTGCCCTTTGCCATTTCTGTACAAATGGGCACTGAGAAACCCGAGGAACAGATACGGGGACTGGCTAGGTGAGGAAAACGGGACTGAAATGAGGCAGGGATAGGGAAGAGACAGGACTCTGACAGTGACAGACAGGCTCGAGGAGGATGGGATAGACAATATACAGTACATAAGATGTGACTTTTTGCTTCCAATAAATATCCTTTTCTTATCCTGATTTACCAGATGTACTGGTTACCAACAGTATCAAAAGTGTTTAAAAAGTAATAAATGTTTGAATATATTTAATATATAAAATAAAGGGTAAATTATCAAAGCAACAAGTAGAAATGTACCTACTTAGTTCGTTATTAAAGTGAACAGGGATCATATGGCTTTAATCTCAGTTGATTGCTTCTATAATTTAACTCTGAGGCTATAATTTCTAACAGAGAAAAGGAAGGATTTTTTAGGCCCAAAGTTATTCCTTTTAAATTCATGATGCACTCATTGCAGCAGATTATTTAGAAATAAAACCAACAAACACCTGTTGGTATAAACCTGAACAATGCAAAGGGGTGAGTCATGTTAGGAGAAGGAAATTTCTGCCTTGCAGATCATCTATATGACATTAGGGGATATTAATATATCTATATTTTATATATGGTCTCTGTTGTAATATCTGAGCACCTCACAATTTTTAATGGCTTTTATCCTCCAAAACCACTGTCTGGTAGGAAAATATTATTCCCATTTTACAGAAGGGCAACTGAGACAACAAGTAGGTTGTGAGACCCTGGGCAAGGTCACACAAGATGTAGGTGGCTGAGCTGTGAATCAAACCCAGATCTCCTGAGTCCCAATATTGTCGCCTCTCTACTGAACCATTCTTCCTAATCACTACTGTAAATTCTGAAGGTGAATATTTTTACCTATATGTATGGAATTTTTCAAAGAAGCCTAAGAAACTCAGGCACTAACTGCCAATAAGACAATGGAAATTGGGCACCTAACTCCCTTAGGTTCCTTTTGAAAATCACAGCTCATATGTTTTCAAAAAGTGACTATGCAAATCAGTGGCTTAGAACTGTCCATATATATATGGCCCGATCCTACAAAGTCCTAGGATATGTCTACACTGCAATAAAACATCTGTGGCTGGCTTGGGCTGCAGAACCTCAAAACTGCAGTGTAGATGGTTGGGCTTGAGCTGGAGCCTGGGACGCTGTCCTCTCGCAGGGTCCCAGAGTTGGGGTTCCAGCCTGAGCACAAACATCTACACTGCAATTTTACAGCTCTGCAGCTTCAACCCTGCAAGACCAAGTCAGCTGATACGAGCCACCCATGGGTGTTTGACTGCAGCGTACACATACCCTTAAACAGCTGAGTGTCTTTACTTTACTGACAGATTCCTCTCAGGAGTAAAGTTACTCAGTAGTTCAGTCTTTGCAGTATCAGTCTTATCTTTTCAATTTATGCTTTATGTTGGTTTTGGAACTGTGATAGTCACAGACACATTCTCAAAGGAAGGCGATTTAACTTTTACCTGAGAGCTATTCTTCTCTCCGTTGCTGTGACTCTCCGTTTCAGAAGCTCTGTTAATGTCCTGAGGCGTCTGGGAACGAGGAGGGCTTTGTAAAAGGAAGCACAAGGAGCGGAAAAGGTCTCATTACATTCTTCATGCTGGTATTCTCTATATAGGGAGCTAAAAGTTAGTGAACAAACCTTGCTGGTACAGCTGCAGATTCTCCTACTGGGCAGTTACAGCATGAGCAGTAAGAGCACAAGCTTCTTCACTAATCTGCCTCAACCCCAACCTAGTGGAGGGTTGCAGTACAACCCATCCTCCACGCTCATTTGACTACATCTGACAAGAAGGAAACCAGTTTACTTTTGCAGATATCGACATTTGTCTACAAGGTTACTGGATTTGGCCCCACAACCCAATTCATAAACATCACTGAGAATGGCGGATAGACAGTGTGGCTTTTGGCCTGCATTCAAACCAGCCACCTAGAAATGGGAGGTTCAACATCCTCTTGCCCATTTCATAAGCCTTCCAGTTCCTTCAATCAAATTAAACTTTTTTGTGCAGATCCTCCACTGGTGTAAATTGTCATGGCCCCAATGACAAAAAAAGTCAATTTATGAGAGCTGCGCCATATACAAATAGCTTTTATATGCTGCTACTAGAAAGCTCTATGGTCTGTAAATTAGATATAAGCTAAAATATCATCATTTTTGCAATGACCTAAAGTCTTCTAAATAAATATAGCATCACAAGCACACATTTTGTTTTTATCATCCTTTTTTTAATCATTACTTTTCCATACAGCTAATAAAGTAACACCTTACACCTTAAGAATGGCATTGGCACTGTTTCTGCACAGACTGATTATACAGGCTCTTAGGATGGCAGCTACCATGCGGTAGTCCAGGTGGTGAAATCATCAGATTTTCTTTCATTAAAGCAGGAATATTGCCGGTGTACCTGCGCAAAGTCACAGCATGTCAAAACCCTTGAGGAAGGCCCCCGTTTCCCTTATTTCTTTATGGTTTCAGAATGGGCTGCTGCAGAAACACTGTTCCTATTTTTACCTGTGTTTAAAAGAAACCCATCTTTTTGTTGTAAATTTTATACGGATAGAAATGTGCGTGTACATAAACACATGCACAATATAAATAATCACACACACACACACGGAAAATTGCACTATAGTGAGCACTGCTGTGTTTGTAATAATGTATTTATAGCTACCTATCGCAGCGTGAGCTTTCTCTTGAACTGCTTCTTCCAGATTCATGCTGGGCATCTAGGAGTATTTTCTCCATGTCACCATTGTAAATAGAAATAGAGTCTGGTACTTGCTCTTGGCTTGTTGGCTGCACAGTATTGCCATTGCCGTTTCCATTGCTGCTAAAGTGCAGTTCCACCCAAGAACCTGCTTGGCAGAATTAAAAACAAAATAGGAAAAAGCCAGAGACAAGTATTAAAAGTTAAATAGACAAACACCCACATAATGCTTTTCAAGTTAGGTGTGATAACCTCACTCCTGCTTTTTATGAAGCGGCTACACCCGGCACACACACATTATTGTTGGTTAACAGTAAAACTATATTCTAACAAGCCTTTAAAAGGGCTAAAGCTGTAACCCTTTGAATTATATTTAAAATAGTTGTCTAAAGACTTTTTTCCAATGGTAAATATACGGATACTGTTCATATTGTTTCTTCTTTTTATGCCACTTTCTTGTGTGTTAAGGGCCATCGAAAGCCCATTAAAGTCAATAAGGGTCTTTGAATTTACTTTAATAGGCTTTTTAGATCAGATCTTCATACATTTGTGTAATATGGTTGGTTTTGTGGCAACTGCACACTTGTGGACAAGTGACTCTGTGTAAAAGTAGCTTTAAGAGCTAGACTTCCAGATCTCCCATCGGGGTGATTTTTCAGTGTGATGTAGAATGTACAGTAAAGTACTGGCCCAATGCCTTTAATAATCCAGCTAATGAAGTGAGGAAGAATGCCTACCAAATGCTTAGATGCTTTTCTTAGAAAGCTAATACGTCATGCAGTTCTGATTCACAGGAAAAACATGATAGTACAAAGTGTCTGCATCTATGCTCAGCTACAGAAGCTTTTAACTCAGTGGGATAGTCCACTGTCATGGGTCAATGCAGTTGAAAGATATGGATTCTCATATCAAGAACTGACTTCCTCTTCCAATGTTTTAACAGTTAATTTATTCAAAATGTTGTGCTTGTTTTACTTTTTCATTAAACACATTTTAAAGCATCACTGTTAGGCAATAAGGGATGTTTGGCAAGATCAGCTATTGCTACCTAAAATATATTTAAGTTTAGTTGACAGCGACATATTAACCTGTCTTATCAAAATGTATTCAGTAACAATTAATTTCCATATTAATGCACTAACCCGTATATCGAAGGATCTAGAGTTGGTTCTTCATTTATAAAATCAGCTAAGTGGATAATATTTATATAATTACACACACACACACACCCCCCCGAGTTTGTTTTATAAAATGTTGATGTACACAAAGCTTTACAATAGTAAATATAGACATATAGTGTCCCTACCCTGGACAGTTTATAATTTAAAGTCATTCCAAGCACAATACAATTAATAAAAGTAGGTAGATGACAGTGGAGTTGTATTTGCATTTTGGTGAAGATAATAGGTGGGACTTTCAATGTGTGAATGAGGAAAAGGGAGGAATGGGCATGAATTAACTGGAGGGACCATTCTTACCAGAGGTTTAAAAGAAGCCAATACATCAGGACTATGAGTAGAAAAAGAAACAGGTAGGAGAGAGGCTTGAACAGAGTGTAGGGAGCATGCCCTACACAAAGAAATGAAATCAGCAGCTCTAATAGAACGCGGAAGGAATGGAGTCAATACAGAGATTTCTAAAGTATGAAATGTAATTGGAGTGAAACAAGAGAGAGGATCTTGCTGGCTGTGTTCTGAGTAGACTGAATGTTGAAGAGAGAAGAGCAGGAATCCAATCAAGTCAATCTGTGTTGTGAGTAACTAAATGGCCAATTTTAATAACCTTCCTCTAAAATTTGGATATCCATATAATGCTTTGCATGAAAATAATCTGGGATACCAGAGTTGGGGAAAATACATCACTAGATCTATTGCCTTCCTACAGTTCATCTGTCTGATTGTCTCTACAAAAACCTTTCTTCCTCGTTCTGTTCTGGTGACATTCCTGAAAAAAACTCAGAATAGTCATCAGTGTGGATGTGATGTGATTGTGGTCCTGGCTTCTGCACCTTCAGCAGTTTTGAGCCTATCAGCTGGCTTCCATCCTGTCCTGCCTTGCTCCAAATGCCTCTTCCAACCCCTGCTCACCTTTTGCTCCTCCATTTACTGTGTAGGATATGAAAGAAATTAAACTGAAACTATGCCTGTCCATATTCACCTTTACAGGGAAAAAGAATAGCTCGTCAATAGACGATGGTATCACCAGCACACCTAACTCAGCCAACCATCAGACAATACAGACTATATTTGCATAACATAATCCTATTGGTGAAAGTACCATACTTTTATCTCTTTGATTTTTGCTAGCATGCCAGACAAATATTAATCAAATAGCTCCTGTCCAAAGCACACCAGAAATATAGAGGTTGCTTTTGTACATATATGAAATGAACTGATCACTACCTCACATGCTGTCAGCTTTGTACCCAAATAATTTAACATGCTTTACTATTGTGAATCTGGACATGATCTTTTTATAGAATAATTATATTTGATTATTTAAATAATGTTTAATGCACTTTGATCTTGAAAGATGTTACCTTAATGATTTATTGTTTGAATAGATAACCTTTTAATCACAGTAATTACTCAGCATTTCATCTGATTGCAAATGGCTACTCGTTCTGACTTGTAGCAATGTTAGAATGCACAGTGATAATTAAGTGCTCTCATGCCTGATTTTAGACTTGAAAAACATTTCTGTATACCTGCAATTATTAGAATGCACAATAATACCTGATTAGAGTAAATGGTTTTATTCGTCCTTCCTAAACAAGTGGCAATCAAAAGCCATGCTCTATTTACTCTATTAGCATGCTATGATAATAGCAAAGAGTTGTATTATTTCTGCAGCCTTTAAGAGCCTAGACAGATCCACGTGTACAACAGATTCAAGCGTCAGGAGTCCCCAACTGCAAGTGAGTTAAATCACAGTTCCATCTTTTAGTCTTTGAACGAGATCAAAATATGTTTTAACTGTGTTGTCATGATGAAAGAGGCCTGGGCCTGAGCCTGATGTGTAAGTGCTGTACAGACAGAGCCTCAGCTAGTGCAGGTAACTGTTAACATTGTCAAAACCCTAGCTCTCAAACCTATTAGTAATGATCATTTCCTATTTTTACAGTTCCATAGACATGCAAAACTGCTTCAAACAGCAAACTAATTAAAACATAATTCAGACACAACACAGCAACGTGTGACAGAGTATAGGGAGGACAAGAGTTATGACTATAAAAGTTAATGAGCTAAAACTTATGTTACATACACACCATGTTAGTTCTTCTTTTCTGTGCATTTAGATATTCTAGTGATTGGAGCTATAGCTAGATTACTATAATAAAATGCTGCAACAGAGATTAGATACTGAGGGCATATGTTTTTATAAAAAATGGGAATATAAACAAGAGGGAGGAAGTGGATGGGGGTTGGAAGGCCACCTGAATGGAATGAGTCATGGGAAGGGATTTGAAGAGACTAGTATGAGACAAGGCATATGGAGTCACTTGTGGGATTATCATTGGATTTGTGAATCTGGTTAGTACAATACTTCCAAAATTAGTCAGTGAACAGAACATTTGCACAAAATTCCAATGTCTAAAATGGTAAATTGCTATAAGAGAAGGCAAAATTCTATTTTACAGAGTTAGAAGAGTCTCTCTATATCAAAACCTCATTGTCAGCAAAATCCCTATTTAAAACCATTTTCCTTCACATGCCTTAATGCTCATTCAGTTTTAATCCTCGCTTACCCAACAAACTTCTTTGCACTTCCAACATACCATCAAAAGTAACGTGCAATTACATTACATCACATTTGAACGTACACCCTCTTAAATCTGACTTGGTACTTTTTGCTTTGCAAATAACACATTCTGTACTTTACCAAGGTGCACATGTCTCTTGAGAATCTATCCTAATCTAGCTGTCCTTGGAGGTGAGGTTGTGTGCTTGAGCTTTCAGTGCTTTTTAAAATATGTTCCATTCTTTCATCCTATTCAGAATTTTTCATCTCCGTTGGCAGCAAGACATTGAGCCAGCGTTGATTTCCCTGGTGGAGAAGTAGACATTGCTCTTCATGAGCTCTCTGAGAATCTCCTGCCAGAACTGCTATAAAATTACAACTCAAGATACATAAAATGGAACCTAATTTCCCCAGAAAACTTGATAATTATATCCCAGATGTTACGCATGGGTTTATCAGGCAAACTTTTTTTCATATCCCATTCCAAATGTGGTACCCATATAAATGTGTGCCTATTCCAACTTTTCCAACTAAGAGGTGAATAAGAGACATACCAGGTGAAGTCCGTTTATGCAATGTGTGTCCAATTGCATGTATCAGTGATAAAAGTAATAAGACCATCTGGGTCCCTTTAAAAAAATAATCTTCCAAAGCCCCGAGAGTTACAAAACAGCCTCTTGTGGTTTGCAACTTGCGTAACTCCTAAACAGGCATTATATCTACAGTGGGCAAACAAGTAAACCAAATCTCTCTTTGTCACATTGACTCAAAGAGAAATCTCAGAGAAGAGTTGGAAATATACAGTACACTAGACTTTACCTTTATTTCCAAACCTCCCATGGATGTAGGAAATACCCACTTTCTCCAAATTGAGGTGAATAAGGGAGGATTCATTTCAGATTTTCTGCAAACTGATTTCCATATTTTTAAAACAAAAAGTATGGCAAATACATGCTGTGATTTCACTTCCTTTTTCAGTAAAACATGCATGTTATAACTTAATCTCCCTTTGTTCCATATCCATGCTGCCTACATATTTTGGAACAAAAGCATATTCAGTCAAAATATTAGTTTCTTGCCAGGGATGAAAATGTCAGAACTAGAACAGGTCAATTTAAACATGCAGCTGTTACATGACAGCTCATTATTATTTAATTCCTGAAAGAGACCACTGCGTTAGGCGCTTCCCGGGAAGAACCCACCGAGCCTGCCCCATGGAGCTCACAATCTAAGGAACGCAATTTACATCAGGCAGTGTTGTATGCAGTGCGTTTCACCCACAGGGCTACTGACGGCAAAAGAATGTAATTTATGTGCGCAGGGGGAGATTTGCAAAGCCCTGACTGCGTGACTTTTCCATTGCTCACATTAACCCCGCGTCTAGACCAGGCTCAACAATCCCACGCGCCGTGGAGTCCACCACTGCAGCCCTGAACGTCCCCTGCGCAAGCCGTGCTCATCACCCCGCCCGTTTGCAAGGGCTGACGTTCTACCCGTGCTGGCCAAGTTCCCTATTTCTCTGCACGCTCCTTACTGAGTAACAGCGGCCCTCGAGAGCGGGCGGGGGTCTTTCCCTAGCCGGCCCCGCAAGCTGGAGGGCCCGGGCATTGCTGGTAAAGTGGGAGACCGCCGGCAGGGGCTGGCTCTTACCGTGCAAATTCTCCTCTTGCAGGCTGGCTCCCTCGCCCTGCGACATTGTCTCCGGAGGCTTTCGGGCCGCCCTCGCTGCCTGTACGCACGAGCGGGCGCTGCCCACCACCCGACACGGTCTCTTGTTGTTGCTGCTCCCGCAGCAGCTGCAGGTTCTAGGGGTTTGTTTGTGATTGTGACGTCTCGAGGGCACGGGCCGCCCCGATTGGCTGTCACCGCATTCCTCCCCCTTTGCGCCTGTCACACGCTGGCTGCCGAGCCCGGGGAGCTGCTGGGGAGCGCGCGCCGAAGCCGGACGCCAGCGAGCAGCTGCGGGCATTGCTCGACTCGCGCAGTCCCTGTCCCTGGGTCCTAGTGGCGCCTCGCTGGCGGAGGCTGTTATTAAGCTGTTGGGTATGCACCAGCCTCATGCCCATGACGGACTTGAACCCCCAGCACCCGCAAGCCCTGCCCAGGATGCCCCAAAGTCAGCCCTCACACTCCTGGTTGGCCATAAAAAAGATGGCAAACAGGAGCTAGTTTGCGTGTAGCTGGGTCTGGCCAGTGGCAGTGGCCTCATTTCAGATGGGATGAGAAATCATCAGGGTCAAAGTGCTAGGTGGCTCCCCAGGGCGCTAATGTGCATTGGTTTCTATGCGTACAAGCGTGGCCGCATTTTCTAGCACTAATGGCTGGATCATTTTATTCGTTCCTCCACTTGCTTTGCCACTTGTTTACTTACCTTCCCTACGTTTTATTAATCGCAGTGGCTGTTAGCCACTGTAGGGCCTGGCCTGGTTTACACCTAAAACTTGGGTCAACCTAGCTACATTACATCAGGGTTGTGAAAAATTGCACAGCCTGTGTGACATAGTTAGATGTATTGTAGATGCTGTTAGGTCAAAAGAAATATTACTCTGTTAACCTAGCTGTTTCTTCTCAAGGAGATGGATTTACCACAGCCATGGGGGAAAAAGCCGTTTTCTTGTTGCAAGAAATCTCTACACTACAGTGCTACACATATTTCTGATCAGAAGTGCCATAGTCAAATCTCAGTCTTGTAAATTGCTTTTGAGCCATCTTTGGGAAATAAACAACATTCTGTATTGATTTTTTTTAACTTTCAACACTCGTTTTGTTGGTGGCAAAAGGGTTCATAATTATTTGTAGTTACAACACCCTGTGAGCACACATTTAATAAATACAATGTAATAACAATTAGACCACTGCACAGCTATGAAAACACTATTGTGTTGCATAGAAAAAATAGAAACATAGGTACAACAAGGAGCTGCTCCATGCACATTCCTGATACCATCATCTGAAACTGTTTTCAGAAGTTCCAGGAACAGTTAAAAATAAAAACTATCCATTCATATTTCATCACTTTTATGAGACCTTTTGAGTTGATGCGACATGAACTGAGTGGTTACACTGCGTTCCCTAATGACATGGGGAACAATTCATGGTGTTCACCTGCTCACTTATTAAGAGAAAACACCCAATTTTTTTGCAAATTTAGTACATCATGGGATTACATGCTCTGCTAGTCATCACTTTATATAATTTCTGAATCAGGTAATTCGACTCCACCTATTTAATTCATCCCTAACGTTTAACTCTAGTTTGAATGTGTCAAGCATTGAAGTTTCTACCACTTTCCTTGGCATACTTTTCTGCAGACTAATAGATCTCACTGTGAGGAAATTTCCCCTGAACGTCAGCCTTAACTTTACTTTCAACCCATTACTCTTACTTATATGTCCATTTACTATGCCAAATAAATTCTCCCTCTCATGCAAAAACCTCTTGATGCCAATTGGTAAAGGGCACAGGAGTATATAGGTGTACAAGGTTCCCCTGAGTTCATCAAAAGAATGCCACGTAAGGTCTCTAATGAAAGCCTGTGTCATGCTGGTCATCATAACCATTGCAAGATTCATGTACGTAAAATATGTGAGGAGTTCTGTGCATATGTACAAAGGCCTGGCCTGGTCTACTGGAGTGCAAATGAACTCCCAGGCATCCTTCAGCTAGTGACAAGTCTCCAGCAGGTTTTATCTTATGAAAGGGGGATTTCAGCCATCCTGGCTGAAAACCCTGGGGAAAGGACTTGGGGTAAGCTATAGGAAATGGGGGAATGTCTTGTGAAATAAGTTTAGGCTCTAGAAATTGTGTTATGATTTTTTAATATTTTTCCAATATTTTTACTTACTATTGTTTGAATCTCTATTCTCTGATTATAAATTTATTCTTGTTTTCACTTTAAGTATACCTAAGTTTCGTGTGTTAAATGGAATGATGATCCTAAGTTAAAACTAGTAAACAGGTACATACTATCCGTTTGGGAGAAGCAAATCTGAGAGTTTTGTGAGTATTCAATGGAACAGGGACTGAGCACTCTAGAGGGACGCTTGGAGGACTCAGGGATTGGTGTGTGCCTATTGCTAACATGTAGAGAGAGATGAGAATGGCGGAGGCCTAGAGGAGAGTGCTTATAGTGCCAGAGGGTGGTGGAATCAGGGAAATAATCTACGCTAAGGGCAGGTGGCACTGAGGAGCCTCACAATCCTGGGTGTATCCCTGACACATGTCCTGCTCTCCTTCCTTGCTGGTTACAGTCTTTAAGTTTTGTAGTGTGTTATGTTCCCCTGCAGTCAGCATATAGACAAATTATTTCCACAAAATCCTGACTCCATTGACGTCAATGGCAAAACACCAATTGACTTCAATAGGGGCTGGATTTCACTCTTCCGTATTTAAATCATGTATAGAGATTGTTGGGAATTTTTCAACAAAATGTTGTATTAGAAAATGCCAACTTGTCAAAACTAAAACTTTGTGTGGTAACGTATCAGTTCTGGTTAAAGTGTGGGTGTGTGTCCTAGGCTATCACTGTGGTAAGGACACTCACCGACTAGATGGATGACCCAAGTTCAAGTCACTCCCCTGGCATATGAAAGACACAAGGCCTTGAACCTGAGCCTTCCACATCCCAGTTGAGTGCCATAACCACTGTGTTTCTCTTTGTGGGGTTTTGTTTTGTTTTTCTGTAGAAGCGCCAAAGAGTTATTTTTGTCCCAAAGTGGAATGAGAATGTTTTGAAATCTTGGAAAATGTTCATGGACCATAAAAACTACTTCATGCTCAGTTCTTTTATTGTAATCTTTCCTTGTCAATTATTTCCTCCAGCCCTCTAGGTCATCATTGTAATTCTTCTCTTTTCCAGTTTGTCATTAACTTTCTGGTAAAAAGGTCTCCAGAACTGTGTAAGATATTACAGGTACAAGGGAGCCTTAACTTCCCTATTTTTTGATAGAATAGCCCTGCATCTGCATCTTAAAACTGCACTGGCCTTTTTCTGAAGCCATATCAAATTGAGAACTCATGTGTAATGTGTTCCTAACTATCTTTCCTCAAGTCTCTTTAAGCAGAGCTGATTTTCAGGTTTCTCCCTCTCACTAAATATCTGTGCTTTCAGATATTTTCCCCAGATAGTTTGCATTTTTCTCTTCAGCCTCATTTTGTTGTTTTTAATCCCTCTAATAACTCTTCAGTTTCTGTCTTCACTGGTGTTTCCAGCTTCTGGTTCTGAAGATACTGGTCTGGGACTTCCATTTTGCAAGGGAAAGATTCAATAATGGGAAGAATAAGAATGCTCAGAACCAAAGTGGAGAAACATCTAAAGCACAGATAGACTTTAGCATTCTGAGTTGGACAATGACTCGCATAACCGACAGGATCATGTAGTCTATGGGGATTACATGAGTTGTAAAATGAAAGAGTTAACTCTGACCAATCAGCTACTAGAAGTCTTAATCGTATTTATATACCCACAGTATTATTTCTTCATATACTTCTGAATACGATTTAGTGTAACCTCTTTAACTGTAGTAGCTAACTAACTTCTGCCTTTTATCTCCTGTTTTATGCCTTTTATCTCTGCCTGACTGGGAGTAAAGGTCCTTTTTATGTGACTCCTGATGTCTCATTCTTGGGGGAACCCACATAATGATGACTATATTGCTCTGTTACTAGAAGTATTGATAACACTCTCTTCCAGGATTTGTAATGTGGTTGTCATGGCTATCAAAAGGAACACATCTCTGTGGCTGACTGCTCACATGGGCCCAAGATCAGGCCTACCTCAGACAATAAAAGGGTTAGTTACAGTATTTTGCTTGTGTCACCAGTTAGACATCTGTGCAAAGTACCAATTAGCAGCAGAAGCCAAAGATCAGAAATATTAGAGGAAAAGATTTCCTCATAATAATGACTTTGTGATTTTAAACGTTGCAAGATGGTGAAAGAATGAAAGAACAAATAGATATACTTTAATGATAACACTAGATTCTGAAATTATATTACTTGAAAAGTCATTTTTAGATCTAGCCCAACTAAAGAATTGTAATGATTACTTTGGTGACTTGAATTGTTGTAATGATGTTAGAGTGGGAAAAGAGGTAACATTCTCAGGGTGATGTAGTCTAAATATAGACTATATATCACTATAGACTAAGTATAGAAAATAGACTATATCTACTGCAGCTGAATTACAGCTGGTAGATGTTCAGATAATAGCACCCTGGTCAAAATGAGCACAGTGTTTTCTCCAAAGTGGATAAATGTCCCTCCAATTTAAACATGATATGGGTACCCCACAGAAACATTACAAAACAGACTCTGAAAAATAATCTGGACTCTTGTCTCATCACTATCTGTTAATCTGTGTTAATCAATTGACATGGATTGCCAAACTGTATGCCACTATCCTGCAAGGAGAGCTGTTTACTAATGATATCTCCAATACTGATGCTTTTAAATGAGCTATTTACACAGGAACGTGACTCAGGGTGTGTGGTGAGGCCTTGAAGGTTTTCGTAAGAGGCTTTTTAACTGGTTAGTCAAACAACTAAAAAAAGGGAGGAGGGAAGGAAAACCCTTTACAGATTTAGGAGAGCTAAAGGCTGAACTGTTTAACTGTTATTCCTAGAAAACAGTGGAAGCAATCTGCATGAGTGCAAGAGAATTGGCTTGACTTTGTTAATGTTAAGAGCTAAATCAGACCTCTCATATCTCAAAGGGGTTATAGACATGGGGAGAAAGCAAGCTTCCAATTAGTATGAATCCTAAATAACAAGCTCCCTATTAGCCTGGCTGATGTTAGCAAGCCTCACTAGCTTGTAAATTCCCTGAGGCAGGGATTCGGTTCTTCTGCATGTTTATAACATGTTGTAGCACAATAGGACGCCGATCCTAATTTGGGACATTTGAACATGAGTGCAATATAAATTAACAACAATAGACTGCTCCTCCATCAAATTAATAGACTGCATCCCAAGTCTATGGAATCTTTCCATCAACTTTAGTAAGTTTTGGATCAGGTCCTAAATACCTCACATTGGTAACACACAGGGACAATGCTTTTTCACAGACTGCAAGATTAATGAAGTATTTATCACTATTGCTCAGGTATATATATAGAGTTAGGAACCCATAGGTAAAACTCTCACCCAGTTGGGACTACACTGTTTGGGCATTAAGCAATTAGAGTTACTCAGCACAACAATCTGTGATCTAACTGGTGTGTTTGCTTTGGAAACAAAGCACTGGGGCCTGATACATTTCCCATTGCTCCCCCTTGTATTTAAAAAAATTTCAATCAAATGGATCCCCTTTGCTGTTGGCAACATACAGGAAATGTGTTGTTAGGAATAGACCACCAAACTTCATGAACAAGGCTGTATTCTCAGTAACAGTTAAGCTAAATCAAGATCCACTACAGTTCTCATTTTATTGACCAGTATTACTCCTAAATGATAACTTTAAGATAATTTCTAAACCATTAGCCAAAAAGAGAGAGTACCCTTATTGGGGTAAAATACAGTCACCTTCACTGTCTTTAATCTGAGAAATTGGTGACCTATAGATAGATAGTGGCCTCACTTAAAGTGGAAAATATCTGACTACATTGACTGTGGGCTTCCTAACCAGAAACAGATGAGTTTTAGTAACTGTTTTAGAGATTGTATTTCCACATTAAATAGTGGAACTTCAGCCTGATTAATATAATTTGATGAGGGCTGGTTGAGACCTTCATGTTTTCCAAGGGGGTTGGAGAGGACATGACATTACTATCCTTTTTTCTGAAAAATGTTGTAGATTGACTAAGTGGTAGCTGTCATGCTGACTGAACTGGGGGGGAGGATGTATGTTATTTGGCATTAATATGTCAAGATCATAGTGATTCATGTGAGACATGCCATGTCAGGTACTGATAGAGAGGTTATAATGTGCTGAGTAAGAAGATAATGATTGTGTTCATGTGTGAGGGAAGTTATGGAGATCTTTGATATACCTGTATTTCAAACTATGCTGTATAAGACACACCCCAGACAGAGAGGGGGAAGGACAATAGCCTGCTTAATGGCCCATCAAGACCTTTACAAAAGCAAAAGGCCCAGGAAGGAACTAAGGGCATACCTGAAGAGTTACCATGATTGCAACATGTGACTCTGGACTCCATTTTGGTTCCTGTAAAGTTCCACAAGCCGCATGGCCAGAGGCAGAGGGTATATAAGATCAAACCACAGAAACCATTTTGTCTTTGTCCAGCTGCAGACACACACTTCTGGATCAATACATTTTGTGACTGAACTGAAGGACTTAGACCCATCCAGGTACTGGATGTATTCCAGAGGGACCATACAAGCCTGCAACTCCACATTTCTTCTAGAAACTTGATGTATATGGACTTTCAAATCATTTGTATGTATCTGGTTTCTTTAATCCTTTAACATTTCTCTTATTGTTTGTTTTTCTTTTTATAATAAACCTTTAGTTTTAGTTACTAAAGGATTGACTGACAGTGTGGTATTTTGGTAAGATCCAAGGTTATAGTGAACTGACACTGTGGCTGGTCCTTTGGGATGAGAGGGAATCTTTTGAGTAAAGAGCATGTAGTTTAAATAACTGGTCTCTTTACTGGACCTAGTGGCAGTTTGGGAGCCAGAGACTGAAGTGCAGTAAAGGGGGCTGTGTGTATTTGTACAGTGGCTTCTTGAACCAGTGTGGGGGAATCAGAAGCACTGTTTGTGGGTGGTTGGAACGTCTGACTTCAGTGTCACCCACCAGTGCTGGGAGAATCTGGTCTCCTTTTACAGCCTGCCCTAACCTTGGCATTATCAGTGGGCTACCCTGGGCACAGACGGGTCACAGTAGCTATAATGGGAGCACTGGTGTAGAGCAGGCACCAATACCCGCTGACATTTTTACTAGCATATTATGTAAACTTGAATTTTGCAGATTTAGATCAAATAGTGATTACAACACTGGAAACCACTAGAGTTCTGATCATACTAGTGTTAGCTATACTGGGACATCTCTCAGAAAAAAGGCTAGGTTAGACAGTCTGAGAGCCATAAGTATGTTATCTACTATAATTAAAGCTGCACTGGAAGACCCTACTAATGATGCAATTCGCTTATCTTTTATAATCTGATGAAAGCTCTTTAAACTCTGTAAGGTAACTCAGGGCGTAAGTCTCATTCCAGTCACTGATCTATAACTCTTGACTACCCAAGGCTCTCAGACAAATTGCTTCAACCATAGCAGGTACTGAGTGTTGCAAGTTTGATGGTTATCTGTGAATGGGAAACTCTCATGTTTTCTGAGAGTTAGTAGATCCCTAAATTACAGCTCTGTAGAGAGATACTCTGCAATTTAAGCACTATACAAAGCTTTAACCAACCCCAACCCAGATTAATGTAAATCAGAATAGTTCTACTGAAGTCAATCGAGATGTACCACTTTACACCATCTAAGGATCTGGCCTGTATTTAATTGGCAGAAGTACCAGCTGTTGGTTGTGTGTCCTTCAAATGTTGTTTATCAATTTTTGCCAGACAAACACTAGGGAAGGCCAAGTGAGAAGGATATATAGGAATTAAGTATGCCAGTGATGAATTAGCAAATTTATTGTGTGTGATCGGATCAGAAATAATTCTATAAACTGCAGGCACAGATTCCTATCCATCTGTTAAAGATAATTAATCTACACCATCTGAGGATTTGGCCCAGAGCATATCTAAATCCTTGATAGAGGAACAAAATACATTAGATCATTGATATTGATGGCAAATGTACGTAGGTGTAAGATGTTGGTA
This sequence comes from Mesoclemmys tuberculata, assembly GCA_007922155.1. Taxonomy (NCBI): domain Eukaryota; kingdom Metazoa; phylum Chordata; order Testudines; family Chelidae; genus Mesoclemmys; species Mesoclemmys tuberculata. The sequence goes on along the minus strand of ML675609.1, from coordinate 39,770,678 downwards.
TTTTGACATGGTTGGCCTGATGAAATGATAAAATTCTTGGACATCTAGATTCTACATCAGCTACAATTATCTCTCTCAAGCTTCCTGCACTATGCAGGATGTCCTGCATCTGGCTCCAATTTATAAAGTTGTCCCTCCATCCTACATTGCCATAGCAAGTCCTGATTTGGCTCCCCAGTGCAGGTTGTCATGGGTGCAGAGTGAGCTCAGAAGCACAGGAAGCAATACCTGTTCCAAAGCATATTCCAGTTCTGCACCCTCAGGAAGCCTGCCAAGAAAGGTCAGGAGCACCAACACTTACGGCAAGGTCCAACTGCTGCAAGAAGAAAGTTGGTCGTGTGATCTGGATGCCCCTTGAGGGACCAACACTTCCTGGGCTCAGGCACCTCCCCCTGCCAGACTCAGGACTCTTATCCCCTCCCTGCGATCTTCAGGGATCTTTCTGCCATTCTCAGGGGACCCTCCCCCTGCTAGGACCCTTGTCTCATCCTTGTCACATGTATTCAGTAAAAAATTTGATGTCCATCATTTAGAAGGTCACTGCCCCCACTTCTGAGCCCCAGGGTTGAGAGGTCTGGCTGAAAGTCTGAATTCTTAGTGGTTTCCCTCAAGCAGAATTGAAGAAATATAACAAGTTGTGGTGTGTAGGTTTTCTTTATTTTGTTTTTTCCATCACAGCTAAGAACTGTTTCATGTAGCACAAGAGAAATGAAACCAGTGAAATGGACTAACAGGATCAACAGATCCCCCTGCCTCTTGAAAGGTTAGTTCCAGATGCGACTGATCACCTCAATCCTAGAGGAGGGGAATTATGTGAACTGGCCTCATTGAAAATTAGGGAGAGCCTGTTCTAACTCTGCAGAATGGAGAGAGCCACTTATGGATGGGGGATTCCATGCTTTCCCAGAAAACATACCTCCTGTTACTATTGCCACATTTGCTTGCTTGGTGTAATTTGCTACGCTGTACTTCAAATTCTTGTTTGGTCATATTGCTCATATTAAGGTGTTAATGTTTTATGGAAGCCAATAACAATCCTTTAAAAAAAATTATGCACAGCTAGTAGGAAGATTGTGTTTGAATTTCAAAAGATATTACACATCTGAATGTAGCAGCACAAGCTCTGGCCTTGAGACCAATCCACAACAACCTTGAGATGCGAGGCCATGGAAAGTCTTAAAATAGTCAGACAATGCTATCTCTCTTAAATATTGACTGAGGATTTAATGCCATCAGTCTGGAAAATGAGTGCTTTCCAAAGATAGATGACTAATTAAACAGGAGTGTTGCCATCTGACAGCAGGTAACAGGTTACTACAATGAATTAATCAAGTCAAGAAGAAGAAATGAAATATCTTCTGTGGCAGATGAGGGGCTACATTTTGCTTCTCTTAAACAATCTGAGGATACAGACTCCAGTTCCCTCTAGGAGAAAATCTCCAGTTCCGAGTGTCATTCTGCAGCAGATGCTTCTGAGGCGTAGAGGAAACAGATCTACAGCACAGCCAATTTTTCACTGAAACACTCTGCTGGGAGTGGAAGACCAATCTGTGATCTTCCTTTCTGCTGTTTAAAAGCCTTAGGCCCTGATCCTGCCCACACAAAGCCCTGCACCGACGCAGAGCCACAGTGAATGGGGCTCCTAAAGGGTACAAAATTCAGGCTATACTAGGTGCTGTGTTGCAGCTGACGTATGCCACAAAAATGACAGTACAAGTATTTATCTAAAGAGTCAGGTATTGGTTATTGCCAGAAACAGGCTACTGAACTCGGTAAGGCAATGAACTGACCCAGAATGAGAAAGTCAGGGTCAATCTTCAATTGGGCAAGCAGCAAAGGACTAACGTGGGGTATTATAATGGAAAGAGGTTGCATCTTTAACTATAAAGAGGCTATTGTCCCTCCATAATATGCCACATCTGCTATGAATACCCAACAGGTGAGCTTAAAATTCAATTTAAATGAGCGTTCATGTGAGTAAAACTCATTCATTGTAATGTTCAAGAAAAGGGAACACATAAGGGATACAATCTTATTTAAAATTCAAGCAATACCACAGAAAAGTTGTTGAGAGTTATTTGCCCAGACCTTCACAGACTGAAAGCCCTTCATGTTCCTTCAGATAGATCTCTGGTAAACTACAGTGCTAAGGAGAAATACCAAAATAAATAGTAAAGTACCATAAAGCAAAGATGCTTTTGGATCTATAGATATCTAAATCTTAATCATTTAACAGACTCATTCTGTAATGATCAAACTCCTCTTAAATTGTGCTGGTTTGTAATAAAAATAGGCTAATGAATCAGCTTGATTTATGTCTTCATTTAAATCAAGAATAAGTATGCATTCTTGACGATGTTGCAGACGTGTCAGACTACCTACCAGGTTTTTCACAAAACACTGATTATTCAGCTCTTTTAAATAGATGTCTGGCACTTGTTGATATCAAATTGGCACATTTGATGCAACACTTTCCCCTATACTAGAGTCATCGCTTCCACTTTCAAAGTTATCCTCTGTGGCCCCAACCCTACATTCTGTTCCACACAGGCGTATTCCTGTGCCCTTGGGGAGCCCCATTTCTGGCAGCTGGTGAGAAAATCAGATGTCTGGAGCTAGGTGCTTAAACACTGAAGCACCTTAAGTCACTTTGAAAATCCTGCCATAGAACCTAAATTGTCCTCTCATCAGAGGTGAGGCACAGAGGTGGTTAGTGAGGTGGAGAAACCTGGGGCTGACAATTTTCTGCATGCCAGTGGATAAACAGAAGATGTTAGTCTCCAGGGTTTATTAATCCAACACCAGCATTCATTCATTAAAAACAAAATAGAGGGGAAAAGTATTAAGTTATTCTTCCAGTGGGGAAAATGGAATCAAAAGTAAGAACCTTGCAGATATCATGGTAACAAGAGGGGCAAAAATTCCTAGATAGAACTAAATGGAAGTTTTCATAATTTAACTTTTTAAGAAACACTCTTAGCATTATTGTATATCTATGTATTATTGCATATCCATGTGCTAGTCACAATAATTATTCAGATATTTTCCTCCTAAGAACTGGGTTTGCACACAGAAAAACACTATCATCTTCAGGGCTAAGTGTTAATGTACTCTGTGATTTACTGTATTAATCCTATAGTTCTCCATTGCCCTCTGCTGTCCAGTAAGTCTGATACTGGCATCTAGATGGGAAAAAAATATCCTCCATAAATCTAAGATAAAGTAGCCTAAAGCACTGATATGAAAAATATGTTTAAAAACACTATTGAAAATTGCAGAAATGTGTTAGTCCTGCCTTGCTGCATATTATCTATTGACGATTCGGAATGCTTGTGCCAGTGTTTCAAGAACCAAAGGCTAAACATGATACCACTGAGAACATGCTCTTGCTGATTCATTTGACTGTGGCGGGGGGGTGGGGGGGCAGGGGCGGGGAAGGAGGAAGGACCGTTAGTTCAATTGTTTCACCTTTTCAATCCCCCTTCCTAGCAACGACTCTAGGGGGAGAAGACATAGTTACTAGTTCTCATCTGTTTGTTCTCCTCAACTGCCAATGCCTGTACTGTGCTCACCTGCAATCTTAATTCTGGGAACAAGCAATAATGTTCTTCATGCTGTAGATGAATGGGGAAAAAAAATCAAACAGAAATGTGGTCTAAAGCTTTTTAAAATCTGTCTTCTAATAAGATAATCTGATAAATATTTCACACGTCAGAGCTGCTGAAACGCCAAGCATATACTGTATAAAACACAGCGCAGTCAGAATGTGTGTTATCTTGTCTCATACATTACATTGTTTTAGAACTGACTTCTTGTGTTACCAGTGTTTAAGCACCTATGGGAGGAGAGCTAGAAGATGGAAATCTATGTGAGAAGTTCCTCGTGACAGCTCGGAGAGTCTGGTTTTTGGCTTCTGTGTCTGGGTGCCATTTAGGGTTGCCAGGTGTCTAGTTTTCTGGATCTGGCAACTCTATGGCACTCAAACCAAAAGTCCAGTTACCGCAGGGAAGGTGGAGGTGCCAGGTCATTAACACACGCCACCCTCTGCTCAGTCGGAGCTGCCTCCTACGTGCAGGTGCACGCCTTGAGACAATCCAGCAAGCGACAGGGGGAGGGGCAAAGAAGTGAGCCATGGGGATGGGGCCTTGGGGGAAGATGTGGTGAAGGAGGTGTGGCCTCAAGGAAAGAGGTGAAGCAGGGGCAGGGCAGGGTGTATGGCCACTGTCCGGTTACAAGCAATTAGAAAGGTGGCAACCCTACGGAGCACCTCCTTTGTTATTCGAATGGAAGGGGAAGAAGGCACAGTGTGTGGCCCTTATTTGACTCATAGACTCATAGACTCATAGACTCATAGGTCAGAAGGGACCAATATGATCATCTAGTCTGACCTCCCGCACAAGGCAGGCCACAAATTGGCAGATTAGGACATGGTGCAAGCTTCAGAATTTGGCAGCAGCTCTCAGGGGATCTAACCAGAGGCCTTGTGCTCTGGTACCAGTTTCCTTCCCCAGCTCCCTGGCAACATGATGTCATTGGACTCTTCTGTTGCCCTAGGATCCTTGATGGAGAAAGGGTTCTCAGTACAAAAGATAATATAGACCTCTGCTCTATTATCTTTTCCAGAGAATTTCCACAGCTATTTGGAGGATGATCTGTGTCCTGCCTAGTGCTTTCCCTAGCTCACTCTGTCCCTTCCCTTAGCCCTCCAAAGGAGGGAAATGGTGGAATGTTGCCAAACAAATGTCTGGGCATTGGCCCATTCACCTGTGAGCAAAAGTGACTGGGATGTTCCAGGCTGATACAATTACAGAGAATTGTTCAAACATGCCCTGTCATTGTCACTCCCACACACTGCCTTTTGCCCCCTCCCTCTTTTCTAGGTAGAATCTTCCATCTGTTTTATTCTACAGCAAAACCTACCCCTAGTGATTTATCTTTGGAGAGCACACTTAGATCAAGTGAAGTATTAGATTAATAGCTGATATGACTTTGGTGGGGGGCATTTTCCATCTTTAAATGCTATTATTGCTCTGTCCATTGGGGCAAACAAAAAATTCATGTTGATTAGAAATTCCTGTAGCTAACATGGTACACTTAACTTTAAAATAAAGTATAAATAACTAAAATGTCAGACAAGGAAAGCAGAGGGAAAGAGAAAACTCTGAAAAAGGAAACTTATTCCATCCAACTGAAATCCGTCAGCCAGATTCTGCTCTGACTGGTGCCCTATATACCTTATTGATTTCAAATTGATGGGGCAAATTCACTACTGTGGTAACAGCAGGCTTAATTACCTTTGCAGGTTCAGTGGTGCCTAAGATGTGGCATGAGTGCTCAATAGATATATCAGAGACATTCAGTGATAGCACAAGGCGAGCTTAACCATTTCTAGACTACAGGGGGTGGAAGAAAGCGTGTCAGGCAGTGAAGAGACATGTACGCAACAGTGGGGCAAGTAATCACAAGTGTGACTAAGGTGGTGTAAATTAATGCAGCCTCCCTGCCTCCTCCCATCCTCTACATGGGATACAACTGACCTAAAATCCAGTGAGCAGCTGACAGCAGCAGGACAACTCACACCCACCAACCTCTTTCTCCTGCCAACTGAGAGAACTGTTGTTACACCCCACTGCTCAGATTGCTCACCACCACCATCAGGATAGAGTAGAGTGTAATGGTATGATGCAGACATTGGGGTTCAGAAACCACCATCAGTGGGTATTAGTGATGATGGGTGTTTGGTAAAGGATCTTAGTGACTGGATAGTGAACCTGAGTAAATGCAATCCAGCTGCAGATCCTGACATCTCCATCAGCTTGTCCTTGGAAGGGAAGTTGTGAAAACGGTCAGTTGCAAAGTCCCTAGAAAATAAGCAGCAATGGGTCCACTGTGCTTTCCTGTTCAAATGCCAACCGACAGCTGTGCTTGCCATTGCTCTGCACTTAGACTATGGCCAGTAGTAGCTCTGTGTAGCACCCACTCAGACACACTGATGTGTCCCACTGCAGCAGGCATAGGGCCAGATATTTAACTGGTGTAAAGAGATGCTTCTTCATTGACTTCAGCCTACTGTGCTGATTTACACCAGCTGAGGATCTGACCCATAAAACTGCTGTTTTTTCATTGGTGAAATCTACTTTCCTTTTATATCCTGTAAATCTCCTATTTGGGATGTGGAGATGTAATTTAAACACCCTTCTCTTTTTTTCTTTTTTTTTTAATTGGGCCTAAGGACTGTGTTCCAAAGGGTGAGAGAGGAGAGTTTGTCAGGGTATGGTCCTAAATGGCAGAAGTCTTTGAAATGGGAAGAATGGAAGTTCTTTTGATGGCTGAACATTAATCCAGGAAATTGATAGATAATAAAATGGCCTTTCTCACTTGGTCTTAAGACTGATTGAAATAAAACAGTGTCAAATTAATTTTCACATGCACTAGAAATGTCACAGTAGAGGTATGTGAGAGGTTGCTTGCCTCTGGAGCCGTTTGTTAACAATTGGAAGTCTGCATTTATTTTCATGTAAATCTTCATGGTTAATGCCCACAAGGTATTCCACAGCAGGAATTTATTCTTATTTTATTACAGGAACACCTAAGGATCTATGATCAAAGTCCCATCTCATCAGAGCCCCACTGTACAAAGACTGTTCATAATCCAAGATTTAGATACAATGGAATAGGTAAATAAATAGAGAAGCAGGAGAGGGAGATAGGACAAAGTTATAGCATAAACATGAATAAATACTCAGGAGTCACAGCATGGGGGAGGGGAGGAAGCGTAGTCACTTCCGCCAGCCTCTACTGGAATTGTGCAGCTCAGGCACTGCACATGTGCTTAAATGATGGTCCCTGGTCATTTCTGAAATCTGACACTCTCCATTCTCCCTCTGTTTTGTATACCATATACATTGGCTTAGTTATTAAACATTTTTGTTGTTGTCAAACACTTACTGCCCTCTGTAAATCAAACTGTATAATTACTTCCATGGCTGTGCATTTCACAGAACAGTGTTCACTCATTAACTGTCGCAATGTTCATGGATTGTGGTTCCTTTGAGTCAGTCATTGCTGAAAAGAGCATGCATGTCTATCACACGTCTTATCTAGTTGGGTTGCTTATAAGACATGTAATAGACATGCACAATCTATTGTTTGTCTCCTTTATATCTGTAAATTAAAAATCAAAACAGCACTGCCACAGTAGGGTTAATAGTCTGGCTTTACACCTACTCTGCAGAAATAAGGAAATGAAGGGATCTGATCTATACAAAAATATTGTACCCATGAAACTAAGGCCCAGTCTACAGTTACCTTGGTGATTCGGTGGCAGTCGACAGGAGATATGCAAGTGACGTAAATCACTTGCGTATCTCTCGTCGACTTTGCAGCATCTCCTCTGCGTGGCATCCATACTGCGCTGCGTCAAAGGGAACAGTGCTCCCTTCGACGCAGTGCAACTCCACTTATCGGGGTGGTTTTCCTGCGTCGCTTCCTGGATCGACTGAGCGCGTCTATACAGACCGTTCAGTCAATCCAGAGCAATTGATGTGACGGCGGCGAATTTGCCGCTGACAGTGTAGACCCAGCCTAGATAGATAGGTTTCTAAATCGACTTAGTTACATTGGTGCAGCATCCTTGGTTTAATAGCAGTTAATACTGAGTTAGCTTAATTTGGTTTGTGACTGCTTTTAAGATAAAGGAATATCAGTAATTAACACCCACTTTAAGGTCCCTTGACATTGCTAGAACAGTGTACAAGAGTTGTAATGTAAATGACAGACCCTTAAAATTCAAAATCACGTTAATTAAAAAAAATTAAATGTATCTTGGCACCAACCAGCTGTGCGCCAAACACAAGGAAATCAGCTTGCATATAGTTCTCTTTTGGTACTTTTATTTAGTCTCTGCTACTCCTGGAAGGCCCATGTTAAAATTTTGCTACCACATTGAATGGAGGTTCAGGATGATTTCTGTGACTCAGAGAGTCAGCCCCTCTCTGGATATAAACTCTTCCTGACAGAGATGATTTATCTCTGAGCCTCATAAATGTACTTCAGAAGAGCTATTTTTTTTACATTTGTGGTCACTAAAATGCATGAAGTCTCATGTTTTTACCAGGAATGTACAGGGGGAAGGTACCTCCAAGATCCACTTGCACAGTTTTCACAAACACCCATTGAGCAATACAGTGTGAAGACATTTATAGGGAACTGTCCTGAATATACTTGTTTGCCAAGTATATTGTTGGCTTTGATAGTGTTTTTAATTAAAAGGGAAAAACAAACATTCTTCAGTCCTTGACTCCTCCTCTTTGCATAGCACTCTGTGCCCTTATTACATTTATTACAGACTGAGGGGGTGCTGGGATTTTGTGGGAACTCCCCATACAATAATGTAGCACATCACTGTTCTTTTACAACCTTCCCCATTCTCCTTTACCTGTACTGGAGCCAGTCAGAATTTCCCCCCTCTGTGGAAAATATTGACAAAAATAGGGGGGAAATATTTTTGTTGGAAATTTTCCACTTACATTTGCAATTGCCAACTCTCATGATTTAATCACACTTAATGTAATCTTGGCCTCTGCTGGAGCCAGTCTTCTGATGAGACAAGAAACTCCAAAGAGTTTCAACCTTGCCCATGAAAGCCCTCCCCACCTCTGATTGGCTCCCTTCCCACTTACTCACCTCCTGGGGAAAAGCAGCCAATTAGACCTGCTGCAAGGGGCAGATAGGAGCTTTCCTCCTTTCCCTACCTAAAAACTCCACTGGCTCCTGAGGGAGTGGGGAATAGGGAGCAGTGGATATCATTTTCAAAAGAAGAAGGAGGGAGCAGAAAGACCATGGTTGCTCCCTCTTATCTCCATCCCCGTAACACCAGACCTGGGAAGACAGAAAGGTGGTGAAGAAACCCTGAAGCTGTCCCCTTTGTCTGGGAAGGTGGCAGGGGGGTTAATGAGGACCACTTGAGCTGCCCTTCCTCCTGGGTGTGGAAAGGGAGAGAGAGGACCTCACTCCAGCTGCCCCCCCCCAAGTCTGGGAAATGGAATGAACCCCTGGAGCTGCAGCAGAAGCAGAGGTACACTGCAGGAATGGGGACAATGGACAGATGGGGGGGACCAGAACTGATGTGTGGCTGGTGGGGCAAAATTGATATGGGACTGGGGAGGTACATAATTAATTATTGGGCTGGGGGATAGGCAGATGTGGAGTGGGGATGACACAAAACAGGCAATATTTATACAAAGCTGTGTAATTTGATTTTAGTTAGGTTTTCCAGTGAGAACTCCAGTGGCAGGGCCCAAAATAAACTCTCTGTAAAAATGTGGTGGAGTTGGCAACACAAATGGGTTGGGCAAAGGCAGTGTGATGCTGGGCCTGAAAAAGCCAAGCAACTTTACAAACAGCATGGCCCAAGTCTGACCTTTCATGATAGGAATAGGAAAATACAATGATAGTGAGGGACATTCCTTATAAGTAGACTAGAGCTTTGATGTGCAAGTGTATTGTTGGTAGTTATTTGTTGTTATTTATCTCTTGTTAGGGGTTAGCAATGTAGATAAAGTGCTTTCCTGTCTATCACTGTTCTATTGATTAAGAGTTCAAAAGGAACATATGAACATTTAGATGAAACTTTGAATGTAAAATACTATTGTTTGTGTTTCTCTTTGAAGTTTTAAGTAGCAAATACCTGTGAATGGCCAATTACCTTGTGCTAATGTAACCAGCTACCAGTGTGCTCAGGACATAGATGGTACTTCAGAGTCCCGACTAATCATCTATTAATTGTTCAAGAAGATAACTGCTGTCAAGAAAATATTGGTCAGCCTGCATGGATCTATAAAAGACTCTAGTGAACTGATCCTTTTTATCTCAAATCTGTCTAAGTTTGTCAGGGAAAGTTTGGATTGCAAGATTGGGATCCCAGCACCAGCCTGGAATTACCCTACTAATTTTCATGGGAGAATTTGAACAAACTTTGCATATGGACTATTTAGTCTTCATTTCTCTGGATCAATTCATCTACAACTGAAGCTGTGAATCAAAGGACTGAGACCCATCCAGCTACTGGATGTACACCAGAGGGACTATACAAGCCTGCAAATGCCACAATTCTACTGGAAACCTGAGATATATGGACTTTCCAATCATTTGTATGTATCTGATTGCTTTAATCATTTAACATTTCTCTTATAGTTTGTTTCTTTCCTTTTATAATAAACCTTTAGTTTTAAGTTACTAAAGGATTGGCTGGCAGCATGGTATTTTGGGTAAGATCCAAACTTATATTGATTTGGTACTGTGGCTGACCCTTTGGGGTCAGGAGAACCTTTTTGGTAAAGAGCAGAGAGTTTTAAATAACTTATCTCTTTGGCTCCATTGAAGTGTTTTGTTTTGGGTCAGTTGGACATTTAAAAAATGTCTGCCTACACTGCTGCAGTGTGTAAAGGGAGCTGTAATTCAGCTGCCTTGTGCCTCCTGTTCTCTCTATGGGCTGGGCTCAGCTCCCTGGCTGGACCTCATATTCCATGATGCATCATGGTCTCTCTTTTTGCAGCCCTGCTGTGGTATAAAGTGAGTTATGTGGTGCATCATGGAAGATGTAATTCAGGTATACCCAAATGGCTCAAACTGAAAAGCTAACAATAAAAATTACAGGCACAAATAGTCTCATGAGTGTTCAACCAAAGTGATCTGGGGGGGCCTGACTTCAAATGTTTGAGGCTGACAGTACTGCAGACGGAAGGGTAGGCAGCTATGAGGGAAAACATAGAGGACATGAATTTAGGGATAGGCTGGAGAAGTGACTGAGGCAGCTATCCTGTCTAATTAGGTAGGAGAATATGGAGGACTAGAATGGCAGCTCTCCACTTCACAGGAGATGGTAGACAGCAAGGAGCTTCTCCTTTGATCAGTGAAATGGGAAGTTTGCCTTTGTATGTATTTATTTAAGGTTGAACTTTTAAATGATCTTACAAAAGTTAGAAGGGGCTTCTTGCTGAAGGTGAAACAAAATCAAAAGGCAGGTGAAAAGCAATATGGTTTATTATATTTAAGCCAATCTCCTAAATTTTTAGATTGTCTCATGATTCTTGGATGTTTGTGGTTGTAGCATCAGCACTGGGTGTGGGCGTTTGCCTTTGTGTTAGAGTTGTTTTTTGATTGCATCAATTTCTGGTGATTATCATAGTTTATTCTTAAAACACTATAGGTGCACTTTATAGAAGAGCAAGGCAACAAGGTTCATCAACTCTAATGAAGGGTAAATTGTTTAAAAGATAATCCTATTAAAAAGGATACAATATCGTAAGAGCTCCAAAGCAATGACAGCAAGAAGTCTCTATTCCTTTCCTTACTAGCAAGAAACATATATATATATATATATATATATATATATATATATTTATAATGACTGAGTTTGAAATTCAAAATGCAGAAGGGAGCTTATCTGAAATACAGATAAAGGAAAACTCCCTTAGGACTACAGCCTATTTACTTATTGTAGCCTCCAGGTGTTATAATAGTATTCCCTGGAAGGATGTGCAAAAGAGTCTATCTCTGGCAGAAGAAACCTGTAATAATATTGTCATCAACTGTTCCCAGCTTTTTTCAGAGGACTTTTATCCCTGTTCCTAAAAGTTATGTTGAGTTTAATACACCTCTACTGCATAGTTTCATATCACAGCAATATTCTCTTGGCCAAAGGGTCTAGATTTAACTCACCTTGGGGAGAGAAAAAGTTGCTGCTGGCTTGGCTACAGTAGTTCTGGCTGAGTAATATGAGGTGCTCCTTCCCATGGGTTGAGTGTGCTGTCTTTATAAGGATCCAAGACGTTACTGGACAAGAGACCGGGAAAGGCATTTATTCCCAGACGTTACAGAATGCTACCCAAAGAGTCACCAGCCTGGCTTTCTGTTCTTCATTGGGGCTACATTGTAAAGTTGGCTTTAATTTGTTCTGTTTTCTGATATACATCTAATCCTCTGGATTTAGTTCTGGCTACCTTTTGCTTCCAGCAGCATGTGTATAGCTTTTGTGAGGCTTTTACCTTCTGGTGACAAGGCTTTTTCCCCCCACATATTTGCATTGTTCTATATCTAGCTTCCAACATTTGTTTGGCTGCAAATAGTTTCAGGCATTCTGGAACCTGTATTTATTGTTTAGTATTTAACAAAGTGTGGTAGATGTCATGGAAACAAGTGGGAAAGACAAAGACTGAGATTTGTAAAGTGGCTAGGGGATTTAGCCATACAGGTCTCATTAATTTAACTAGTGAATTGTCTGGCTATATCTCAAAGAGGTTGATGTGGTTGATATTTTGAAACCAGTCCTGATGGGTTTACAATGTGAGGAGGCTTGACAAAACTGAGAAGGAGGTAGGGTTATGAGAGAATAAGGGTTAAAGTAATACCTTCACTTGGAAATAGACAGGTTATCTAGCCATTAGTCCTGCAAACCTCTTACCCCAAAATCTGGTAGATGTGGAGGGAGAATGGGCAGGGTACAGGTATTGTAGTTCATCACTAGACTTACATGTACTTTCGTTATAGTGAGATTGGTTTATGGTATGCTCTGCTTTTATGTGTAGTTTGGTCATGGCTTGGCTGCTTTATGCATTTAGAAGTAGTTGACTACAATACCCTTGGTTTGGTGTGTTTTTACAGTGTTCCTCTTGTACAGACAACAGGAATCTTTAAAGTTTGGGGGGCTGTGGTGCTTTGGCATTCAACTAGGCTACTAAGGGTTTAGTCTAGACCTGCCTTGCAGCTCTGGGTGTCTTGGATGCTATGCTGCTGTGCTGTGGCTTACAGCCTTGACACCAGCAATAAGCATGCAATCAAGAAGGTTTCACCCTGGCTTCCACTGCCAGTTACTCTTTACAGGGGGACTTTCGCAACCCTCCCAGCCCCAAGTTTTCCCGAGGAATGTTGTTTTGCAATGCTGAACCCCTCACTGAAACACTCCCAAAACCTTATCAAGTTTGCTGCTCCTTTTAAAGAGACAGTACACCGAAGTCAGTTAGCTTAATGGGGGTTAACCTCTACCTCAATACACAGCACTGAGCTCATTTATAGTAAGAGTAAAACAAGTCTATTAACAACAGAACATAAATGTAAGGGATACCAAGTAGAAAGAATAGGGGTAGAAATGGCTACAAACAAAAGTAAAAATATACTTTTAAGACTCAAATCTGCCTTAAACTAGAGTCCTTTGTTCAGAGTAGTTTTCTCACCACAGTCATTTTTCCAGCATGGCTGGCTAGTCTTTGGCCAGGATCCAAAACACTTTGTTTCTTTGTGTCCTCAGGTAAAGGATACCAAAATGGCTTTCTGTTTCTGCTTATATCTCCCCAAGTTCATTGACCCTGTTACAAGAGTCAGGGAGGCTTCATGCTCTTCTTCCCTTCCTGTTGACTTTCCATCCCTCTGCTGATTTGTATTTAAACAGGGCTTCCATCATTTTGTTTCCATAATGCTTAATTTACATTGGAGACAGGCAGACAGCTGCCTTCCCTCCTGTCTGGAGGAGAACTTGTTTCTCCCTTTATTTGGTCACAGACGTTAAAGCATAATATACCACATCTTCATAATTCATCATCTAGTATTAATACATATATTTTGAAATTATATTAATCACCAGTATGTCACAATCTTTCATAAAAGACCTTACTTGATACACTTTTTATAGTACTGTAATACTGTATACTATCGGTTGATCCAATTGTTTATTCTGTGAGGTTCAGGCCTCCTGTTCCCCCTTTGGGATGTCTTGACCTCGACTGTCTGAGGGACACTATGGGATTTGGATGGGAAACAGGACAGCTTACCTTCTACTACCCCACATGAATAATATAATTTTACCTTCTGCCTTTAACCTGCTTCATTTGTCTTGCCTCCCACAAATTTTGGGTTAAATTCAGAGTCTTCCTCAGTTGGCTCCCCCCATGATTGCCTGCTGCATCTCCAAGGGCTGAAGGAAAGAGGACAAGTGGAACTCAGTGTGACAGGGCTAAAGGGGGAGCCCATTGATGGTGATGAAACAGGAGTAATGCCCTCATTATCTGCCTGCATTCCCATGGTCACACCAACCACCTGCTTCGCTAGCTATTGGCAGTGGCAGAATGACTCTGTCTCACATGAATAGTGGTGGTCAGCCACAACATATGGTTAACAGCTGGGCTCTATATTAATAGTATTTTGCGGCTATATAGCATTTTTCATCTTCAGAGCAGTTTACAAGATAACCAATTGTAGCTCTTTATTTTCACTTAAAGTGAATTTAGTAATGTTGTATTACACCACTATGGATTTGGCTTTGGTCTCAAGCTCAGCAGAGTAAAAGTTGCCTCTGCCATTTGTTTCCGATCTAGAGCCTCTAGGAACACATTAAAACCAAGGAAAGTAAAATGTACATTCACAAAAACAGCTGATATCTTATCTTTTGTCAATATTATTAAAATTACCAACAAAGTTATGAATATCAGAGCATAGATGAATCCTACATATATCCATGCAGAAATTATAGCTTTAGTCATACTCTCCTCCTTCTAGATAGTCTTAGCATTTGATGGGCCACTCAGGAATTGATCAGCAGTAAAGGGATGGTTCCTGCTAGAGTTCTCCAGTAGGTAGCTCAGTTTTCCCAGTGTAGTCATCCTCTTTTATAATGTGATTCTCACTATACTTCATACCCTGTGCATGTGTGTGGAAAGTGTCAACTTTCTTTTTCCTTATTTGTCCCCTAAGAATATTGGGGTACTCCATTTTCAATAGATTGTGTATAGTTCCTTTTATTCTTTTTAGCACTGATGTACAACCTGTATCCTTTGGTTAAGATACATGTTAGAAAAATGTGCCTCTAGGACATTTTGTGATCTAGAAATTGGTACATCTTTTCCCGTAATCTTGTGGTATTGGTTATTGTTCGGTCACTAACTTATGTCAAGCATTTCTTAACCCTAAGGCCTAATATGGCTAAGCTAAAATCTTACAGGCCTCAGCCTGCTGGCCTTGCATTTCATCCCCACTTAGATACCTAATACATACTTATCCCTTCAACTACTAATCAGTCTTAGTCTTATAGAAGACTAACATCACACAACACATAATAAATTAATGATAAAATAAAGCAATTGGCTACACAATCATCACAACATCTTTGTGCAGAATTTATTATTATATACCTTTTTAGATATGGAATCAAGAGATTAAGTGATTTGCCCAAAGTTGTAAATGATCACTGTCAGAGCAGGCATTAAAACTTGGGAGTTTCTGGCTTCTAATCCTGTATTCAGACCACTAACCCTGCCTCTATGTAATATGAATCTTTGCTTAGTAGAGGTTTTTACTTGGAATGTTAAATCAAAAAAACTCGGTAACCTTTTAATCAATTTATGAACCAGGGATTGAATAATTGTCAGAAAGAGAAATTATATCTGAGATCTTGCAAAGTTCTGGAGTGGATCAAAACATCTTGTGAACAAATTTGCCTTTCCTAAGACAGACTGAAACCTAAAAGGCATCCGAAGTACAATTCATGCCACTTACCTTTATTTGCTTTTTAGCATAGAAATTATGGGGGAAATGCTAGTATTGTGAATGTGACTGCTGAAAATGCTCAGGTAGCAAGAGACAGTCAATAAGGAGTTAATTACAGTTTTTACTGTCTGCAGTGCTTTAATTCTCAAATAATACCTTACAGGAGCTTGAGAAAGCACCTGCCTTTTTGCCAGTAAATTTCCATTTTCACATAATTGCAGCATGAAGAAATACTCAGTACAGACATTCTTATCAAGCTGCTGATGCCTGGCCCTGCATTGGTGTGTCTGAGGATCTCTCTTTAACATTATGCACTTGCTCTGAGCAAGTGCAAAAGCTACCAGTTATAGTTAAATGTGAATATCCTTTTTAATCTTATGTATCCTGTTCAAAAACATAGCCTTTGCAACAGGATGAGTTAAATCCAGATTCACACTGTAAAGAATGTAAATTGTAGGCTTAATAAAACACAACAAAAGAGACCAACCTTTATGATTATCTCCTATTTTCTAGGGACTTTTGGCTATGCTAGAGATGAGGTGCTCTAATATTACATCCCTGTTTGTGTGTTTCATTTAGATTTCTAAAGGGGGGGGGCTTTTAGTTTTATAAGTGATCTCCTGTAATGACGTGCCTGCACTAGCTGCTAGCTGCAGTGACACTGCAATGGCAGAGGGGCGGCTGTTGGATGTTTGCAATGAGCTCATTCTCCCAGGAGGGAGCAGGGCTTATAGTGCATCACCCGGCAACTGCAGCCTTCCTGTGAAATTCATCTTTAGCTTCTCCTCAGTTTAGGCTGGTCTGATTCTTCACTTTGGGGGTGTGAACATGGTGAGCAGATTTTACTGTATGGTTGATTCCTTTCCCCCACCCTTCTTCTAAATGCTTCCCTGGACTGATTGATGAATCATTCCTCATCTGGTCCTACTGTTCAGAGGATAGAAATGGAAAATGTAATCTCATGCAGCAGGGATGGATTTTTAAAAAAAAGTCTTTTGCAATGTGAATCGTAAAAAATCCTTTAAAATCTGTCTGCTAGGAACAGCCCACAGGTTTTAGAATGAAGTGCACTGCATACGAGGAATGGTACGACCCTCAGGTAAAGCAGACAAGCAGTGTGCATCATGATGGAGCGTGCCTGTAAGGTCAGTTTCTATACATGTTTGTGAATATATATGTATATAATAATTATATATGTCTTCGTATGTACAGTTACATAAGAATGATCTACTTTATATATTTTGCATAATCCATTTTCAAACATCCTGTTTTGCATGCTGTTTTTGGCATAATTTTTCTAAATACCTAGCATCTTTAGTATGGTTAATAAGTGAAACTATGGTTCCCAGCAGCTTTCATTTAGGAAGCATGTAGGCCTTCCTAATATAATGCCATTATATTTTATTCGATAAGTAGCTGCACCTTCTTGCTGTAGCTACTGATTCAGTTCAGATCTTCATAGGTACTGGCATTTAAGTTCAACCACATTTGATTCAGACTCTGTTTGTAAATACAGATCCCATCTGCATTTGTGCATGTTGGTATTGCTTTATTTTCAGGACCTTGCAAGTTATGATTTATTGTAGCAAGGTACTTCCTATGTTCATTAAATTAATGATGTTGACACTTCCTATTTTCTAAACTCTGATAGGTCACATACTGCATGTAATGAGAACCATTTCCTATTCTGTGATGTTTAGCCTGTAAGATTAAAAGAGAAGCTACCTTTTTCTAAATGTCCCCTCTTTGGCCATAAATGTTATTTATTCCCATTAAGCTTTCTTTTCCTTTCAATTAATGTGTCTACCTCTGTGTGGACACTGCTTAAAATGCAGACAGAATCTATACAGAAAAGACATTAAGTCGGAGTCAGATTTTTTGTCATTTCTCACACCAGGATACTTTCAGAGAATCCATGTACTGTACAACAGAATCTACATTTATGGTATTATTCCTGTGCATCAGTCATTTATTTGAAGGAGATAGCTGTTTATTGTTATCAGCAGTTTGGACTCATTGCTCTTGGCTTACACACAGTGGGTAGTATGTTGTCATAAATGCTGTGTTTTGTTTTTCAGTGTAGGACTGTGAGTGTTTTACAGGTGTTTGAAGTACACACAGCACAGGAAAGTTTGGGATGGGAGCTGTCTTACTTTGAGAATAAAATTTAATTTCTGCTCGTCTCAGACTAGCTCTATCAGCCTTATGATTGGAAACTGATGGCCATTCTCTGGAATAAATATCAATCACAGGATGATGAAAGGATTAATGCTGAACAGATCTTGAATTAAAAAATATCTCGACAGCTCTACCAAGATAGGGACAGGAGCATTCTTGGAACAGGAGAAAGAAAGCTGAATTTCTAACTAAGGCCCTGATTCAGGAAAACATACCTATTCTGGACAGTTCTTTAGCATGAGCATAATTTTAAGCACATGTTTAAGTCCCACTAACTGTTCTGAATAGGAAACAGACTTAAACATGTTTCCTGAATCAGGGCCAATCTCTGTTTCTTCTTGTATGTTGTTTAGAAAGTGATAGCAATAACATCTCCACTATAAAACTTTCTAAAAAGTTTTCATATGTATTATCCATTTATGTGAGCAAGAGTACCACTTGGCTTTGCTCTTTTCAAAATATAGTTTTTAAACATTGCCTTATACTGCAGTGGGTTCAGATTCAAAACTAATTGGTAACTTAGTACTTACAGATTAATGCTTGTCTCAATAACAGAATGCTTTTGAATAATGATTCCTTTATATTAACACCTTCCTGCAAAACATCTGTGTTCATCCTCTGGCAGACATCTCAAAAGTTTGTCTGTAGGTGTGAATCTTATTTTACTATATAAGTAATTAACCATCCTGTTCAAGATTTCCTTTCATGGAAGATGAAAAGAAGAAACGCTCTAGAAATCTTGCATAAGCTAATTGACTTGAATCTGGGATTTGAACACATCTTGATTCAGTACAGTAGCCAGAATCACTCTGTCAAATAGTTATAACATAGTTGGATTTTAATAGGACTGGATAACTCTATACCCAATAGTAACATTTGTAGTCATGCATCTTGTGGTCAGAGTAATCCAGTATCATGCTTCCAGATATAAACTAATTGCCATAGGGGTCAGAAGGGAATCAGTCTCCCCTTCAGCCCTATCTCCGTCTCTGTAGAGCTGGCTAGGAACATAATAGGTAGTGAAGGTTGAAAGGAAAGGGGAGTTCATCTTTCTTTGAAGCATCAAGTGTTGGCCATTACTGGAGGCAGGATACGGAACCTGATAACAATGGTCTATCCTGGAATAGCAAATCTTATTTTCCTATATTGTCCCTTAGGGTAAAGTCCTATAGAAGTGGATCGAGACAAACCAAAAGTGGAAAGAAATTAAATAAGGTTATAGAGAAATTACTCTTTAATAGGGAATGGCATCCTTCCTTTTGAACCATCTTATACAATTCTAGAAAAGGATAATAATCTTTCCGTTGTCTTTTATAGATAGTCGCAAAAAATCTATCATGCCTTATCTTGCACTCTTAATTTCTCCAGGACCATTGAATGAGGGATTCCTTATTCAATGCTGGCACGGAAGAAAGGCAACAGGTTCAGTAGATTCCAGCAATTCAGTTATTCCAGCAATACTCTTTAGTCTCCAAATGTAGCTCTCACATTTTTCTTCTACACAAAAAATATTAATAATTAAAGTGAAAGGGTTAGTTAAAAACATGAGAAAAATAGTTTGGTAGCAAATCATGTTTCTTAAAATAAGTGCTTAAACATTTTTGGGAAAACATGTTGGCATATTTTAAAACAGAAATGGATGTTCTTTTATAATGTAATTGTCATGTTGTTTCACCAATCCCAAGATCACTTGACCTTAACCAAGGGCATATGCAAAAACAGAGTATTTTGTTGGAACTGGCTCAAGATAATATGTCAGCTTAAATTGGGTAATGTATGGATATTACCACTTACCCTTTTTTTTCTGGATTCCCATTTCTCCTTTTCTAGATCCCACCCAAATCCTCATATTGTATTCCCTGAATTGCTTTACTGAGGGGGCTGCTGGTTACTTGAAAACCTGTAAACTTGAAGCTACTTAGAGAACAGTGCCCTTTGTGATTCTCTTAGGCTTTCCCAGGCTAAGATGTGAGTGTCCTGAGATTTAATTAAAAAATGGATCATCCACGTACAGCTAGTAATCACGTTACATCTGTTTTTCATGAGGATTATTTTATCATGATTTTATCAAAGTCATGGCTAGAATGTGTTTCATCTATTGCTGAGGTTGCTATGGAAGTAATCTAATATTAATTGAATAGCAGATGATTAGCTATGCAAAACTCATATACTATTCAATGATATTTAGACCTGCTGTCTGTCTATGGCAGCCCTGACTTCTGTTTCAACCCTTTTTGCAAATCTGTATAAATGTAATTAACTGATAGAACTGGTACTTTGGATGCACAAAGACTTCTCTTGTTTTTGCTGATGCTGCTTTTTTGCCTTGCCTGTCCCTTGGTTGCATAACGGATGTGTCCCTTGGCACATACCATAGATAAAGAAGAGCACTAATGAACACAAAATGGCATGCACTGTACATTACTAGGATGTAAATCTGAATGAGATTCCACATTAATTATGCTTAATTTTCTTTTAATAATTAAGCCTGAATGGTCTGCTCCTATCTACTCCCACTGAGCCAATGGCAAAACTACTATTGACTTCAAAGGGAACAGGGTTAAACACTAAAGGTGAGGGATTTTTTTCAAAAAATGCCTAAAGCATTTATGAGCATAAGTTTCACTGACTTTAAATGGGACTTGTGTTCCTAAATCCCTTTGATGCGTTCAGAAATCTCCACCTAATTTAATACGAAAGTTATTTTATCCACATGGTCTTATTAGTTCCTGATTAATACTAAATAGATTGAAAAGATAATTTTTCTTTCCTTTCCCTTGGATAAAACCTTAAAAAGAAAAGTTTACATTTTGGAAAATAATGTTTCATATTTATTATGGTTACCTCTATTAGTTTAGTGTTTGATAGGGTAATTGAGGTGGTAAAAGATGTAAAGATAAAGACTCACAAAGAGTGTATAATCCAAGCCCTGATATTGCAAGGTGTGCAACAGACAGATTCCTCTGCCCATGCATAGCCCCATTGATTCCAAAATTCCAGATTTAGGCCTAGGGAGGTGCTTTTTCTTAGCTCCATGAAATTCCATTTCACTTTTACTCAGATATAAGCCATTAAAAACTGGCTTTTTTCTTTCCCTTGCTTGTGTTCTTCAGGAAAATTTTGCTTATGCCATTGCCAAAGCATCCCCACCAGCAGACACAGTACTGAGAACACCGTAGAGCTGCCAGGCCATTTATAGTAGAGAAGGGCAGTGAGAGGAGAGCTGTGCTTATCCAAGCCACAGAAAAATTGCTCAAGGAAGCGGAATCAAGGTTGCATGGAGAGCTATAAAGTTGGTATTTCCCAACTTTTAAGTGCTTTATTTTGCAACATAAATAATATTTTAATGTATTTTTATATATATTACATATTCTATAGATGGAGCTAGCTTTACAACTGTGCAAAGCGGGGTGTAGCCAGCCCCAATCTTTTGGCAGGGCCTGTGGCTGAGATGGGTGGGCTGGCTGAAAAGCGAGTGCTTCCTGAACTTCCTTCTTCCTGTCATGTGAAGCAGAAAGTTCAGGAAAGCCACCCACTGAGAAACTAAGCTGTCTGATGCTTCACTTGTAAGGGCCAAGTGACTCTTGGCCACTCGCTTCTCCAACTTCCTGCTTCCGTCCACATGACTGGACGCAGGAGGTTCTGGAAGCCACCGGCTGAGAAAGTGTGGAGCTTCGGTGGGCCTGCTTTCAAAGTGGGTGGGCCATGGTCCACCCATAGCTACGTCTCTGGTACAAAGGCCCACATCCATAAGAGGACATAGGCATCTAAGCCAAACAATTAGGTGCCACTGAGATCTTCAAAACCCCTGCTCAGCTACTGCTTAACTCTAGAGGCACCTGAAGTCCCCAGGCTGCCTAAGTTTCTGCCACTGGGCATGCGCAGTCCTGACTCTCAGACCAATCTCATGCTGAAACCCCAGCGGAATCCTCAAATTAGGCATACTCCCAGCACATCTAACTCCCCACCAAGTGGGAGCAGGAGGCAACCTCCCTTAGAATCTTTAGCCAAGTGGTTACAGCAGGGATGCAGGATACCCAGCTTCAATCCCCCCTTCTGCCAGACAGGGAGAAGGAAATTTACTTCAGGTTTCCCCCCTCAGGTGAGCGCTCTAACCACTGTGCTATGCCCTGGTGCGAGACTTTCTCTGTATCTGCTGTCGAAGCTGTTCCACTGTGTATAAATAATTAAATATGTGTTGGGCCAGAGCGAGAATGAGACTGACCCTATAGTCCAATGGTTGGTTAGGGTATAGAGTACTTTAACCGCTGGATAAAAGGTTATGGGTGTCTCCCCACCCACTGTGTTCCTCCTCACCCCTTCCCCACAAGACCCTCACTGCTTGTCACATTCCTCCATGCTCCACACCCTCCTCTCGTGAGACCCCTCTCCACCTGCTGCATCCCTTTTGTGGTGGTGGTGGTGGGTGGGGGAGGGAGCAGGGTCTGGGACAGAGTAAGGGTGGAGTGTGGGAGGAGCTGCAGGCAGAAGAGGTGGGACAGGGAGCTATCCTCCCCCAGGGGAAGCTTCACCCGCTGTCCATGCCCCCACTCTCATTTGGTCCAGCCACTGTAAAGTTATGTTTTATTTTTGCAAAGAATCAACAAGAATATGCTTGTTTTGAATTATTTGAATTCTTTGGGGCCTAGCTTTTCATGTGCTACTTTCCAGAAGAAGAGGGAACAAGAGAAAGAAGCCAAAGGGAATTTAGTTTGAGTCCCTACACTTTTTAGAAATTCATCCAAAGCAATTTTTTTCTTTAACCACTATGTCTGAAACCCAAGATTATAACTGTTCTATAGGACTGCAGAAGAGAGTGGTTTTTTTTAAGATGTAAATATCTTCATTGAAAGCTTTGGGGCTGGAGGATTTTGGAAAGGGAGTTCTGTTTGCCGTAAGCACTGTGTGTTTAGGCGTTGATTTGAGCATCCTCTTGGGTGGAGGGAATCCCCAGCTGGTTTAGAATTGGCTGCACCAACTATTCCTCCCAGGACCTCTGTGCTTTCTCCCATGCCACTGCCTAAGCATAGGAAAAACTCCCTGTCAAAGTCTATAATACTGTCTCTTTATCTTTTTAGGTCTTTCCTTAAAACCTACTTCTGCTACAACGATTAGCCAAATGGGGAGCTAAGACGTTTATTGTTCTGCTAAATGCTGTTCACTGTCTCATTCACCCCAACCCCATTTGTCCGTTTTGTCCATCTGTGGCATCTTAAGATGTTGATTGTGAGTTCTCCAGAAGAAGTGTCATCTTTGTTACTTGTCTGCATCACACCTAGCACCATCCTTGACTACCATACCAACAATTAATAACAGTGTCTTTGTAATAGTAGAATAACAATACTAAATTCTTAGCACATGCATAAGCCAAATTGTCCAGAAGTGACCAATGATTCTGTCTTGCCTCAGTTTTGGGATATGCCTACTGAGACACCTTGGGCCTAATTTTCAGAGGTGTTGAGTACCCATAACTCCAAGCGAGGCCAGTGAAAGCTGTGAATGTTCAACATCTCTAAAATCCAGGCCTGTGTATCTCAAGATAGATAATCAAAACCTGAAGTGGCACAGAATCAGTGGCCACCTCTGAAACTTTCTGACTGTGCGTTGCCATTCCAAGTTCTTAAAGGGCTTTACAAAAGTGGCTAAGTATAATTATCCCACATATTCCTTGTACTTTGCTTTTCTTTGGTTATGAAGGGGATGTATAAACTTTGCCCAAAAATTAACTAGAGGAGACATTAGTTCCTCCATGCAGTGGGGGTACTTATGCTTTCCATCAGTATGAAAGTCCCTCTTTTATTTTTATTATTACTATGGCATTTAGAGGCCCGAACTGTGTTAGGGACCTCATTGTGTTAGGCACTGTACAAACGGTGAGAGAGAGTCCCTGCCCTGAAGATTTGCCATCTAAATAGACAACAGATATTGTGGGAGGAAAAACAGATGCACAGAAGGAAGTGACTTGCCCAAACAAGTCAGTGAGAACAGGATCCAGATCTGCTGGCTCCCTGTCCATACTCCACCACAAGGCCATCCTGCCCCTCCACTTTTTATAACTATTTAGTTGAATCTCTATGGAACAATTCAAAAAGATCTTGGGACTACGTTCTTCTATGGTAACTAGACTCACATTCCTTTAAGAACAAAACAAATGAATGAGAGCTTTAGAAGAGAGAAAACTGTATATGGATGAATGATATAACCGTACTTAAAGCATGGGGACTGCTGCTTAAAGGTTGTAACTTGTCACTCTTGACAGATCACATACTAAATAATGAACTCATAAATTACTGGTCAGCATGGGATATTATTTTCTATGCAATATTAACAGGAGTAAAAATATATTTAAATGAAGACATTTTCCATTATGTCACAGCAATAGATTAAAGCAATCCTCTTGTCAAATACTACCATAAAAATAAAATATCGATATTAAAAGCTAATTTCAGTTGTTGGGTTCAGTGTGCGGTGCTGGGAAGTGTTGGTGGCCTGTGATATACATGAGGTCAGACTAGGTGATCTGGTGGTTCCTTCTGGCCTTAAACTCAATGACTGTATGAAAAGCCTAAGTATATTAATATAGAAACCTACATAAATGGGTTCACTTAAAGCTGAGCATTTTATTAGTCCATTTGTTTAGTTTTCATTGCTGATAAAATCCCTTCCTTTTCACAGAACTAGATGAAATCGCTCACATTAAGAAGGACATTTGTATGTTTTCTCACATTTTTCTAATTTAGCAGAGAACATTTATGGAAATTTGAAAGCATATTTAAATTGTTTAATCCTACTGGACAAAGCACCGGTCTCTTACCTTAGAGGCTAGGTTTCAAATGGAAATGAGATTGTTTTAGTTTAAAAAGTCCCTCATAAGCAATTGATATCCACATACTGTGTGCTTCCACATACAGTCATTTTTTGAAAACTAGGAACCTCTCAACAACAGTGTGAAGGATTGGGATGATTGATTGACTTACAGTGACTCCAGATCTGAATTTGGTCCTAAATTAATTCTTGCCATCAACAGGTAAGAAGAACAGCACTAACTGGCTACGTGCAGATTTATGGCAAGATAAAGGCCATTTTAATAATATCTTGCTTGTATTACTAGCAAAGTAAAAATGACTAAGGCTGATGTATCATTTCATTATTGTTTAATGTCATAATTACTGCTTGCATAAAAACAATGGCCAGATTCATCTAAAACTCTTTTGTGGTTAGGATTTTCATGTGGAAAATGGATGTAGGTTGTACCTATAGTTCAATTAAACAAAGGAAAATGCAGAACATTTAGTAAGGTGTAAGCAAGCATGAAGCTGAGGGTAGAAAATGTGGGCGTGACAGAGCTTTGTTATAGCTCCAGACAAAATCATTCTCCAGGTGCCCCATTTGCTCACAAAAAGAGCAGTATGGCATATTTGCTGTGAAACGAGAAACTAGGCGGATTTATGGTTTCCATACAGTTTGTGTGAATTGGGGATTTTCATGGTTTCAGCCTGATGCCAGAGGTCTAAATTTCCTCATCTGTAAAATGGCAATAGCTATTGTGATATTCCTTGTAAAGTGCTTTGAGATCTGCTAATGAAAAGTGCTATGTAAGAGGTAGGCTTGTGTTTCACTTTGGATTTCCCATTCATTTGAACCAGAAACTCAAAGTAAAACTGAGAGGAACCCATGGGCAATGGAACTATTTACAGGGTAAAGCAAAAGGACAAACATGCTAAAGAAGATTGATAGCTTCCAAAAACACTAATATGTAACTGTAAGATAATTTGCTTTAACTAGGTCTGTAAAATGGATTGAGACTGAAAATTAATGCCTGGAGTTGCTGAGAGACTTTACTATCCGTGCAACCAAAGTGATTTTAGAATGTTATGGTTTCCCACTTTGGGGCAGTCAGAAAACTCAGCTAGGATTTCAAAATTATTGCAGGGTCACAGTTTTGCGGGGGTTTCTGCACAATCCGTCACTTTCTCCCATGTCTCCGAGGGAAGTGTCACTTATTAGCTTTGTGTGTATGAGCAAATTTGTAATATTTCCCTGAACAGCTGGGCCCAAATGAGAATAAGTGATTTAT
The DNA here is from genome assembly GCA_007922155.1 of Mesoclemmys tuberculata. Lineage (NCBI taxonomy): Eukaryota > Metazoa > Chordata > Testudines > Chelidae > Mesoclemmys > Mesoclemmys tuberculata. The sequence continues at coordinate 39,744,886 of ML675609.1, read as the reverse complement.
TACTAGGATAAAGGAAGCTATTAGTAAGCACTGTAGGAAATTTCCTTTAGCTCAAGTAGTAGAGGTCTATGCTTTCTGGAGTTGAAGGACCAGGACTCTACCACACAGTGGTGTGGATGATTTATTATTTGTTGTTTGCAGACAGATTCATTACAGTAGGGTTTCATTATTATTGTCTTTTACTTTCTCAGTATTTTACATGAGGCCCTGTCAGAGGTATTATTCTACCCTTTTCCCTTCTGTGGCATTATCCTTCTCCTTTACTTACAGAAAACACATATTTTGGGGTTTTGGTGCCTTGCTAAGTGGGTTAGACCACCTCTCTCACTTTTATTGATTTGCTTTTTTCCTGTCATCAAGTATACTTTAAGTGCTTTTGTTCCTTTAATATTGGTTGCCAGCTCAAATAAATGTATATTGAGCATGCAGATCTGCATTGCATTCACATCTGGTTACCCCTCTCAATTAAGATGTGTTGGAATTGGAAAAGGTACAGAAAAGGGCAACTAAAATGGTTAAGCTTCCATATGAGGATAGATTCGTAAAACTGGAACTTTTCAGCTTGGAAAAGAGACCACTAAGGGGGGGATATGATCAAGATCTATACAATCATGACTGGTGTAGAGAAAGTAAATAAGGAAGTGTTATTTACTCCTTCTCATAACACACAAACTAGGGATCACCAAATGAAATTAATAGGCAGCAGATTCAAAATGAACAAAAAGAAGTATTTCTTTATACAACACATAGTCAACTTGTGGAACTACTTGCCAGAGGATCCTGTGAAGGCCAAGATTACAATTCAAAATACAAGATTCAAAATAGAACTAGATAAATTCATGGATGATAGGTCCATCAATGGCTATAATCTCTTTAGTAGATAAGTAGTGATGCCAACTGGGCGTTTTTCAGATGCACTAAACTTACTTGAAAGAAGAGAGAGAGAGAGATTATTACATCTCATTTGCTACCAGTTCCTGTCATGACTTCTCCTGTTTGCCACCAATGTGGGATTTTCAAAAGTGCTCAGCAGACTACAACACGATCAGATTTAGACCTAAGATGAGCATTTGTGAAAATCCTCCCTAAAATTATACCCATGAAGAAGGATCCTGTTCAGTGGGGCCCTCTGCTTTGTGCCAATCCACCAATAAAAATCAGCCAAAAATCTGGCTTAACTGGCCAGTTAAGTGAGGTTTACTGCTGCTTTGCATCTGTAGAGCGTACTAGTGAATCTGGCCCTATGTTTTCAGACACATTTGGATACATTCTATCATAAGAGCAGCAAAAATTCTTAAGTAAGAGAGCAAAAAGATGCCTACTAAATTAGTGATATTGAAAACATGCAACAAAAGAAAATTAACTATCACTAATATACAAACTAGACAAATATTGGTATCCCTTAAAAACAGCCCACTGAAAGGCTGCATTTGACATTTTGAGATGAGCATTATCCAGACATGGTTTGCACAGTTCCAGTGTATGTTAACAACTGCAGTGTCTGCTTGTGCTTATGTGCCTAGGCTGCTCAATGCTTATAGATATCAACTGCCCTTTGAAAGTACTAGTATGCATGTGCTTGATAGGAAAGAAAGGTTATACAAAAATATCAGCAATGTGCTGCTTTCTTTCCAAATCATGAGTGAAAGATGGAAGTAAAACAAAAGGATTTACTAAAACAGAGGCATCTTTAATACAGAATTAAGAGGAAAAACTTCTCAATGTTAATGCATTAACACATATCCGCACTATACAGAAATCCAATCTCTCAACCACTAATGAAAACTGGCTTGGAAATTCCTAAGTGTACTGCTATTGCCCCCAGCCAAACCCACTAGTTCAAAACCTCATCTTTTCATTGCGTTTTAGCATCTACTGTTCTTTTCTTAATCACTGTCTCTGGGAATGTGACCTCCAAGTGTAGATTGTGAATTGTGAACAATTAAGGACATCTTCCATTCTCTCCAGTTTAGTTTTTATCATTTTAACCCTCCTTTGAGTGTCATCTACCAAGGTCTAGGCTTTCTAGTACAAATGGATTCACTATGATCAATTGAATGACATTCTTCGTTATAATCAATGGACAAGGCATTAGTAGCACTCATTTTGATAGCTGTCCTTAGCATACGAGCAATGCAGGTTTGAATCCCTGCCTTGGAGATGGGATTTGAACCCAGGTCTCTCCCCCCTCATAAGCGTGCTCTGACTACTGGACTATGGAGTATTCTTGGGTGGGTCTTTCTCAGTCTCTTCTGTTGAAGCTGTTCCACTTTGTGTGAATAATTTAACTAATCACTGGGCTAGAGACAAAGAGTGAGAATAGCCCAGTGTTTTGGGCACCCAGCTGGGGGATCTGGGTTCCAGTCTCTGCTCCAATGACTTTTTTTATACAAAGTAGAACAGCTTCAACGGAAGATTGAGAGAGATGACTCCCTCTCCCCCAGAATATGATAGGAGGAGAGAGGTCATGGGAGGGTTAAACCAGGGTTCAAGTCTCTGTTCCAGTGTGAGGTATTCAAACATCTCTGGTGAGTGCCCTAACCAGTGGGCTAAAGTTATAAGCAGGGCTCCACCTTGTCCTCTAGTGTGTAAAATCAGAATGAGACATTTGTTAATGTTGAAATGGTTTGTTTCAACATTTCCAATTTGTTTTGTTTTAACTGAAACAATTCACCAAAATCAACAACAATTCAGGAATGTCTCAATCCACCCAAATCTGCAGTTTTCAGCAACAAGAAGTTTCAGTGGAAAATTTCATTCAGCCCAACTGCTTAGTGTTTAGAAGAAGGGTTAAAATAAAAGGAGTAGAGGGGACTACAGCTTCCTTTCCTCTGCTAGTAGCACAGGAAGAGCTTCTGCCTCCTCTCCATGAACATGAGTAAGCTGGTCTCTTCCACAACTCCTCCTCTTCTTTGACTGGCACAGTGAGAGCTGCCACTCCTGTTTCAACCTACTGTATCCATTGAATTAGAACATGGGATTGGTTGCTAATCCTGCCTGTGCCACTAACTTCCTGTGTGACTTTAGGCCAGTTATTTAACTCTTTTTGCTTTGAGTTTTTAAAGTGTGTAACAGAAATAACTACTACTGTTCCTACTTGAAGGGGCTATTGTGGTTTCATTAATTGCTTGTAAAGTGGTTTGTGGTCCTCAGATGAAAGTTACTATCTAAATGCAAAGTGTGGTTGTTAATGTTTTTTATATAGCATTGTCTCCTTGTCTCTGCTGCTCTCAGTATGTCTACACATAGAATACTCCAGTGGCACAACTGGAGCACTTCAGTGTAGACACTCACTACAGCTGTGGGAGGGTTTCTCCCATGGCTGTAGTTAATCCACCTCCCTGAGGTCAACAGAAAAATTTTTCTGTTAGCCTACTGCCAATGTAAATTCCCAGTGTAAATCAGCCATCAGATGCTGATCAGCCTCAATTCCTATTGCATTTAATGAGAATTGATAGCCCTCAGCACCTCATGGAATCAGGTTGCATAGTTGCCTAGAGTCCCTTGGGATTATTTTTTCACAGGGAGAAGCCTATACCATGACACTGAGTTTGTGAACTGCTTGCCACCATGGAAAGATTCCTCATTCATGTTTAATTAGTAAACCATACAACAGTGTTTATGTGCTTTGGATTTTTTCCTCTCACTCTTCCGACAGTCTTCTGTGGTTCTAGTGTATGTGGAACTTATTCATCTAACAAAAATTACTGCTACTCTGTTTTAAAATCTTTATTAACAGTACATTAGAAAAAATCAGGCTAATATGCAGTCATGGCTTGCTGTAAAATGTATACCAAGATTTTCTAAAATCACAACACAGCAAAGGACACTTCCGTGTATGTGGTCCATGTTACCTAGCAACTGCAGCCATTTAGATGAAGAAAGCTTTAAATATTCAGCAATTTTATTTTTCAAGCCACTGCAAATCTTTGTAGATCTGTTTAAAAATCTTTGGATCCAAGTTCTTTTGGATGAACTTCTTTTTCAAAAGTAAATAGGCCACAAATACCCTAACCATACTGAAGAACGTGTTGTCATCTTTAAATCCCGTCAGCAACAAGTACCAGGTCAATCCAAATAGTCTGAATACAGCTAATTCATTCCTTGCAGATATTATTGCCTGGGTCTTGTCTTTAAATAAATTAGTTAGCAAAGAACATAATACTGCTTTGTTTTATCGTAGTTGAAAAGAAAGTGGGACTGTTGATATTCTTAGCTCTGGAGTGTGAAATAGGGAGGGGTGAGATAAACGTTCCAAACTAAGGATAACCCACAAACACTGGTGTTTTCAGAGGCCTGTGATTAAGTCAGTTACTGGGACAATCTGGGTGCTTGGGTCATATCACTTCAAGTAATTTTAAATCCCTCCTTCCCCCAGTATGTATACCATTAATAAGGCAGATAACAACTGGGAATACTTTTAAAAGTCGGAGCAATCACTGATACGAAGTCTAAATGAAGCATCAGACCCTATGTAACATAGATACTCTCTTTATAAATGTAAATACTTTAGTACCATACGGTAGTGATCCAAAGTGCTGCTACTGACGATAGTGATATTTTGGCGTTTCAGGCTACTGCTGTATTTCTTGATTAAAGGTTTCTAAATGCATTTCATAAGGCTTTAAATAGTCTGATATTTTATTGCAGAGTTTTCTTATAATAAAATCACTCATGTTCAAACTGTTCTTAAACCACAATGGCCCTGGTTTTTCTTTCATTAGCACCAGTTACTCAATTAACGTCTATGAATTTATCTCTGATTTACACCAGTGTAAGGGAGAAGGAATCAGCAATGTGCACAAAGCCCCCAAACTAGTCATATAATTGATTCTACTGCAGAATTTTACAGTCATTTACATTTGAAATAGACAGGTATTAGAACACTCTAGACACCATCTGTCAGAAGGTGTTCTCACTTCAAGTCCACACCTGGCCTAAACATATATGCACTGGGCCACAGTGAGATGCAGTGTTGTGTCACCTCTAACAGATAGACAGTATCACTTACAAAAGTGGCACTTCAGCAATAAGGCTGCTATGGGCACTTCTGTTTTCCTTACCACTAAACTAATACGCTTTTGAGCTTGGCGGTGTTTAGTGTTTGTTAGTTAACCTAGAATTTGAATGTCTTCTAGCATTTAACATGAAAGGAATGCTGCATTTACTCTGTTGCCATGTTAACCTACTGGCTGACAAGCTTCTCCTATCTGATAGTGAGACTGTCAGATGCTGTGAAAAGCATCCAGTATCCTCTCTCCTGCTCCATCTCTCTCCTGTTCACTTTAGGTCCCCGGATGAAATCTTTTGGGCTATATCTTTTTGCAAGGAGAGGATTAAATGTCTTTTGATAGCCCTCTGGCCATCTTGTTGCATTACACTTTAATCTATTCTTTTCAAAGGCCTCTTGTCACTGCCCTGGTCTGTCTGCAGTGCCTGGAGGTACTGACTTGTCATCTCCACAAGTAATAGAGGAGAGGAAGTGCTGAATTAGCATTTTCGAAATCCCTGTAGTGGGAGATGGGCAGCAGGATCAGGCTTTTGAAATTCATGGAGTTCTGTAGGGTTGTGCCCAATCTCTGCCATGTGCTTTCTACTGTGCATTCAGGGAACGACGTCCTCTCTTTTGAACATTTAATGAAGCTCACATTGGCAGACATGTACTTGCCAGGTCACGGTTGATCTTCAAAATTGTAATGATGATTTTTAAAATATGTAATATATGGTTGTAGGAGCCACATAAGCATCTCTTATGCACTTCTTACTGGATGCAGGTTGGGTGTCCTGTCCCATCGTAGTATAACAATGACTCATCATTGCATCTGTAGGATTCCTTGGTTTCCTTACATCTTAAATCATGCAGGCTTTAGCTTTAGCAATAAAAATAAATAGATGAGATGAAACTAGATTTGTAACCTGTGGGACTATATTAAGGCCGCCATGGCTTCCTTTGTGCAACAAGAAAGTCAGTTATAATAACGATGCACTTCAGCAAAAGTTAAAGATAGGATGCAACTTGCTGGGGAACAGGCACAACAAGGTCCATGCAATATATAATAGGTGTTCGAGGCCTAGCTTGACCTGAGTTGCTTGACCAAGTTGCTTGAGTGCTAATGAGTTGCTTGACCTGAGGCCACTATTTGAGTCCTAGCCTTGATAGTCTCACTGCTTGTTACACTTGGCAGAATCCAACAGAGGGCTGAAGTAACCTTGTGGTAGCTCAGTTTCTGTGCCGCACAGCAAATGATAAAAGCGTGGGGGTTTGTACCACTCAGCAAATAGTTTGTTAGTTTATAGCTGCATATAAATAAAAATAAACCAGGACAAGAGCTTATACATTTCACATTAAGGTGTGTTCTTTCCCACTGCCTCTCCCACTACCAGACGTTGTTTTGTTCCAGTCACGGTGAGAATATAAATAGGTAGTTATTATAGACCATGAAGTGTATGGAGATGGAAGGACAAGAGAACATCACCCAAAATAAGCAAATAAAAGGATGCTGTGTACAAAAGAGTATCGGAGGCCAGCACCTGGGGAAGGAGAAGTGCTTGATTGCCACCTGATCCCCGGCAGGGCTCCTGAAGCAACCCATTCGTGTATACAAACTCTAGAGTGAACACACAACGCCTTGGCTCCAGTGAGCATTAATATGGTCATCATTAATGTTTGGCTTGGTATTGAACTTCTTATATCTGAGAAATCCTTGCACATTGAACCTCATTGATCTGCAGATCAGATGTACCGTGTCTCACTTGTAACTTCAGGCTGATCATCAAGTGCCCTGAAACAATAGGGACAGTATTTTTTAGGTTAATCCGAAAGCTGAGGAGAGAAATTATTTTCAAGGATATATAATTCCCCAACATGGTCAGCATGTTTGCCGTGTCGCCACTAGCAGAGCTCTGGCATATTCTGGATCTGGGCCTTTCAGCCACCTTCTCCATAGTCCGAGTTTATGGATAGTAATAGTGACTTGTTATATTTGGCTCAGTTTTTACCATATCACTTTTCCTCCTTCACTGGTATACGTGTGAATTGGAAATCTACAGCTGATTTTGTGAGGTGCAGAGCAACTCTTCTGAAGTGCAGACCTCCCTAGGCTCCATGTAAAATCGGGACCTTTACAAAATCATGTAAGTGGTTACAGTGGTGTTACAGTGTAAAACAATGACCACTGTTTATTTCAGGGTTGCATTTGAGCAGCTAAGTCTTCTTCATTTCTGATACTTCATTGTGGATGAGGTCTGAGTCCTAATTTCAAATCTTTTCTCTATATATTTATTTATTTATTTTGAGACACAGACCTACATTTCTGGCTCGATTTTTATGTTGGTTTTAATAAGCTAGTCAAATATTAGCCTAGACTTCTTCCTGTCCTTCAAAGCTCCTGCATGATATCGAAAGTTAATGGGGACAAGGCTGCTTCGTTTCCAAGTCAAGTGTAAGTACCATGTTTAACTTTGCTTTATTAATCAGCTAAAAATGACAGCAAGCAAAGGGCTACAAAGCAGTAAGGGCCTGGGGAGCTAGATGATAGACTGCCCTTCTGGCAACAGGGAAGAGTGTTCTTTATATATCTGCTCTTTGCATTTTATGGTGCTGCGAATTTCAGCATAATGCTTTCATCAGATAGTCCTCACTTTATTAGGAAAATAAACAAACAAAAGGTGATACTTCATGGGTCATCCAGCTTCAGTAGCTTGTCCGTGATTACTGGAACTCAGACTTTTGCTTTACTCTTCGGCTGGTTGACACAGATACAAACTTGAAAATTATCCTAAATTAAACTGAAGGCAGCTATAACTAGGAAAACACCAAGTCTGATTAATAATTAAGCTGCTTTTATGTTTTTAAAATACTAAGGGCCAAATCCTTAGTTGATGTAAATTGGAGTGGTGTCAGTTTCGACCTGCCGAGGATTTGGCTCTATATTCTGAAATGTCTGAGTGAAGTATTGGCAAAGTACAAAGAGCAAGAGGATTCAATATTGTAGGGTTTGATTTTTCAGAGCTCCCAAGCAGCCATTGTTCCCATTGAAACTGTAGACTCTAAACACCTCTGAAAATCAGGCCTATCATATCTAACCACAGTATTGCCAAGCCCGGTGTTCATGATTCAGGACCTGAAATATCATGACATCATCTTAAATATCAAAAGATTTAAAAAAAAAAAACATGTTGTGTTCAGGTTTCTGATGATATAAAAATAATGTGACATCAAGGTGTGCAGTTCAGTTTAATGCAAGAACTAGCAAACAAAATAATGTGCTGAAAACTTTCCTCCCCTCATTAACTTTCATATTATTTTTCCTTCTTAAATAAACATGTTTGGTATCATCAAAAGGATCCTCATGGGAAATATGGATCTGATATTTATTTAGCTGTAACAAGCGAATTTTGTTGATATAATTATGCAAAATGTTGGCCTGTTTATAATACACGTTGAGGGTGGGTTGAGGAGAAGATGAAGAAGTTAAAATTTTACAAAATAATTAAAAGATCCAGGGCTAGATTTTTATCTGATTATCCTCTTCGCATTACCCTGGGAGCAGAGAGGGGCTGGAAAGCAGCTATATCTGGCCTACTAACAATCCCCTTGGCACAGGGAAGTTCTCAGCTGGAGTACCCGACTCCAGTGCCCCTCTCCACATGTAGCCTTGTTGTTGGGTAAGTGTGTGGTGTGCTCTGGCAATCCCCAGCTGGCATGGGTCCCCTTAGGGAGACTTTTCAGCTGGCGCAGGGGAGGCCAGTGCCAGGAGCAGAGCCCGCTAACTGGGTCTCTAACTAAATCCTGCCTCTTCCCCCATGCTTTGAGAGTATCATGGCTCAAGAGAGAATCTGGGCTACTATTTTTATTTGGCTTTAATTGTACCACAAACAAATCCAGAGCTGTCCGAATTTGCAGCATAGCTCCTTAGACTGTTACTTTCCTATGCAGTTAGAAGACTCTACCTTTTCCTTTAAATATAGTGCAGATACATGTTGGAAAAATATTATTTCTTAGACAATATTCTTTGCAAACAGGCTTACATTTTATTTTTCTGAAAGAAACTCTTCCCAGCTGTCATCCTGTAACTGGATTGGTAGGGTTGAGTAAGATGTCTCAGGAGGACAGTGGAGAAGTGAACTGTGGAAATAGATCCTCCCCTTAATGTAGGGACAGTTTGGTAAGTTCCATCTGAAAAAGAAAAGCTGATCTCTTTGCTGAGTCATAGACCCGTTGGAGCTGAAGTGCAATAGCTGGAGTTTAGACAAGCCAGGAAGTGCTTACCTACTTAAGTTAAAGCAAAGGTGAGGAAGGCTTATTCTGCAGATTTTTTTTTGTATGGGGAAGTTTAGTTTTGTCTTCATAAGATTTTCTTTAAAACCTTACTGTCAAATTGGTTGTCAAATAATATTATAAAGCTAATTCAGTCTGTATAATTTCACGTTGATTTTCATGTGTTACAGAGCTTTAGAATGCATAACTCTTCTAAGGCAAATGAAAGGGGAATGTTTGAATCATAACAGCTGGCTCCTAGAGTATGTCTACACTGCAGTTAAAAACCCATGGCTGGCCTGTGCCAACTGACTTGGGCTTGCAGGGCTCAGCCAATGGGGCTGTTTAATTGCAAAGGAGACGACCAGGCTCCCTTGTGGGAGGGTCTGAGAGCTTGCAGGCTGGAGCTGGAATGTTTATACTACAATTTGAACAGCCTCTCAGCCTGACCCCTGCGAGCCCAAGTCAGCTGGCAGGGGCGAGACATGGGTGTCTAATTGCAGTATAGACATTCCCATGGACTCCATCCCTCTGCAAAGGCAGAATATAGTATTACAACAGGAAATATCAGAAATTTAAATTGCTACTATACCTGACCCTGGGTACACGGAACACTGTTTTATGTGTGCTCCTTTTATATTGTACCATTCTGGTCATTGACTGATAAATATATATTAGAGACTTGATACAGAATAATATGGTTCTCTACTGATGGAAAACCTGTCTAAGAGGCAGCTGTAGATGGAAAAAGGGTACTTTGCCAACTGAGCAGACTGGATAATTAGAGGAACTGCTCAGAAAATTTCCTTCAAAACAAAAATTTTGACAGCAGACATAGTTAATGGAAAAATGTTTTTTGTTTTCTTACCAGATCTAGTAACCAGATGGAAGGATCAGGTGGATAGTTTCCCCGGTGGTGGAATTCACTAGTAACAGAGGAACAATCTATGCCTGTGCTTTCCTCTTGGTTTATAATCCAGTTCCTTAGTGTCTTATGATCTATCCATATTTTCCTTAATTCTGCAAGAGTTTGTTTCAGTTTAGTTGTCCTAGGGGTTTCTCCAGCCTTTGGAGCAGGTTGGTTTGCTTTTCAGGATCTGCAAGTGCAGTGGCTATGTTTGTGCTTGCAATTATGCTAGCAGTTCAGATAAGCATTCAACCCTTCTTATCTGGAGCTTATCCATCTCCCTGAATCTACAGAGCTGGGTTTGAAATCCAAAGACAAGGCTTGTGAACTGTATTGTGGATCCATTTCGGTAATAAATTCAGGATCCAAATATTCAACCAGCTGAGTATAAAGATGGAAGGCGGGAGTTAAACATGCCCTCTACTAATTAATTTAAGCTACTTACTGAAAGGAACTTGTACACATTCAGGGTATGTCTACACAGGAATAAAAGCCCTGCAGCCCAGCCCTGGCTGGCCCAGGTCAGATGACTCAGACTTGCGGGGCTTGGGCTGTGGAACTAAAAATTGCTGTGTAGACACTGGAACTTGGGTGGAGCCCAAGATCTGGGACTCTCCACCTCGTCTTCAGTCTAAGCCCAAACATCTACACAATGATTTTTCAGAGCCTGAGCTCCCTGAGCCCAAATTAGCTGACTGAGACAGCTGCGATCTAACTATATCCAAAATGCAGAAACACCTCTTGATGACAATCTAAATGAGACAGTTATGATTTGAAAGTAACTAGCATTTTGGTGGATCTACAGCTATACCCTATACTATAGGGAGAGAAGAAATATTTGTCATGGTGAATACTTTCAAAAGATAAATGCCAACCTTTTAAACGCTGATCACTGTATTTGTATATTACACGCAAACTTTGTTAAAAGAACATCATTAAGGTTGAGAAAGACAAGTACGCAAAAGTTAGGAAATGCCAGAATTAAGGTTGCATAGTAGGTTTGGGGGTTTGTTTGTGTTTTGGTTTTGGTGTGTAATTTCCTACGGTTTTAAAAAAGCAGACTGAATTAACAGAAATTCCATCAGGTGTTGTCATATTGACATTCACACGGGTCATCAGCAGGGTTGGAACCTTTACACCCACTGCACAGACCTCTGCCACTTGAGCTAACAGAGTCACTGGTAGTAAGAGGTTGTCAGCTTTTGAAGGGAAGGGAAATGGGGGCCACATTTTGAGACTAGGTTTGGTACATAGTTGTTGACAGCAGAGGAATATGGCTCAGTGCTCAGGAATCTTGGGTTCCTTTCCAGGCTCTGGAGGGAGTGTGCTTTAGTGGACATACACTCTTCTGACCATTTCCCCCAAGCTTGACCCCTTCTGCCCTGGCACCTCCAACTTGTTTCCATATCATGCCTCTTTCTTACCCCTGATTCCTTGTTCCAGTTTCCATCTCTCTGTCTACCTGGTTCCAGTCTCCATTCCTCAGCCTTCTCATCCCAGTCTCAGTCTCCTTGCCCAGCTAGTCCTAGTCTACTCCTCTGGCTCACCCCCCTCCCCAGACTCATCAACCAGTCCCAGTCTTGCACTCCCCTCTAAAGCGCTTCGTCCCAGTATTTTTGCCCAGCCAGTCCCACTTCTCACTCCACAAAAAACTCCTTGTCAACTCTTGTCTCCATCCTCCTTGCCCCTGTTTCCCCCAGATGGTTCCTAATTCTAGGTTCTTTCCTTGTGTGATATCAGTGTTTATCCTTGGCCAACTGGATCCCAGTGTCCCTATATTTCCTTCATTGGCTCCCAGTCCCGGTCTCCTTGCCCAACCAGTCCAAACCTCCCATCCATCACCCACTGGCTCCCTGAGCCCCTTCTGTTTGGTCTCAGCTTCCCTTTCTCCCCAGCTCTGGGTCCCTGTCCTGGTTTCCTTGCAGAGCCAGTCCCAGTTTCTCTCTAATCTTCCAGTTCTAATACCATCATACTTTTTGTCTCAATCTATTGCTTTCCCTCTCATTTGGTCTCGCATTTGTCGCCTCTTCATTTAAATCAGACAGCTTTCTTCTCCTTGCTGTCAGCAGTGGGGAGGAAGGAGGTCATTAAGAGCAGAGGAGAGACAGAATCCCTCAGTTCCAGTGCCTGGCCCCACCCTTGCCTGGAGCAGCCATTATAGTGAAGGTCTGGCGTGGCCTCTATAGCCTTGGTCTGGAGCATACTCAGTTGCTTTGTGGAAATCATGCATGCACAGTCTAGTCAGTCTGGAATCTGTGAGGAGATGAACCATACTCAGTAAGGACAGAATCTTCAGAGATTTTAGTTGCTAAAGTCAAAGTCTCTGCTGAGCGTCTGTGTACTGTAATTTTTTAAAAGATGCTTATAAATTGGTCAAATTTTCACAGGAATGACAGAAGGCACATCCCTGACACACAGGCCAAATTTGAAGTCCCTGCTCCAAATCACAAGGTTGCCAGAGTTGCTCAAATAAAAGGATATCAGAATTTTTTAACATGGGCAAAGCAACATATTTTTCTCTAGCCTTGTTCTTAGAAATGGGCTGAACTGTTTAGAATGGAATTTTTAAAAAGATTCAGCTTGCAGCAGACTTGGCCTGTGAGGAATTCAGCCCAAACTGTTAGTTTGGCAAAGTTATAAGCAACTGAAAATAGATCTTACAATGGGAAGTGTCAGGCAACCTTATTAATAGGTAGCACTGCCAGCCGCAGCTATACTATGTTGGGTGTGCATTAATGTAGATGTAGGGGTGTAAGATGAACTCAGGAAGTCCATTAAGATTGCAATGGTAATGTTAATTCAATTTAGTTAATTCAATATGTGTTGCACATTCTATACATTTTATGATTCACACTTAAGTCAATAGAAGTTTTGTCTTCAACTCAAATGGGAGCAGGATCCAAGCCCTTAATGAAAACCACAGTAATATGTGAACTGACAGTTATTAGAAAAACAGATATAAGAAATACTGCATACATGCAAAGATGCTAAGTTAACATTGCCATTCAAACCTTTTGCATATCCTGGATTTTGGGATTTTTTTCATAATACAACATGCATGAAAATTGCATGAACGCAGGGGATTTTTACATTTAATTTCCTAGGTATTTAAAGAATAAAATGGAGGAGCCAAGAAGAAGAAAATAGAGAAATAACCATTTAAAATAAACGACACTCATTTTGCACTAAACAAGGTTACTTCATTAACTAGCAATGCCATGAGAAAACAAGCCACGCTGACTGTAAAGCCAAAGAGAGGAAGGGACTGGACTTGGATCCAAGATATCTAATTCAATTCCTGGTGCTGCCACAAAATTTCTCTGTTGCTCTGTGCCTCAGTGCCCCATTTTCCAAATGACAATATAATTTCCTTTCTCTCACCATTGGTCTAGGCTCTGATTCAGGGAAATACTGATGTGCTTGGACCACTACCGGTGTTTTACATCAGGCTGTCAGTGTAAAAGGGCTTTAAGGTTGGTGTAAATTACATTTACTTTTATGTTAATACCACTTTACACTGCCAAAGTGGTGGAAAACACTTACAGCGTAAATGAGAATCAGGCCCACCTAAGACCATCCCTTTTCAGCATAACACTTAAGAACTCGATTATTTCAAGGAAATTTAAGCCAAAACTTAAAGTAAAGCACATGCTTAAATGCTGGCCTGAATAGGGACGCTGGCTTCAATTTGAGATTTTGATTGTAAACTCTTCAAGGTAGGGATTGTTCTTCCTATGTGTGTTTGAAAAGTGTGTAGCACAATGAGGCCTCAATCTCAGTTGGGTCTCAGAGGGTTACTGTGATATAAATTAATAATAATATGTACAAAGACACTCTAATGAATCTTAAAAATGTATGATTTTGCTGTTTAATAATCTATAGCGGCATGTTGGCTCTTGAACCTAATATTTAATGGTGCAAGTCTGGGGGTGATATGATACGTTGGTAGAGGTAAGAACCATCACAGAAGTGGCTTTTTCATTCTAGTGTGGGTGGACTCCAGAATCCTGTTATAGAACATACTCTAGTTGAATATTACCTAGCAGCTGGCCCACAGACGAATATTAACTTGAGATGGAAGGGGCCAATTATTTGTACCCATCCATGCAGAAAAGTCTGTGGTGAATGTTCAGCGAAGAGTGGAAGTAGGAGGGGAGGGGGGGGGAAAAGCAAAGAATGATAGCCCTGATAGAAGAGGGAAGTGAATACCCAGCTATGTCACCTAGGTGACCATAACATTCTGACTTATTTTCTTATAGGAGAGTGCTATATTGCTTTATGATACTTTCAAAATTAAAATCTGTGACTAATGATAAGTGGAGAAATCAGGGTTCAACCTGACAATTGAGACCAGGCCTTACAAATTACATATGAAAGAAAATGACCTTGCGTGCTGTACAGCTATTTTCTTGGTAAATTGTATTGAGTTAAAGAGGAAATTACGCACTAAAAAGACACAGATTCTGTGACAGAAACCACAAAGAAAAAACCTTTTAGAACTTTCCTTTGGTCAGTAGTCAAAGCAGACACAAATGTGGAATGAAGGGAGAAAGAAAGCTCAGGTATTTTAGAGCAGGTGCATGAGCTATAGTTGAAAATTCAAATATTTGTCTTGCTTCAATACTGTTACTTAAGTTCCTAGCAGCAAGGCTTCTTTCCATCGTTAGAGTTTAGATTTTGAAACGTCTTTTCATCAACATAAATGGCAGAGGCCAAAAATGATTGTGAAAATTCTGTTGCCAACTGTACATTGATCGATAGAATGCAGTGTTTCTGACATTCAAAGTATATATGTAATATATATTCAAAGCAAAGCTTTCTTGATAAATCATTTACTATAGGATTGCCCTTGACAAAACTTGGGAGCCATCTACAGCAGCAACTAAAATAGGTTTAGCTTTGGCTTTTAGTTTTGCTGCTTTTAGCTTTGTGTTACTGAAATTGGACCCACAAAATCTATATAGTGCTATTATAGCACTTAAACATAATACTGCATCAGGTTGTGTGATGATTATTCCTGTCAGTGATGGGAGCAGTGGGCCTGATTCACTGATGCCCTCATTTACATCAGTGCGAAGTGTGTTTACCAAATCAGAATGGTAGCATTGTACTCAGCTTGCACTACTGCAAAAGGAGTAGGGCTGTGGAGAATTAGGCCTAATATCTCTAAATAAGTAGAGCAGAATGTAATATTCCAGTTCCTTATTAGGGATAGAAGCACTGCCTCCTACTGTTCAGTCGAGCAAGGCCTGAGCAGTGGAATGAAGATCAGTGATACCAATTTGTGATCTTTATCAAAGCGGAAGTACTTCTCTTTAAATAGTGGAAAAGGCATAGTGTATCTGAGAGTCTGTAAACAGGAGTGGCTACATGGGTAGGTGTCGTAACAAAGGCAGCTACTGAAGAGAACAAAGTCAAATGTGGAGATGGTAAAGGTGGCTTAAAACTCTGAATGAGAACTGATAGTAAGGTTTTAGGAAATATATTTTTAAAAATCTGATTAGAAAGTTAAACAAACCAGAAGTCAAAACCTTAGCGATGGCCACAGATTGGCAGAATATTTCCTCCACTGCTTGGTGTAGCCAGTTGCCTTGTCTGTTTCAGTGTTTTATTAAAACAAAATTAGGAAAATTTAAATAGGCAATTCAGAGTCATTGTATGGATCTCCAGAACTTCATAGCTGTGATTTCAGTGAACAAAAGAACTACTGCACATCAGGAAGGGTTTTGTTGGAGTTGCTAGTGTTCTAATCTATTCTTTCCATGAATGTGTTGAGCCAAATTCTTTCCCCATGTCATAGCAGCAGCAGGAGGATGATAGAAAAGACTATAAAAAACTGAAGTGAGTGGGTGAAGAGGAAATAGACAATAGCAAAGAGGGAAATGAACAACAATTATAGGTATTGGAAGAGGAAGTAGATCTGGAAAGGCATAATCACATGCACATGATCTATCTTTCCCTCTTTTCTTGTCCACTTCTGTCTTGGTTGATTAGAAGTGGCATATATGTTATCGGCAAAAAGAATATGACCTGCTGCATGAACTGCCATACCAAATCAGACCATCTACAATGGTCTAACTAATCTAGCACATATTCTCCGACAGCAGCAAATGCTGCATAGGAAGGGATAAAACTTCAATAATACATCCTGTTGTGACATACTCTTCCAGGTTATTTATTGTGAGGGCAGGAAGAGAACGGGAAAGGGTGAAGAACATAATTTATTTTAGCCTGATCTTGGTCATTAATTTATACCCTAAAGCATGAGGATTGATATCTTTAGGTTAATTAAGCATTTCATTTTAAATTTTCTTTTCTCTTTTTTAAATATGTTGTCTCTTAGAGCCATTAGGTTGCTTCTTGGACTTGAATTATTGGGAAGGGTAAATGGGAACATTCTGTTGACCCTCTGTACATCACTTACTAATTTATATACCTCTATCGTCTATCTTTTTCATCTTCTGTATCACTTTCCCATATTCCTTCCAATCCATTGCCCTATTTATATTATAGTTCTTTCAGAAGCATGCAATATTCATATTGAGTATATGCCATTTATTCTACTGTGGTATGTATTATACTGTTTATCTTCTCATTTCCTGTCTCCAGTTTAATACAGCTTAACATCTTATTCACTTGATAGGCTGCATATCCAGCAGATGTTCACAATGATGACTTGCTCTTTTCCTTACAAGTTTACAGCTAGTCCAAAACCTTTGTGTGTAGGGTATGTCAAATTGTTCCTTCTAATGCATGTTATCTTGTACTAGTCCATACTGAATTACATATTGTCTAATTACTTCATTTTGCTAATATTTATTTCACATTCCTCTCTAGTCCTGACTGGCCTACATAATTTGGTGTTCCCAGCAAATTTTGACACCTTACTATTCATTGTCTCTTTCAGGTCACCAATAAATAGTTCAAACCCCATCGCTCCTAGTGCTGAGCCTTGAAGTTCTCTGTTATTAATCTCTTTTCATACTAATTGATCATTTATTCCTACTGCTTGCTTCCTATCCCAAACCAATGCAAGAATTTATTTTTCACATCATGTTACTCTTTCCTTAATAACCAGTTAAATACTGTGAAATTCAGACCTGAATGGGAATTTCACAACATCATAGTTTAGGGTTATTTGGGTCTGGGGGCTGGTATAAGCTTCTCTTTCAGTGATGAGCTCCACCCAAGGACCAGAATGTGACCTCCTTACTCCCATTAGTAAGCAGCTATTTGTATAAGCTAGTCCCAGTGACATCACTGAGTTTACCTATGCAAGTAGATGCTCACCAGTGGGAGAAAAGAATTATAGTACATTACCTGTTTTAGAAATGTATTGTGAATGATTTTATGAACTATTGTTACTTGTATTGGTAAAAAAAGAAAGAAAGAAAGAGGCTTAGTAGTGGTATCATCCTTAAAACCATTTTAAAGGTGGGCACAGCATTCTGTGTTCTCCAGTACGGAGGCTGGTTTCACTGATTAAAACCATATTTGTTCAGGTGCTTAAATATTAACTGGCAAAGCCGCTTTAAAACTGGACTTCGCAGATTGGAGTCATTCCAGTACAAAGCAACCAGAAAAGTAATATGTAAATGATTTGTCCTGCAAGACATGAATGGTATTTAGTATTTACTTATAGAGTAATCAATCAAGGAACTAAGAAGATGGGATGGAGATTTCCTTTTGAGCCATACAGTAGACAGATCACTTCTCCAATCTGGAATGAATGCAGCTAATTTGCAATTACACAGAGGACTTTCTATTATAAAAACTCTATAGAAACCTACAATTGGGCAGCTATGACTTCTTGGAGTTTTTGGCCAGGTTTTTAATGTTATAGTTACAAATTCATTTTTCAATTAAGTAGTAATAAAATCTAGGGGTGGGTTACTGTACTTATGTCTGTGGCCTGACAGTAATGGTGTATGCCTTGTACTTAAGGCTTATCTACTATCCTTGATCTATACATTAGCCTATTATTGATGTAACTGCAAATTCCATGCATGGTTCTAGAATAGTAGAGGCCATAACTGTGCTGGTATGTTAGCAAGATTGAAATTCAGGTTTGAAACTTTTCGGTTGGTCATCTTATTCAGAAGAGTTAATAGGCCAAATAACATAGAACACATGTGTAAGTGGGTGAAGCTCTTCTGAAGTCAATAGAGTAGCAGCTGCTAATATGGGGACAGGATTTGTGTCAAGTTATTCACTCCAAGAATGGATTAGAATACTAACATGCGACGACAAACCAGGCGAAGACAGGGAGTGCGGCAAAGAAGCGTCCCGAGGCCTCTCGGGGTCCTTTATTATATAGTATACATACAATATGGTTCCGTGATTTACGAGCCTGTTTACATGCTCGAGAGGGTCCTGTGGGCCCTGTACTTCCTCAGGGAAGGCCAGAGCACTGATAAGGCGGGCTGGGAGATGTGCTGTTAATACTTAAACATGGCGAGTGCAGCCAAGGGACAGAAATGCAAGGACAGGTTTATCGTGGCTTGCCAGCGTTTATTCCCAACACTAACAACTACAGAAAAACCCTTCTGGATATGCAGTAGTTTTTTTTGTGCACCAAAATCCAGTCAGACTTGGCTTTCACAAGCAGAAAATAGTGTTCACTCCTTCAGGATGGACTATTGCCTGCTGTTCAGAGGAGCAAATGAATGACTGGGGGTGAAAATAATTAACTTGACTATGTGCTCTCAGTTAAAGAGAAGACTGGCACACAATGACACACATGAAAGATAGGGTAGTCTAGAGGAACTGGTATCAGACCAGTAAATAGAGTTCTAATCCCACACCTGCTACTTGTTGTGGGACTTTGGGCAAGTAACAACAGCTCCTCTGTGACTGTTTCCTGTCTGTAAAATGGAGATATTATTTAACCTGGCTCACAGATGCGTATGAGAATTAGTTAATGTTTGTACAGTGATTTGTGAGGTGCAATATGCTATCTAAAGGAGATCTACCGTTACAAGAGTGATTTATAAATATGATGTCTGAATATGTGAAAATAGTTAATAGATAAGGTGCCGGTAGATGTCCCTCAAGAATATGTAGCATAGATCTTAGGTTTTGTACAAAACATAATTGTGTAAAGCAAATGGCTTCTTCTTTATATAGGGCTCTTTAGCTTTACAGCGCTATGCAGTGGAGCAAATGGCATAAAGCTTCCATTACACAGATTTCCTGGATCATCACTTTACACTTTGAGGAGAGAGCAGGCTATATGGGGCTTTGACTTATCCCAACACAGGAGAGGGCAGAGGGGTGTATAGTGAGCTGAGCCAAAGAAAGCAAGGGGAGGGACATGAGGAGGGAATAAACAGCATCCTGTATATGGCTGTTACAGATTACTTCCAATTCTGATACCATTTCCTTCCCTTGGCACAGTTATACATAGCCATGAGTAGTCTTGCCCTAAGTGCTCAAGACTGTTACATTGAGAGAGTCATGCATAGGAACAATTTTAAGAATAAGCAATGTAAGTAACTGTTGAAGAGGTTGAGGCAGACTTTAGAAGTTGTTTGTACTAGAGTGCACCAACATTTGCAGAAAATAAAAAAGGAAGAGTTGGAAAATTTGACATTCTTGATGGGCAAACCTGATTATGACATGGAAATTGTCAGCAGCAGGTGAGTATCGTCAATGAAATTATGCAAACAGCAGGAAGTCAACTTTATTACAGTCACTTAGATCTTGCTCAGATAAAAACCATAGTTTTTCCATTTGAAACCATAGTTTTTCATTCAAATACCCAGTGAGGTTTGGAAAGTAGTGCAGTGGTTTTTTATTTATTTCCTCTGAGATAGCATTGCTGATATGGAGCTTTCTTCTCTGAGGTATAGCTGACGTTGGTTTTCTGTAAGAGGCCAACAGTCGACTATCATAAATTTCTTTATATTCAGTTGATATCTTTATTGAAATATTAATTGTATCTGGCATAAACTAGTACTTTGGCTTATACTGTACTTCTGAGACAAGTTTATTCCTGGTGACATGCGGCTTCCCGCTGATTTCTCCAGTGCTGGGCTAAGCACTGTGAGACCTGGTCATGCCACCCATTGGTTTGTCAGGTGGTTTGCGTGCCTGCCTGTCCAGGATAGCAACTTGAAGCCAGTTGCCACAGACATCTAATTGCAAAGGCTTGTGATCTGTGTTCCTACACAGAAGAAAGAACTGGCAAGAGTGTTTTGTTCCTCTTCCCTTAAAAAAACATCCCCGGGAGGATTTGCCCACTATTTCTTTGAGGGGCTGATGTTTAATGTGCTTCTCCTAGAGCCATTTCCATGGTTCTGAGCTCAACTGCTGGATTGTTTGTCTCTGTAAATATTTTCTGTGTTCGTAACGTCTTGAAATTCTAACTGCCATTTTTATATTTCTGTAATAAACGATTTTTACACCAAAAAAAATTATAAAGCGTAGATAAACTGTCTAATAATAACGACATTTAACTGAAGTTTAGAAAGAATACGTAAATTGTCATCTTACCTTTGTTCTCTAAAGACCTTGATAAAGAAAAAGTTTGCAGTTAATTGCAGGATTTAAAAAAATTCTCCAATTCTTTTCCTTGTAACCAAGAAAATACATGCACAGTCAAATTAAACCCATCCCCTGCGTGAATAGCACAGATTATTATAACTAATGTTAAAGAATATTTTTAGGTTAATATGCATGCACATACACACATACATGTGTTGGAGGGCTAATGCATGTAAATTCTGGAGCCATCAGATTTCCCTGCTCACAGACAATCTGTTTTCTAGCCTGGAAATGGTATGGTGACTGCTCTGTTGTGTTAGCTAACAATCTCTTTCCAATGGAAAAGGCCAGGTGTCCATGCTTATTCTTCTAGGTGTGTCCCTGCTATTTAATTTCATTGGCCAAGTGATATTGTTGCCTTGACTGGGATTGATGGGACCTGCAGCAGGAGCTGATGGGCTCACTCTGAGTAGTTACATTCATTCTTGTCAGATAATAGCGGTCGTGTTGGCTTAATTGTTCATCTACTCAGAAGGCACTACTGTGAAGGATACAAAAGGTACTAGCCTGTCAGCTCTCCTGCTCAAAATGAATATGAGACTGCTGAAGAAAATAATTAGATAATTTGGCCTGTGTTGTCATCAGCATGTTGCTAACATACAGAAATACAGCTAGTTTTCATTGGACCTGGAGTATCTGGTATCTTATTTTTGTGGTGCCTGGCTGAGATAGGAACTTAGCTAAAAGTGAGCTGGAGATGCTTAATAATAGGTAAGATAGAAAGAGTTTAACTGAGATGATGTCTGTCATCATGCAGGGCTGTGCCCGTCCTTCAGAAATTAGGCTTCCATTGTGGGGGTTCTTCTGGACCCTGGCTTGATTCCAGACACCCAGGAAACCTCAAGGGCTAGAAATGCATTTTTCCATACGCACTCAGTGCACTATTTGCACCCTTTTCTCATTGATAGGGACACTGTTATAACAGTCCATGCTATTGTGACATCTAGATTAGAGCATTATAAAATAGAATTCCTGATACAGAATGTGGTGGCTGCTTATTTAGTGGGACTAACCATAAGGGGCACATGAACCCTGTGCTGAGAAGATTGCTTTGGATTCCTCTTCATTCCTGGGTACAATTCAGGATGTTGATTTGGATCTTTCAAGCGGTCCATGATTCAGGGCCCGAGACATGGCGTCTTTCCATATGCACCACTGCAGCAGTTAAGTTCAGTTAAGATCAGCTGAAGAACTCTCACTTGCGGTCCCCAAATTTTAACATTTTAGGACCTGTGACAGAGCATTTTTGATAGATACCTTATTGATTAAATAAAGAAACAGTCAAATTTTCAGGTCATAGGTTCATTTATGATTTTATCTGAGTTGCAATAGATGTGATGGGTGCTTTGGGTTAGGACAACTCAGGGAATGGGTAGCCTTTGGGTCTATTTTTATGATGGCAAAGTGTGTTTGTAAATGTAAGGAGAGTTCTTGTTGCTGGCAGCATGATGCTAAATTTTGGTTAATTGTGGTTTTTTTAATGTAAATACAGCCAGAACATAAGCATTGGTTGTACAAGTTTTCAAATCAAAGTATAAATAATCACATGTCTCTGTTCACTTTTTAATATATATATAATATATATATATATATATATATGTAACATATATATATATATATATATATATATATATATATATATATAATGTAACATATATATGTAAATGTTTATTTAAATTTAATATTTAATTTAAAATAAATGTGAAAAGACTACATTCAAGGCCAAAAAGTAATAGACATGGCTAGGCATGTGGCTTACTGTGCAAAATTTTGCTACCTTGCACTGAAAAACATATAAAATAACCTGCGTCTCTTGAATCTGTATTTTTCCAAGTTCTGTATGTACATTGGGTAAGCAGGGATCCATGTGGTGGTCCTGCACCTCAGTGGCCAATCCCAAACTGCACTTAGGGCAGCCAACAGACTCGTATACCTGTGGTACTGAAGCAGCAAGAGTAGCTTCTGACGTAATCAGACCTCCTGGCCTGCTCTCAAGGTCAGATTCCATCCCATTGATTTGGGCCTGAGGAGATAGCACTGGGCACAGGTATCCACAGGGTTGAAAACTATCCGGTAAAAATTTAATAAACTAATATCAGGAAGGGCAAGAAGCAGCAGCCTTTTGAAGAAGGTCTTCTTCCCAACAGAGGGAGGTGCCAGAGAAGATGCTGCACATGTACTCAATGGTTGCTCTTTTTGTGCTGGATTCCTAGAAGTCTTCCCAAGTGGATCACTGCTGACGCAGAGGCCATTGACTTGCTCAAGACCACTTAGCTGGTTTTGTTTAAAACTTTGCCTTGCTTGTCTTTCCCTCCCCCTGCCTTTCTGTTCCACACACTACAGTGGAAAGCCCGTTTCAATAATAGACCTATCTTTGACTCTTTTACAGACTCTCCCTCTCTGTTCAAGGAGTGCAAGTGTTCCTCCCTGTGACCCAGCCTCACTAAGCATATTACTTAATTGTGTAATTCCTAGCTGACTCCTATTGTTGCTTTTCTTATGTTTTATGTAGCACTACATTGGACTTTTTTTACCTGGCAGCTGGCTGACAGGGAAGAGATGTTGGGTCTTCAGAAATTGCTATTCAGCTTCAATTCAGTCCAATGAGACAATTGGCATGACAAGCTACACAAGTTGCCAATGTGTAAGAAAAAGGCAGATCCTTTGGGTATCTGCTGAAGGTGGGTACAAGCCAACTTGATTAGGGTTACATTCTGGGCTTGGGATTTGAGCCCATGTATCCATTTGTCATTGCTGCCCATTCTTGATATGACAGCACAGTGCCATCTATGCTGTGTCTCTCCTTTCTCCCAGGGTCAGGCACAGTTTTTCCTTATAACTTTTTGGTGAGACATCTTTTATGGTTCCTTGAGGAAATGTCTCTTTTGGGTCTTAGTAGAGAGCACTTTGCTGTCTGAATTCCTCCTCTGTCACATTAGCTGCATAGTCTTTGCTTCCTGGGTTTAGACTGTGCTTTGGGCCTTCCAGTTGTCACCTCTGGTTGTGGTTATTCATTCTGTATTTAGCAAGAGCCTACCTTAGTTTTGCACATTTTACTGTGCTGAGTTAATCTGTGTGGTAGTTCTGGGCAGCAATCTGTAGTGATCTAGCTTGTTGGTTTTTATTTGTTCTTCCCAGTGACTCGTATATAGTTTGCCAGGAGGTTAGAGCTGTTGAGTTTGGGGAGTGGTCAGTGTATTTTAATTTGAAACTCAACCTTCAATCCTCTACTCTGTCTCTTGCTAGTCTGAAGGCATTAAATAGAGCTCACACCTCAAACAGAGAATCATCGCATTTGAAAATTTGCATGAACACAATCTTAAAGTTCAGTTAAAATTGCCATGAGACATAGTCTTTTTATTCCTTTTGCAAATCTAAAAGGTTTTAACCATGGGTTTTTAGACTGGTTTCTATGTTTATGGACAGGAAGTGTTAAACCTGGTTTTTGCTCTGCTGCATGAAATTGCACAGAAGTCGGCATCTGATTACCAGCAAATTGACTAGAAAGGATGAAGCAGCATCCAAAATTAGATCAGCTTTTAAAAAATCAGATTATAGCTTTAAAATGTTCAGCTATCTACATCTGGATATTGCACAGCCACCTACGCAGAATGAAAATTACCTTGACAAGGTCAGCAGTGAGAAAACAATGCATCTGCATATCCCCAGCCCAACAATAACTTCAGTTGTGTGCGTCAGACATAGGGAGGCTCTGTTTCATACTATACAGAGCATTTCTTCTTGTTCTTTTATACTTGCTTGGAGCATTTTTCTCATTTCCACTACTAGCAATACTAGCTCCATCACTGCAAGAGTCATCAGTCTCTCTGCTATGTCTCTTGGGAGAGGTTTATCATCTGCCATTTAAAAAAAAAATCTTTATGGTAAAAACACACATTAAGAAGCATAACCAAATGAAAGGGGAGGGGCATTCATATTTTATGCAAATACTGAGATTCTTGTCTGAAATGAGGGAGCTGTAAACACATGGAAGAAAATAGCTGAAATTAGTTATTCAGTTAATATAATACTGGATTATAGGAAGGGTGGGCTCCAAAGACTACTGGAATAAAAAAGAATCTTTCGGTTGGCTTCACTGCGCTTTGGATCAAGCTCTTGGTTTGCAGGAACATGCTTTCATTTTTAAATAATTCCTCAGTTATGCTCTGTGATTGAATATTATTAATCCAAACAAACCTTTTAAATCCACAGCTTGGATTGGCATGTGGCCAAGTGTTGGCCAAACACAGACTAGTATGTATATTTAAAATACGATCACAATACGCAACCTGCAACCTTGTAAGAATAACTTGTTTGGATCTTCTGGAGAAAGCACATCTTATATGTTCTACTTTAGTACAACAAATACTAAGCCCTTTCTTAATGCTTTACATTTTTTAAAGCACAGTAAACATTTATATACAATGTCTGGCTCGCTAAATAAGAAAGAGATGAATTTTAGCCTTCACAGCCCATTTGCAGAGGGCTAATGCATGTCTGGAGATAATGGAAAGTGTTTTTGTGTACTCTAGAAATCCTAAGGAAAATATTTACCCTTGAAATGCAATCAAAGTTAGCAGAAGCTTAGCTGATCTGCTGCATCAGTGCTGTGTGTGCAAACTATCACAGACTGTGTATTAGCCCAGTTTGATCCCACTATTTTTTCAGAACATGGTCATAGTTTAATGTGCATATCCATGTATTTCCATATTACTATCCTGATCCAGATCCTATTATAGTCAAAAGTCTCTTGTTGACTTTGTTGGGAGATGTAAGGTGTAAGGGACTAATTTAAAGCCACTGAAGTTAGTGCAAAGATTAGGACTTGAATGAGCTTTGAATCAGTCTGCAAAGGACTGCTGTTCAAAATCACATCACCGCCTTCAACTACTTCACCTCCTAATTCTTGCAGAAATGGACCATTATCTGAACATAAGCATTAGAGATGGTTAAATTATGCATTGCGAATAAGTTATCCAACAAATTTAGCTCCTTCCCCCCCAATTCACAAATTGTTTCCAGATTCTGATTTTATGTTATTTACAGGGATTTACTAAATAGTTTATACAAAGAAATTTCAGCCTGATTATGAGCTGTTTGCTTTGATAGCGTCCACTTCTGTTTGATATTTATTATTCATGATGCGTGATTGGTCATCTAAGCCAGGTGACCTTGTTTCAGACCTCTGAATGCACCGTTCAAACTTTTTACATTGGAGAATAATAAATTGTTTATAACATACTGCCAGTATGTATTATCAGATGAATCATCATATCTCCTACAAATCACACACACAAACAAAATTAGGACTACTCTAATATGAATTATTAGATAAACATTTGTACTCCACAGTTGTCCACAGTTGTAGTGTATAGCATTGCATTTGATTCCTATATTAGCCATCCTAAATGGAGGGAAGTTATAAAAAGTATTTTCTGTTGTATGATGCTCAGTTGAATGCCTTCAAGTTTCTGTTAAATCTTTGTAAAATATATATACCCAGATTGTATTTGTAACCTTTCCAGTGACAATGTGGTAGCAGATTGTAATAAACTAACTAATGATGAAGTTTTATATATCCTTAGTATAGTTTATAAGTATTCAAAAAATAATGGTCTGCCTGGGATATCATTGCTTATAATGTGCAGTTTAGTCTCAGCTGTAAAAATTGGCAATGATTCATTTTTCTATGACTGCTCTTTTCTGTTAGCAATGAGAACATATAATACAGTAAAACCTTAACATATGAGTGAGTCAACTTACGAGTTTTTTGAGATGCGAGTCGTCACGCGGTCGATTTTTTGCTTTGAGATGCGAGCCAATATTTGAGTTACGAGTGAGCTTACGCCACCCGCCGCCACTAGGAGGAAGCGTGCGAGCATTCAGATCACGTGTTTATCTCGCCATGCTTGCATCTTTGTCTGACCTTCAAGGTAAATACACTTAATAAAACCAGTTTATTTCTTTACATTCTCTTTTATTATGTATTATTATTTTTTATACATTATTTGTTGTTTATAAAGTACATTTTTCTTATTTAAAAACATGTAAAAAAATTGGGGTGGTTTTTGGGGGGCAGGAACGGATTAATAGCATTTCAGTTAATTTCAATGGGGAAAATTATTTTGACATATGAGCAAATTAAGTTACGAGCTCAGTCACAGAACGAATTAAACTCGTAAGTCAGGGTACTACTGTACCATAATGCTCCACTTTCTGTGTCTAGTTTGGGGTTTGTACACAATTCCTTGGTGAAATGCAGATGCATTACTCTAAGGAAGAAGCACTGTCTTGTGATTGAAGTACGGAACTGGGAGCCAGACAACCTGGATTGTATTTCTGACTCTGCCAAGGTCGATCTGTATGACCTTGGGTGAGGTACTTAGTCACGCAGTGCCTCGGTTCATTGTCAATGGGACTTAGGCTCCTAAATCACTTAGGTGCTCTTGAAATTTTTACCCAACGTGTTTAGCCATAGGTTTTAATTAGGTTTGTTGGGTCAGATCCTCGTATGCTATCATGAAAACTTATATGTAAGTGTTCAGAAAATCAGTGTTGTGGCTTTTAATTATTAGCTCCATTATAAAACAGAAGGAACTAGGCATAATTCATAAATAAAATATGTAAAACATTGATGGAGGGTTAATCAATTAATGTAGTGAGCCAATCATGTACTTTGAGAGACCAAGACACAAATCAGGGTCAGCAACCTATATGCCAATGACATGAAAGTCACAGATCATTTCCTATCTGGTCATCGTCGTCATCACCCTTCTCATTTGGATATGTTAACCTCTAAGGCAGGAACTG
Organism: Mesoclemmys tuberculata; assembly: GCA_007922155.1. NCBI lineage: Eukaryota > Metazoa > Chordata > Testudines > Chelidae > Mesoclemmys > Mesoclemmys tuberculata. The sequence continues at coordinate 39,717,365 of ML675609.1, read as the reverse complement.
GTCTGATATCCGTAGCCAGTCACCTAAATTACTATTAGCCATGGTGCTGTTTCAGAATCCCTGCATACCCCCACCTATAACATAGAGCTTTTTCAGTCTCCCTGCAACAACTATGGGATTTATACCACTGTCAGTTGCTTCTCTTGTGGGTTTGCTCTTGATCTGTCTATCCACTTTAAAAGCATCTCAATTTTGCATCTTCATTTCCTAGGGTACTAATAACTTAACTTTTTACCTACATGTAATTTCTATAATAGTACTTTATGTTAACTGACCTTGTAATAACCATAAGTTTGACTGTTGATTACTGTTCAATACCAGTGAGGATGCTGGTAGATCCTAAGATACACGGTGCTCAGGAGAAATTGTTGATGTGATTTTTGAATTGCTTAGATTTGTTCTTCTTAATTTTAGTGTACATAAACCTGAAATGGCCCTCATAGCTTATTCTTGGCTTCTGAAACTGTGGATTTTTAAAAAATTGACAATAATAACATGCTTCTTTTTGTCTCTTGTGGTGGCTATATGTTATATCACTATCATTCATTTTTCCTTCCTCAGATATTTTTTCTCCAGGCTTTGTTTCCTTTGAAATGACAAAACTGTTTAAGTTGCTCATTGTGCCCCTGTCAGCACCTTCCCAGTTTGTCTTGGAAGAATAGTATGAATAGTTCATGGATCAGAACTAGTGATCATAAGAATTGCTGTTATTGAACTGTGTGCAGCTCTGTTATTCCTTTTGACATTTCATCCCCAGTTTGCTGGTAAGGTATGGACAAGTTATTAACCCCACAGACATGTATATGGAAACTAATCCTGTAGGTTGTTTACTTCTGCCTGTTGTAAAACTGCCCTTTGACTGAAAGTCTGAATATAATACTTTGGCTAAATCCTGTCTTTAGTTAACTCTGTCACAGTATGCATGAATGATCCTCTTGACATAGTCTATTACGTTTCTGATATCTCACATCTCGTTTTCTGTCAAATATTCCAAATTCTGGGGGTTTACAGTCCAGTTTGCTGGGTTTCTTAAGACTTTATACAGTTTTTAAAAATAATATTCATACTGCCTGAGATCTTTCAATGACAGAAGAAATACGATCATCTAGTCCCACCTCCTGCACAGCACAGGCCACAGAAATTCACCTAGTGATTCCTACTTCATTTCCACTGTTCATTAAACTCACTGATGATGGACCCAGCTCATTATTCACTTCCTATACCAAAAATCAATTGTATTTTGTTAACTGTAGGTTAATTATTGATATATTGGCTCTGAGCATGAATTATTTATGAGGTAGAGTTGATTAGAGGGGAGATTAAATCATTTGAAGTTAGTTTGGGTCTTGATATGTCCATCTATCTAGCCACCTTTTTCTCATACAGTCCATTTAAACTCTTCTCCCCTCAGTTTTACCATGTTATAAAGTGGAATTAAGTGCACAGTGGATACACGTCAGCAAAGCACTTGTTTGGAGTACAGTTAAATGTAGGTGTTTAATCTTGATTTAAGAGCTCCTGGTGTGAGCTGATTCTGCCCCCTGATGACTGATATATTTCCTGATGGTCATAAATGGCATTCAAGGTAAAATTAGCAATACTTATAAAGTGTGCTTGGTTGCAAGGGTGATGTCAAGCATAAGTATGCTGGAATAATTGAAGACCATTACATTATTTCTTACAGAGAGATACACCATGGTTCTACTGATGGATTTGTTTCTGCCTCTCACATTAAAATAAAAACAAAGTAATTGCAAACTCTTAACAAAGGTACTAATATTTTCATAACACTTCCATTTATATGTTCATGAGAAATTGCAGAAGTTTGAATTTTCTAACTGACCATAGAAAGAAACCATGAGCTTGGAAAATGAACAACGACAGTAGGAATCTTGACTCTAAACTAAGCCCTGAAGATAAAAAGGAACCTGGTGTTGTTGTTATTGTAGAGGATGTAAAATTGATTGAGTACATTATGCAATAAAAATTGTAAGTTGATATTTAACACAAACTTTTTGCACCCAAAGTGCCATGTTAATAGCTCAGGAGATTGTAATTCTTTAAACCCAAAGCAGGTGTACTTTGATGCACAGGTAGGAGTGATGCAGATTTCCTCATATTGTCCCATCAATGTGCTTCATTTCTGGATTGGAAAGGTCTCTGGAACAGAGAATCAAGGTTCTCTTGTTTGCCCAGCCTTTTAGCCGCTGCTGGAATCCTACTAAGAGCAGCACGAGGATTACTGCTAACTGGGAGATATGTGCTTCATTTGATGCCAAACGAAACATATAGGAGATCAGAATAGCCATCTAGAGAAAAGAACGAGGGTCTTGGATAGCCAGAGCTAGACAGAAGAAATTCATAGAGAAGTATACGGAGAAGTTTTAGGTACGGTTTTATCTAGATGCATGGCCTGGTACTTTGGAAAAAGATTTTCATTAATAAACCAAGCCCCAAAGGGAAGAGTTTTTGCCTGAGTGTATTGCTTGTCATTCAGAGCCGGGTGGAGCCTTTATATCCACTTTGGGTGTTGGGAGGTTAGTTCACTCTCTGTCTATTCAAATTCAGGAGAAAGGCCAAAGGACTTTCAAGTGTGAAAATTATAGTGCTAGTTTATTAATGTGGACACTTGTGTACCAAGGAGTGGCGTGAGCACACCTCAAATCCTCTCAAAAAGCAATGTCTTTTGCTCACTCCCCGCTTGAGTGAAAACTTAACTGGCAATAGCACTCCCCTGAGCCACCCAGTTTTCGGGGTGAGTCATTTGGAAAAGAATTATTATTATTTAATAGCTCTAAAAGCAAATGCTTTTTTTAGCTACACTAAGGAGATCATTACTTATAAGCTCTTTCATAAATTGAATAAATCCGAAGTACTGAAATTCTATAGACCATGTTCAGCTAAATCCTGTCTACAGTGTTCTGAAATCCAGCTGTGTTGTATGTTCATGCTGAAAGGGGTTGGAGAGGCAAAATTTAAATAGTTATTTAGGCCTGTTAATAACATGCTTAAGAACAATTTCATAATGAGCTTTTGGATCCTGTAATGCCATCTGTGATAAAGTTGATTATCGTTGACATAAGAACAGCCATGCTGGGTCAGACTAACGGTCCATCTAGCCAAGTACCCTGGCTTCCAACAGTGGCCAATGCCAGGTGCTTCAGAGGGAATGAACAAAATAAAATGGATTTCATTGCTAGAACAGTTTATTTGTGTTCAAGACAACAGGCTGACTGAAAGTTAGACTGATGGAATTAGTCTGCTCTGAATTAATCTAGCGTACATCAAGGAATCAATTGCATTTTCTGCCTTTTTACTGTTCTGTTGGAGGGGTACACTGAAACTGCTGAAAGTTCAAGTAATGTTGTATTTTCACTCTCAGAATCTCAAATTTTCTGCACATTATTCAAATACAGCAATAACTACCCTATCTTCCACTTGCATTTAAATTATTTATATAGCACATGCAAAATTCTATTCATATTTTCCATTTTCTCGATTCGGTGTTGATTAGTACTAGTAACTATGTAAGCTATTCACACATTTCAGTTACATAAAAAGCAAACATTTGTTCTATGTTGGAAACGCACGCTCTTGTATAAAACACAGTATACATTTATATAGAATTTTTTAGAAAAGTCAGGATTATCTCATAATTTCATAAACAGTCTGATCACCCGAAATGGGTTAATCTGAACTCTATGTGGGGGATTAATCTTTGAGTAAAATCCAGGTCAGCCAGGATTGAGCATGTCTGTTCAAGCTGTTGCTGAAATTGTACTAATCCTACACAAAAACTTTGGCTAGACTTTCATCAGAGGAAAATGATTACCATATATCATTATGTCAACAATGCTTATGCAGATCTACCCAAGAAATGGACAAGGAAAATTTATTCCTTTCCTTCCATCCCCCATCAGAACTTTCAGGGTTTTTATGTACTTATGTTGTCCTGACTAGGCTATTTCCATCTGATCTTCATCTACTAATATATCTTTGGTATTTCCAAGACACATATCACTGAAGAAAAAAACTAGAGCTAATATAATTTCCCTAATAGAACGCCACTCTGACCATTTCTGTATGGTCCAGACATTTTTTTTTAAAGGCACGGGGGTTGTTGTGATAGATGAAATCACATTTCTTCATGAACAGAAGGTGCTTTTAAAGAAAACCACTATAAACTACAGACACGCAAATGCCCTTCCATACAGCTTGAGTCCCAGCTTTGTCTAATGCAGTTGCACAGAACCCCAGCCTGATTCAACGCACGGGCCTAGGCGTGAATCAGGGTTGTGTAGTGAAGGAGTGTGTTTGTTAGACCCCTGTTTCATTTCACTTCACCTGAAATCAATGGGAGCTGTGCTTTGAACATATAAAGTGATATATAATCCTAAATTTGTTGGAAAAATCACGTCCTAGGCATCTCGGATTGGGCACTCAAAATTAGTAGATACCTTTTGATTTTAATCTCTTTGTGCTTCAGTTCCCCATGTGTAAAATGGGGATGATAATACCCCTTCATCTCCCAGGAGTGCTGTGAAATTAAATTAAATAATATTGGTGAAGCATTCAGATACTAGAGTGATGACAGCCACAGAAAAGCCCATGAGGAAATTAATAATTATGTCTTCAGAGCAGGGTTTGAATAGCGTGCAGTAGATAAGGCACGGAGCCACATTTAACAATGAGGAGAAAATAAAATATTGAATAGCTGCTCATTAAATGAGCACTGTCCATTTTGTGCAGTGAATGAGATAGGGATCCTGTAGGGAAAAAATAATATGTGATCATGCAATTAAAGACTGTGATACTGTTACCTGGGGTTCTGTTTACCCTGTGTAAGGTGGTGTCAGGAAATAAGCCAAATGGAGACACCATCGTCCAGCAGATACATGGACTGGTAGAAACAATATAACACCAGAGTGTTTTTACTTTAAAGCTATACTTTACTTAGGCTCAAGCACTTACACACGTCCACAACAGGTTAGTAAAACTCCCCAACCCTCAATAATTACTGAAATTTGGGGAGGCTTTCAAGTGGAAACAGCAACGGCTTCCTGACTAGCTTTCCTTCCAGCTGTCACTGAAGGATCCCGAAGCTGTGTCCAAGAAGAGATCTCAAAGAATCCAAGCCTCCCTCCCTCCCTCTCCCCCATTTGTCCTTGTTAGTAGACAATAACATGTCAAGAAAAAAACTGGTTAGGCAAGCAGTTTCAAAAGCTAATCAAGAGGTCTCCTCAAAGTACTAATTAGCTAGATGTGTTCATACAGAATCTGCATATCTTGAGGCCCAGATAAACATCTCCCAGGGAAAATGGATGCATAGCTTATTGGACTTTTCCTGAAATACAGATCTCATCATGTCTACCAGATCATCAGGAAAGGGCACAGAGTCAGGCAAAGGTTGAGCAAGAGATTCCCCTCCCTTCCTGGCTTAGTCTTGCCAAGGCTGCACAGGCCTGCAGAAAAGCCTACTAATTTTGGCTGCGGTTAGCAAAAAGTATGATGATCAAATTACACTATCAAGTGGTCTCTGGCCCTTTTACCGGTCTATCAAAACCTCCCTGTACAATAATGCATACACACCATGAATTAAAATTGCGCGGGCACCTTGTTCTGGCATTTCTGACCTTCTGAATGTTGACTTTGCAACCTTAAAAATATTCTTTCGATATAGTTATTTGTGTTATATCTGTACATAGTAAATGTTTCATTACTAATATAGTGATACTGCAAGCAGGCAGAACTGTAAGAAACAGAGATATTGTGAGACCAGTGTTACATGTTCAGATTGCTGTTTCTTACCATAACACAATGAGCGGTAATTCCTAGATTTAAGCCCTGAGCCTGTAGTCTCTCACCAATATCCTGAAACCTGATCCTCATTCTCCAGTTCCACTCATCACATACAACATGCATACCTTGTACGTGTATGTGTGCATACATTACTTCCACTCAGGTGCCCCTCTTTGTCAGTGCCAAGCCTGATAATGACAGGATTAAAAAAAACTCCAAGGACTAAAAAAACCTAAATTAAAACAATTGCTTGGAGTAGCATAACCCACAATACTTGCATGCAAAATATAAAAATTAAATATAAAATGCCTACCAGATACCTTTCCATTTGTCTCTGGTTTTATCATCACTTTTACCCCTTACTTTCCTGTTGTCTTTATTCATTGGTTCATTTGTGTATGACCTAGGTAGCGCCTTGGGTTGGGGATGTATCTGAAGACTTTAGTTTTGTAAAGCATCATGCACACCTATGGTACTATGGAGTATAAATAATAATACTGGATCTAATCATATTACATTAAAAATGTTAGTGAAGTAGTTAAATTGCAAACTAAAATACAGAAAAGATAGGAACAAAAAACTGTCACAAGACAGAAGAAAATTGTGATGAGAGCCTAACATGCTAATATCTGCACATTTTTCTGCTCTATTTCCTCCTTTGATTAAGCAGTTGTTTTAAATTCTTCTTTGTGGGGTGGAGGCGAGGAGTTGGCTGGAGGATTTTGCTGTGTTTTGGTGAGAAATGTACCATCTCCTTCTTCTGTCCTAGCAGCAGCAAGCTCTAGTAGGTCAGGTTCAGTGAAGAGAATATAGTTTTCCTAGATTCCTATGTATGTCTGTGTGTAGACATTCCCTGAGAAGGGTGGGACTTCACTGGGCTCCTAAAGTCTAAGCAGGTGTTCATTGATTATGCTCCTAGGTGCTTATTACTTTAATTTTGCTCCAAAATAAGCATAGAGACTATTCCTCCTAGAGGAATATTGATGTGACAAGAGCCAAATACTTTTATTCATCCATTTTTGAGTTATTGGTGAAGGGAGAAGAAGTCAAACATAGTTTGAGCTATAAAATAAAGCCTTTTTGGTTTATGCTCTTCAGTAACTCAGAGAGGTTCAAGGGATTTTCCTCAAACATCGGAAGCTTCAGCCTAAAGGGGAATTATTGAGAAATTTCAGAGCATTTTAAAATGGAGGAAAATAACATCATGTATATCTTTACCTAAAAGCAACAATAAGGTGCATATCTAGTGTATTTATCTAAAACCAGCCACTCAAATTTTCACTTATTCATGGATTAATTTCATCCTAAAGTAGCTCGACAAAATGATATCAAACATTAGGATAAAAGTTCATGAATTTCACTCTCTCTCTCAGCCGGCCATCTTTGTGACAGCACTGGTGTTGATTGGTCTGCAAGGACTCATGCTGTCCCAGAGTTCTGCACAATCTCATACAGAATCTGTTCTCACCCTGAATGTTACCTCTTCTGACTTACCTGCTCTCTTGTGCTTTGACGGGTTTGGATTTGTCTGCAGTGAATAGCAGGCGTAGGAAGGTTTGGATACTTTTTGTTGCTAGAGTTCATGTCCCACATGAACAGCTCACTTAACTACAGTCAGGACAGCTTTCTCATGTCAGAGTCCATTAACCAAATCTGTATTGATTGTAGTACAATTGGAGCAGATAAACTAATTTACAATTCAAATTCTAAGAGGTGCACAGTAATATATTTCTCAGAGAAAATACATGCTCAAAAGAGTCTGTGGTGTGATTACATTACAGAACCTTTGGTCTAATGTAAAATACACCTCCATCAGAAACCTCATTTTCTTCTGCGGTGATCTGTAGACTCTTCTGCAATCTTAAATGAAGAATTGAGATTATATAAGATGAAATCACACATGTGTAGCATCCTGGAAATGAGGACTCAGCCATAAGCAATGTTGCCAGTCGATTTTTATGATAAACTTTTCATAGAAAAGACAAAAATGTGTGAGTAAACCTAAAATTATAAAAGAAATCTTCAGTAAAAAGGATAGAGAAAAAAATAATTCTGCTCTCAGTCATGGTATTTGAAATTGCTAAATATTAGTAATATGGGGTTTCTACTCAAAGTATCTGAGGTATATTTGTATTGTAGACACTTATTTTTTTAAAAAAAAATTTAAGGTAGTGTTGAGGTAGTGTTGGAGTATTGATTTCAGACATTACAATCTCAAACATATTTTCCAGTGCAATTTGGTCTTGAATAACAAGTCAGGAGGCAAAAAGAGTGATGAGTTTGACTAAAGATTGCTTATGGTGCATTATTAATGCCATCTTTAATATAAAACATGTAGGGCATCGTATGCATAATATAGTCTCCCAGTATCAGAAATATGAAGTATTGTATTTTGATGAGGTAAACTGCCTCGTCCCCATTCGCCTTGCATAATTCATTCTAACTGCAATAAAATAGGAATTATAATGGCAGAAAAAAAGCCATTTAAAATAAAGGCTATTAATGGACTGCCTCAGATAATCTCCCCTATGCTGCCCATGTCTATGTGAGTGCGCTGTTCTGCTATGTTTTAATGTCATTCATCAAAGCATTTCTTCTTAAACTCTATTTCCAAGAATGACAGCTGAGCACCAGCTACTGTAACGAGAATATCAGGGCAAATTATGAACTACTTTTACCTCTTCTTGCGCTTAAGTACATCTCTTGGCTTAGTTCTGTACAGGCTGCAGTGCTGCCTGTTAAGATTTTTCAGAAGGCAATACACAGATTCAGATCTCAGCTATTTTATTCTAATCAGTGCATCCTTCTTACACAGACTTCCATCAAGACTGTTCCTGCTACAGAAAGAGTACTCTATATTACAGTGGAGGATACACTACTCTCTTTACACATATGCACACACACATTCTTTCCTCTCTGATCTTTATATATGATTTCTTTGTCTATGGGATTGCCTAAATGATAGGGTTTTACCTGAAATGATAACTGCAGTATCAGTCCATTCATATCTATATTATTCTATTTTGTTGGCAAACACAAAAGTCTGGCCTGTAGGCAGCTGTCAGTCCTCTCTTAGTAACTGACACACGCTTCTTAGTTTGTTAAATCTTTGCTGTAGCCATTATGAGATATCTGCAAATAAAATGGGGGCCTTTCTCAATATTTCCACAGGGCTTTAACTTATAGAGGACACTGTCCTTGCTGAACTAGCCCTATTGAAGCAGATAAGGGATTTACAGCCTCTCATCTCATTTAGCTTTGTTGCTGTTTCTGTGTTCATTAGCTAAAAGAAAACCCTAACTTTAAAGTATCTGACATATCTAAATGTGGCTTTCCCAGCCTTTGCCACCTCTAAGGGGAGCAATTCCCCCACCCCTCATTCCCTCCAGATCCATAATAAACACTGGTAAACCACAAATTATTTTTCACAAGAGCATTCCTAATAAGTATACGGTTAATTAAAATAACACTTAATTAGGCCCAAAATATTGCACGTATGTGACACAGCCATGAGGACAGCCATGTTTTCTTGGCTTTTAATCTCCCAGCTGAGTCTGATTGGAATTCCCAGATGCTCCCATATGAAACCTCTCATCAGTTCCCCTTCAGCTTTGATTGATTCATCTCCTGTGCTGAGAATGTGCAGAACTGCCTGATGCTTCCTCTTCTAGGCTTTTGTGGTCTCTTGTAGCTGTGCTTTCTGCTCTGCTTTGTACATGTACAAAGAGAAAAGCCAGAAAAAATTACTCCAGGGCGGGAAAACGTCCTTTACAGTAAGAGACTTAATGAGCTCAATCTGTTTAATTTATCAAAAAGATCAAGAGGTGATGTGATTGTGGTATACCTTCAACAGGGAGAAAATACCAAGGAAGAGCTAGTCTACACCATAAGCACTACATTGGTGCAACTGCATCGGTGCAGCTGCACCACAATAGTGCGTATGATGAAGACCGTCTATGCTGACAGAAGATAGTTCTCCCACTGGCATAATTACTCCACCTCTATGTGAGCAGGAAGTTGTGTCGGTGGGTGAGCATCTCCCACCAACATAGCGCCGGTGTGGACAGCGGTTAGGTCACTGTAACTGGTGTCACTCAGGGGGTGGTTTATTCACTCCCCTGAGGACATAAATTATATCAGTTTAAGCAGTGGTGTAGACCTGCCCTAATAAAGGTCTCTTTAATCTGGCAGAAATTCATAACAATGGCTGGAAGTTAAAGTCAAACAACTTCAAATTAGAATAAGAGAAATGTTTTAGTAGTAAGGGTGATTAACTGTTGGAACACACTAGCAAGGGCAGCAGTGAATTCCCCATCTCTCGATGGCTTCAAATCAAAACTTGATGCCTTTCTGGAAGATGTGCTGTAGTTAAACACAAGTTACTGGTCTTAATACGGGGATAACCGGTGAAATTCCATGGCCTGTGTTATACAGGAGGATTAGGTGATCTGTTGGTCCCTTCTGGCTTTACCATCTGTGAACAAATCCATTCTTCTTCTCCACCATTGCTCTCCCTTTGTCAGGCCCCAGCAGAAAACAGGCAGCAGGCAATGGATGTGGTTTCATTAGGACACAACTTTATTCACTTAAATATGTAGGAGTCGCTGGAAAAAATTGCCCAGTGCCACTTGTTATTCTTTCCTTAATCATTTCCATATAATCCCCAACCAGTTCCCAGCTCTCCTGCTGCTGAGACCCCACTATCCTTCCTTCCTGTAGGGACTATAAAAGAAGAGGATCAGCTCCCTGCTGTTCCAAACAGGAACCACATTCATGCACCGGTAGCTCCAACTTTTTAAGCCCTTTTTTGAAAATCGTAACAAAATGGTATGTTCAGTGGTTTTCCATCACCATAAATAGAGGGCCCTCTTCAATAGGTGTCATTGCAGTGTAAGTCCTTAATGCCCTTACTGGGCAAATCCTAGCCTTCCTCATATGATAGGATTTAAACACTGTAATACAAAGGCCCTTATCAACTTCATAGTGCGGGGTGATCTGGAGCTAAATTGTTTCTGCTAGCAAAATGGAAAGAGTTCCAGGAATGTTATTTTCTTTTCTATACCTTTTATATCCAATCTGAGGGCCATTTCTGGGCACACCACCTCACATGGTAAAATAATCCAAAACCTGTTTCTCCCGATGAACCTGAATGAACCTGCTTTCATCATCCATTCCTCCCTCCTAAACAACACTCTGTTAAATTGGTTCAGAAATTTGTCCCAACCCCCAAAATCCTCTTCCATCTCTTTATTATCCTTTATAGAATGGCTGCACTTTGCTAGTCCCGTAGAGGCAGCTGACAATCTGGTGCAAAAAGCCTGTCCCAGGACCACCATTTGGCATACAAAGTTAAGATGCCCAATAATAGTAGCTCCTGTGGGATCTCTGGATGCATTCAATATGAGGGGCAGTGCAGTGACTTTTTCCTGACCTGTCCCCGACTGCTTCCTGTCCATCCCTGTAATTTTCTCTCCTGCTTCTACCCATTGTAAGGGAGCCCTTAAGGGGCAATGCCCATTTTCTTCCATCTTGCCATACAAAGACCCGCTTGCCTGAGCTCATTCTACGGGCCTTACAAAAAAAAGTAGCATTAAAAAGGGGGTGGGTTTTCCTACAACATATGTAGTGCATTATAGTATTGACACACAGAAACTTTTTGGTATCCACCTCAGTCAGCAAAGCATGATACATGGAACATGAGTAGCAACATGTTTGCTTTATCTTTGGGTCACTGACTTCTCCCATGCTAGATAGTCCCACATTTTGGACAAATACTGAGCTCACCTGGCATGGAAGCATTTACTTGATCCTGCTTCTAGGCTTTTATTTATTTATTCATTTATTTGGCCCCTGTGGTTATTTTGTAGTAGGAGTACCTGCGTTCCAGCTGCCATTGACAGAGGCATGAACCTGTTTATCTGCTGTCACATTTTGTCCCTTTAGTAATGTTGATTAGAATAGAAATCATAGTGGAAAGAGTTATTTTGGAAGTTTTACAAAGAAATATTAATGCACAATGTTCTAATAAAATGCTGCCAAGTTATTGAGGCTGCAAAATTAACAATAATACTAAATGTAGAATGGAAATAAAATGAAAGCATTGGAACAAAATTAGTTTTTTAAATTGCTGAAATATAGCACTGAAATATATCATGAGCGATCATGTTCATTACATTTGTTAGATATCAGATATGTCTCTGGGTTTTATTAACTTCTTTGGTAACCTTGTTGTTGCTTGCAAAGCAACAATTTTTTGACCACAGTAAAGATTCACCAAGTGTATAGTAACCCACACTAGAGGAAGTGTAAGTCTTTGGCCCCCCTCTAGTGTCTGGTTCACTTAAAATAAGAGTATACTAAAGCCACCAGCTAGTGAAATATTTCCTTTTGCTCAAGTAGATGAGACTCATACCTTTTCAGTACTGAAGATACTGGGTTCAAACCCTGCTGCCAGCAAAAAAGGGCTTCTTTTAAACAGACAGATTTGAATATGGCTAGCTCCACATGAAGTGGTAGTTTTAAAACTGGTAGTTTCTGAGCTGCATTGTAGTGACTTTGCATCTCATCATTGGTGCAAAGGGGTCTTAATGCTCACGTAGGTGGTCCTGGAAATGTCACCATGGAGTAGGGGACTCTTCTGGTGGTGTGGAGAGCTCCTATACCATCACCATATGGTTAATACAGCATCATAGAAGTGTAGAACAAGAGGGGACCTTGAGAAGTCTTCTAGTCCAGTCCCCTATACTCAAGACAGGACTAAGTATTATCTAGACCATCCCTGACACGTGTTTGTCTAACCTGCTCTTAAAAATCCCGAGTGATGGAGATTCCGCAACCTCCCTAGGCAACTTATTCCAGTGCTCAACTACCCTGACAGTTAAGAAATTCTTCCTAATGTCCAACCTAAACTTCCCTTGCTGCAATTTAAGCCCATTGCTTCTTGTCCTATCCTCGGAGGTTAAAGAGAACAATTTTTTCTCCTTCCTCCTTGTAACAACCTTTTATGTTGTTGAATATGCTTGAAAACGAATATGCTTGAAAATTACTATGTCCCCACTCAGTCTTCTGTTCTCCAGACTAAACAAACCAATTTTTTCCCAATCTTCCCTCATAGGTCAAGTTTTCTAGACCTTTAATCATTTTTGTTGCTCTTCTCTGGACTTTCTCCAGTTTGTCCACCACTTTCCTGAAATGTGGCACCCAGAACTGTAGACAATACTCCATTGAGGCCTAATCAGTGAGGAGTAAAGCAGAAGAATTGCTTACAACTTGCTTATAGCTCTTCTGCTAATACATCCCAGAATTATATTTGCTTTTTTTTCAACCGTGTTACACTGTTGACTCAAATAGAGGATATGGCAGGGGCAACAGGGAATGCCTGGGGCATCACTATTTCTTGCTGATTCCCAGCTGTCAGTTGTCTTTGGGGCCACTGGCAGCTGGCACATTTTAGAGGATTAAAACAGAGCCCATCTGGAGCACAACCAAGTCAGGATTGAGGGAGCACAAAGGTGGTTTAAAGCTGAGTTGCACTGTACACTCACTCCTCAGCTCAAGTTCAGCATCTGGGTCTGAATTCCCACTTTTTAAATCAGGATGTTGAATTGAAACACATTTTCGTACACTTACATCAAAGCTGATTAATAGCAAGACTTCTAGTTACCTTTGAGGACCATAGTGTGAACAGATGTTTCTTTAGTGAATGATGTGAGGGGGGATAAGGAGAACAGAACAAATCAGCGAGAAAGTGACTGGAGGGGATAAGACTAACACGGCAAAAGTAAAAAGGAGTGAAAGAATGGGTGTGAAGCAGTGGGGCTGAGAATGAAATAGAATGCAAGAGAGCAAAGAGTAAGAAAGAAGAGCAAGAGGGATGGCTCCCCAAGAGCATGTCTCAAATGTTCTTAAATGTGAATTTTACTGGATTTTTTTTCACAGAGGATAATTCAGTAAAGACCATTCTGCAGAATATAAAAATTACTTCTTTAAAAAAATAAAAATAAATAAAAGCAGATGTCTATCAATCTGGGGCACTCTAGGAGTTTTAAAACAGAAAATGGGTTTTAAGGACTGCAGATTAAGGAACGCTTTTCAAATTATCAGTGATATAAATTCCAGGATTACATTGTTGCTCTTTGCTAAAAGTACATCATTATCAAAGCAAAATATAGTTGCCTTGCTCCAGCCTGACATTGATGGCTTGATTTAAATGAGGAGCTGGTAGATAAACTGCTCTACATGGAAGCTCTGTGATATCTGTATCAGAATTTTGTTCCATGGAGCTGAGCAATATGTTCCTGGAGTTTGATCATGGTAGTCCTACCCTCTGGTGTTTGGAAGCACTATTCTTTTAAGATTGGCATTTATTCACCAATCCCAGATGGTTTTAATTAATCATCTATGTGCACAGACATGCATCAACAGAAGCACTCTCTTTCCTTGTGTATTACAAGGCTATGACTTTTTAATACAAAACCTAACAATTCTTTCATGACTTCCAACAACGCTTGTTTTGGTACATGCAAATGTCATGGACATCACTAGACAGCTGCCTTAATCTAGCCAATATAATTTCCCTTTATTATCTCTAGGAACACCAGTCTAGTGCACACCAGATGGACTGATAATGTTAAACTGTGCACACCTGTTTCTGAGTAATCTTATGATGCATTTTTGTGGTCCTCTGTGTATCAACATCTCCCAATACTTAAAACTCCTTAATATGGATCCCCTCCTTGTCTCTATCTGTTCATTGTGTTATATACTGTACGCTGATTTAGACAGACACTTTTGGTGAGGGTCCTGAATGCTGGAATTCACTTCCTCTATAATCCCCCAGAACCCAAGTTTAGCCAATTTTAGCAATGCAAGATATTAGCTGCAGATCTAAGTAACAAAAGTAAGTCAAAGTAGACAAAGGTTATTATTTTCATTGGCTTGTGGAGGAATAGAGCGGGGATTTTGTTGGGTCATGTCTCCATTTTGTGCCAGTGGTTGGCAAAATTTTCCCTTATATCCTCCGTAACATTTCCAGATACCACAGAGAGAAAGAGAGAGAGATGCTATGGAAGGCTAAATTGTCACAGCCCTCACTTAGTCACACAACAGTAGGAAGGGAAGTAAGACTCTGCTTGTTATTCTACTTGGCTCTTCTAAGATTGTGACTCTGGCTGCTGAGGTGGCAACCCTGGCTGCTCATCTAAGGCTGGGTCTACACTGATGGCGTCAAATTCGCCGCCGTCACATCAATTGCTCTGGATCGACTGAGTGGTCTGTATAGACGCATGGTATAGGGTATGCATTGAATTTGGAAATCTCATTCAGACAGCAAAAGTCATTACAAAACCTCATGGTGCCCTTGGGTTTAGACAGTAGCGCAATTGGGCTGGACCACTGGCTGTGGGGCTCTTCAATGACTCCCAGTTTTAACATTTTCTTTATCTCAGCTTTGATTTCCTCCCTTTTTGCCTCTGGGACTCTGTAGAGTCTTATTGTTACCTTATTGGCCTGTGGTTCATGGTGACGTGGTGATAGGCCTCTGTTGTTCGGCCTGGCTTTGTTGAGAACACCTCTCAATTTCAATTGACCATCTCAGTCACCTCAGCCTTTTGGGCTGGTGTTAGGTCGGGAGATATCTTCACATGCTCATGTGAGTTGTCTAGGGTGACTGCACATGGCCCTCAGGCCTGCCATGGCTTCAGGAGGTTAATGTGGTAGAACTGCTCCTTTTTCCGGCAACCCGGCTGTCGCACCTTGTAATTTACTTCATCCACATGTTTGACTACTTGGTAAGGCCCCTGCCATTGGGCCAAGAGCTTGCTCTTGGCCGTGGGTACCAGTACCATTACTTGATCTCCAGGCTGGATCTGTTGAACCTTCGCTTGGCGGTTATAGTAGGTCTGCTGGGCCTCCTGTGCCTTCTCCAAGTGTTCTCATGTGATGGGAGTGACTCAGGCTATTTGTTCTCTCATCTCCAGTATGTGGTGAACTATGTTTATTTTCTGGGTTCAGTTCTTCCTCCCAAATCTCCCTTGTGATGTCTAATATACCTCAGGGGTGTCTCCCATATAATAACTCAAAGGGGGAAAACCTGGTGGAGGTCAGAGAAACCTCCTGGATGACGAGCATTAGGTAAGGCAACAGGGTATCCCAGTCTTTCCTGTCCTGACTCACTATTTTTCTTATCATTGCCTTGAGGGTCCTATTGAAACTTTCCACCAGGCCATCAGTCTGTGAGTGATAGACAGAAGTCCATAGGGCCTGTATGTGAAGCAGGGTACATAGGTCCTTCATTAGCTTTGACATGAAGGGTATCCCTTGGTCTGTCAGGATCTCCTTAGGTAGCCCTACTCTAGTAAAGATCTTTACTAGCTCTGTTGCTATCGTCTTAGCGGCTGTGTTCTGAGGGGAACAGCCTCCGGATATCGGGTGGCATAGTAAAGGACAACAAGTATGTGTTGATGGCCTTGGGTCATTTTCTCCTGGGGCCCACCAGGTCCATAGCTATCCGCTCAAATGGGACCTCCATAATTGGCAGAGGCACCAAAGGATCCCGTAAGTGTGGATGGAGGCTATGTAGGTGGCACTCAGGGCAAGAGACACAATAACGCTGGACCTCCTTGTGCACTCCCAGCCAGAGAACCTCAATAGGACCTGTGCCAGGGTTTTCTCCACTTCTAGGTGTCCCCCGAAAAGGTGACTGTGGGCTAGGCTCAACACTGTCTTCTGATGCTTTTGTGGCACCAGGAGCTGCTGCACCTCCTGTCCCTGTATCTGTGCAATCCAGTATAATAGATCCCTCTTGATTATGAAATAGGGCCCTGATCCCTGGGCTTACCCTTCCACAGGCACCCCATCTATTTCCACAACCTTCCTCCTGGCATTCTCGTACCTTGAGTCCTCTGCCTGGTCTCGTCCGAAACTTTCCCTTACAGGACTAAGCTGTCTGAGCTCAAATGGGCCTGACCAGTCTCCCTGCCCCTCTCATTCAGTGAGGTCAGGCCTTGGACCAACCTCAGGTCCCTCTTCTCCCTGGGTAGTTCCCTTACGGGCTGCCTGTGTCTGTCTGCCTATGAGGACAGCCTTCTGGCCCTGGGTCAGAATCCAGGTACCTAAAGCCTTAGCAGCCCTCCTTTCCTGCTTGGTCTTTCTGGCCTTCCCAGGAACAGGGAACAGATCCTGAGCTATCTCAGAGAATATTGGGGGGTTACTTTCCCCTGAAGAGGATTCTTGCATTTTAGGATCTGTCTTGTCTTTTGGTGGGAGAAGGCTTCCAAACCCCGGGAAATCCCTTTCTATGAGGACAAGGTATGGGCGTTTAGGGACTACCCTTACAGTGACCTTGGGCTAAGGGCTATTGGGCTAAGGGCTATTCCTTGGGATAAGGGGTCTGATTCCATAGTCTGCTCTGCCTAGGTCACCCCGTCCCTTTACGGTCTCTGGGTGGCACTTGGTTTCTTTCTTTCTTTCCCCTACTTTCCCAGGTTCTCAGTTGTTCAAACTGCGGGGATCAAGGCTGGTGGCTTGACGTGGAGTGAGTCTTCCCTGTGTGGTCGGGAGAGCCTCCTGGCCACCAGCCATCTCTCTACCAGTGCAACTACCTCATTGTAGGAGGAAGAGTTGTTCTGGCCTACCCATTCACAGAGGTCTGGGGGTAGTTCCCTCATGTATCAGCCAACGACCAGGATCTCTTGTGGACTGTGGACCCTAGGTTGCAGCCACTTCTGCACAAGGTGGGCAATGTCAAACAATTGGAACCTCTAGGGGCTTGTTTTCTTGGTACCTCCATTCCGTGATACCTTGGCTCTCATGGCCATTGTTACTCCTGATCAGGCCAAGATCTCTGCTTTCAACTGTGGATAGTTGGCTGCAGCCTCAGCAGACATGTCATGGTAGGCCTTCTGAGCTTCCTCACACAGAAAAGGGGCAAGAATGCTGCCCCACTGGTCCTGGGGCCAAGCCTCACTCAGTGCAGTCCTCTCAAAAGTCAGAAGGTATGACTACACATCATCTTCCACAGTCATCTTTGGAAGGTAGCTGGTGGCCCTCCAGGCTCGCGTTCCATCTAACTTGTAGGCTGTGGTGGTCAAGATCTTTAGCTGGTCCATCACTTCTCGCAGGAAGTCTCGCTCCTGGGCCACTTGACTTCCTAGCAATTGATTAGTCTCTTGTTGCACTCACATTGATTCTCGCTGTGCAGTCATCTGGGCCCTGGTGGCCTCTTGTTGGGCCACTGTGGCCTGTACTAGTGCCCTCACCATGTCATCCATAATGGTGAAAAGGACAAAAAGAAAATGCACACACGCCCCTACCCCCCCTTTTTTGTTTTTGTTTTTTTGTTTGTGCTTAGTCTGCTGCTGACAGATCCCATTTCTAACACCAGTTGTGACAAAGCTTTTCATCTACCTCAGTGGGTCCAGCACTTCCTTCTAGTGGTAGGCCAGGGAACTGCTTCACCACTTAGTGTTCTTCCACCCCCTAGTTGTGGGGGAGGGTAACACAGCATCTCTAAGATGGCCACTCTCTGCTGGGTCCCGTCTTATCTCTGGTTCTCAGAGGACCTTGCCTCTTCACTTTTGCCCCTCCAGTGAATGGCTGGTAGGGAATGTGGGGGGTCCCGGTCTCACCCTCAACTCCAGACCCTAACCCAGGGACCGTACATTTAGCAGCTTTGTGCTGTGGCTTCAGTTTTCAGTCTATAATAATTGAAATTTTTCATAGTGAAAATCCTCTGACATAACAATTAACACAGTTATAGATTTCATTAATGAAAGAAGCAAAAATGTTTAGGGCTAAAGAAGGCTAAGTTTATCAAATTTTAAAATTTTTCTTGTAATAGCTACAGCTTTTGTTTGCTTTTTCTTTAAATTATATGACAAAAATATATTAAAAGAGCTTTTAAGGTTGCAGTACTCAAAAGTTAGGAAATGCCATAATTAAGGTTGCTCATACAATCTTAATTCAGTCCTCTGGTGCATATGCAATCTTTAATTATATGGTCACATACTATTTTTTCTGCAGGCTTGCGCATCTTGCTGCAAATCCCAGTCTCTCTTCCCAGCTAGTCCCAGTCCCCACCATGCCATATCTGCCCTCACCATCTTCTAAGCCCAGTCTCCTTGACAGTCCCATTAACCTATGTGCAATGAATTGGTTGATTCTGCAAACAGTTACATGTGTGCTTAACTTTAAGCATATGAGTTGTTCCATTTAAGTCAATTGGATCACTCACATGTTTAAAGTTAAGCACATGTGTAAGTATTTGCAGGGGTGGGACTGAACTACAAACAAAACAAAAGCAATCTTTGTTTCTGCCTTTTACTGTGACTTTATAATATATAAAGATATCCTCAGAAATCTTTACAAAACATCTGTCTATCTTTTCCCCATAGAAACATTGGAAATTATGGAACATTTTAATTGAAAAGCCCTTGGCTTCCAACAGGGTTGAGAGAGAAAGTTGAAATTTTTTTCTACATCCCAGATATGAGCCTGGGCCAGCTGCAGCTCAGGTTTCAGCCTTGAAACAAGATGTCATTATTCAGATCTTCTAAAGATTTTTTTTTAAGTCCTTCAGGGAAAAAGAGGAAATCAGGAAATAAAATTATTGATATTTCTATTATACAGAAGAAGGAAAAAATGAATATGACAAAGATTTTTTTATGTATAAAGGAGCCGTAAAGGTAGATGATGGTTGTTTCTTTGTGTGTGTGTGTGTGTGTTGTCGTTGACCTTTAAAGAAAGAAGGAAGTGGGCTTCCTCAGTCCAAAGACAGTGCAGGAAAAACCATCCATTTCTATTATTTAACACACTCCCTTGATCTCTCTGTCATTAACATTTCCCCATGGAGATCAAGCTGAACCACTAACACTCAGTACTACATTGCTTGCAGCCAGGTTGCTGGCAATCTGCTGCAAACTTATCAGATATTAAAATGGGCCCCAGGTTCTTCAGGGAAAAGGCTTTCTAACCCAGTCCTGCCCAGTCAGGAGTGTGGACACCTCTGACCTTGTGTTAATGAGACAGCTATGCAATATCTGTTGTTCCTGACCATGCTGCTCTAGAAAACAAGTTTGATTCAAAACTCTTCACTGTAAAACTTCAATTAATTTATACTAAAAAGGTTTTCATTTTTTAGAAATATTTGAGATTTTAACTTTGTTCTGTTTCAGGATGGAAAAACATTTTTAAATAGCAAAAACTCTCCAGGGATGAAAAAATGTTTCCTTTCTAGCTCTGTTAAAGTGGCAAGGGGCATAAAGCACAATGGGGATTTGGAAATAGTCAAACATGATTTTCATAGCTAAGCAGCAGAGTGAAAGAGGAATAAAAGGAAACTTTGGCAACAGTCAGGATAATTAGGAATCTTTAGTTTGCACATTAATGTGGAATCTCTAAAGTATTTTAACAATATACATTTGTTATAATAACAGCATCTTCAGAAAATTTTACTTTGAATTAAAGATGAAATGTTAAGGGAACGTAGTCAGATAGGAGCATTGATTTATAAGCTCACACAATGTAATCACATCCTCCTGATCTAGTAATGGATCATAAGTGCATTGACTTTAAGATTCTGAATGGTCTTTCCTGACAACCTTCTGTTGTTTTGAAATGACATATTGAAAAATAGAACTGTAATTATAGACCATGGGGAAGAAATGAGGTACTCTGAGTGAATTGTTGATAACTCTGTGCTACACAAGTTTTGTTCCCAGGGCTATACAAATAACAATTTCAAGGATTGTCTGTATACTGAGTTTTGTGAAATTGGATCAAATAGAGAAAACCCTTTACAAGTGCTCTCCTTGGGTGAAATTGGCTTGTGTACAGACAGCATAAGGCTTATGCATCATGTAAGCTTGATGTCAGCCCCCCAAAAGAGGGTATTGTACATAGGCTGTACATTATTGTACAGGTATGTAAAGGCACATTATTGCTGTACCTTTCTGCACAGGGCTGAATTTCACGCAGTTTGACAAATATGTTTCTCTAGCTTTATTTTACTTTGCTAGGAACATAGAAAATAAATAATCCTGCTAAACATATGATAGGCAGAATGTGTTCAGCATCCCAAAAAAATGGAGCTATAAGTCCAGCACATGTGATTGATGTCACCCAGATCTGTGCTTTTGTGGTATAGCCTTTTCCTTCCTACCATTTGTGTCTCTTAGTCTTTCTCAGGATTGCAAACTTTTTAGGGTAGGGACTGTCTTCCTTTATAGTCATGATCCTGCAAAGATTTCTGTGTGGGGAGAGCCCTACTGCAGTCAGCCAGCATCTACCTGTGTAGAGCTTATTGGACAACTGAAGTCTTAGTTTGAACCATGCCTAGCACAATGGGACCACAATCTTGGGTGGCTCCTCATGGCATTATTGTAACACTTAACAACGTAAATTTGTCAGTACATATTTCACACGAGTTCATCAATATAAAAATGGGTCCATTGTCAGTCCTTTCTAGGGCTTCATGAAATATTTTTAACAGAAACCTTTACATAGATGACATGATTGGCCCATGGGTGAAACATAGTTGAAACTGGTTCTAGTGTGGGACAAGGTCAGTCACAATGAAAGGAAAGAATAAAAGGAATCAAGCACTGGTATATCCTTTATATATACACATTCTTTTTAGTGCAGTGCTAGGAGCCTCTGCTGTTCAATAACGAACCAGATTCAGTAAGTGCTTACATTGATTTCAGCAGTAGTTCTTTGTGGTTATTCCAGTCTGCATAGTGTTTTATTTGCCGTGTACATCATGGAATATAATTAACGGTGAGTTTTTAAGATCTTTAAATCAAAGATAGTTGAAAAAATATATTGATACAGCCTAATCTCTACACATGCATCATAGTTTTGATAAGTAGACAACATCCTCAAATACCAAAGGAATCTAGGTCAATAGGAGCTGACATAATTTTTTTTTTTACAGTGAATGGTAACTGTTACTCTCAGTAACCCTACTGACCTTACCTCACAAGTACCGACTATACTGTGTTAGAAGGGGGAGGGTGACAATATATTAGAGTGCTCTCTTTTTGTGGACTACAGTTCACTTCTAATCCCCCTTCACTCATGAATCACATGTTTGGTTGTCTCAGTTCTGTCTGGATATAAACATATAGACCTAAACACCTCAGCACATAATAGTGCAGCTGTCTTGATAGTCTCAGTTTAGGCCAGGCCTAGTACTGCTTAGGGTTCTTGTGGGTTGGTTTTGCGCACATTAGCAGAGTTCTGTAGAGAAGCTTGCATCGTCTTGGTTTATTCTGTGCTTGCTTCTGTAGTTTCTTGTTGTATAGAAAAGAGCCTAGACTTTCTGAAAATTACTTGAAATAAAAATAACTTGGTTTTCTTTTTCAAATATTCTAAGTCTGGGTTTTCCTATGTAAATATTATGCCTACATTCAAAATGGTTTTCTAGTTCAGTTACTCTGATTGGCACTGATATCTAACCAGTGATGATATCCAACCGGTTCGCACCGGTTCGCGCGAACCGGTTCTTAAAATTAAAAAAATTTAGCGAACCGGTTGTTAGCGTCCTCCCGTTGCGCTCTGCGGGGCGCTGGAGGGGTTTCGAATTTGGCAGCGCAGAGCGAGTTTCACAGCGGAGATTCTTGGCTGCGATGCCAAGTCTCCCTCTCTGCCGCCGAAATTGACTTTGCCTTGTCAATTTCACGGCGGAGAGTATGCCCCAGCTCCGCTGCCGAAATTGACAAGGCAGAGTCAATTTCAGGTGGAGAGTAGTCCGAAGTTCAGAATAGGTTCTTAAATATGACCTGCCATTATAGAACTGGTTATTGAAAATTTGGGATATCATCACTGTATCTAACCTCTAGAACAAGTCACATTCCTCTTCACTGTATACAGTGCAAAAGCAAATGAAAATGATGAAAGTTTTTCTTTATGTTGATCCCTAAGCCTTTTGATCTGGAAAAATTTAAAAATATCTTGACTAATGCTGGGCTCAATCTAGCTCCCATTGGGGTCAGCAAAACCCACTTAGACTTCTATGGGAGTTGGATTAGACCCATTATGTTTACTTGAAATATAGTGTTTTATTCATCCTTTCTATGTTCACTCTTTATTTCCATATCCATCGACTGAGAACTGGACTGAGAACATGTACTGCTCTAAAACACATTTTCTAAATTCTCTTCTATAGTTGTAACATACTATCTGTGTTACCTTTACGAGGATTCTCTGTGGAACTACATGTCTTTATTATATCATTGTTGTAGACTGATACTTGAAACATTAATTCAGCTTTACAGGTGTAAATACATGAAAAAAATTGTAAAAATCAGTCAGAAGTTGTTGTTTACTGTAATCTTGCTCAGTTGTGTGATTTGATACAGTAGGGGAAAACTGGGCTATTAGTCACTGTAACACATTTAATTTATCTGTAGTAACTTCTCATGAACTGCTTTAAAATCATTTTAATTCACAACAATCTCACTATGTTGTTATTTGCTAATTGTGAAGCCTGTTAAATTCTGGCACTTTCACAGCAGTTGTGATTTCCTTCATTCTAGGTGAGTAAGAAAATGTAGTGGACAGAAGCAAGGAAGAGAAACCTTTGAGTGGTGGAACAGAGGGTTCTCTCGGCTTGGGATTTCACCTTCCCTGTCACGCTGTCTCACAATGTCAAAGAAGAGTGCCAGCAGCCGAGCTAAGGGAGAAAAACCTGATGCCTTAGCTGCCTTACAAGCAGCCAATGAAGAGCTCAGGACAAAACTCACAGACATTCAAATAGAGCTCCAACAAGAAAAGAGTAAGGTGTGCATCTTTTTTCCCCATTAATTAAAAAGAGAATATCTGTTGTTTTCTAAATGCCCCTCTGTCCTAGAGCTACACAGTCGCGGGTGAGTTACAGTGCTATTTGATAGCCACTGTATAGCATTTTTCCACATACAGGGTCAGAATTAGCCATATACTGGTGCATTTTGTCAGTGTGTGTTCTGCATGCTTTTTGGGGAAAGTTAATAATCTGAGTAAATTAGATACAAGATTTGCAGTAAATTTCAATAAAATAATGCTGAGCATTTTGGTTAGAAAGTTGCTTATGAAATAATGCAGTATATTTTACATGGGATTCCTCTAAATTTTATGGTTAGTATGAAGCCTACGAGTTATGTTTGATGCACTATATTTTTGCACAAATCCATGTCTTGATGAATTATTTAGTAACCTCTCTAATTGGCCCCTCTGGTGGTGGAAGAAGCTGTATTATCAGCAGGTTCTATACACCAGAAGAAGCTCTACAAAGAAGGGAGGATACCATCATTAATTTGTTAAAGGTATACATCAAACGAGCAGGCATGGTAATTTATGCTCAGGACTATTTGTTATTTAATTCTGAACTATTGTAGCAAATTAGACTAAACGGTTGTGTATTCCAAAGCATAAAGCTCGGATTTGCCTTCAGAATAGTTTATTGAAAACTGTTAATGACCTTTTTAGGAGTAGCAAATGTATTTTGTGCCTTACATGGCAAAATTCTGAAAGAGATTCTGCATGAAAGCAAATTGTTAGCATATATATAACTTGCCAACTTTACTATCATTCTATGCAAGGCAGACAGAGAAGATCATGACTTTAAAAACTGCATCAGGTGTATTTCAAAGTGTGATATGAACTAAAACACTTTATTCCCTACAAATGTTAGAATCCATCATTTCATCATATTTGTTCAGTCCTTTCAGAATTACAGGCTTTTGGTGAAAAAGCAAAGGAGTGTGAATATCAAATTCCTTTGCAGCCAATGACTCAGCTGCGTACTGAATGCTTGATACAGGAGGAAATGAAGTTGAAAAACAGTATAGCTAAATGCCAGCAAAAGCTACAGGAAAATAAGCATCTATCCCAAACAAGACAGATGGCATGTTTGTAGCAGTAGGCTTAATGCTGTCCCAATCTTTTTTCTCTTTCATGAAGACTTTTCCAATAAATGTTTAGATTTTTTATCCTCCTTGCAGACAACATGTATGATACATGGATTATTGTCAGCCTTTACTTTTTCATAATTATGCCAATTTTGTCTGGGTTTTCTGTTCACAACGCCTCAAGCTGGATGCATGTTACAATTCTAGACACACTGATCAAGTTCCAAAATTCAGATCCTGATTTCCAATTCCCAGTTCCAAAACCAAGCCACAGTTTTGATTTGGGCCTTTATAGACCAGCAGCAGTGCAATTTGGATCTGACCTTCGAGATATAATGGTTTTTGAAGCCAGGATTTGGCACATCTGTAAACTGTGCTTTGATGGATTTGCTACAGCTAAGTTCCCCCATCTCAATTAATTGTATATTAGAATTTACAAAGAATTTTAATTTTTCAAAAGAGCCAAGATACAATGTACATTACACCTACTTCAGTAGGAACAGAAATGCACTGTGCATTTTGCCATAATTTTCATCATTTGGCAATTTCGAATAAATTTTAAAAAAGCACCTGTTAATCATTCTGTTGTGGACAGGAAAACTCAGATTATTCAGACGGAGTATTTTGATTTGCCTGCTTTCATTGTTTGATACATATCTTTCATCTAGGAAATCTGGTGAGTTCTACTGCATTTTTTAACTGAAATATAATTTGGTTTTGTTTAGGCTCTTCTGTGCTCACGGTATTCTAAAGCATTTTCCAGTAATGAATTATACATTACAGTGACTGACTGTGTAGGATAACATGACAGTTATGTGTTCAACAGCAGTACATGTACACATACCTGTATTACTGAGAGAATAAATGCACTACTGGGCAGAACTTCTGGATTATCCCTTGCTGTGAAGGGAATGTGTGAAATTTCAACTAGACATCCACAAAAGATGAGCAGAAAGGGCTTTAGTTCAACCACTGGTACATTTGCTAGTTCCTATATTTAACACCAGACAATTTCTAAGGATTAAGAGGTGGTCACTATGAGTGCTGAGAAGAGAGGGAGTGTGTTTTGGGTTGAGGACTGTTTGGGAATCTTATCTTCATTAAGTACAGACTCGTCCTGGCCCCATCTGATAGAAACATCTTCTTCCCGTCCTGGCCTACTCTCTTTTTGTGCCTCATCTCCCTTCTCCTACAGCCAATTTCTGTCCCTTCAAGTCAAGAATAAGCAGGGAGAGTTGGATGCATTTCAGAGTCAAATCAGGCATCTGGAGAAAACAGGTTCTTTTCATTCAGAAACACCTCCATTTTCTAGTGGCATGTCTTATTTTCTTTTGCTGCACTAGGTCCGTGTGTATCATTTGTTCTATTCCTATTGGCCTCTGCTGCATACATGGCAAGAGTCTTGTTGAGTGTGCTGCACTTCTTTTCTTTGTAGGATGCATCTCAAAATGGATGGGACAATTGAGGCCAAAATTTTCTGAAACTCTTCAGAGACTATGTTTTTGCTGGCACTTAAGTTTGAGACAACAGAGTAGTAGTTTCAAGGTTGGGATGGGAACAAGGAGAGGAAAATTGTCTGATAAAGACAGAGAATGAAAGGAGAAATTACTTGGAAGAGAGATGGAGAGGGAGAGAATACACTGAGAAAGTGTGTGTGAGGGGGAGGGGGACAGACATCTGAACTCCTGAGCTTTCTCCTTGTAACTCCATGGTGCAATGGAGTCAAGAGTTTGCTGATTTTTGAGCATGGTGCAATGCCTGTTTGTTTACCAAGAATTTTTTGGAGAGAAAGAATTGATTGGGAAATGTTCAGGTTACAAGGGAAGCTCTTACATTTTGCAATAAGAACAATGATGATGTTGGTAATGGATAAGTTATCTAGATGTACTGTGTGAGTATTTATAATGAAAATCATTCACACTCAGAGCATCAGCTAAACATATTTTTATGAAATAATCTGACAGAAATATGTCCTTGGCCAAGTCACTTAAATTCTATGTTCTTCAGTTAACCTGTCTATTAAATGTGGTTGATAATACTTCCCTACATACTTACATTGTGTTAACTGATGTTTATAAGGCACTGTGAGATTTGTGGATGAAAGATTCCTAGAATTGCAAAGGATTATTTGTTTGATTAATTGTGATAAGATCAAGACAAAATCAGGATGCTGGCTTTCAGGCATTTATCTTCATTACTGATCCTTTACAAGGGGCTGTTAATTTTTGCTTCTGTTTTTCCAAGCTTAATTATATTTCATGTTGTGTTGACCTTTAGAGACTCTTGGTCTTTTCCTTTGACTTCCTGGTGTCCTTTTTCATACTTTCATAAATAACCTTCTCCTTTGAGGAATAATCCTTTCTATAGTGCTACATGGCTATTTCTCTAATTATGATAAAGTACAGCAATGTAGAGAGAAGAGGTGAGAGAGATAATATTTTTTATTGGACCAACTTTTGTTGGTGATACAAGCTTTTGAGCCACACGGAGCTCCTCTTCAGGTCTGGGAAAAGTACTCCGACCTGAAGAAGAGCTCTGTGTGGCCTAAAAGCTTGTTTCTCTCACCAACAGAAGTTGGTCCAATTAGATATATTACCTCAGCCACCTTGTCTTGCTAGTATTCTGGGACAGACACAGCTACAGAAATACTCTTTTCCTGTAAGTGAGCTATCTAGCCAGGTCATGTTTAAGTGCATCCCGTCTGGGCTAACAAAAAATTCAATAGAACAAAAGTCCCATTGTCCTTACAAAATGTTTTGTCTCTACCTTTGGGCCCTTGATCCTCATGCCCTTCTCTCAGGGTTCTCTCTCATCTTTGTTCTCTTCAGCTTCATGACACTTCACTAGTGGCTTGTAGAGACACTCTTGTTCTTCCAATATACCGAGTTCCAGCCTGGGGACCCTATAACCAACAGTCAAGATCTGATCCGCACAATTCCTTGCTGCTAATTCCCTGACCTGCTTTCAATTCAGGCTTTTTTAGGCCTTCTCCCTCACAATGTCTCTAGGATCACTCTTCTTTCAGAGGTGGGACTCACAAGACCCTCCCATGGAATCCTCGAACAAACTACCAAACCACAAAACATAAACATAAACTCACTTCTGCCATCCTTGCGCTTGTCTCTACATCCCTTTCTGCTTTCTCCTGCTCTGTTCCACAACTGAATGCATCCCAGATATGATGTGACTTGACAGTAATGTAGTTTACACAAGATCATTAGGAATGCATTTCAGTTTCTCACTGACTTTTAGGAAGATTTTTTCTCAGTCAATAAAGAACAATTAACCAGGATTTCTCAGTTACTACTCATGCTGATCTTTGGATGGCTTTTAAAATGTGGAAAAATAGGGAAATTCATTCACAGTTTGGTTTTGAAAAATGTTGTTAGTAATATTAATCTAAAATTAATAATGAAATAATATCGAAAGCCCTAGTATAAATATGCAACAGAAAATAAATTCATTGTTTCTTTTCAAATCTTTAGTGTGAGATGCATGAACACCAGAAAACCTAGAGGTAGCAGCAGAAACACATGGCAGCAATCGATCATCCCAAATCTGCATGATCTGGAAAGTTGCACTGACACCATTACATAGGTCCTCCATGCTTGACAAAACAGACAGCTGATAGCAGTATGCTGGGGATGAGCATGATCAAATGTATATGTGCAACTGTCTGGACTCAGACAGCAAACTATTAACACTACTTCACACTGCTGTAGCATTCCAGTTCATGGACCAGGATGTAGCCATTTTCCTCACATTAGCTAGAACTTTCATAATATCTAGTTGCTGTCCAGGAAGAGGAAGAGACTTCTGTAAGGTGGCATTGTACTGCTATTAGGAGATCATTAGTTCTGAAGACACAGATGTACTTTTGTACATACTTCAGGTGAAATCACTGCTCTAAGCATGTGTAAATGAGCTAAGTGCAGGGAACTCCATGGAGGTTTAGGGAAATAGAATTCATCCTTCTCCATCTGGGAGTCGGCAACAAGACATTCTGTGCTCTAGAATAGTGTCCTCTGCCTCCCCACACTTATTACAGTGTTTTGTTTGGCTGCTAGATTTGAAGAATCAATGGATTGACTTCCCCTTTCGTGGCTCAAAGAGCATATGGAGGCCTCTTTGCTGTATGTATCCATAGGGCTTATGTAGCATGGCGATCATTGCATAGACCCTGCACATGAGTAATTTTTTCCCCTCTGTGAATATAATGGAAGCATTGAACCAATGCAGTAAGGATAATATGGTAAAGCTGCAGCATCAACACATCTTTTGCCTAGCTCAACAAAGAAAACTCTCGTTTACAGAACTCCTTATTAAGAATTGCCAAAGTGATTTGATGATTGCCCTGATAGGAGAGTTGCTTATTCTCCTTAAATATGGCTAATTCATTTTGCTGAAGAACTGCCTTTAAATTAGTAAAATAGACTTTTTCAATTTGTATTTGTTGAATAAGCTTCAGAAATAAGATGCAGTTTTTAACAGAGAATTTTCAAGTTCTTTATTTTTACCACATAAACATTTCTCTTTTAAAAAATGTTTCTTAATACTACTTATGTGTGCTGTAGTGATAGTCCTTTGGCATTTAAATACCTCTTGCTCTCTCAAAATCAAAAGCACTGTGAGGTAAAGAGTTGTTGTTGTTGTTTTTGGGTTTTTTTCCCATTAAATAGAAAAAAGAACAACTTTTGAAGAGAGATGTTAAATCTGAGCTATTTTAAAAGGCTAGGGCCAGTTGCTCAACAGACATAAATTATTGTAGCTCCTTTGAAGTCAATGGAGGATCTAGCCTAACAAGATCATGCTTCAGTCATTGGAGGAGGTGTGTGGTCCAATCTCTAGAACAATGAACTCTCAGAGCTTTTTAAATAGTTAGGAAATTGACAACTGTGTGCTAAACTATTGTGCTAAACTATTGTACTAGACTATATATCCTCCCTGTAGTTCATAACTGTAAGTTTATTTTCTAAATCATAATGGATCTGAGAACCCTACAGTACAAAGCATATTTATATTTATCCTCTTCCTCTTTGCAGCCTTTACAAACCCTCATACCAATGTGTTTCCAGTCCTCCCTAACGAATTTCCATTGTGCCACTGCATGTGGTATTTATTGGACATTTCTTCTTCCTTGCATGATAACACCAGCCATGACGACAAAAACAGTGCATCTTTTCTTAACGTGTATGCAAGTGAACAAAACCAGTAATCACTAATCAAAAATCTTTCTTATTTTTTAACTGATGTAAGTAAAAGATGTCTGGTATGGATGAACAATTCTATCCCAGAGGTTTGAATAGACAACGTGTGTAATTCATTTCCAATTAAAATACATATAGCCTGTGTTTTAGTGCTTGCTCCAATATTCTCTTGCAAATTAAGTGTTGAAGAACCAGTTTAATATTATTGCATTGAATCATGTATGTATCATAGCAGCATTCCTAGAATGACATTATTAAAAACAAACTATTTGTGTTTGGAAGTGTTTAAGCTCTAGGTACACTAGAATAGTGCTCCTATCTTCAATAATTTCAGACCTGATGAATCTCCAAAAGAGAGAGCCAAATAGTTAGAGTTCATTTATTTTAATTTAACTGTTGTTTTATCGCTGTAGTTTTAAATATTTTTGTCACCTAGGGAATCTTTATTTTCTTGCCACTGGTTTCCTAGCAGGTGTGAGTTGATGCCCTTGGTGGCCTGGTTCTTTGTTAGGAATGCTGTGGTGCTTTCAAAACTGTGTTCAAATTATAGGCTGTAGGTATTTTTTTCCCTAATGCTGCTTGCAGGGTCGGGGCTCTGTAGGGAAGTGTGCAATCTGGACCTTCAATAGTCAGTTAAATTTGCAGCCAGCCACCTAGAGTAACGTGAAATGAGTTGTTCCTCACTGTTTTAGAGAACAGCCTACCTTGTGTCTCTCTGTTTTGGGGATCTTGTGTGTTATCATTGTGAATTCTAAGAAATAAAGTACTGTAGTGTTATGCTGCAACCTTCCAGCAAGAGTATATTACAGTAGCCCTCAGACTGCTCTAACACAAACTCTAGTGGAAGAAATGCAGAAAGCAACATTAGGATCAATGTAGTGCTTTATCTGCCTTCACACACCACCCTGAATTGTATGCATTTCTGGAATTCTAGACACTCTGGACTATTATTTAAAGGAGGGCTTGTCTACATGGTCTTGCAATGTATACTATGGGGGTGAGAGTTGCGGCTGTAACTGCCCTATTTAGATCCTGCTAGAGCAAACTAAACAGTACTTAGTACATAGTCCCATTTCAAATAGGACTTTTAATGGTAACTAGGTATATTTTGGTTTGCATTTGCAGAGTCTACACAGGGCAGTTTTAGCGCAACACTTTAGTGCGTGCTGCAACTCATACTGCCGCAGTCTGCACTTCAGTGCTATGTAGGCTATGTCAGATATTAATAAATTATATTTAAGATAGATCCTGCTATCCAAGATGTGTGGTTATATCCCTGGATTTATGAACCTTTAATTACACAAAAAGTGTGTGCAAGTATCCAATATTGTAGCTACACTGTTTTGTAAGTAGACTGCTTATAATATAAATGAACACATCAACAATGCTACATACCGCTTTGAGAGGACTTAGACAATTTCCTTTCTCCTTGAGTCCTCTGATTGAAGACACAATTGATGATAGGTGGATTAATGACATACTACTACTACTTTGCACTGTTTTCAGGTTGCAATAAATCAAAATCCCAGATTTTAAATGACACTTAGTACTTATGCAGTAGTTGAGAAAATCCATTTACTTTTTAGATAATTAATTGTAACTTGTAGTTGAATAAACACAACCACCACAAATTGGAGTCAGTTATTATTTACAATGAATTGTGCCTTCTTTATAATTTTTTTCCAAAAAAAAAAAAATTATAATTAGTTTGGTGGGGGAGAGGGGCTCGTGTGAAGTAACAAGGTGATTATTCTAGGTACATTAATTTTTTTCAGCAATTTTCTTGTGTGCTGCTGATGGACCAAATACTATGATTCATGTTGTAGTTAACACAACAAATATGTCTAAGTAAGGTTAAAAGGCTGACTCCAAATAAAAATTATGTATGGCAAGAAATTCAGACGCATGGCTTGTCCGGTGCTGAGATCCTTTTGTACAGCTGGAATGGAGTTCAGGTATCCTAAATCAGTCCTATACACTGTTGAGGATCCTTCATCATAGATGGCTTGACACTGCATTTGCTCAGTAGTTAGTATTCAGCAGTTTTGAATATGAATGCACACTTTTTAATCCAACCAGCCTCGTTGCTTGCTAACTCTGACAGTGTTTTCTAATGCTGAAGACTAATATAATTTCCCTTTCTAGGTCTAAGCAAGGATTTAAGTGCTTTGTTGAATGAGGGCCCTAAAATGCAGACCTAGTGCTTTTTAGTGATTCAGACTCGGTATTTGTGACCTTGTTCCGTTATTGTTTCACCCAAGTTAATGACAGTTATGAGGAAAGTAAGTATGCATGTGTAGGGAAAATAAATAAAAACAGTGCATGTAGAGCCTGATCCAAAGCCCACTGAAGTCAAGGAGAGTCTTCCTAGTAGCCATAATGGGCTTTGGATCCAGCCCTTTCTAAGCAATAGTGTAAAATGCCTTTGTAACCAAATTTTGTTTGCTTTCAGTGGAAATACTTCTGTGAGAGAGGCAAGGGGATTTTGTCTTTGATCTTTGACATTTTAAAGGGTTTGGGTAAAGCACTGGTAATTGCTCAACATGGAAGCACTTATCTACTGTAAAAATGTAAATATCTGACCCAGGTGACCTTTCAATACTTTCTTTACAGGGTCAAAAATACTTTTCAAATGTGTTTATTAATCATTTGATAACATACAATGATGCTCAATTAGCCTCCATGCTGAGTCTAAGCGTTTTAATTGCCTTACTTTAGACTTTAGTGTTTCTTTGACAAGCATCTTCATTTATTTTTTAACCACCATCCACTTTCTCAAGTGCCACAAGGCTAGTTTCTGATGCAATTCCTCCTAGGAGGATGCTGAACTTCATTATATTGTGGTCACTATTACATGTGGGTTGCGCTCTAGTTAATTCTGAAACCAACTCCTGTGTGTTACTTAGGCCTAAGGGGTTGAATATACAGAGATGTTGCATTGTTTTAACCAAAGGTGTCATATTAAACCAATTTAGTTAAACCCAAGCAATTTGTGTAAGTAGGTCAGGTTTAAATTGAGAATAGCTTCTGCTCTTTTTTGGCTCTACTGCTAGCTGTGCCAAGAAGCCCTTATTTACGGTATGAAATAGCTTCTTTACAATGTGTTGTCCTTTGTCAGTTTATCTGCTTGCTCTGTATGTTTGAGAACAAGCTAACTGAACATTCTCGTAGGATTTGACCAAAGTAAGACTATAAGGTTAAGTAAACAGATGTTGAATCCATATTTATTTGCATGTGAGTACTGAGGCAGTATTTAAAAACAGCAACTGTAATTTCAGAGTGTTGTTTGTGGGAATCTGTTAAGGGTAGCCTGCTGTCAATTCAAATGTCTAAAAACTGATTTCACAAGCTTTTTATTACAGTCTGCACTGTGCCTATCAGTGTGAACACTGCAGAAAAAATATAAGCCACAATTCGTTTTATTTTTATTATTTTCTAAATGAGTTACTAACATTTTTACAATGCTAGCTTTTAGTTAATAAATATTTTACTTACAGAGAGTTGTTTGGTAGCCAGCCTTATATCTCGCTGGCAACTCTGTCAGAGTAATTCTGCCTCTTTGGAAAACCTTTTTGTGAGAATGAGCCATAACATACATGTTTATGCAATTATCATTTATTAATAAAAAGAATTGATAATACTTCATTTTAGTGCCTCGTCATTAAACTTTTGCATTCAGTGGACTCATTCAGTACACTCATGTAACAATTTAAGGGATTGTAACAAATTCATGTAATTTATGTATAGTGTACTTCTCTAAAGCTGTATTATAATGTAGTATTTTATTAATGTATGGAAATCAAAGGTGACAGTTTACAATTAATGGATAATTATTACCAGTATAGTTCTAATTCTGTAGATACTTTATTGTCTTAACTTAATCATTGACATTAATCATTAAATTACCCCCAAAGGCAGGTTGAGTGACCTTTTATTTTTATTATTGTGATTTGTTTGTCATTTTCTGCTGAGATTCTTCCCTTAATTTCTACTTATGAAAAAAAGATAGACTTCAGTTAATAATTGTCATGAAAATATTTGATCCCTCTTCCTCAAAGCTATAATAATAATATTTACTCTCTTTATTTTAACATCTAGAAACCCAAAACTTTGCTTTTGTGTTTTCTGCTGTCTGTCACTGTTTTGCTCATTTACACCCTGATTCAAACCCCATGGAAGATAATGGGAGTCTTTCAATAGACTTCAGTGGTCTTTGGTATTGAGACTGTAAGCTGTTTGATGCGGCTGTTCGATGCGGAGTCCATCTCATGCCCTGTGTTTGCACAGTGAGCTACAATCTGTTAGGATCTAATAAGCCTAATTACTACTGGGATAGGAATCTTTCTAGGAACCATCTTTCTTCTTTAGGAACTGTTTTTTAGGAGAAGTGTCTGTCTCATTTGTTTGCTAGAGCACTGTTAGCATTAAAGATTCTGCGATGCTCCCTGCCCCCACTTAGTTACTAAGTTTATAACAGCAAGTCTGTTTCCTGACTTCATTTAATTCTAGACAAGGCATAAACAGACCTATATGAAAACTATTTTCAGCTTCTAAGCTGGGAAATTTTAAAATGATAAACTCTGGAGTGATGTCTCACTTTTGTAGACATTATATATTACTTATTACCCAGGACCATTATTTTTTTACCCTCAAGCATGTCTGGTTACTGGTTGTAACAGTAATGACTACATAACGGTAGCCAACTTCCATCATTCTCTTACAACCTTCAATAAAACAGGATTGCACTTAGCGGATCTCCAAAAGTGAAAGACTTGGTTCAGATAAACACTGAGCAGTTTGGGTTGCTGATTTGAATATCTTTTTGGAGTACAAAAGTGGGCTGGAAATCTGTTTAGAAAATACTTTCTTGTCCAATACAGCACTTGCAATTTCTATTTAGACCAGATATCCTGTCAGATTCTCTTACAATACTTCGTTGCTTCTGCCTTGAAACCAGAAATGCAGTGATATGTTATCTTGAAAAACAGCAGGGACAAATGATAACTGAACTTTTCTTTTTTTTTTTTTTTGGTAAACCTCAAAATTAGTTGGGTCATGTTCTGGGTGGAAAGACTGTGCTTGACATGGAGAAGTGAAGTTGCAGAAGTTTAAGCCATGACTGCATTTCTCATTGCTGCTGGTTGGGATAGTTGTTGGTTCAGATTACCACGTTTGCAGGTATGTGGGGATAATGCTGTAATTCTTCAGTTTGATCACTGGTTCCTGGCAAGCAAGCAGAGAGTTATGCATGCAGTGCAGTTTGTCCATTTCTATTCATAACAGAGTTGAAGTCTGTATACTTGCAAACTTTTTAATAACAGAGCATTACCATTTTAACAATAGGTAGGAAAAAATTGCAGCCGCAGTAAATATAGTTTTCCCTTTTATCAGCAGTTTATTACTTACAGTCTGCATCAGTTTACCATATTTTAGTAGGCTGAGAGGACTGGAATGCAATGAGAGACTTTGTGAACTGTACAATTCCTTTTCATACTTACAAGGATGAAATACTGCTCTTAAAATTTTTTGAATTAGCACAAAGACCACAGCAAATCTTTAATACCATAACGAGCATCAGATAGAATTTCTGCTCTGTAGCAGCAAATATGAAATAGAACACTCCTTTTTCAATAACAGTTGGAATACATCTTGTAGGGAATTAAGATATGGTTGTCATTTCCTCTTTTTTTTTTTTAAAGTATTTTTGCATAGACTTATACTCAGTGACATCACATCTGAAAACTGTATCTTAATTCCATAAAGTTTGTTCAGGATAGAGCAGCAAGCTGTCCATCTGTCACTGTTAGCTGCTACTGAAATGGAGCTATATCTCTAATGGAATACTGAAATTGTTTAACGGTCCATCACAAGACTGCACATGTTAGGACATGAGGTGAAAAATACTGCACCAAACCATGGAGGAAATGTAGATAGATAGTATTTTTATTTATATTGGTTTAAGTTTGAATTTCACTAGAACACCAAGTTTAGCCTCCCCCCTCCACTAAGGATATTTGAAAATGTCCCACCAAAACTGGTTTTTGACAGAATATTGGGTTTTTGATAAAATGATTCTCTTTGGTGTGTGAGAAGTGTTTGCTTTCTGAGAAAATGAAGACTTTTTGAGGAAAACCCAAACACCCCAAAAGTTTTCAGTTTTTGGTTGCAATTTTTTGGCCAAAACCACAAACTTCTCAGTTCAAGAATGTTGACATGTTTTGACCTTTTTGAATTAATGTTTTGCTTCAGGTCTGTTCAACATTAAGCCTATCCTCCTGAGCGTCTGGGAGAGTGTCATGGGTTTGGTAGTTTAGATGTCTCATGTCCCTATTCTCCTCTGTGGGCCTGGCTCCCTAGGTATATTGTGTCTCACATGATGTACCACAGCCATGTGACTCCTATGATGCACTGTGACTGGTCTGCAAGAGAGAGACTGTCGTGTATCATGTACCAGCCCAGGAGCACGGCCCGAAGGAGAGAATAGGGAGTCATAGATCCTAGAGAGCACCCCCTCCTGGTCATCCACTAGGACTGCTGTGAGAAGAATCCAAGCCTTGTGCTAAGAATCCTCTGGGGTAAGTTAAGCTTCTAGAGTATCAGGAAGCTGCAGCCCTCTTCCTCCCTTGGCCTCTCTGGTGCATTTCCTGGGCACTGAATCTCAGTCTCCTACTTCTTCTATGAAATGGGGCTCCTCAGCCCACCTGCTCTAGTCCCCAGGACCAGAGCTGAATTCTGAGATATCCCAGTTACTTAAATACATCGCTTTCCCAGAAATGTACTACAAGGATGTGAAACTTCTGGTTTAGTTTTAATTCTATCTAGGGCATGGAGCAGTTGTGCTGCAGTTAACATACAGAGAAACACTTTTCTCAGAGTCTAGCCCCTTTATGCTCATCATTATTGTATCGTGTAGAGCACATTAGAGTACAGATCAAATATCTGACACCGCAATGTCTTTCACTTTCTATCTCATACTTTCCTTTTGAGCCCTTGGAAACTATCTGGGTCTAGGAAGGGAGGCAGGCAGCCTCCTCATGCAGTCTCTCTTGATCCTGGAGCTCCTTCCTAGCTTATTTTACCTTACTTTCTCTTGCCCAGGCTTCCTTTCTGTTTGTCCCCCTATTCCTGTCTGTTTCTTTATTTTAAACCCCTCCTGGTATCCTGGCCACTTTTGTTCTTCTCCGGGTAACTTTCCAGTACTACTACCTTTTCCATTCCTTCAGAGGAATCAGCCAAATTATTTTTTTCTAAGGATGCAGGTCATCCATTCTCCCATAAGGCCAAAGCATCTTCTGTTGTATCTGTATGATGCATACACGCTTCAGAACTTGTCAGTAGTGATGGATCCAAATACATATAGGCTTTCATGACACAGCAGATTTGTATTATACAACTTCACAATATCAATCAGAATGATTAAGCTTTACAGTCATAGCCCCAGTTGCCTCAGAAAGGGAATGAAAACTCCCATGGGACACCATAGCAGTGCTGGTGAACACACTTTAATGTCAAACTGACCCAACTTGAAATGTTAAAGAAGTGTTTTCCAACCAATTTAACTCTCACCTATCAAATTTTAAATGAGAAAAAGTTAGCAGCAGCCTGGAGTTCTCATTTCATGGAAGGATCGTGGTTGCCCTTTCAAAGATGTGTGGCTCATTTTAACTGTGTGACTTCCGTTGACTTTCACCAGAGACTATGCTTCTGGATGGTTGAGTTGATGAATCAGAGCCATTCCAAATATTCACCAAAACTTGAACAGAACCAAATTTAACTTCTATTATTTTAAAGAATTTGGTTAATATATATATATTTGTGTTTTTCTGTTCTTTGTGGTTCCATATGGGAACAGTAGTGAAAATGTCCTACAAGAAAGGCTCTTCACATGTTTCCAGCCCAATTTTGGTGACTCAAGATGTTTGGATAATTTAGATAAGCATCTAAAAATCTGAATCTTATCTAAATTGAACCTTTAAACCATGAGGTTCACCCATCAGATGTGTGTGTGCATGCGGGCACACATGCACACATAAACCCACACAAACAAATCAATAGCACATTAGCATAAACTTAAGGGCGGGGGAGGGAGGGAGAATGAAAGGAGGGAGGTTTTTTAGTCAATGCTTACTTTCAATGTAAAGATCACCCTGATTAGAAAGTACTGGTCATGCTTTTAGGGGTCATATTCCTTATCACAACTGATTTTGATGATGATGTTAGCTGAATATATTACAAAGCAGACACTTATCTTGGCTTCTGGGTCAGCTGTATGAGACAATGGGTCTACTTGGTACTAAATCTAGAAGTGTTCACAAAGAAGTGTTTATGTTGCAGAGAGAATTGACTATTGTCAGATGAGCATCTCACAGACGAAGTCATCATGCAACTGATTTTCAAGACTAGGTTTGGTTGCCATAAACTCTTAAAATTCTTTAAAAGGATCAGCTATATTTTGTAACCAAAGATAACAGCACTGAAAAAAAAAAACACTTTCCTAAAAGTTTGAAAAGCCTTTTCCTTCTCAGGAAAATATTGTAGTGTAGTTTTTGTCTAACTCTATGAACAGCTTGTGTGTAATGGTTCTAAATATATTGTATTCCTTTATAAGTTTATTTCTTGCATAAAGGTGTTTGGTCTAATGAAGTCTATGGTAAACTAATGGACATCAAAGAAGTTGAGCACCTGAGTTCAGTGATCTTATTTTCATCTGAAACCATTGGAAAAAGGCACATTTACCACAAAATAGAGCAATTAATCATAAAATATGAACAAATAAAGTCTAATTCTATGTGTGGTGTAGCACACTAATAAGTTTGTGTGTTGATTTAAGAAACAATTAATTAACAGTTACAAAATTATGGAATGACAACTCCCAGGATATTTGTAAAATATGATGCTCCACATTAGAATACAGAGACTCCCACTAAAGGAATTATTTTGTTTACAGAAATACTGTATTTTTTTTTCTCTTTTTAGATCAGCAAGTTGGAAAGAGAGAAAAATCACGAAGTTAAACAGATCAAAGAGCACGAACAGCATAAAAACACAGTGCTGGTAACAGAACTGAAGGCCAAACTTCATGAAGAGAAAATGAAGGAGCTCCAGGCTGTTCGGGAAGCTCTTTTGAGACAGCATGAAGCTGAGCTTCTTAGAGTCATAAAAATTAAAGATAATGAAAACCAGAGATTACAGGGCCTTCTTAATGCTGTACGAGATGGGGCGCCTGATAAGGTTAAAACCGTGCTTTTCACAGAAGCGAAAGAGGAGGCCAGGAAAGGGTTTGAATTTGAGAAAATAAAAATGCAGCAAGAAATTTCAGAGCTTAAGGGAGCTAAGAGACAAGTGGAGGAAGCGTTAACTTTGGTCATTCAAGCTGACAAAATTAAAGCTGCAGAAATAAGGAGTGTGTATCACTTACACCAAGAGGAAATCAGCAGGATCAAGAGGGAGTGTGAAAGAGAAATTCGCAGACTGGTATGTGTTGATGTAAATATATATGGGTTTTGTTTGGGGTGTTTTGCTGTTAAAAAAGAGCTCTGGGCAGGGGAGTAGTGGTTCAGATGCACATGGGTGGGCATACAAACTTTTAGATGCTTATTCGAGCAGGATCTTTGACCTTTTTGAGGTTCACCCATCACAATGACAAAATGAGGATTTCTAAATATGTATGCTACATTTTTACAGAATCCTTTCTGCTGTACAAAGGTGAGTGCTACACAAAGTTTGTCAAATGCTTGGAATAAACATTCTGTTAATAAGATGGTTAAGGGAAATTCGGCAGGATAATTGTTTCTCAGCTCTCAGAAATTAATTTCAAAGCTTTTCCTTATGCTGCAACATCATGTGTTTAAATGATAATTTCTGTTCCAGAAGGAAAGCTGCTCCATATCACTGGTGAGTAATATAAGGTAGCTTTGAAAACAGTAAGTTTCACAAAGCTGTGAACAAAAATGGGCTGAAAACCTAATACCATCTGTCTAAATTCACCCTTGTTATCTTTCAGTTTGGTATAGATTTAACTACTCAGTCCCTGCAGAATGAATAATGGGTACATAGAAGAAAAGGGAAAAATGTTATGCAAATTTCTCTACACCAATCCACATTTCAAATCTTATCCACAATATGGTTCTCTTATCTCCTGAGTAAATTTCTGCTCTTTTGAATGGTCTGCACTTTTTCTCCATATGAAACTCCCTCTTTCACAAATGAGTGTTCTATGCACGGAACAGGAGTTAGTATCATAATGAGTATTTATGTAGCCTTTAGAGCCCCCAGTATGGATGGGGACCGCATTTTGCTAGACACTGTGTCGATGTATGCAATATCCACAATGCAGGTTAGAGATACAATTGTTTTCGGAAGCAAACATACTTGCATTAATTGTTTTGAACTCTGATTCTTTTAACCACTGTATGTTGGAAAAGCTCTTTTGAGTCCCTTTATGATGTCATTAGCACTAGATAGAGTAAAATAATTGCAGTTGATCAACTCATGGAATGGTATTGAAGCTCAGGAAGCGCAGAATACTTTAGTGGGTAAAATGTTAAGCCCAGATAGCAAAGTATGGGGATACCTCTCTAGAATACCTGCTTAATACAGCTGCAGAATGTGTTACTTTGCACTGAAGAAAATCAGAGTTGAAGACAAGTTGACCTCCAAAGGAATTTGTGGAAAGAAGATGCTAACAACTAAGGAAGAGTACAGGGACATTGCAATTATAGACACATAACTATGCATTTATAAAGTGCTAATAACCAGTGGATGGTATAATAGAAAAATGAGGATATCCTACTCCTTCTGAAGGACTGGCAGTTATCCCACTAAACTTCAAATTTGGTTGGGGGGGAAAAAAAAAGCACAGTCACAGTAGTTTCAATACAAGGATAAGCTTAGATTAGTGTCAGTCCTTCTGAGGATCTCTTCTTTTCATGTCAGCAGACACAACATGGAATTTGGTAACAGTACACCATTTTTCCATCTAATTTGTGCAAGTTTCTTGCAATATCTAAGCATCATTGTAGAGTACTGCAACACTATACCATGTGTCAGGTTAGTATTGTATTACCCATGATCCTTTGAAACACCTACTCATGCGCAAGTAGCTCAGATTTGCTATCTGAACCCATCTCAATGAATTGTGACACATGTAAAAACTCTTTTTAATAATTGTTGTTGTATTGATCAACTGATGAATTATTGATCAAAAAGCATGAGACAAAGGGTATTAAAATACTTTACTACTTTATAAGTCTGGTGTATAGACCAGATCTGACTTAGATGGGCTGATCATTGGATTTTTTCAGTCTTCTAAAATTAAAAACTTTGAAATGAAAGTCAAATATTTTCATGGAATTAATTAATTTCAACAAACTTGGTGTAGTTAGTGTGCCCTCAGAATCTTTAATGATTATTTATTTGCTATATGTTGATAACCCAATTCAGCAAAGGAATTAAGCATGGGGTTAGATTTGAGCATATGCTTAAATCCTATAGAAATCAATTCTTAAAATTAAGCATAAAACTTTCTGAATTGGGACCAATATACTTGGTGTTGTATAAGACACACAAAAAAGGCACAGTCCCTGCATTGACCAGCTTGTAGTAATATGTTGTTGTGACTTTGAATTGAATTGCCATTCCTTAAGCACTGAGGTGACAACAAGAACCAGCTTGCTGTCAGGTTCGATTATATGGATCCCTCAAATAAGGAGCGACAAGGGTTACTTTGCATACAACTTTGTTTTACTTGCAACAATCTATAAATCAACAATTACAATTTAAAAGTCAACATTAATTTTTGTCTAATACAACAACTAACTGCTTATAACACAATCACAATTACAACTATATGATTATACTTATAAAGTTAACTTACACTATAGAGTTATACTTACACAATTATACTTTCACAAACTGCAAAAGTGGGGTTTGTCAACAACAAGGCAGCAAATCCTATATTACTAGTTTGATTCCCGGGTTTGCATCTGAGTGGAATGTACTGTCTCTCTCAGGTTTCACAGCCACACGCCTATACTTAAGTTTGAGCGGCAAGCTGGGGAGAGATGGGTAGGTAGATCAGGCCTCCACATAGAGCTATTCTGGTGCTCTTCCTTAAGATATGGGACTTCTCCGTTTACTTCCTGTCTATGATCACCTTATATTCTCTTCCTTACAGCCATATGCCCACTTTTTAGCTAATTATGAAGTTCCTAAGAGCGATGAGGTGATCGGGGGCTGCACCCCGACACAGCCAAACGTGATCTTCTCTTTCCTGATTGTCCAGCTATGTGCTAGACAGACTTCTGGCCTCCTGCTAAAGCAGTTCTGCTCTTTCTGTGGATTCACTCTAGCTGTTGTCTGCTGTTGACAAAGGATTACTCATTGCAATACATGTCTGAATATTATTTTAAATGGAGTTTGCTGGGTTTCAAGTCACAGAGGGCCCATACAGGTTTACCAAAGCCTACAGGCCACGTACTGATTGCATTTTGATTGTTTCTAGTACTTAACACCTGCTGGGATTCTCCCGGTGCTTATCACAGGGATTCCTGACAAGGCAAGGCTGGATGTTGCTAAAGCAGTTAATGTTTTACATCCAGGCCCCATGAGTTTGTATTTCTATTAATTTAAAATGGAGTTGGGTCACTTCAATTACAAAATGAAACAATGTTATAACAAGCACTTGCTCAATGCTGGAACAGAGATTTTTTTATGAAGTCTACTTTCTCTGCCATTCTTTCTGTCATGTGTCTAGATTACCTCTTTATGAGAAGGACATCTTTCATGTGTATCCAAAAACAGATTCCACAACAACAAATCCTCAAAACTTGCTAAAGGATATGAAAGCGCAATTCATCTTATGCCATTCATCTCTATGGCTGATTGTTTGTTTGTTTGTAGTATTGCTGATCTCCTCAGCAGAGTATGTTACTTGCCAACTTGATAATTCTACCATTTTCATCTAGAAATGGGCTAATACCATTGTTAGGATTTTGAGTGTTCATAATATATTTTAAAGCTCCTTCTTATTATTCTTAACTCTGCTGAACATAGATTTCTCCGTCTATCATTTTGCTTCTGTTTTCAATTTTTCATAATTCCTAGCTTCTGATTAATATTTATTACCATCAACTTCTACTATCTACCATTTGTTTTTTATATATATATATATAAAACAACCTAGAGAAAATGAAGGCAGCTATAAAAAATTATATCTATTATATATTATATTATATATATAATATATATAATATAATATAATTTATAATTTTTAAAAT
The DNA here is from genome assembly GCA_007922155.1 of Mesoclemmys tuberculata. Lineage (NCBI taxonomy): Eukaryota > Metazoa > Chordata > Testudines > Chelidae > Mesoclemmys > Mesoclemmys tuberculata. The sequence goes on along the minus strand of ML675609.1, from coordinate 39,674,198 downwards.
AATTAATACATTTTAATTATTTATTATTAATAAATAATAATTAATAAATTTTATAATTTTATATATAATATAATATAATTTGTATAGCTGCCTTCACTTTCCCTAGGTTGTTTTTTTTCCCCAATTCCGCCTTCATCCTTGATTTGTGGAATTGTGGCTTTTGGGGCATCTGGTAAAGTGTTCTTAAACAATTCCCAATTATCACTCACATGTTTCTGATTAAATTTGTCCTCCCAGCTGATGAGGCTCATAATCGTTTTCAGCTTTGAAAAACTGGCCCTTTTAAAGCACCAAGTGTACGTACCATTGGTCTGGATTTTATTCTATTTGTACATTTTAAATATGGTCAAGTCATGATCACTTATATATAAGTTACCGTTAATTTTTAGTTCTGTGATCAGTTCCTTTTTATCTGCCAAGACAAGGTCAAATATAGAATTCCCCTGTGTTCAATGCAACCCTTTTTGAGTTAGGAAATTGTCATGTATAATACTTAGAAACTCCAACATTGGATCTCTGCCTTTGCAATAAGTGTATATTAATGTTTTCATGTATTAAACCAGTTGCAAAGAAAAAACATCAGTGTGAGTCTTATAAGAGATACGTTTAGGCATCCATTGTGCATACTAAAAATCATGAAACAATATGTTTTTAACTTGATGAATTAAAAATATTGTTAATAGTAATATAGATCTTGTATGCCACATTATGAACCAGATCTTCCACTGTTGTAAATCAACATAGGTCTAGAGATGTCAGTGGAGTTATGCCAATTTACACCTTCTGAGGATCTAGGCCTGTAATTTTAAAGATTTTACTACTAATATGCATTTGTTCTGAAAGGTGTCCTATGGTGTGGAAAGCTACTGGTAATTTGCTATGATGGCACATATTGCTTTACTGAAATAAGCCAGGCATCATATTTGGGCATGGTTTTGATTAACCAATGAATAAGCATACATTTTTCTAGTGCAATTCCAAGGTAATTTTTTTCAATTGTTTTTAAGGGCATGATTCTGTTTATTTCTGACCACCTACAACACTCACTGAAGTCTGTGTGCCATATTAAATTCACAGCATCTAAAGAGTGATTTTAAGTAGATCAGTGCGTCAAAACAAGACCCCAAGGAAGGTGTAACTTTAAAAGCATTCATCAATGTAAGTATAGACCTCCCTTAAGTCATGAAGGGTGGTGCTAAATTTTTATCTCAGCCTGCCCTCCTCCAAGGCTTATGTCCAGATTTTCAAAGGCACCACATACTGACCATTCCTGTCAAGTCATTGAGAGATGAAGGCAATTGGACCTCAGAAAATTCGGTAATTAGCCACATTGTGGACATGTAAGTGGATAAGAAAATGAGTATGAAGGGAGAATGTAGGCAGTTGTGCAGTTTAGAGTTACCAGGCAAATATAATTTATTATTTCACTTTCCATAACTAATTAGTTATGCAGCTGATTACTTTTTCAGTCTGTTGACAGTTTCCTAACTCTCATTTGGGTCATTTTATTTTCCAATGCTATCTCTGTCATCATGGGCATCATTCTCACAGTAGGGATTATTGTTTATTTCACGTATTGGATTATCTCATAACACTTGCTCCCAGTGTCTGTTTGATTTGGCATTGAGTATATTCAGAAAACTTAGAACTAACAGATAGCAGTCCCCACATTCCAGAGCAATCCCCAGCTGTTGGAAGGAGCAGACAGTATCGTAGGATGCTCCACTGACATATTTAAAGTGTGTGTTTGTGTTTGTATGTCTGGGTACGTCTACACTGCAATTAAACACCTGTGGCTGGTCAAGGTCACTGGACCCTGGCTCATGGGGCTTGGGCTGTGAAATTGCTGTGTAGGCGTTTGGTCTCAATATGTTTTTTCTCAATTTTACCTTTAACCGTCTCTGAATTAAAAACAAACAAGTATTCTTGGGCACCGTGTCTGTGCTGGGAAATGCAGTGAAGGCAGGGAACTACGTGTCCTGAAAAGACATTGATGAGAAGAGAGAGAAACGCATGTTCCATCCAAGAGAGGCAGAAGCAAGGGAGCTGGAAGCCTGAGGGTGGGTGCCCTTGCTGGACCACTGAGGGAGAATACAGGCCCAATTGCCCTGAACTGACACACCTGCAAAAACATGTGTATAGTAAAAGGCATGACCCTGTGCGAAGGGAGACGTAGTCACATGGACGAAGGCTAGACTAATGAGCTCCTCTGGGCCTGTTCAACACCAGTGAAGCTCTCCTGCAAGGTTTGTTGTGACTGGGGGGGGTGGAGAGAACCTGCCACTGCAAGAGGTGGTGAAAAGGAAGGGGACTGCCCCACCGCAGACACCAAAGACAGGCCTGCTGAGAGGGAGACCGCGGTAGGCCTCACTGCTCCCAAAGCTGTATGACTTCAAAGCAGTATGCCCCAAGAGGAGGGGCTGGAGGTAGACCCCATTTTAAACTAAAACCAAAGGGCTGAACCAGAAAGACTGCCTGATATCCAGGTTACCCTTCCCTCTCTTTGTTTTCCTATAGGTTCCCCTCTCTTTTAAGGGAAGGAAGATGCAAGAGGATGTTTGTTTGGGGTTTTTTGGTTCTTTGTTGGAAGAACTCCTCCCCCTTGGGTGTTCACTAGCAGGGGCAGAAAGGCATTATAAATGTCTGGAAGTGGGGTCTAGAGGGGACTTGAGGGAGCCTTTACCCCCCCACACACCCTATTTGCATTTACTATGCACCCTTCTCTAACTGTACCCCCCTCCCACAGCTCCAGCAACAAGATGGGTTCAAAAGACACTTAGAGATACGATTGTACTTTCCTGTCCTTTATACCTCCACAGTGACTTATTTATACATTGGAAACTATGAGGGGTGTTGGTGTATTCGTTGGAGCTCTTTTAGGGATCATGCGGAAGGTTAGAAGGCTATTCAAAAATCCATTCTACCTGTGACTGTTCCGGTTGTTACAAATTAGATTGATTAGCAAATTTGCTATTCCCAGTGATGCTGCGGAGTCCTCCAGCTGTCTGACTTGTGTGATACTAACACAGATTTCGTAAGATAACATCTTTCGCTTCGAGCTAGCCATAGCTAAATCTCAGGTTGGGTATCTACACAATATTCCTGCTGCTCTTCTTCCCAAATAGCATATACATGGCTTCACTGACCACCACTGATTTACATCAGGTGCAGATCTGGCCCATAATTCATAAACATTGCTTTGCTCCCCACTGCAGTGTAAATGCCGTTACAATTTAGGGATTGCTTTTCTATGTAAAGGGCACAGCAGCCACCCAGTTCTGAATTGTTAATGGAATCATGACGAAATATTAGCAGCTCCATGGTTCATGCATAGTTCATTATTTAGTAATTTTAACAAAGGCAGTGTGATAAATGCCCCCAACAAACAACTACTTCACCCTTTGGAAAAAATACTGTTTTTTGTAAGTGTGGACAAGACTAGATTGTACCCCAATGACCACTCAGTAATTTTGCAATGAGATTAAGCCTTTTAAAATAAAAACCCTGTGAAGCTATTTATTGCAGAGATGTACACTTTTTAATTTCTGCATCAAATTACTCATATTTATTATTGCTCACAGAAGACATCCTACTGCATCATGGCAGGCTTACCTGTGCAATGGAAAATAGATCCATATATAATCAGTTAAAATTCGATTTAAAAAAAGTAATTCCTGTATTCTGTTTTCAAATGAAGATTGATGTTGTTTTCCTTTTTCATTATATATAGATAAAACATAGAAGATTGTTACATCTCACTTTAGACTTGCAGGAAAAATATAAAATATCACTTTAAGTAATAAATACTATATGGCAACCTCAAATTGAATAAATAATGTATGGCTAATTCAGAAGCCTTAAACTATGAGCTGTAGGGTAAGCACTAGTTAATCAATCAAGATGCAGCCTTATGTGACAGGATTCTACAGAGATTCAGTTTAACCCTGAGGGGATGGGAATTAATTCTAATCATGATCCACTAAAGCACTTCAGCATGTGCTTATCCTTAAGCACCAGGAATACACCGCTATTCCTCAGCTTGTCATTTTTCATACTGTAGGTGGTTAAATATTACATAGTCCTGCAGATGATGAAAGCTAATAGAACAAAGAGTCTCTCATCTGATAAATTTCACAGTTAATATTTACCCAAGGGGAATTCCAACTTATTACAGAGTGCAGCAGGTTACTTATCAAGTGACATTTATATGTTAATACCAGTGATCCATGAAATCATAAACTTTGGACTCATCCCCATATAGTACATTGCCTGAGCATTTGCCTGCATCTGTGAACACTGCAGGAAAGACAATTTTGGATGGAAAATGGGTGTATTAATTTTTTTGTAAAAGGTGTACGTTAAAAAGATTCCACTCAGTAGATTTTGCAAGAATTTTATGTGAGAGTCATGAGGTTATAACTTTTATCTCTTGTATTTGAGCACTTCTAAATTAAATCACATTAATAATCCACTGCAGATTACCTGAAGGCAAATTATACCCATTGAACAACATTCCTGGAATATAATTTGTTATTTTGCACATACAAGGTCAAAATATTTCTTGAACATTTAATTTCATATTTTTAAACTAATAACATGTAATGTCATAATTTTATTTTTCAGAGGACAGTAGCAACTAGAGATGGATCAGATCTAGCAGCCATTTTTCCATCCCCATGTGGTGGATTTTCACATGGGCTTTTTCTGGTCTACTATTAAATGTCCTAAGTGAGCAGTCTTCTACTACTTCTTTTGGGAGATTATTCCAATTTCCACAACATAAGAGCCACACTGTTAGAAATGTTTCTTTTGCTCAACAGCATTACTCTTACTTATACCTTCTTGGACTATGCTAAAAGTGATCTCCTTTTCTGTTTACTTCTTCGATATTTGTACATGCCCATGGCCATCACATCACCTTTGCTCATTGCTTTGCCAAACTACACCTGGTTCGTAAATTAATAGCCTTTATGGCCAGAAAGGACCATCATGATGATCTCATCTAACCTCTTGCCTAGCACGGGTGATAGAACTTCACTTTATAAGTCCAGCATCAAGCTGACCTTCCTATTCAATCTAGCTAGGGTGACCATATTTCCCTATGCTGAATCCAAGACACCTGGTAAAATTACTCGTGTGTGTGGGGGGATGGACATGCAGAACTGGCCAGGGGACACACCCATGGTGTGACACACACACACCTCTACTCCCTTCCACACATGGGGAGGTGACACACAAATACCCCTATTTGCCCCCCCCCCCCACACACACACTGGGAGGAGTGACACAGACACACACTTCTATGCCTCTGTCACACACAAGGGTGACCAACCGTCTGAACCTCTCTGCCCACCTTGGCCCCAGGAATGTGCCTGCCACTCCCAGTACTTAGCATCTCATCTTCCTGGTCTCTCCACCTGGTGGCCCTTGCCTGCCTGCACTCATCAGCCGCCGCAACTCACAGCGCACAGCCAATGCCAGCTAGAGATGGATTCAGGGTGGGACCCTGCTGACTGAGCCAGGATCGTCCTTGGAGCTGGCACATGGTGATGGCTACACTGATGGACTGGCAGAGAGAGTGGCCCAGCCCCACACGCTGTAGCTCTGTCCTGCCACCAGCCTTGCACCCCCACCCCCATCGGCCACTGGACCCCCACCCCACTCACTGATGGTAGGTGAGTAGCTGGCGAGCAGGGATACAGCCACCAGGATACCCCATAGCACCGCAGCCATCACCTTATGGGTCACTTCTGAGTGTGGGCCTTATGCTTTGGCACCACCGTAAACCCAATACTGATCAGGAGGCAGAAACTGTGGGACAATTTGCCACTTTTTAAGAAAAAGTTGGGACATCTATGAAAGTGCTTAAATATGGGATTGTCCTGTTAAAAATGGGATGTATGGTCACCCTAACTAACCCTGATTCACTCAGATGTGCCACCTTCTACTCATACAAAGAGTACAATTGGACCTATGTGGTTAGGAACAATTAAATGTATCTGGTATACAGCCTAAAATTGCAGTGGCTATTTTTCCCTATTTTATCACTAGACAAGTAATGGATTTTTCATGGATTGAAAGTATTGACCAGTGTTGTTTAGCCTGTGAGACTAAATGAGATCACAGCCTTGATGGCATGGTTGCAGCCAACCATAAATCCAATATAAATAACTTTGTCATATAAAAGAGATTCCATTTATAGATGAAATAAGACTTGAGTTCACAAGTGCATTTCAACATCAAAGGGCAAACGCTGACTGGAATATAAAAATTTCTGTGTAAGTATTGAACTTAAATAGAATATTTTAAAGAAAAGTATTTGCTGGGGGCAGAAGTCTTCAGAGAGCAGATGATGACTTCGACTCCATTTCTTGTGTGTTCCACCAGCCACAAAGTTCTAATGCACAGGATTTATTAGTTTGAAATTGTGACATATGTTTTGAAAATAATACAAAATGTGATTTTGTAAAACTGGGATTTTACATTTGGTTTTACAAATCATCAATTAGTAACTTCTCTTTCCCGCTGGATACGACAGAATTTAAAGTAGCTTTTATCACCTCAATTTAGCATCTGGTATGTGATCTTTGATCACACTTCAAGTTTCTGTGATTTTTCATGTCTGTGATAATGCATTTCATCAAAGTCCTCCTCCACTGCTATTATCTATCCTTATAAAAAATGTTGAAAGAATGTGTCCCACATTTAAAGGAATGAGAACAGCTTTTGGTCACATGAAACATTATTTTATCTGTTTTCTGTTAATCAAGAGTGAAAATTGTAGCTTCTAAACCCAAGATATTTTTTTCTTTTTACACATATGGCATGAGCTATTTACATCTGGAAGGTCTGTATGTGATGATCTGCAGAGAAGTACAACTTTAGCCCAGTCAAGCAGTCCCTGGTTTACTAGCTTAAGTATAGTTATAAAAGATGAAAATCACATTCATATTGTAATAAGTAGGCATATGAACATGTCGTCTTAAAGAACATAGTTTTCTATGCTAAAAGATAAATATTTTATCTTTTTAATTTGTGGATCTAAAAACATGATAAAAATTACTTCCAAAGTGGATTCAATTACATTCTTAGAGTCTAGGTTCCCTTGGATACATATACATTTTCTGTTAGCACTAATGGGAGTTATACATGCATATCAAGAGGAAATGGACCCATTGCTCATGTTAGCATTATCATATTAGTTGGACTTCAGTTTATGCACAGTAGGGACTAAAATCTAAGGTAATATAATATCAGTGTAGGTTTCATATCAGACGAGATAAATAATAAACAACAAATGTGCGAATGTAACAAATAGAAACCCATTTTTAAAGGAGTCTTCAAAAAAAATCAGGATAAGCCATTTAAAGGGGACTGTATTACAGACTGAATTTTTTTAAGTACTCTCCTTGACAGTGACGATTTAAAAGATTAATAGCCCACCACTGTACGATCATGCAGTATTCCAAATATGCCTCTTCCATATTGAGATGCTCCAGCAGCACAGGCACAACCTTGTTGATTACCGAGCACTATATGTTTACAGACACGTGTGTCTGACGCTTCTCACTTTCCCTGGGGAGTGATAACATGTTAAAGAAATGTGGGTGTTAAAGCAAAATGTCAGGTGAGTGGCGTAGGAAACAAAAATCCTTACATTGCCCATTTTAGTGTTGATTGACTCAGTGCTTTATTTGGAAGTTTGAAAAACTTGCATGTACAGTAGTAAAGGTGATTTCTCTGTCTTATGGCATCTTCATCAGGCTTCTTATCGTCAGAGTTGGTCAAATTATTAATTATGAAAATATATCTCCAGTTTTCAGTTTGATCCTTATTTCTACTAATATATTTGTTGTTCACATCTATCCACTGGATCGTTCAGATGAACAAATATCAGCTTATGGCTTGTTCTCAAGCTGAGTATTGGCCCTTGACTATTTCTGTGTGATTGGTCACTTAAATCGCATGGTAAATAATAATAGGATGACTTAAACAATGTAAAATTAAAGTGATTAGTGAAAAACACATAGTGATGCTTGTTCATGTACAGATACTTGTGTAAATGTGAACATTATTGTTTGCTTGAGGAATTTCTTCCATCATTCACACAAATAAAACCCTTTCATGGGTGTTCCTGAATAGTGAATAATAAAGGACCAAAATATGATCTAATTGAACAGGTGTTTCAAAAAGTGATCACAAACATTGTTTTGCAATATTCACCTTGCTCTGCTAGCTAGGAGTCTCTTGACATTAATATTGGGCTAGATCTTGGCCCCTGCTACATTCCCTTTCCATCATTTTGGCAACCCAAAGTGAATGGAAGGCCACTCTGTCATAAATTTATATAAGGGAATCCCGGGATGGCATAAAAAACTACCTGCTTCTGCCCACAATGTGTAGTGATTGCTAAAGGAACACTTTATGAAAGATATATGCAAATAATTGAAACATAATGTGACAGTACATAGCACTCAAAAATCTACAACATTGTTCCTTGGTTTTGCAGACTAATAAACCTCTGCTTGTTGTGCAAGACAACTGACTTCTTATGTGCATCTCTCTACATGAAGCTCTTAACTGTGGTTGTTCCAGAGGTGTAGGGAAGAGCGGGAGTGGGAACTTCTGGAGTACATTGTGTGACAGACTGACAATTCCCTGCAATGCTCTGAATGAACTTTGTTGATTTTTGTGCATACAAAGAAAAAAAATCCCTTGTATTTGTGTATTCAAATGGGCTTTCCACATGTGCACGGATAGCCCTTATGGAATATGCATGCACAAATATAGGGTTTTAGGCATGAAGGATTCTCCACACCCAAGGCTGCCTTCATCGCAGTTGAAGTATGCCACATTTAACATGTGGGATAGCAGGCTATCGTTGCTTCGCATGGCCATGGAGAGCTCAGTTTAAGGCAGAAAGGTGGCCTTTCATTTTTCTGCTATCTGTCCTGACTGCAGCATGGAGCCTTCAGGGAGCAAGGGGAGGTGGTTTTGGCTGGAAGGAAGTGAAGAGAGAGAATGAGGGACAGGCTTGGGGTAGGGACAAGAGAGGAATAGAATGGAGAGCAGGGGCTGGGAAGGGACAAAATTTCAGAGGCCCATAAGCATAGGAGCAGAATAAGAGGCTGCCCAAGGTTCTCCTAACAATCCTACTGTACCTTTCGGTTTCTATGATGGTAACAGTAAGAGGCCAATGCTGTGATCAGAGATCCATTGTGCTATGTACTATAAAAACATAGGAAGACCAGTCCCAGCCCTGAAGAGCTTACAATCAAATTCGATGAGTGAGAAAGAAAGGATTATTATTTTACAGTGAACTGAGTGAACCATTTTAAAGTGAACTGAGACACCAAGAGAGTTGGCCAAGGGTGCACAGAACTGGCAGAACGTGGAACCCAGATCTCCCAAGTACCCATCCAGTGTCTTAACCACTAATATATTGGTCACCCCTGGGAGTGGCTGTCCCTTGTTCCCTCCAACTCTCCCTGGCTTCTGATGTCATCAGGCAATAGGTTTCTGCTTCCCCCACCCCTGTTGTTACCGATAGGGGCACCTGGAAGGGAAATCTGTGACTATTTCACATGTCATGTATGGACATGCACAAAATTAAGCAGCCGTGAATTGCAGGCAGAAATGAAGTCTGTTTTACAAAGTGCATCCTAGGATGTTTGGGTGTTTTTGCTCACATTCCCCAGCTGTGTACCTTCGGGATAGTAGGTAACGTGTTTCTGGTAAACTTTCACTAGATGTTTACTCCCCTTCATAGCGAACTTTGTCCATTTGGCATTTACTTGACCATGGACTATCCCTGCATTACAGAGGATTGGCTAGGACAGTCCAGTTGAGGGTGCTCATCCAAGGCAGTTTGATTTAATTCATTTTTGCATATAACATATGAATTGTGTGCAGATGATACATGGATGGATGGGATGCCTGGCAAAATAAATACATAAGAAAAATGAAATCAATAAACAGAGGTTATAGTTCTTTTTTTGTTTTGTTTTATTTTTGTATTGGAGCTGGAGAGTGAATTTTTAAAAGCTATTTAGGAAAAGGGGAAGGATATTTCCTCAACAACAATAAAATCACTCTTTCACTACTTGTTCTCCACCACATCTGCTGTGTTGCTATCATCCATTAATAAGTGAATGACTGAAATCAGTGTTGTGTTGATGCAGCACAGGTGCTTAGAATACTTACAGGAGTTAAGGTAAGTCAAGTTTTGGTCCTTGACTAGTCCCTTCACAGGGATACTGTCAGACCCTATCAATTTATAAAATATGAAATTCAGTAATCTATACAAATGTGTAATATTGTTACAGTGTACTGAGTTATTACAGCTAGTGCAATTTGTTTGACAAGGACACAAATTGGTTAGCTATTCCTCTGTAGTGATACACATTAGTAAAGATCCAAGGAAATTAATGTATTTCTAAACACTGAGGAGAACCTTCATGCTGACAGACAGAATATGAAGAAAAATTGAATGAGGGTAAGTGATGTATATAGAGATGTTCCCTGGGTCTCTCTTTCTGTCAGATTGCACGTGTGCATCCCCATAATGTCAGGGAGACTCGTGCATACACATTGACTTAAGAAATCCCCTTTCTTTTAATCTAGCTCTTTGAGTTACTGTTCCACTAATAAATGATTGAGAGCTCATTCATGTGCACTTCTGACATTGTATGAAATAGAGCTCTAATGCAGATTTTCTTAGACATTCTAATTGCTTGCTCTGATGTGCTGCCCATCGGGAAGTGTTTGTCATGTAACAGCCTCTGACTGGGCAAGGATTTTCTCATTTGCAAACTTTTTCTGGGAATAGCTTTGGCTTTTTTAACATAGACATATGAAGCTTCAAAAGCAGACTTCTTCTGCCCTTTAAGTCATCTTAATGTTGCTTATGAAAATGCTTATGGAACTATAAATGCCCCATGAACATTACAAGAGGAAATTTCTAGACCACTGACGCTTATGTATTGAGTTTTATATTGTTCTGGATATCCTATCATAGGGTTTCAAATCAGCTTGATGAAAAATGTTAGAAATTTCATTTACTAGCACAAGGGATAGGGGGGACCCAGCTTTTCACGCCTTTGGATGTGCATAATTGGCAGTAGCTATGCTCACAGGCTATTCATTAGCATTTCAGCATAAAAATTCATTGTAGGTGGAGACAGCCTGCTAAAAATAAAGTGGGAATAACCACACTGGTAAGCAAGACATTCTCCTTTAGATGATTGGATACTTTGCTCAGATATATTCAGTGACATTGTTTCACAAGCAATCCTGCTATATTAAGCAGCCAGATACAAATATAAGCAAGGTAGCTACATTTAATCGAATGTTTCTTTGTAGAGCAATGAAATGAGTGTGTACAATAGCGGGTTTTTGTGGGCACACACCTGGAAATTGACACACATCTTTCAGTGAGTTGTGAATAATTTTCTTTTTTTAACACCTCCTTAATGTTGTTAATTCTGTGAAGAAAAAACTGCAAAATAACCTTTTAGAAAAGCTTTCTTCATTTATTCAGTACATTTTGCTGCTGTAAAATTATATGAATATATTAATCTTTATCAACAAACTATAAGATAATTGTATTTAATCCATAACTATGAGCTTAAACAGATAGGAGAGATGTGAATGTTGATGTTTTCTTATTTCCTCACAAAGCTAGGATTTAGTCTTTTTTTTTCTTTTTAAAAAATCAAAACCTTACTAGAATATACGTATTTTGTTGAATCTTTTATAAGTGCACTAATTTAATGTTTTTCTTAATTGAAAATATTGCCTGTGGTACAGAATTTCCATGTGTTCACATACGTGGGGGTTTGGCTATACAGATTTTTTCATTTAAAGTCTCTTTAGTTTATTGCTTGATTATACATGCTATGGGAAGAGCTCACCAGACATCTCTTTGTTATGAGGCAAACTTTAGCAGATTGCTGGAATTCAATATTTTTAAAACATCTTTAATAAAGTAGTACACAAAATGTATTTTAATTCCTCAGTTTTCTAAGGAAACTAACTTTTGCATAGAAAAAAATAGCATACATGCATGTATTTAATTTTACATGTCCTTTTAATGAAGGTAGTTTATAAACACTACCTGTTTTTCTCAAACCATTAGACTCTGTGTCCACTTCCTATAATATTGTATATCCCTTTTAAGGGTTAATTGTCATTTTATTGGAGTATGTGAGAAGCTGGTGAGGAATTGCGAAAACTTTAGATACAGCACACATCCCTCCATAGTTACTGCAGGTGCTTCTAGCGCTTTCAGCGTATGCAATGGAGTGTCATGTACTCTGCTGCTCTTATCCCAGAATCTGCAAAATAGGAGAGTTCTGTATCTTCAGTGTAATCAGTGGAGAAGCTGATTACAATTGGAAGACTAACAGATATATATTCCTCTCTCTTCTCATCATAGATGCCTCTACTGAGGCTTTTGAGGAAGGAAAGCCAGGAGAGGATTGTGCTCAGTTTCCCAGCTGAATTTTCAAATGCATGGACTGAGGTTCTCAAACATATAGGGTAAAATCCTGACTCCATTGAAATCATTGGCAAACTCCTCTTGACTTCAGTGGGGCCAAAATTTCATATGTAGCATCTCTGACCCAACTTTCAATGCAAGTGGATTTGCAGTTCAGTGAACAAATTACACAGCGCTCTACTAAACAATGACTACATAGTAGATATGCCCTATGCAATATGAAAAGGCAGGAAGTAGGAGTTAGGCACCTAAATACCTTTAAAAATCTAGCCCTTAGGTCATAGTGTAATCTTAGGTGCTATGGATGGTGGGCCATGTGTGGTGTTACGTATTGCATCAACTACAGTATTTAGGCACAACAGGATTGCTATGGAGGGAATGTCAGCCTTGACTTTGTGAAACAGACTGATGCAAACAAGGAAATTCAATCTTAACTGTTAGCTAAATCTAAATGGGTGTAATCAACTGGTAGAGATGCTGCGATTCTATTACAGAAGCGTTAATTTTCACAATTACAAAAGGACCGTTCAGGCTGCTCTTGAAGAATTTGTTATCCTTCAAGCAATGCACAGCTGGTCCTCTGCACAAAGGTGAAATTCAGATCCCTAGAGTAAGTAAGATTCTAACTTTCAAAATTCCAGAATTTGGAGTTTTAATTTTTTTGGCCTCCCTCTCATCCCAAAGTTTGGTTGTTTCATATCCAGGTTAAGCACAGAATACAGATAAGGTCCAGCCCTTAAATTAGCACCCAGATCTAAATTCTAAACCAGCCGCTCTGCAAACTTTGGGTGGGTTCTTAAGCATTGATTTGGACTCATCTCTAATTCAAAGGCACCTGAGGCCTGATACGAAGAATTCAATAACTATAATAGATACAGTAGCTGAGAACCTCTTCATGCAAAATGATCATTTCTGCTGGATAGCTCCCAAAAGTCGCTAAAAATGTAGAAATAATAAGTGAAATATTATTGAAGCAATTAAGCAAATCTGTTCATATGGCTACTGTCAAACATTAATTGCTATTTTATTTTCCAAAGTGGTTTTTTTTTTTGGTATACGTGTTAAGGTGTGTCAAATGTGAAACTGACTGTGATATGGTTGCCTTTGGGTACAGTCCAAGATGCTGTGTTAGTTAGTGTGATGCTGCCAGTTTGTATGGTAACCAGAGACCTGTAACGTGCATGCTTGTGTGATTGTATTTTGTTCTCCTTGTAGATGGAGGAGATAAAATTTAAAGACAGAGCAGTCTACGTGCTGGAAAGAGAGTTAGGGGTTCAAGCCGGGCATGCTCAGAGACTTCAGCTCCAAAAGGAGGCTTTAGATGAACAACTTTCCCAGATCAAAGAGTCTGATCGGCATCTGAGCAGCCCCAAACGGGAACTTCCTTATGCAAGTGGTGCAGGAGACGCTTCAGATCATTCGGGAAGCCCTGTAAGCACTTTCACGTGGTTTCACCTACACAAACAAGCAAACAAATAACAAAATCTTGATGAGTGCACATTCAAGCAACAGCTTTCCCATAGCCGTACAGAGCAAACCAATGAGATTTCCTTTAATGCTGCAATTCAACAGCAGGATCTTTAAGACTAAAATCAAATCTGATCATGGGAGAGCTTTTGCAATTTTGGTTTGGTTTGGTTTTTGTTAGCAAGGTGAAATTTTCAATTTCTTTTTTTTTTTTTTTTAAAGGTATCATACTTCAAACACCTGCCTTAACTTGACAGTTTGACAAATCTGCTGACAAATTATGCAAATGATTTTCTAGTAATGTATGTATGCTAGTTTTCCAGCCTACTAACAGTATGTGTTGTAAGCAAATGCACAGGAACAATTTACAAAGGGAAATCAGTAAAGTTTCAGTAACCAATAGCATGCAAGCTCACAGAGTACTGCAATCCTTCTAGAACACCTCTATTATTAATATTTACATGATGCTCAATGCTTTTGCTTTCAACCAATGGTCTAGGAGATAAACTAAATACCTACTAACCTATTCTTTACTGTTTCTTTCATACTATGCAATATCCAATGGTATTAAATTTTAGTCAATTTTTTATATTGGCTTTCTATGTAACTATGCTACCTTCCTGCTTCTGTATTAATTTGCTAATGGTAAAAATTTTCAGTTAACTGACTTCATATGTCTGCAGCATATGTTAACTTTTTTCATTGTTGAGTCTCATCAAGATTTATTTTGCAGCGACTCTTAATTTTGTCGGTAAAAGCATAGATAATAGAAAACATAAACCAAAAAACAAACTTTTATTCTTTATGCTGAGCCTCTCCTGCACCTGTTGAATGAGGAATCCTAGAACTTCTGAAAGTTCCATTAGGATCATGGACATTAATTTCCTTGCTCTGATTAAAGTTCTGTACTTACGTTTTATCAAACATTAAAATAATGCTAGTGAAAGGAAAAACCCTATGACATTTGTAAAGATAATGTAACTGCTCTCTGATTTAGAAGAATAAAAACTTGTTTTATATTTGTATTCATTTACAATTTGATTTAAACATTTTCATGTTTTGATAGATTAAAGCATAAGCCTTTGTGAATGACCCATTAAAAGCTAAAGTACGGCCACAACTTCATGGAAGAGAAACTTATGCAATGGTACAATTGCATGGATTTCCTACTTTTATATTTCAGTATTTATAAATATAATTTCCCTATAACTACATAGAGTGAGTCACATGTCTGAAATACTCAGTTCAACAGTGGCATATACTGGAAACATTGGCTTAATTTTCAATTTTTGTCTTTCATGTTTCCAAGTTTAGTATTTGTGACTCTGTATTTGCATATACATACTTTTGCATTTGCATACTTTCTTACATTTCTGCTTTTTCAATTTTCTGTTGGTCTCCTATTTCAGTTTTCAGTTCTACTAAGGCACAGATTACATTCTCTTGTGTGATAGGTTAGAAATAGTTGCATTGGACAAAGTTGAGGTCTTGGAAGAAGTTTGATTTTGTGAACAGTTATTTGCAGTTGATCTTTGTTTTAGGAACAGCAGCTGGATGAAAAAGATGCCCGGCGTTTCCAACTTAAAATTGCTGAGCTAAGTGCAATCATCCGGAAGCTAGAAGATCGGAATGCATTGCTGTCAGAAGAAAGAAATGAGCTTGTAAGTAGGAACTGCCATTACTTTTTTAAGAAATGACTACGTATCGGAATTTGCACTAGCGGGTGAACACTCCCTAGAGACAATGTTAAACTCCTTTATTGTGGTTCGCATGGGAACTGTTGCAAAATATATTCACAGAGTAAGAGAAGAACATCTGCTGACATACAAAACTGATGGGAGAAGGGCAGATAGGTAAACCTCAAAAACAATGACTCTGGCTTCAGAATTGGTTTTGATTCAGGTTTTAGAAGAAGATTGATATAGGGCCCTATTAACCAAACTATTTGCTCCTTCTTATTGATTGCCCATACTTCTAGATTTCAATCTCCGTTGAGTTAGAAGGACATAGTGCACCACAGGAAACATACCAGGTTTAACTGAAAATGAGAATACCCTCTGTAGAAGTCATCCGTGTACAACTTCATTGGCTGCAATGGAATTACACCAGGGCTGCATTTGGGCCACTGTGTGTTTGAATTGCAAATTGCTGTGGCCTCCTTATAGAATGCTGTGTAGAGATTTGATAGTTAATCATACGTATGCTGTCATCATGTATTTTACAGAACTAGGGCAATAAAACATGATGCCATTCAGAAATCTCCATATAGACTGGAATTATTGAGAATATTAGACCACCAATTCAACAGTATAATCTGGGGCTACATGTAGTGTCCATATTAGATTAGAAAATTGCTAACACTATAAATCTGTACATTTGGCTTCTTTCTTTCCTTCATGCCTGATAGTATTCCATACAATAATATAACATTGTCCACAATATGTTTAGTTCATAAAACAATTAAATCCTGTTTTATTTTCAAATTGATATTGGTTGGTATTTCTTTTTCCAGTGGAACCTTTCATTAAATACATCACATAGGGGTATATTTATTCTGCAGTGTGCTCACACTATACCCATTAAAAGGACTCAGCCTTACAATGTGCTTTTACTCATGAAGGATTGACATCTTTAGGGTTAGCAAAAAGTCTCAGGTTGCTACAGGTTGGTTTTTTTTTAACTTCTAATGGATGTTTAAAACTCTTGAAAGAGGCACTTGAAAGAGTCACCTGTCATAATAGCATTTGGTCAGGAGACCCAATGCCCAGCATAGGCTGAATGTGAACTGATATGTGCTCAGCTTGTTCTGTATGCTTGGCACAGCAAGCAGAGTAGAGATCCTGCCTCCTGTGCACTCCACCAAGCATTCAGTGCCCAGAGCCACCAGGCTGAGCCACCCCTCTACCCATTGAGGTGAGGGAGTGCAGTCCTGGGATGGCACCATTTCCAATGACCTCTGATGTGTGGAGGGGAAAGAAAAACCTCTAAACCCCCCCTGACCACCATATCCCACCTGTGGATGAGAGTTGATACCTTAGGGGACAGAGAGAAGAATTTTCCCATGATTACAACACAAAAGAACAAACAAAACACACCCAAAGTCCAGAAGAGTAGGGACACGAAAATGTTTTATGCCTGTATTCATAATGTTCAGTGACAGGTGCCATATAAGAACCTGGATAGATAAATCACAGTGACAGATACAGCTGAATCCCTGGCACCTTCATGAGATCAGTAGAAGAGAGTGGATGGAATTCCTTGAGGACATGATCTAAATTTCACTGTTATCAATGGGAGTTTTCCCATTGATTTCAGTAGGCTTTGGAATAGGCCCCAAGTTAGCAGAAATTGGAGGATACTTGATTTAAAAAACTGCTGCTGTCATTCTGCCCCTGTCCCTGCTGCATGTTTCTTCCTGTTCTCCTTCTGCTTGATTGTGTGTGTGAATGAAAAGTTTGTGTGCAGGCAAGAGAAGGGGTTAGGCATAAGGTGAAATGAGGGTCCAAGAGGTCAAGTGTCTTGCTCAAGGTCCCACAGTGAGTCAATGGCAGAAACAGGAACAGAACGTAGGAATCCAGGATGATACTGCTTTGCATTTTTCAAAGTTGGAAGTGAATTCTATTAATATGGTAATAAAATAAATAGTTTAGTTTTAATGAATTCTATCAATGTGTTTTAAAGTGATAAATAGAAATAGCTATACTGTGTGATAGTCATTCTTTTTTAATATTTCAGTTAAAACGTCTAAGAGAAGCAGAAAGTCAGTATAAACCTCTCCTGGATAAAAATAAACGTCTCAGTAGAAAGAATGAAGATTTATCCCATGCCTTACGTCGAATGGAAAATAAATTAAAATTTGTAACACAAGAGAACATAGAAATGGTAGGTTTCCCTGATGCTGCTGTCATCTATAAGAAGAGAAAATTACTTAATATATACGATTTTGAGGAAATCAGGTATTTAACAAAAATATCATCACAAGCTTGCAGGATATTAAACAAATGTTTTCATTTGTAAGGGTTTTTTCTGGTAATATGTTATACATAGTAAGTGACTTATGGCTTTTGCTTATTAACAGATGATCCAGTTATACAGTGGGAAAGTGGTCAAGAAACAGTTTGCCTTTGAGGCATAGATATCTTAGTTCAGCAAATGTTTTACTTTAGCTTTTTTTTTTAATTCCAAGCTATAGTAAAATGCCATAAATTCCTATTTTGATCCAGCTGACTGCTCAGTAATGCTCAGGAGAATATGAATGCAGATTACCACATTTGAATTGTGATTTTTATATCACAATAGCCTTGCAGTGATTTGGAAACTTGCACCTGTGACTCAATATTTTTATTTATTTGTTTATGTTTAAAGTTGAACGTTGATGGTAGCTGAGTAAATGAAAGATTACATGCATGCAGAAGGACCAAAAGTGCTTTTTTCTCAGAGTTCAGTTGCTCCCCCTCCCTCTCCAGATCTAGTCTTGCTACAGATAATGGGAACAGTTCAGAAAGAATTAACCTCAGTTTAGAGCTCCTTATGCCACATCTTTAAATTCCTCCTTAATCAAGACAGAGCTGAACAGACTGTCTTTTCCAAAACTGATGTTAATATAATCTTTGGTGGGCTACCAGATGGTGCATGATAGCTATGCAAACCGACTATCCTCTCTGGTGACTAAGAGCATGATGCTTTCTGATGCTCTAGTGTCTAGCTTGCATCTTCCTCTGGCCTGAGGAGCAAAAATTCCAACGTAGGCTTATTGTCTGGTAGGAGGGAAAATCAATACCAGTTTAGCAAATAGTCTAGATGAATGTACTGGTTGTAAAGGGAAGGATTATATGCTGTCCTTTGGCAAAGATTTTTAATCATTTGCAATTTTGTTCTGTGCGGTTTTTTTTCCAGAGACAAAGGGCTGGGCCAATAAGGAGACCAAGCTCTTTAAATGATCTTGACCAGAGTCAAGAAGAAAGAGAAGTTGACTTTCTGAGGCTACAAATTATTGAACAGCAAAATATCATAGATGAACTCTCTAAGGTAATCCAATAACACAGCCTTCCTGGTGCTCTAGGTCATAGCAAAAGAAAAGAGAACACTAGCAAGCAGGAACAGCTTGTCTTGTCAACAAACATACAGTGATGATTTGCATGGGCTTCCCTTTATAATGGAACTGAACCGAAAGGCATGTATGGAACATTGTTTGAAAGATCCCCTTCAGTCATCTTGGTGTTTGTATAAAGAGCTTCTTTCAGATAGGCTGAGCCTTCTGAGAAACACACTAATGACTAGATCCTATTCCCTAGGATCCCTTTCCCTTTCCCTGAGAAAATGCTTTGACTTCAATGGGAGCAAGATCAGGCCTAAAAACAGGAGCCTATGAAAGGGAACGTTTTGCAGTGTTTTGGGGTTATTTTAAGGTCCTTAAATCTTTTAAAATTTGTTTTCCTTTTAATAATTCTTCTTGTGGTCGGCAAAGTTTGGGCTCCAGACCACAGATGTATGGGGGGAGAAAATGAAATCATGAATGACCCCTTAAGCAAGCTCCAGTTATTTTTTTAAATATTACACAGATTTTTCTTAAACATCCCAAAGTCAGTTCTATAACAACTGTGGACCATAGGCCATCTATGTGAGTTAATGCTTGGAAGTTCAGTGAATTTACACTCAGAGTTTTTTTACTTTGGGAGGTTCATTAGGGAATTTCTAGTTAGCATGTATTTTGGAAGAGGAATCTCCACCGGGTTGAGGAGTGTTTACTCCATAGACAGAGAGTGTCTTCCTGGCTCACCTCTTCTTCCTTGGGGTATTCCAACCTGCATAAGGTCTCCAAGGATGATGAAAGAGCAGCATGATGATATAAAAGCAGCACTCCTCCACACTTCCACATCCCTCCTCCTGGATCCACCAGGTCTTTATCCTCTCTACATGCAGTGTTGGAAAGGATGATTGGGTTTTAAAAGGTCCCAATCCTTAGTCCTCACATAAGTAAAATTCCAGTTACAGCCAATGAGAGTTAAGCCTAGGTTTGGACTGTAGAATTGGGTTTTGAATGAGTTAAATAATATTCTATTGCAATACTGATTGCAGCTTTTAAAGTGGCACCATCACACGACGTTAACCACACCGAATGGAATGTTCTAACTTGCCAGCATTGTCACATCCATTGTAGGGCTTTTTCCTGAATAAATGAGGGATTTCTTGTGTCTTTATACACTAAAATAATCTTTTTTTAAAAGTGTGGAAATAGGCTGTGCGCTGAAGCAGAAAGCTAACAAATTGTATATGCCCTTGCACTTAATGACATTCTCTAATCATTTTTATTAGACCCTGGAAACTGCTGGCTATGTGAAGAGTGTAATAGTAAGTAAGGCATATATTTAATTTCACTGTGTTCATTTCTGTATATTTTAGACCGTGATTTTTTTGAGATCATGCAGGCCAGTTGCAACATCTAGTGCTCTCTTGTTTTAATGAAGTGTTTCCAAGTTATATTTCTTATGAATTTCCTTTATATTCAGAAGCTAGATTTAACCTAGGAACTCTATCAGTGAAGACCCTAGCAGCAGAAATTTCTTCAGGTGAGAGCAAGATTGTGATACTGGAAAACAGTTTCAACCTCCCTTTTACCAGTGGGATACGTGGAAAGGCAATGTAGCCTTGGGCAGTTGCTGAGGCAGTGCCTCAATTAGTGCATCGACTTGGAGGCCTCAGGAGTTCAGTCCGGTAGCCCCCTAAAGTACGGAGCTGCTTCCTAGGCTGAAAACCCAGAGGGATGGTTTTCACCAAGCTGCAATCATGCTTCCTGCAGTGGGCCTGAAAATAGTTTGTCCTGTCCACACTGACGTATTGAGAATCAGTGCAGTATGACTCGTTGCTATCAACCACTGTCAGATAAGGATAAGGTTCCTTTTTGCTATTGTAGATGGGCATTTACTGAGTGCAGGTCACAGATGCTGACTTCTATTGACAAAAGTCTGTTCTCACTGCTGTCAACACAGCGAAGCCAGGGAAGAGTGATTTAGATTCTATTCAGCCATCCATAAAACAATTAGCATTAGTATTCTGATTGGATAATCTTCACTACAGGTGATGATGTCAGGAGCAGTAACAGTATGTTATCAATCGATCCTTAATATATTTTGAATCCTGTTAGGAAATGAATGAGCTGGAGGATAGTAAGGATTGGTCTTGTCTTTTAACCTGCATTATTTTTATTAATATTGGGGCTTTTCTTTGTTAGCCACCCAGAACAAATTGTTTTTCATAATATGTTGTCAATCAGTACCACTCGTATGAGATCTTTGAGAATAGCCAGTGAATAAAAATACTCTTTATTAACAGTAGAAGCTGAAGCTTCATCGTCAGAAGTGCTGAGCACCCACAGCTACTGGTTAGGTCAACTGAAGTTATGTGAGCTTAGCACTTTTGAAAATCAGGCCCTGAATTTTCTACAGTGAAGGGCACACGACTGGTGCCCATGGTTTCATTTGAAGGTAACAGAAGCTATTCACACGTTCAAGGACAGCATTTAGTCCTTGCTTCTCAATACTGCCAGGGTATTGCATCTATCAGAAAAGCACTATAATACAGAATTAAAAGACTGTCCTGCCCACAGAGCATTTGGAAAATCAGAACCAGGATGTCAGTGTGCAGTACGGAGCAGAGTCAGTTCTCCCTAGTTGTCAGGATTTTCATCTCTATACTCAAGTAACTGGTACGGTCACACTGCAAACGTGTAGGATTTTGGAGAGCAGTTAGCAACTGGTTGGTGAAATAATGCCTATTTCTCATTGCATCATAATGCAATGGTTAGTACTGAAATTACTTTTTCTAATTTGTGCCAATCTGAAGAATAATACAAATCTTTACACAGAGCAATTAAATGATAAAACACTGACATTAGCTAACAAATGTATCTAATTCATTTTTCCAGGAACGTGATAAGCTTTTAAGGTACAGGAAACAAAGGAAGAAAATGACAAAACTCCCTAAGGTAAAAAAAATGTGTTTAAATCTATATTTATATAGCACTGATGAGCACAATGTCTTGCTTAGTGACATCAATGGTCGATAAAAGTGCTCAGCAACTCTCAAAATCAGGCCACAAGGGTGGCATCCAGGCTCCACTGAGGTCAGTGGGAAAGCACATGCAAAAATTGACTTTCAAAATTAGAAGTGACTTTTGACAATTTGGACCTTAAGTCTTCAGTTTAGGTCAAGCAGTTTAAAAACAATCCAAAATAGGTTGTTTTTTGGGTCATTTAAAACAAGAATGTGTGGATGGAGCATGGAAGAACATAGTCACTTTTTCCACCCCCAATTGCATCCTTGATGTCAGTAATATTAATTAATGATAGACAATCCATATGCTATAGGAAGTGAACTGTTTAAACTTCACATTGTTTGCATTTTAATATGTGCACTTTAACATGCAAACTATACTATGTATAGTTTGAACATCCCTCAGGAACTCAATAACAAGTGACAATTTGCATAAAGACTAGACAGCTTTTGTGAATTAGAAAATCATTAACTCATTTTTACAACGGTGTCTATAAATGTACGTAAGATGTAAATAATTCATTATAGAATTTAGCAACGTGCGTGAGAATCATTGATCTCATTGATCGTAAGCAGCAGCATTACAATTAGTGCTCAGTGAGATGGAAGAAGGAAATGTTAATTACAGAGTCTGATGGATAATTAATGTACTTGTGCAGTGATTGGAGAGGGTGATATGTCAAAGACCTGAATTAGTAGTAAACTACACTCTAAGTGAAGGGTCAAAGGGGATACAGAAGGTGTAAGTCAGAGTAGTGGCCCTTGTGGTTTATGTGAAATTCAGTCCCTAACTACTGGGTGCCAAACAAATCACAGACTAATTGTATGTGGCTATGTGTGTCTGTATACAAACACATACAGATGGCTGAGGGAATGGGTGATGTTGCTTGGCTAAAGCACCGCTACTGCCTAAACTTTGAAGCAAACTAAATAAAATAAATATAAGGATTTGTAAGAGAGAACTCCAGGCTTCCAAATAACAAATAAAATAACCCTCTCAGCAATTTAAAGCAACATGCAATTTTACTAGACCATTATGGATGGGCTGAAAAAGGTTGATCATAAATTTATAAAGAAGCAACTTCTGTATTTTGAAATAAGTAACACATTGGAAACTCTCCTGATATTTTAGTATGAGAACAATTCATATTTACCTAAGAGAGTACATTAAAACAAATAGAAGGAACCCACACTTTGAAAAGCATGTCACTGTATGCTGAAGCAGCATACAAAGTGTAGAATACAAATGTTCTGTCTAAAGCAAATTTCTTCTTCAGAACTAATGGAGACACCCAGGAGAGCATTTTTCAAACCTTTCAAGAGTCTCAGTTGGTAGGCCATATTATAAGGTTTATTTGCATTGTTCAGTTTCTCTTACATATTGTCATTTGGTCAGAAGCCGGTTGTGGAGACATTTTTTGGCTATGATGAAGAAGCTTCCCTGGAGTCTGATGGTTCTTCTATCTCATACCAAACTGACAGAACAGATCAAACTCCTTGCACTCCTGATGATGACTTGGAAGAGGTATTTTTCCATTAATTTGGAATATGTGATGACACTTAAATTTATGCTGTGTATTCTGATATCTAACTCAGAATTGTTGATCATATTAAGCCAATTATCCTACCCTTTTTAATGTAGAACTACCCATTCATATACCTTTTGACTAAAACTAAAATCTAATGTAGTCAAATGATCATGATCAAACCTGTGAATGGAGACTAATATTTTGGGAGCAAGTCCTTAGTCACCCCTCCACTGTTGGGAAAACCTGAAACTTTATGTAATTCCCAACCCTAGAAGTATGGGGATTAGCAGATTTTTAGAGGTGGGAATACTGAAAAGGCTGTGTGGACCTTATATAGAGTTTGGGCTGGGAAGATTCATATGGGGACTGAATGTGTATTTATCATCAGATATAAACTGAGCTCCGTGTTAATCTGTTTTCCAATGACTTCACATTTTGACCTTCGGGTATGTCTATACTACAAGCAGCTAGCACTGTAATGTAGACATGACAGTGACCGTAGGGGTAGCAGTAGCTAGGTTGACGAGAGAATTCTTTCATCTACTTAGGTGTGACTACAGTGCAGATTAGGTCAACCTAACTGTGTTGCACAGGGCATGAAATTTTTCACAGCCCTGAGCAATATAGCTAGGTTGACCTAAGCTTTAGGTGTATCTCAGGCCTAAGCACAGGACACAATCCTAACAGGACGTTATCCATATTCCTTGAATTGAATTGTCCAAATCAATGGCAGTAAGGTATCAGTCAAGGCAGCAGAAAGACTCTGTAAGTACCACTATCTTCTCACCAGCCTCTCAACAGAGGTGGCCATTCTCCAGATTCTGATGTCAGAATAAGGAGTGGCAACTGTAAAGATATAGTGCAGAAGCAGCAGCAGGCGGCACTGGTGGCCAAGTTCCACCTGTATTTGGAAGGCCATTCCCAAAAATACATTCCAAATAAAGTCAGTGCATGTTTTCAGAATCTCATGTCAGATCTATGTACCACTACCTGGTTGTCAACTCTAGCAAGAACCTTGCTATAAAAATGCCCTATGACAATGAACTATGTTTTTACAGCATATGATGCTTTTATGGCTACATCACTTAAATCTGACCTTCACCATCTGTTTCTCAGTTTATTTACAGATTTCTAAAGAAGGGAATGTAATAATTCATGTCTGTATCAGAACAGATTACATGATTTGTGTTTGTGTCTCTGTGTGTGACATATTTTTTTTTCATTTCAGGGCATGGCCAAAGAAGAAACAGAACTGAGATTTCGGCAGTTGACAATGGAATATCAGGCTTTGCAACGAGCATATGCTTTGTTGCAAGAACAGGTCGGAGGAACATTGGATGCAGAACGAGAAGTTAAGGTCTAAATGGCTTATATTACATGAAAATAAAGGATTGCAATTATATACATTTTCTTAATTTTACTTATTCAGGTTGTTGTCATAGCTAACAGACCAGATCTTTGGCTGCTGTAAATCAGGGTACCACCTTTGAAGGCCAAGAAGCTATGTCAATTTACACCGCTGCAGATCTGGTCTGTAGTAGTTTAATATGCATTCATATATGATATAATAATAGATTTATAAAGTGCCATTCCTGATAATAGTTCCAAAGTGCTTTACAATCTTGATAAAGTGACATCCAGGGGAAACTCAGAGCTTATGCCACTAACCATTTAAATGCAGCCATTTCTGGGCCAAAACACAGCCACAGTATACAGAAGTTTAGGACAGGAAGTGAAGATTATCTTCCAAATAAAATTGCAGCTAGACTGTGGATTGAGTGAAAGTAATTACTCAGGTTGAAATTTGGCCAGAATGCCAGGATGTACTGCACACACAATAGTGTGTTAGCAATAGTTGAAAAAGAATTAAGCTAAATTTCAATATTTTGGGGGATGCTTCTCTTTTTCCCCTTAATTCTCCATGGCATTTGCTGATGTGGCCAGAAAAAAAATGTGATATTCCTCATGATAGTGTCTCTCCATATTATTGTCAGCTGTCAATACCTAATGCATCTACATTGCTATCTCAAATGCAGAGTTGTAATTTATGGTCTCTAAAAGCAGTCAGATTTCCATTCTCTTACATTCTCTGAAGAAACCTTAGCTAATGGATTTATATTTTTATACCACTGATCAGCTTAAGAGAGTGTCAAGCAGAATATTTTATGGAAAATTAAACTCCCCATTGGTAAAAATCAATTACCAATATTCTTACATAATTTAATGCCTGAAATTCTAACCTGGATTTACTAAGATTACATGATTCTGCATAACATTTTTAAAGGGCTTATAGTTGAAAATGAGATTCATTTTCTTAATTGAATTGCAAAATGTACTATTCCATTGTGCCTTCCTATCTTCCTCAGATGTCCCTTTAGAAAGACAGTTGCAGATACCTAATTGTCTTGCTTTAACTTACATTATCAATACATATATGTATTGCAATATGAATAAATCATACATTATAAACTGCTGGGAGGACAATTAAAACAGTCAATTTTAATGTTATTATTTGACATTGGATTGAAAGGATTCAAACATATGTGCTTTGGACAAAGAACAAAATGTGTACATATTAGTTCTGCCCTGACCTCCACCCTATGCAATCCCATTGATGGAGGTGCACCTGCGAGCTCTCAATTTGGCCCTAAATCTATTATGTAAGTGGTGAATCAGTCACTTTGACTTTTCACAAGCACAATGTTCAAGGAGAATCCAACACAGTCTCAGGGTAAAATGCCACATTCACAGTTTTTATTAAAATTATAAAAAACGTCAAATATTAATACAATCATATTTCCTGCAGCAGTGGGGTACTCTGATTGCTTTCCCAACCCATAGGCAATCCCTTGAGACAAATTAAACAAGAAGTGGATATCCCCAAATTTTCTGCTTGAGTTCTGAGATTGAATCAATATTTTGGCTTTCCTGACCTGACTGTCTAGCTACTGCTTCATTTCCACTGAGTAAGTTAAATTAATGAGTAGGTCCAAAGCAGCCTACACTGCTGGATTTCTCTAATTTTCTTGGAATTCAACTAATCCCTTGTCTCTCAGACTGTCAGATTGAGAGAGAGAGAGATATTGTCTCACTCTATTTGATCTGTGAAACAATTTTAGAAATTAATCTTCTTTAAGGACTGCCTGGTATCTGCTCTGACATCGTAGAAGTTGCAAACATTAAGAAAATGATGGTGCAACAAGAAGCACCTACAACCATGAAATAATTCAACGTTGCCCAGTACAAAAGAAACAAACAACTCCCTTCCCCTTCCCCCCCCCCCCACACAACAGAAAAAAATTCACCCACATAATATAACAATTAAATAAGATAACTTGTACTGAAAATAACAAGGTATAATTACAAGCTCTTCAGCGCTAACTGGCTAACTACCTGCCTTAGTGGCTGTGTAGGTGGAAAAAACTTTCTGGGACTGGGATTGTCAGATGCAGGAGGAACAAAATTGGTCCTTTTCTTATGTTGCTACTGCTGTCTGCAACCTGCCCAACTACATTATAGGCTACCAAGCTAACGTTATTCCCCTCAGAGCAATCATGTGATCCAAAAGGTACCTTGCCTAAAGCAGAAATTAAAGGTATAGTGATAACCCTCAATGGCTTTCCAGTTGAGTGTCTCTTAAGAATAAACCTGTTTAACACAGAATATGTTACCAGAAAATAGCCCGTTCCAATTAAACAATAAATTCTCAGGGGAAAATTGCTATTGCCTTGGGAGGAAGCAGGACAGGATCCAGGGAGATAAGTTCTTTTCAGAGTTCTGCTTCAAGTAAAATGGGCACCTTTTCTTTAAAACATAAACTGAAAAACTTTTTACCTGCCAATACTTCAGTTTAGAGATCTCTGTTTCTCCTGCAACTCTTGATGGCAATGTTAACATTTAGAGCAGTGGTTCCCAAACTTTTCTTTGCCGTGGCACACCTTGATACCATTTAATTATTTTGAGGCACACCACCATATAGTCTCCAAATGAACTCCTGGATATTCATGAGCCAACTCAGAACTCAAGTCGTTTTTCAAGAAATTCCCTGGCACACCTGCTCAGGTCTGACAGCACACTGGTTGGGAAACACTGATTTAGAGTAAGTAAAGCAGCAGTAGTCCTTGCTTTATTTTTTAACTGTTAGTGGGGACATCAGCAGCATAAGGAAAAGTAGACCCTTAACTCGGATCTTGGAATGAAAGCAGAGGAGGAGTTCAACTTGGATCATTTTGTTTTCAGATGTATTTGTTTATAGTTTTTAAATCTATACGTAGAATTCAATTACTCTGAAGATATATATTCTCCTCAACAAAACTGAGTGCAGGAATAAATAAAGGAGTTGTCTTCATGTCTGTCAAGAAGCTAGCAAAAGGCCAACTACAAGCTCATCCAACTGAAGCCAATGTTCTAGACTTGGCGCAGTCTGGATTCAGGCCAGGACACAGACCTGAAACTGCCCTAGTGGTGCTGATAGATGAATGGTTAGCAGCCAGACACCATGGAACTCTCAACAATACGGTTATGGCTACACTAGAGAGCTTCCAGTGGTGCAGCTGTCTCGTGTAAGTTCTCTGTGTAGCTGCTTTAAGCTGACAGGAGCTATTCATTAGTCTGGATTGCACCCTGGTATGTCACATCCACACATCCATGTTTCATGCATAAAAATAGCTAAGATTAAGAATTAGCTTTGTTCTCTGTAAAATATATACATCACATTTACAGAACGGTGTTGGACTTTGAACTAGCTTTCCATTAGCTTTTGTGCTTGTAATCAATGTATAGTACAGTTAAACATTTGTGTTCTCAAAATTATGCTCAGAAACTTAGAGGCTGCTTTTGACAATTTGTACCATCATATTTGTTGGTCTCTCTTAAATCACTTTGAAACAACAAAAATACAGGTAGAAATCAAGCATGTCCTCAGCCTATTAATGAATTTTTCCTCCCATTCTTATGGGAAGACAAATCTCTACATTACTCCATTTGCTTTTTTAAGCATCTTGTTTTGATTGAACTGGGTAAGAGCAAAAACTCTTCTGATCTATGAACAAAAAGTGTAACAAATATTCCCATGTAAGAAGCAATTCATCTTTTCCTGGCTAAGTGGCTAGTTAGCTAGATATGTTCATTTTAATCTGAAATTAAATCTTAAAATTATTATCCCTTCATACAAGTGTTCCTTTTAAAATTTCTAATGATTTGATCCTGTCATAAGTACTTAGCTGCAAATTAATTTCCTCAAAGGACTTTAATAAGTATTTGATATATTTTAAGTGTTTGATGTATCTACATTAGCATTTTGGCTTTTAGAGAAAGTTTGATGTATCTTTTCTCACGTCCTACAGACGCGTGAGCAGCTCCAAGCAGAAATACACAGATCCCAAGCTCAAATAGAGGACCTAGAAAAGGCACTTGCTGAACAGGGTCAGGTAATGTATTCTGAGAAAAATATTCATTACTGCAATCTCTAACTATAACTAGCTCTTCTGTAAATATTCAGCAAAAGAAAAATATACTCATGTTATGAAGTTTGTCATATATGATAAAGGACACTAGTGTGGTTCAGTAGCATATATATATATATATATATCTCACTTTGATAATACTTCCTAAAATATTTGGCTCTTTACTAATTACAAAACACATCTATCAGGCAGCAGTTATGTGTCATTATTGATATACTCTGAAATCCATTTAACTGCCCTTGGATAATTATGGGTATCCTCTTCAAACTGTGTACCATTGGATTAGAAGAGTTTAATATCACATTATTCAATAAATGTGTTGAGTAATTCATGAAGAACTGAACATTGAATACATGTTATACATGAATACCTATGGCTGGGTGAATACTGAAAGAAAAATATTTGTGAATGTTCATTCATTTGCATAAAGAGAAATTTAAATTTGTAAATGTGAATATTATACACTAGAAACCTGAATCAAAGAGTTATGCTCATCCAGGTATGGAACATATTATGTTATCTGGAGACTAGACTCTCAGCTGGTGTAAATCTGCATAGCTGTACTGAAATCAGTGGAGCTACACAGATTTACCTTATCTGGGCATCTGGCCCACAAATGCCTAATCAAACCTACAGAGCTTGAATTATGATATTGAGTAATCACAATAATGAGCAATCTGCAGATAGAACAAGAATAATTCATAAAGAGCATTTGGTAAATACCTTTGAATAATTAATACATTTTGAAAAATTGCCACCTGTTCTGGACAGTTCATGAACAGAAAAAGAAGGAAAGTTCATTGAAGAAATTATATTTTAAGGATTATTTGCCCAGCTTTCCTACTGTCAAACCAGGGAGAAAAATGTCTTTGCCCAGCATTTAAAAAATATTTTAGCCTCATACATGAGAAACTCTACAACACCAAAATATTCATCAGTCAGAGAGGTAAGGAGAGGAAAGATGGACCAGTAGCTGTTAGGATATTAGTCTGGAACCTGGGAGACCCTGGTTCAGTTCCCTGCTTTGCCACAGACTTCCTTTGAGATCTTGAGTGAGTCACTTAGGGCCAGGTGTTTAAGTACCTAAAGATGCAGATAGGCATCTAGTGGGATTTTCCAAAGCACATACATGCCTTTGAAAAACCACTAGGTACCTACCTCCATCTTTAGTTTTCTAAGTACCTTTACAAATCAGTCCCCTAGTTTTTCAAGCCCTCATCAATAAAATGGAAATAATAGCACTTCCCTACCTCACAGAGCAATTGTGAGGATAAATACACTCCAGATTGTGAGGTGCTCAGATATTGCAGTAATGGGGGCCATATAAGTACCTAAAATAGATGGATAAACTGCACACATGGCGCATTCTAGCATTTAACCATAGAGTTCTGCAGGCAATTGAACTTGCATGTGCATTCAGTATCACTGGTGGTGCTTCAAAATAAAGAAACTGTTGCATACCTAATTGAGGGCTCCATCATGAAGTCCTGAGGCAGCTAAATCAATCATAATTATGGATCCAAATTTTTTTTTATAACTATTTATTTTTATTTTAAAAGGTATTTACGGGTAAGTGCACAGGTAAACTTACAACTAAGCACACGGGGTGAAATTCACCCTTGTGCAGCTAATCAGCACAGGGGCTATATACCACTCAAATCCCACCAAGCACTAAAAACTGATTTATTGTAATGTGCACTCTGTTGTTTTATTCTCCATGTCTCATAAAGCAAACTACAGAGGGACAGATTTGGTTGTGATATCAGTTTGAAAATTTGCTTGTCATATGTACTGAAAAAATACTGTAGAGGAAAAATGATTATATCTTGGCAATAAGGCACACAGGAAAAGTGGTCCATGCTTTAAAGTCAGCATTTCAAAAAATATGTTTTTTAGCGATATTACATCTAACAGGCTACCAGGATACACGTCTGTGAAAAGAAGTTCAAAGGGGGCTTGAAGGAAAAATGTTCGCTTTAATGCACAGTAATGTTCTATCTTAGCATGAGTAAAAATATGCTTTTATCTCTAATGGTTTTCTCTATAGTTGCAGAGATTGTTGCTTTGTTAAATGAAGGAGGAGAAAAGCGAGTATTGCATTAGAGAAGCAGTTCCTAGACTTTTAACAGGAGTGAGCCCACATGTTGGTACAGATTATGTACTTTATCAAGCAAAGAGATGATAACTCGTGTGCAAAAGCTTTTAATCTTTTTTATTTTTTTTTTAAATCTGACATGAATTTGTTCATGCAATGGAGCTGGTTTGGAATGCCTGTTGTGCAACTATGTATAGTTAATTGCTCAAAATGTCCATGTTTTCAAATCAAATAATCAGTTAAGAGGCTTTTACAAAAAGAGTAAATTAACATACAATTTTATTTGATATACACAAAGTTCCCTTTTGAAAGTGTACCCCAAATGACAATTCTTGTAGGATTTCATCGAGTTCCCACTGAAATCAGTCTTAATCTTGCCTCTGACTTTAACGTAGAGTCAAAACATGTTTTCAAATGTTTTATTTCTCTCTTTGATTTGCTAAAGGCTACACATAGAACAATTTTCACTTCTTGGATCACTGCTGAATGTTTGGCCTTGCATGACTGACTTATTTGAAGGAAGGGTCAGTACTTAATTTCTTTAGTCTAGCCTTGAAGTTCCATCCTGGCAAGCCCATCACAACGCTTGGGCTTGGAGCTAATATTATTTCCAATGGTTGTTGACATTCTATTGCCTGGCCTATTCTGCATTATTAAATGAGCAGCTCCAAATAACTTGCATCCAAAAGTTTTAAAAGAGCTAGCTGAGATGCTTCCTGGACCCTTAATGCTGATTTTCAGTACGTCTTGGTGCACTGGGGAAGTTCCAGAAGACTGGAAGAAGCTAAGGGGTAAACAGGATGACTTAAGTAATTATAGGCCTGTCAGCCTGACATTGATCCCAGCAAGATAATGGAGCAAGTAATATGGGACTTGATTAAGAAAGAATTAAAGGAGGGGAATGTAATTAATGCAAATCAACATGAGTTTATGGAATAGACCCTGTCAAACTAACCTGATTTTTTTTGTGGATGCATTACATGTTTGGTTGATAAAGTAACAGTGTTGACATAATATATTTTTCTAAGGCATTTGGTCTGGTACCACATGACATTTTGTTAAAAAAAAATTAGGATGGTATAAAATTAACAAGACACACTGCTATGGAGTGGTTTGCTTGGACAGCAGACCTATTGGTTTGGGCCTCCACCTCTTGTCTTTCTGTTCATTCAAGGTGTTCCCACCCTCTGGATAAGGTTGTAGCTGGACTGGTCTCTTTGATGATAGCCCTTAGCCCTGCCCTCCTTGGAGTCCAGGGTGTAACTCCAGGGTGCAAAGGGGAATCCAGGCTCTCCCTCTCTGTTGGCCTCCTTGCTCACCTTCCCTGGGCCACTTTCTAACACCACTGCATCTCAGTTTGGATTGTGGTCACAATGTACTTAGAGTCTTTACTTCCAAACCCCCACAGTCTAGGGCTGATGTCTGTGGCCATCTTGATCCCTTTCCCATAGTTTTACCTCCCTCTTGGGAAGAATCTAGGAGTGGTGGAGGGAGAGACTCACAGTGAGAGCCCCTCAATAGAAGCTTCCTCTTCTGTTACTGTAGACTGGTGCTCCTCCAGAAAATGGCTGCTTTCTTCCCACCTTCTTTACCCCCCATCTGGGGCTGCTGAAGCTCATTTTATCCTGGTCTTCTTCCAGGAGCTTGCTCAGCAGTACCTGAGGCATGAGGACTTCCTGGACCAGAACTGCTCCATCCCTTCCTTGTCTCTGCTTTAATGTGGAGTTTGTAAACCTCATCACATACACATTAAATGGATTAATAACTGGCTAAGTGATCGGTCTCAAAATGTAATTGTAAATGGGAAATTGTCATTGAGCAGCTATGTTTCCAGTTGGGTCCTACAGGGATAGGTTCTTGGCTTTGCGCTATTTAACATTTTTATCAATGACTTGGACGAAAACATAAAATCATCATTGATAAAGTTTTCAAATGACACAAAAATAGAGGAAGTGGTAAACAATGAAGAGGACAGGTCACTGATACAGAGCGCTTGCATTTTAATATGGCTAAATGTAAATGTACACATCTAGGAACAAAGCATGTAGGCCATGCTTACAGGATGGGAGGACTGTACCCTGTGAAGCAGTGACTCTGAAAAAGATTTGGGGATCATGGTGGATAACCAGCTGAACATGCACTCCTGGTGTGACTCTGTGGCGAAAATCCTTGGATGCATAACACAATCCAGTGGCTGGAAGCTGAAGCTACACAAATTCAGACTGGAAATTTTGAACAGTGAGGGTAATTAATCATTGAAACAATTACCAAGGGTCATGGTGGATTCTCCATCACTGACATTTTTTTAAATCAACATTGGATGTTCTGCTATAAAAGCTGTGCTCTAGGCATTATTGGGAGAAAATTTTATGGCTGTGTTATAGAAGAGGTCAGACTAGATGAGCATAATGGTTTTTTCTGGCCTTGGAATCTATGAATTATGTCCGACTCTTTGCATGCCATTCTGACCCCTTCTGACTGCAGTGTTGATGTCTGAATGCCTGTTATTCACATACATGTTTACATCACTAACACTAAAAAACAACTTTAAAAGTAACATCTCCAAAATGGAAACGGTACATGCCATCATGAGCTTTCCAATCTACTTCTCAGAGTGTGAGTGGCTTTGGATTTTTGCAGCTAGCTTTGCTAGCTGTCAAATACTAGGTGAAATGAATAGTTTATTATGATCCTAACCCTGAACTGAAGAAGTTAGACATTTTAACAATCAACTCTATCTGAACATCGTCTTCTGAATCTTATAAAAGTAACTTTGTTTTAAGGCCTTTACTGAGCTATCTTGAATTCCAAGACTCGTACAGAATCTGCAGAATCAGGCTTAGTATTGCCACTGCCTTCTGAGCTGTGAAAAAGAGACCCCAATAGCAGCCAAAATTGGAGATGTGTTGGATTCAAAATACCTTCCACCCACTTGTAGCCACAGGCAGTGGGGGGGGGGGAAAGCTTGCATTTATAGAATGCAAATATCTTCCTATCTAGAATTCTTGCAAATAACAAATGTCCATACTTCCTCTGGATGGATGGCTAGCTCCATTGAGAATACCAAAATTGCTGTCAGGCTGTTTCCAGCACGTTAGTTATTTAAGTTTCCAACCCAGAAAATGAAACAGAAAATGATTTTTAACAATTTTTTTTAAAACCTCAAAAAGGGAGCAAAATCTAGTAGACTGTTAGTGGAAGTGAAAACCAGGAACATCTGAGTCAGTAAATGGCAAATCATGTGAGCTCAGACTGTTCTACTTTTACTTGAAGCTGCCCAGCAATTTTTAGGATCAAACCCATACCTGTTTGTTCACTGGTAAAATGAGGCTGACAATATTACATAAATCATGGGCATTGCAAGGGTTGATCAGAGAATGGACTAGATTGACCTAGCGTTATAGTACCATGAGGAAAGGTTCCACAACCTCAGTTCTACCAGGTTGCCCATAGGTCAGTGGTGGCTGAAGAGGTAAGGCAGATGGGTGATGTCTTAACCTAAATTTCCATTGGAGCCGTGATATGGTCATCTAATTGTCTCTCCTGGTGGGAAACCCAGAAAGAGTGTAGTGGGGGACTGCTGGCCGGCTCCCTCTCTACACCACCTGTGACCTGCTCCAGTGTTTTTATAGTGCTTGGAAGATGAAAATTACAATGTACTTTAAGCACTAAATATTATTATAATTCTGGGTAAAAGCCTATTTTTGGTCCCAGTTGAAATGGGTAACATGTTCAGACTGTGGGAGTAAATTTGACCAGAAAGGTGAAATATATCTGTACTTAGATGAATTTTCTTTTATCAGCAAATGGCTAAATAAATGAGTCCTAAAAGTCACATTAGAAATCAATATAAAATTATTCATAAGTTCTTTTATCAGATCAATTTCTGCTTTTACAGCCTTTTTTCCATTTTTACATCCCTGGAGCTTTTACAGTTTTTAAATCCCTCTCTGTATGAAATAATCTGGAGAAACCTGTATTAAAATGGAAATTCCATCCCTAAAGCTTGCTCACCAATATCCTGGCACATCTTTAGCATGCGATTTTTCCTTCATGTGACCTACCCAATGAGAATAGGTTCTCCCATGTTCTGGCTCTTTTTCTTTAAAAGATGCCTGTGAGAAAAGGTAAATTACCCACTCCCCATTTTCTCACCATGCTCTTCAGCTTTTGGTATCCTATCTGCCTCCATTTCTCCCTGTAAATGTTTCAGCTGGATCTTTCAAAACTTGGAGGACTCAGCAAATAACTTCTCTTCTCCCTCCCTCTTTGGAAGGCATGGAACTGCTACATCAGCCTAGGAATTTACATAATGGCCCTCTATTCAATGATCCCTTCCCTTCAGCTAGGGCTGGAGATGAATCCCCCTAGGTCTTATAAGTGATGGAATATAGTGGAATATATATCATTATCATTAAATTACAAACTTCTTCAGGAAATGGAATGAATCATCCCAAGGAAATGAATTTTGTAGGAAAAAGGAATTTCTGTCTTTAGCAGAGCAAAATATCAATTGTTCAAAGCATGCTCTACCTATGGGTCCATGTGATAATAATGAAGATATTTATTATTATTAAGCACTCATATAAACAGCACTTTTCAAAGGGATTTTCAGACTTTAACTATAGGTGACCACTTCCTTGTCTGTCCAGCCTGAGGCATCACTGGTCTCAGTGAGCAAATAATGTTCCAATTGTTTTTTTCCCATCTCAATCTAATAAAATAATTCGTGCCTCTAAAAGTAAGATTTATGTTTCTTAATCTTGGGAAGCATGGACATTAAAATACTATAATTGCTATTAGCTGTTTATTAAGTTATTGTAATGGAGATGC
The DNA here is from genome assembly GCA_007922155.1 of Mesoclemmys tuberculata. Classification (NCBI taxonomy): domain Eukaryota; kingdom Metazoa; phylum Chordata; order Testudines; family Chelidae; genus Mesoclemmys; species Mesoclemmys tuberculata. The sequence continues at coordinate 39,638,258 of ML675609.1, read as the reverse complement.
CTAACCTTTCACTTTTATTGCAATTGTCATTCATTTTATTTATTGATTGACAGGGTTGTTTAGGTTGTTTTTTTAAATTTGGGTATTTATATTCCAATTAAATTTATTTAAAGACAAAATACCATGTTAAAAGAACTTTAAGATTCAAAGTTAAGTACTCAAAAAAGTAAGGATATGTCAGAATTAAAGTTGCCTGTGCAATTTTAATTTAGCTTCCTTCTATGTATGCATATGATACGGTCTTTAATTACATGATCACATACTATGGCAGCACTGTCGGTTTCTTCTAAAATATTAATCATTTCTCTTTTAAGGATATGAAGTGGATTGAGGAGAAGCAAGCATTATATAGGAGAAATCAAGAACTTGTGGAAAAGGTAATTCTTAGCATTTCTATTCCTACACTGAATATATTTTTATATAAATAAAAAGAGAATAAGAAAAGATGAGGTTGGGCCACCATGCAATGTGAATGGCAAGAAAATTAAAAATAAGCTAGGTATGTCCCATAAACTAAATGGATGCTTTGCCTTGGTTTTCAGTAACCATGCTAACATGTGCATTAAGGCAGTACAGCTGATAGAAATGAGTGTCTAGAAATGAAAATTACCTCATCTTCCATCTGAAGTGGAAGAAAAACTTAGAGAGCTTAATGTGCTCAAATCAAGGGGAACAGATAATTTCCATCCCAGAATACAGAAAGAACTGGCTCAAGTGATTGCTAGTCTGGTAGCAACAAGTTTTAATAAGTCTGTCTATCTATCTACCATATCACTGGACAATACATAATTTAATACCTATATTTAAGAAAGGGGGAAAAAGTGTTCCAGGCCTGTTAGGCCCTGTCTACACTTACCTCGGAGATTGGGCAGCAGTCGACTGGAGTTACGCAAGCTACGCAAAAAACTTGCTTAACTCTCATTGACTTCTCTGCTTCTGTTCTGTGCACCGTCTTCACTGCACTGTGCCGACGCAGTGCTACACCATTTGAGAAGGTGTTCTTAATACATTGATTTCTGGATCTACTGAGCGGGTCTTCACTGACCACTCAGTCAATCCAGATAAGTCAATCTGATGGCGGCGAATTTGCCTTAGTCTGACCTCAGTGGTATGCAAGCGTTTAGAACAAATTGTGAAGGAAAATAGTTAAATTCATACAGATAAATGGTAAAGCAGATGCAATGCAGCATAGGTTTACCAAAGGTAGATAATGCCAAACTAGCCTGAGTTCCTTGTTTGAGAAAATAACTGATTTTTTAGATAACAGAAGTACAAAAGATCAAATATATTTGAATTTCAGTAAAGCATATGACATGGTACCACATGGGAAATAATTAGGTCAATTAGGGAAGATGGAAATCAATACCTGAATTATAAATTGGACAAGAAATTCGCTAGAGGGAAGAAGGCTTCAGGTTGGGCTGAATGTTGAATTATCAGACTGGAAAGAGGTTACTAGCAGAGTTCCTTAAAGATTGGTTTTGCGACCAACCTTATTCAATATTTCTATTAATGACCTCTGCACAAAAGGTAAGAATGAGCTAGTGAAATTTGGTGGTGACATCATCAATACAGAGGAGGATGGGAATGTTATACTGAAAAATCTGGATGACCTTGAAGATCTGAGTGAGAGAAATGGGATGAAAGTCAGTAGTACAAAGTGAAAGGTCAGGCACTTAGAGCCTAATAATAAGAATTTCAGCTGCTAGCTCGTCATTTGGAACAGAGGAGGAGGGAAACCTAGATGTATGGGTTGATCACCTCATCATAGGTTACTGAGCCACCAAGGGGATGCAGCTGTGAAAAAAGGCAAATGCAATCCTAAAATTAGGTGAGGAAATTCCACCTACTTTTCTGTTTTATTATAGTATTGCACAAGCAAGGCACAAGAAGACCTCACTTGGAATACTGGGTACAATTCTGCTCACCCATGTTCAGTGACTAGAAAGATTAAATTAAACGAACAAGTGCAGAGAAGAGCTACTAGGATGATCAGAGGAATGGAGGGCCTATCTTATGAGAGGATACTGGAAGGGTTTGGCTTGTTTAACTTATCAAAAAGAAAGCTGAGCAGGGGTATGATTGCCATCTGTAAATACACTAGGGAAGTAAATACAAAGGAGGCTAAAGAGTTATTTAAGATAAAAGATATGTGGGCACAAGAACAAATGGATACTAACTGGCCATGAAAAAATTCAGGGTGGAAATTAGAAAAAGGTTCCTAACCAGCGGAAGGTTGAGGTTCTGGAACAGCCTTTTAGTAAGAGTTGGTGGTTTAGTTTAGTTTTAGTTTAGGAGTTTAGTTTTAGAGAAAGCAGGACAAATGTATGAATGAAATTGTATGATGGGGTTGTTTGTGGTGGTAGGAGACAGGGCTCCACCGCCCTGGGGCTCACTTCTGGTTTATGCTTTATGTTCCTAAAGTTCATGCTTCAAGGTTTCAGACAGCCAGTGGTAGAGGTCAGGAAGGGATTCTCCCCCTGAATATATTCTGGGAGGTTTTTTTAATCTCCTTCCTCTGAGCATTGGGGTGGCCACAGCTGGAGAAAAGACACTGGGCAGGTTGGGCCAGGGCTCTGAGGCAACACCATTTATTCTCTCTCTTAGATGCTTGGCTGGCTGGTTCTTACTCATATGTTCAAAGTTTAAATGATCCCCATATGCGGATTTGAGAAGGGATTTCCCCCTGGTCACATTGGCAATGACCTTGGGGAGATTTTGCCTTCCTCTGCAGCATGTGGGTGTGGGTAGGTGCCAGGATTATCTGGATTATCTCTGCCTGTGGCACGTAATAGTCTTGTTTCCTGTGTGTTGTAATACTTTGGACTCATTTCAAGTTGCTGGATTTAGTGTGTGGGTGTTGCTGGCCTGTGACATACAGGAGGTCAGACCAGATGATCTAGTGAGCCCTTTTGGCCTTACACTGTATCTTTAGAAGTTCAATGAATGCATGTGGTTTATTAGTATTATTTAAGTACCACTATAAAACGTTTAAAAGGTATTCCACACAGGGCGAATGGGAACAATTCACACACAGTCACAATATCTTCATATCTTCAGAAAGCCATAATTCAGAAGGATGGATAGGGTTGTTTTCTAGAGCTCTCTGCTGTCCTTTGAACTCTTTGGTAAGGGGAGCTAAGGAGATGCTCACTCTGCGGAGTGGCTTCTGAATTTCTCACCCCTCTGGTCTATTTGCCTAACAATCACTTCACTTCGCTCAGCGTATCAGACTGTGCAGAGAATGTTCCTACAGTGGACTTGTAATACACATGTAAGTCCTTAGCCTGCCAACCCTACTCACCTTGAGTACTACTTTACTCAGCAAGTCATCTAATTAAAAATAGTGTAAGAGTTGGAGAATTATGACTTAACTGATCAATCCTGTAATACTGGGTCTAGGATCTAAGCTGAATGCTATCAGCATTGTTGAATGTAAAATCACACCTAGGGCCCAGAAGATTTGTAGAATATCCAGTAATAAAGGCTGAACCTTGCAGTGTCACAAAATCCAAAATGTTTGTTTATAAGCCATGAGTATTGCCCAGAGAAACTGAGTTCTTAGCAGATTTAGGACTTATATGACAATGAACTGAACCATCAAAAACTTTTTTTTTAAATATTTTATTTTATTTGTCAGATAAAACAAATGGAAACAGAAGAAGCTCGGTTAAAACATGATGTCCAGGATGCTAAGGATCAAAATGAACTCCTGGAGTTCAGAATATTAGAGCTTGAAGTAAGTAACAGTGATCTATACAACTGTTGTCAGTTTTTCTGCATTATGTTGTCTAAGGCTGGAAGGCAGCCAGACTCAAGGAGCCCCTCTACTTTTATATTGAAGAGGAGCTCTTCATTAAAAGTGACATAAGTGATTGGTACACAGTGGTACTAAAAAAAGATTTTAAAAAACTCCTACAGAACAGCATATCAAAATTGCAAAATACTGATTTCTAGCTCTCTTACGGCATACGTTTTTTAAAGTTCCTACCTGTACACTCTAGTTAAAGCCCAGTCCATGTCAAAGATGACCTGTTTACTCTGCTGTTCTTCCACTACATCTGTTTTAAAATGTAGCAAGTGAAGCAAAATCAAAATGTAACATAATAATTATTAAGGAGTTTTTAATCGTGATTGCTAAAAATCATTCAGCGTTATATTGTTACTTGTTCCACATGCAGGTCAAGGACATTGCATGGCCTTTCACATTGTACACATTCTGGTGAGCCTTTCTTTGTCACACAGACTTCTTGCAGTATTTATGGAGAGCCTAGACCTTAAATCCTTGATCAACACTGCTGGTTTGCAGCACTTGTTAGAGGCAAAAAATGACCGCAGATAATAATACCCTACACAGATGTTATTTACATTTCTTTGGATTTAAACACATCCAGGCTACCCAAACGTAGCCTGCTTACATAGCCATGATGACTAGACAATCATGGTTGGTGCAGATTGATGAAACAGTTTGAACAAAGCTTATCTTACTACCGTGTATGCTTGCTTTATCCTCTCTGGATAAAAAGAGGTCTTCACTGCCTGTCAGTCTAGTGAAATCTTCCACAAGCATAATATCTTCTCAGATAAATGGCACTTTTTCCTCTACAGCTTAGAATAAATAGCCATAAGTGGCAAATGAAAGATTTTCCACCTCTTTGTACAGTACATAAAAATTCTTATGACTAGTGCTACTCTGTACTTCATTTATTTCTGATGTATTACTCATTTTTTCAGAGCATGCTTTATGGAATGCCCAAGTTTATAATGTATTCTTAATGAAGCTGAAACTTACATAAAATGTGGTGATGAATTTAAAAATGAAATCTCCTTAAACATAATGATTTTTATTTTAGGAGAGAGAAAGAAGATCACCTGCTATCAACTTCCATCACATTCCTTTTACTGAGGGAAAAAGTCCTCTCCAAGTTTACTGTGAGGCAGAAGGTGTAACGGTAAGCAATCTCCATTTCGTAGGATTGCTTCCTCTAAATGCCATGTGATGCTGCATTCTGACTCCTTGTTTTCTGTGCACTTTTCTCTTGTTATTAGGATATACTAGTAGCGGAGCTAATGAAAAAGTTGGACATTTTAGGGGATAACGCCGTAAGTGTATGTTCCTTTAATAAATTGTGCATATTTCTGTTATTATTTGTGCTTTTGTTAATGTAGCGTTAGGACAATCTAGGGCATGTTTTTTGTTTGTTTGGGGTTCTTTTGTTTTGTTATTGCACACCTCTTTGTACTGTAATTGAGGCACTGGGTTACAGGCAAAATGCTCTTTGCAACTTAACATATGTCTTAATGGGCATTTCAGATGTGGCACAAAGCATCTTAATGTTATAACATGGCTCTTTGATTTTAAATTTCAAAGGTTGGCAACATTCTTTATAAAAACATCTTTTTTTTTTTTCATAGAACATACTGTATCTTTCCACTGCTCAGGTGGTCTTTGCTTTTCTCCTTACTTGTATTTATCTGGTTTTGCATTTTAATAACTGTGCACGTTAACTTTGTAAGGCACTTGAGCTTTAGACATAGGCACTGCTAACCTGAAATAAATAAATAGAAACAGTTTAAAGAGTAGAAAGAAGAGAGGATGTAGTACTTAATAGCTGTAAAAGCTTTTTCCCACCACTTTAAAATAATTTCCATTTAAAAAAAATATTGTTGTAAACATGTTGATATTCATATGCAAATGAGTTGAGGTCTAAGATTAGATTAGAGACATCATTCTTGTGCAATGCATGGCCTGATAGATGAATGGGACATCAACAGAATGCATAGCAAAGAATTGAGATGCAGCTTTCAGCACTGGTGCCCCATAACCTTTCTATAATGCTAATTCCTTAATGCCACCTGGCTAACATTGCAAAGAATGTGGTCTGTTAAGGCTTTTGCAACAGAGGCAAAGGCATAAAAATAACACATCACCTAGATAGTATGTAAAATTCAAATAATTTCAAAGCCATTAATATTTTGGTTTTCATTTGCAGTTCATGAGTGTAATTTTAATGATTTAAAGATTGTTAGCGATAAATTCACACATGTATATTGGCAGTGTGTTCACTTTTTTTTCCAAAATCTGAAATAAAAATAAGGTTTTAATTAGACGCTTTCAGCAACCAACACTTTTGGGACTTTCACGTTTGTTTCTTTTCTTTTTTGTCTTATGTAAGTGTGTGGTTATCCTCAGTTGAGAAAAGAAAGGAAACAGTGCCACTTAATAAAAATCAGCTAGTTTTTGATGTGCCAACAGTTTGTTGGTAAGTGTCAAGCTTTTAAGGAGAATTAGTTGTACTTACAGGGACATTACTGTGTATGAGAACTTCTAGGAAATATAGTGTTTTACAGTAACAACTCAGCATTAACTTTAAAAATGACAACCATATTTTATATCAAAATATGAATTTTTATTTCATGTAATATCCCAGGAGAGTATTTAATTTTATATCTATTTAATGCAAACCGCCCCAAACTAATAACAAGGCTTGGAGTTTATTGTAATTATATTCTCCTTTTGGTGTAGAATCTGACCAATGAAGAGCAAGTAGTTGTCATCCAAGCAAGGACAGTTCTGACACTGGCTGAAAAGGTAAAAACATATACATCCCTAATAAGTGAAATCATATTAGACAAAGTTTTGCCCCTCTCCGAATGGATTATCTTGAGCACACTGGTAAGCTAAATCATTGTTTCTTCGCAAAATGATAGAATTCTTCAAGCACAATTATGCTTTTGCAAAAGTTAGTAATTTATGAGGGGAAATATATAAAGATAATGTTCAGACAGTACCATAATTTATATTAATTTCATTTGAGTTGTAAAAGATAAAGTGATAGACTTTGGAAAAATGTCCCTCCCATAGTCATGAATGTATATAATTATCTAATGTGCTTGATTTCCCGCCCTTCTCACCCCCCCCCCAGTTAGTGGCTTTAAATTAAATGCATCTCATATGTATGCTTGAATTGTAATAAAAGCTGAGTAGCAGAAGGTTCTCTTTGAAAGACGCTGCATGCTGCCATTTTGATTCTGGACACTGATCTGTCAAGATTTAGGATTTAACCTCTCATTATCTTTTACATGCAGTGGCTACAACAGATAGAAGTGACAGAATCTGCACTGCAGCAAAAGATGCTAGATCTTGAGAATGAAAAGGTACTGTAAGGGACGCTCAGACATCAAAAAGGATAGTCATTTACATTGTTGCTAAAGTAACTGAGATAACCTAGTTCTCTTTATATCCTTAGGAGCTATTTAGTAAACAAAAGGGCTACTTGGATGATGAACTTGACTACAGGAAACAGTCTTTGGATCAAGCACATAAGGTAAGAAATGTCAGTCTTGGCAGACTTATGCTACCTTTAATAAATTATCTTGTGTAATCCCACAGGGCTTCTGTATACAGAACTCCCATTGATTACAGTGGGAGTTCCATTCGTGGAGTGGCTGGAAGACAAGGTAAATTTAATTGCAAGCAATGAGCTGCATATGGGCAGACCTTGTGTTCATGTGGAGCTTTTTGCACAATCAGGGCCTTAAGTATTCATGTGGTGTTGCTGTTATTATTTATTAATTTGTATTGTACAAACAGTTTAACATAGCTGAGACTCTAGTTTGCAACTGATGGAACAATAGTTTGCAAGTATTCTCTTTTACCCCCCCAGAAGAAATCTTTTATCTCAGGGTTTGTCCCAGGAACCTAGGCTACAACTGATGTAGCTAAAATCAAGTTAAAGATATACCCTGCATTTACATTAGGACAAATGTTGAGTTTACATCAGGTTTCCCTAGCACATATTAGCTAATCCAGACCTAAATTTGATCACTTTACTTACCCAGTAAACAGTTTCCTACAACTGTACCATCTCTCACCTTGAGAAAAACTAGCTTAACATCCTTATGAAGTAAATATGTATACCAATATTTAGCACAGTTGTAACTTTTTCCTGTGCTTTGGGAATTATTTGTATCTTGGGCATAGTCGTCTTCTAATGGCTGAGGAGAGTATTCAGTCCTCCTTTTGGATGTCTAATACATGTGATGATGTGAGAACATTTGGGGAAGCTTTTATTCAATACACTTTTTGGTCATCTGGGTTTTTTTAAGAGCTTGATTTTGCCAGCTGCTCAGCTTTTCCTGAGACTAACTTCCATGCACAGCACGGGGATAATCCCTGTGTCAGGCACTGCATATAGTAAACAGTTCTAAAACAGCTTCTTATTTCTGAAGTACTCTGAATGTGGGCAGAGTAGTAAAGAGGTGAAGATTGATTGGCATTGTCTCTAACTCCTTATTCTATAATGGAATCCTTAGCAAAGGCCAACCAGTGCCAAGCAGTGGATATTGACTAGCAATAGATGGAATTCCATGACATCACTGTGGCTTAATGCCAGTCACTCTTTCACTTTGTATTTCATGTACACTCAGTTCTGGGATGTTATGTACACCAAGGAAGATTGCCTGCATTTTCCTATTTCTTCCTTGACCACATACTAAGAACACCATCAAGCAAAGTGATGGACTTCACACCAGGCACATAAATGTATCCTAAAAAGCATAGAAAAAAATTATATGAAGAACAATTTCAATGACAAAAGAACTTTTGGTCTGATACTGGAAGCTTCACATCCACCATTAACCACTGGACAAGGAGATTCTGTCCTCTTTTTTACACCAACTATAACCGACAAGATTATTAAATTTACAGATGGTAAGTTTTGTTTTAATACAGATTTTCACTTTCTTAATTTGATTTCTTTTATAGGATGTTCACAATGAGAAACTTTTGGTTACTACAATGATTGCTGAAGTCAATTACTTTAATGATACTGAATTTCAGTATTCTCTTCACTTTGGTTTTTTTCCACTCTTTCAAATGGATATTCTTATTTATTTGTATTACAGTAACATGTTGGGGCACCAAATCAGGACTCTAGGCACTGCTAACACACATTTCTGTATCAGTATGTAGCAATTTGTAATGTTCATTTCCAGTGTAGTTGTACAGTATAAGTGTTGGAATAAGAAAGTGAATTGATAATAAAAAAGTGTAATTTGCTTCCATATAGAACCATTCATACTCACATGTATTTTAAATTCACCAATCAGCATGTTAAACAAAATAGTGTAGAGATTGTATAAGCAAGTACATATGTACACCTCAGATACAACGAATAATTGTTTTGTTAAAAGAATCAGTGTTGGCAAAGATACTGGGATTATTTTTTAAAAGTGAAAGAGAAAACTTCTTTTACTATCTCATCTGAAAGGGCAGCACTTTCAACACAGGGTCAGCCCTCATTCCTGACATAGACACAAGGGTCACCAAGTATCATCATTAGATAAATCCTGCTGTATTATAATTACCTAATATTGTCTTAAACACAGTCTTTCAGCCTTAAGTCAAACTAGTTCACTTAATGAGAGAAAGATTCTCTTGTGGACCATCACCCCTCTAACACAAAATATTTTGTTCTATTGCCCACCTGGAAGAGAAACATGGACCGTGATGGTCCACAGATCATAGTTTAACAACCACTCATTTCAGTGTATAGCAGGATATTGTAACTTCCTAATATTGTGTGCTGTTGAAAATAATGCTCACCGTAATGTTCATTCAGCAAAAGCACATGCATTTTGAGGAGTACTGCATTAAGAATATTGTGAAAGGGCATCTTTATTTTTTCTAATTGTAGCCAAATGCTACATGAACTTTCAGATACTGACCTGTAATGCTTGGTTATTTTGTGTACAATGCAGAATCAAACAGACAGAAGGAACACGCTTCACGGTGACCGTCTACAAGAGAAAGTGAAGAAGCAAAGTTCATATCGTTTTGCCAACTTTAAAGCAACCCTACTTTGTACTCTAGATTTTTTTTAATGCAAAATTTAAGCAAAAATATCAAAATTGCAATTAAGACAAGTGAAATAGATGTAAAATTGAGTAATTGTTTTAAAATATTAAATAAAAAATAAATGTTGTTTTTGATATGCACTGTTGTTCCTGTCTCATTGTGCGTCACCTGTGCCTCTGCATGCATGTGAGTGCACCTTTACGTGTCAGTATGTCTACATCAATGTGTACTTATTAGAGTCAAGCCAGAATGGTTAAATTCTGGAAAACTGAGTGAAAAATCACATTATACAAAGTTCATGCAAAACTGAGATACTTTGCTTGTGCTTCATATTTTTTATAAAAATAAGTTTTCACAGGTGAAAACTATTTTCGGTGAGAAAAACATCTGTCTTTGTGAGTGCTAGATTTCTGCTACATAACAGATACTGTTATACTGGGCACATTAGAAATGCCTAAACAGAAAGATGGACTGGTGGACAGACAGATATTGCCTGATAAGATCACAGAGAGGGAGTGGGAATTCTTCCTAGAGAAGTTAGACTATACAGCTATAGACTTTTTTTTTTAAATAAAAGATAAGAATGATTTAATTGTTAACATTAACATTAACCCTTTACTGCACTTGAGCTGCCCTATTAATAAATGTTTATTTTTACACTTCTATAAAGCCACACTTGCATATGTTCAGTGCTGTAGTTAGACTGTATTTCTACATATAATAAGGCAAAAAACAGGTCGCCAATGCAATCCCAAGTAAACATGCTTTGTTGAGGGAACATCTACATAGACTGAAGGATTATAACTCCTGTAAGAGTGTGGATCTCTAGTACAGTTGCTTCTATGGGTTTTCATAGTGGCAAGTGCCCTTCTGAAACCCCCACCACACACATGGAAGCATTTAAACCAATCACCCATCAGCCATTACTTACCCACACTCTCAATTTCTCTTCTATGTTGCAAAGGAAATCTTTTCCCTTCACACATTCCTCAAACTTCCCACAGCATAAAACGAACTGAAGATAGAACGTTGTTATGTTATCACAGTGACACCACCCGCATCAGCTGCAATAGGAAGAAAGTCAGTGTGTTGGAGCTGTGTCTGAGTGCAGATGAGCATCTCTCGAGTCAGCTATGACATTCTCCCAATGCAATGTGTGTTAATATTAGGGAAGGAATATCTCGGTGATGGAAGGTCTATAAAGGTCAGGGAAAGCTCTTTAATATTTTAAGCCTGAGAAGTCGCTGTAGTGATCTCTGGAGAAAAGAAATGTAGTTCAGCAACTAATTTATCTGGTGTTCGCTATCCAGCTGGTGAGAGCCCATCTTTGCTCACTCTTGTGCCATCTGCAGAATGTTCTGTATCTGGGACTATGTAATGATGCATGAAATGAAAAATCCCTGCAAACTGTGTCTAATGTACAGAGAATGCAGTGCAGAATTATCATAGACAGAACAATGTTGCTTACCCTGTTTTATCTTCAGAGACTGATTTAAATATGGAAATCTTCCCAGGTCAAACATTTATCCATATAACTTCACAGAGAATGACACTCTACCAGGGAATCATAGAATGCTTTTATTCCTGGTGAGTGCACCATTCCCTTTCCATTATCTGTGTATAATTCCACCAGAAAGTCTAGCAGTTGATGGGCTGGGTAATGCAAAGTACTGTGTAGCCATTCAGTACTTCCAAATTCATAATACTGTTTGTTCAGCAGTATGTCTCACTGCTATTCATAAAAATATTGACAAATTAAGGGAAGCTTAGAGAAGAACAATATATATGTATGTATGTATAAAATCTAATTTTGCTAACAACTGAGGGAGGACATAGGTCTGCAGGAATTTGGAGGGTGTATATATTAAGAAAAGAGAGGAATTATTTAGAATCGTAAAGTGGGAATAGTAAATAATGTGGAGCAATGAGATGAATCTGAAAAAAGGAAAAATGTATCCTGAGCATCAGAAAAAGCTTCCTGACAGTGAGATCTATTGGATTTATGATTGTCTCCCAAAGGCAATGATGGAACACAATCCCCATCCCTGGGAGATTTAAAAGTAGCTGGGACAAAGCAATGGTAAATATACAATAGGCAATAATTTTGCATTGGCAGGGAGATGGACTAGATAACCTAATAGAGCTTTCCTATCGCTAGAGTCTCCAATTCTACCTCCATGATATATCCCATGCAAACTACTTAGGAAAAGGGTGAGCTGAAAAGATGAATCATTGGAGAGAAAATGTCTGTAACACTATTCACTTTTCTTCTCACGTTTCTGGTCACTTCCCTGATCTTTTCTGTATCAGTAGTACTCTGGGAAGAGTTTCAAAGGCACAAATTGGAGTGTGGTGGCCAACTCCTAGTGAAAGTCAGTGGGAGTTCAACATCTAACTGTCTTTTTGGCTTTACAAATCCCCCTTTTACTTAAATACCAATGAGGCTATATTTGGACTAGCCTCACAGAAATCCCTGAGGTTTTTTATGTGTCTTTTAGTTTGGAACGTGGCTCTCAAGTGGTGGTTGTGAAGATCAAGAGGGGTCAATACAGCTTTCAGCATAGGCAGAATAGCCATTATGGGCTCCCCACCCTTAATCTAGTTGCAGGAACTCTGGCGATGCTGGGATCAAGGCTGATTGCCAGTTTTGGTGTCTAGAAGGGATTTTTCCTATATGGCACAACTGGCAAACTGGTGTGTGTTTTTTCACCTTTCACCTAGCATCCAGCAGATCTGGTTTGAGAATTTAAGTTACTGGTGTCTCAACTTTGACATGTTCCAGTGCATTTGATAGGTAGAAAGAGTCCAGTGTTGGGTCCCATAACGCAGTGGGCTGCCTGGCCATTGAATCTGAGTGTGGTATTGTGTGGTGACAGGATACACCACGATATGTTATGCAGCTTGTGGCTCCCCTCATCTTAGTTCTCCTGCCTCCACTCTGGAGGCAGCAAGTGGGTCAGGATTCTGGCTTTCAAGCATGGCCTCTTGTCAGGCCTGAAGGTATAAAGGGGGCATGGCCTTCACACTCACCCACAGGTTTATAGTCCATAAGAACGTCCCTAATGGGTCAGGCCAAAGGTCCGTCTAGCCCAGTATCCATTGGGGCAATTGGTGCCAGTAGACAACTGCACTGGCCTGGTGGGTAGTTTGAGGTGCTTACTCTGGTTAGGTAATAGTTTTTAAATAAAGCTGTAGCTTCTGAATTTAATCGTATTATGGTGTCTGTGACTCATTGTTTTCATGCCCATACCAAATGAACATGTATTTCTGCTAGGATTTAAACAATTCCCTGAAGTTTCTGCAGCCAAAAGATGGTGCAATTGTACTAGCACAGGCATGAGAAAGTGAACGTGACAAGAAACAAAGGAGAGAAAAAAACCCGCCCAGTCTATTTTCTTTCTTCAATTTGAGTGAAATATAAAAAGTAAGCAAACAGTGGGTGAAAAGTAATTACTCTATCTCACATATTTGCTTATTACACAAGTCAGGGCACTTCTTTTTATGTATTGTTCTTTTAAGACAAACTTTTCCTGCTAGAATCAATGAAAATAATATTTTCTTCACAATGTTTCTAACTGAATTCTATGTTTGTCCAATAAAAATTATATTTTAAAAATATATTTTCTAGGTATGATAGTTTTTATTGGTTAAAATAGGGACATCTTGTTTGTAATATTAACAACCCTTAGAACAGCAGTTCCCAAACTGTAGGTCATGACCCCAAGTGGGGTCACTTCATCAGCAGACTTCATCCGCACAACGTGATCTCACATGCACCATATGCACGAGGTCACGTTGCATGGGGAAAGCTATTTTGCTCTACAAAATGGCACCTTCCATGCAGCATGACCTCACATGCATCATATGTGTGTAAGGTCATGCAGTCCAGAGGATGCAGTTTTGTAAAGCAAAATGGCATGGACAGTCCGTGTGAGGTCACACTGCAGGGAGGACACCATTTTTAAATGGCAACTTCCAGGCTGTCTGGGGTAGTGGGGAACGACACGTCTGAAAATGGGGTCATGCAGGGAAAATGTTTTGAAACCGCTGCCTTAGAAACTTGAAACTGAAATGGGCATTCCAAAGATGTGGTGTTTTTGTGATGTTACACTATGTTGTTAATATGGCTGTAAATGCAGGATGGAGACTTTATTTGCTTTGACAAAGTGTTGAAGCAATTATTTAAAAACTATATAGTCATGAAAAGAATTAGATGAAGGTATATGAAGTAAAGGCAAAGTTGGGGTCTGTCTATGTGTCCGATAAAGAAAGATGTTACCATTGTTTATTACAATTCTGATCCAATCCTGCAGTACTTACACAGTTCCCATTGATTTCAAGCATTGATGTAAGTTAGCTTTTGCTATACATATAGTAATTGCTTTGTACTTGACTGTACCCTTGTGCTTTTCCTACTATGTATTAGGGCTAAATTTTCCCTTAACTCTTCATACTGAATTCTCATTGACATCATTGGGATGTTTATACATTGGACGAGGCTAGAATGTACCTGTTTATATCTGGAAATCTTACACTGTTAAGTAATTGAATATAAATTCTTGTTTCAGAAACACACTGTGGGGCTGATTGTGGCACCAATTCCTGGCTCTTGTACACCACTCCAGCAGTGAGGGTCAGAGAAAATTCCTCTGGCTCAGCAGTGTAAGGGGTAGAGCACTTACACCCTGCTGTAAAGGGTAGAGTATTCCTGTAGTGTTCAGTACTACCTGGATTCTGGACTGCACAAAGCCAGGTGTTCAGAAGCTGTTGTAAGTGAGAGCAGTCCCTGGGCTGCTCTAATTTGTACCTGGAGACCATTGCAGCCCAGAGTCCAGGTATCAAGAAGGTGGCTTAAAGGAATCTTTACAGCCTTCCTTATGGGCTGTGCCTTTTGTGCTCTGTTTCTCAGGTGTTTCAGTACCAAATCTGCTCTCACTTCACTTCCAGTTGTGTCGCTGCTTGGGACAAACCGTGCTTCAATAGCATTGTCAAATCCTCGACCCACCTGTAAAAGAGAAGGTTAAGCTAACAGCCTTATTTTGGTTTTGTCTAGCAAATTCTGGAATTAGAAGCCATGCTGTATGATGCCTTGCAGCAGGAGGCGGGAGCCAAAATGTCTGAAATCCTTTCAGAAGAGGAGAAAAGCAAGCTGAAGAATGCTGTAGAGCAATGGAAACGCCAAGTTATGAGTGAACTCCGAGAGAGAGATGCCCAGATTCTGCGTGAAAGAATGGAGCTCATTCAACATGCACAGCAGGTACACGTTGATACAAAGTTATTTGTGTTTTTCATATTAAAGCACAATGAACATGTGAGCTCTGTCCCTTTCTTCTTGGCCATGCTCCTTCTTTTACTTCTATATCAGAGGTAAGTATTATTTTATTATACTGAATAAGAATCAGTATATATTTCAGTTTTGTGTAATCAAATGTTGTCTTTAGTTCTTGTATAGTTCCTTTGCTAGCAAGCCAATGTGTCTGGGTGAAGTTGAAAGTAAGGGTTGACGTTGTCATGCAGTTCCCATTAGTTTTAATGGATACAGGGCATCCAAATAACTTAGGAAGTTTTAAAAAACTTATTCATAACCTTCAGCTTTTGGGCCAGATTCTGATTCACCTTGGCTATACCCCCAATATGTGCCCTGTGTTTGCTTTTTCAATGTCTTTTTCATGCAGACATTGCATCAGCTCAAGACACATCTACAAATGAAAACACAAATCAGTTTGCAATCACAGTATATAATTTACAGTTTCCTTTAAAAAAGACACTCTTTTTCCAGTTCAGAAAACTTTTCCACTAACACATTATTTTATGGTTTACATCTTACAGAGAATTAAGGAGTTAGAAGAAAGAATTGAAGGTCAAAAAAGACAGATAAAGGAACTAGAGGAAAAGGTATGGTAATATACATGAAACATCAATGATAAGATATACATGTATATGGCTATATATGCATATATCGTTAAGAAAATAATCTTATCAAGAAAGTAAAGGTGCAAATAAATGTTCTTATAATTTTGATTTACTCTTCCCTTGTTAGTGTAGATGGTATCACTGTAAAATCTCATGTAAGAGATGGACAAACCTCCAAAGGCTGAGGTTTGCTTCAGTTAAGCATCTGAAATTATTATGCTTGTCTGAAGTTTATCCAAACTTAGCCATAGCTATTTGCCCTGGTCAGGAAAGGCTATTCTCACCAGTTCTCTGAGTTCTGTTTGGATGGGAAGCACAGAGGCCTTTTCCCAGGTATTTCAATACTTTGGCTTTCAGTCTTGGGTGAAAAGAGGAAGTGCAGAGACATAGGAGACTAGAAACAAATGGGTTTACTGGCCCTTTTCAGATACTGAGATGGTTTGAGTTTGGGGCAAGGTTTCAAATCAGTTATCATTTTACTGAAACTTGTACCAGTATGAGAGAGCTTTTAGATCATAAACTCTTTGAGGAAGATACAGTCTTTCTTTGTGTTTGCAAGCACCTAGCACATGCACATTCTGAGTGATACTGTAGTGCAAATAAATAATAATTAATTTCAAAGAAACCTCTGAGCTTAAAGAGCAAGACGATATCAGAGGAGATGCATGTGTCACTTTCAGCCTCTGTTTGTGGCAAAATGAGCTAGTGCTGGAGCATGGAAGGGAGCATCTTACATTTAAAAATAAACCCTTCTGGGAAAGAATGCTCAAAGGCTGCAGTGATTTTTCTTCCTTCACCCTATGTGGACGTCTAGTACATGGTTTGGTAGGGAGTACTATGCAGGTTTGGGGGGGAAGCTATCTAACTTGGAAGCAGGTCAGGGGACTGCAGAGTCCCTTTTGCAGCAACTTTTCAAGCCTTTGGGTGGAACAATGGTGTTGCTGTCCATATCTCCTATGTATAGATTCCAAACACACTGTCCTCAGCACTCCCCCATTCTGATATATTTGGAGTTGGCCCATTTCCCTTGAGACCCATTTCCCAGCATATAAGGGGATTCAGAGCCCCCCCCCGGCCACTTCACCATTCCACCCCACTCAGCATAGGGGAATATCAGGGGTTTCGTGACATAGAGGGCATTGCTCAGTCCTGCACCAATTGGTGAATTTTACCTAAAAGTACAATAAACCACAGTAAAAGCATTTATTTCTAGGACTGGATGAATGAGTTCATATACAATAGCAATTTATCTGAACTTTCACCCAAAACTAGAACCAAACCTAAAGAAAATATTTTAGGAGGTTGAAAAGAATTTGCTAACTTCCCCTCCTCATTTCTGCCTGCCCTTCTTGCTTCCAGCCTGGATAGGATGCATACATATTGTATGGGAAATGTCATGAGATCCTGCTCAGTTTTGCAGACTCAAGAGGTTCAGTTGAGCAGTCAGAGACTCTGAACCTTTGGAATTTCACTCATCACTACTTATGTCTCTTCTTTTCAAATGACAGTTTTGCTTTCCTCTTGTCTGTAACCATGGTTTATTTCTCACTAGACACACTGTAAATTCTCTCTCTTTCTTTCCTTCCTTTTTTCCTTCTTCCCCTATTTCTTTTTCAGTTTTTATTTTTGTTTTTATTTTTCTCTTTAGCATTCATTCTCTGGTCATAGTTCATCAGCCCACGTACAGACGGTAAGTATTCTGTTTACTGATTATCTCCTGTTTCTGGTCCAATTCTTGTCAAGCTTCAGCACTCTCCTATCACTATGCAGGCTGCGTTGATCATGTCTTCAGATCACACGGAGTCACTTAATAATGGAAATATCTAAAGCCTTTGAAACATTTGTCAAAAAGGATAAGGCATATGTATGAGTTTTGAACAAGTGAATGGTCTCTGCATTTAGGCTGAGCAAATTCTAATTTAAGATTTCTCCAGCTAGCCTTGCCTGATGCAGAGTTTGGTTTAGGCTGAACCACTTCTGTAATTTTGTCGTATTTTCAGTTCTAATGGCCAGAAATGGCTTCATTCAGGGCCATGCTATATATAAATAAATGTTTCTTTAAAAGTATTATGTCTCAGTGACCTTAAATGCTTGAATTTAAATTTTCCATTCTCTTGAGTATGAGCATGTCTTTAAGGAAATAACGGGAAATACTTGTTGGATACCATCATCTAATTGACGGCATTTCCTACTGTACATAACATTTCAATAGAATGTAATGCAAATCCTTTATTATATGAATTATATAGTTTGTTATCATGGATAGTGAATGTGAACCTTATAGATATTTTATCCAAAGTTATTTCTTTTACTGGATATACTTTCCTTTGATCTCATGTCTTTGCAAATTTTCTTATTTCAGACTACTGAGGAAGCTAGAAATGCTTATACTCTTATTGAGCATGACAACACTGGTTACCAAGGTGAAATAAAAAAGAAGACATTACGATTTCCAGAAACCCAAATATATATTATATTTTGTCACTGAAGATACAATCTTTTTGACCCTTTTAGACAGAAGATGAATTAGGGTTTATGGGAATTTCTTAAAGTGGAGTCGGCTCTTCTGATGTCTATGACGATACATTTTTACAAGCTAGAATTAGAACTGTCTAAGAAGAAAGCCAAAAATAAAATTAAAAAAATGATTAACAATTACAGGCTTCTCTAAAGGAAGTCTCATCTCTGCTGCTTGAAACAACTTTCAGCTTTACATAAAAAAGCAGTATATTAATTCAGATAAAGTGAATATATTTTGGTTCCCTGCTAAGCAG
Organism: Mesoclemmys tuberculata; assembly: GCA_007922155.1. Classification (NCBI taxonomy): domain Eukaryota; kingdom Metazoa; phylum Chordata; order Testudines; family Chelidae; genus Mesoclemmys; species Mesoclemmys tuberculata. The sequence goes on along the minus strand of ML675609.1, from coordinate 39,619,712 downwards.
GTAGTAAACTGCTTCTGTAAAGAAGTGATCATGTCCTGTTTTATATGTCACTCATGTATGTGTTACTCATAGTTATTTAAATATATATCTGAAGGAAGATTTTAAGAAGAGTTCCAAACTAGTCTATGATGAAAACATAAATGTGAATGAAATGCAGCATTGTGCTCCAAGATATTTTTCATTCAGCTGAAATGGGAAGTAGAGCTAATTCATCTGATAATTTCAGAAGAATGTATTTCTTTTCCATAGCACAGGGTATGTATAATGGTTTGTTGAATATACCAAGCACTTGATGCTGGGGATGTGTGTCTTCAGAATTTGAAGGTTTCATTTTGTTCTGAAGTTTCAGTAAGCTATGCTCTGTAACAGTAAAAAAAAAAAGGCACAATAATGTATAATGCACTTGAGTTCCTCAATGAACGTGAAGCATTTAACAGTGTCTCATGGAAACTTTCAACCTGTAGAGGGAACAGAAATGAAAATGTGTCATCACTGATCTGAATGTCCAGAATTCTGAAAAGTGAAATGTGTGTAAAAAGAAGATTTGATTAATTTGCAAAAAGAAAGCACAAGCAATGAAGTGGGGAATCCCTAACTGTATCTCTTGGATTTAAATGTCAGAAAAATGAAAAATAAATGTTTTTGATAGAAAGATTCACAAAGGAAAGACTCTGAAAGAAAGCACACAAATGTACTTCACCAAAAAGTAACAAGAGAAACTGAAACAAAGTGCCAAAATCTGGATCTACCAATGAATATATTAAAAAGCATCTCATCTGGCCTTTTCCACAACTGCTGTGTATCTAAAATAGAGAGCAGAGAGATGATGAAGAAACTGTACCTATTCTTTTGGAAGAATAAGGGAGAAAGCAAAACTAAAGAAGTTACTGAAAGGTAAGAAGAAATGTCTAGCAGGTAATTGATTTGCTTACACTTTTATAAGTGCAAGAATAGGTTTGATCCTGCAGTCCTCACTCAGGCCAACTTTGTTTTAAGAACAATGTAAAGGAAATTCTGATCTGATCAGTATTTGTTATAAATGTTGTGTATCCACATTTAATTTTAGGCACTGGCTCAGGTATTATATTTCAGTATAATAAATAACAAATTATCATTTTATTCTCTAGATCAATGTTTCCTCTTAATCAAAAAATACATTTGAAATTATCAGACTATGAAATTTGCACAAGCCCACAAACAATCGTATACGTATAACAGAAGAAAATAACTTTTTCTTTTTGGGACCTAAAAGACTTTCCTAGATAATGCATATCTGTTTAACACTTTCACACAGCTTTTCTTCAGTGGAGTAGTTTAGACTGGTGATTAGTTCTTTGTATGCATATCAAGAGAACTGTTTATTGTTTAAATTCAACCACAAAATTATTTGAAATTGGTTTTGTTTCAAGTCTGTGCTGCATGATTCAGAGGAGGGACTTGAAGCTGGGTATCCCACATGTCAGGTGAGTGCCCTAACAAATGGGATTTTGGAGTCAGTCTCTCTATCTTTCTCTTTTTCTTTAGCCCAATGAATATTTAATTCTTTATACAAAGTGGAACAGCTCCAGCAGGAGAGATTGAGAGAGACGGAGACTTACTCTAGAGCCCTGAAACAGATTTACTGTTTTTTTGGCCACCTCTACAATTCATACATGTGAGAAAATGGTAGTAAGCAAAGGAATAAATACTGCCTACATATTCTTTTGCAGTTCCCACTTAGTGGGAACTGTCTCATTTTTGTTTGGTATCCAACTTACATCATTGTATTCCAGTTCTACAAGATGAAATTTGTTTCCGTGAGTTCAGAGTTCAGTCCTTGCATTAAAGCTAGTGCCCAGATTCTGGTTTTGGCAAGCCATTTAGAAAAGCATCTGAGTGAGTGTGTGCCACTCAAAACCAAACCTTGCTTTTGGGTTCATAATGGGGAAAGTCATATTAATTTACACACAAACTATTTCAAAACTTTGGATCCTGTGAACCATGCAAACCAGGTTTTATATATAAAGCTTTGTGAACTTATTTTGCATTGAACTTGTCAGTTTGCACAGCTCTCATCAGGATATAATACAGACATAGAGATGGTCAAGAATTTTCTGATGACGCTTATTTAATCAGAAAATGCTGATTCATTGAACCAAAATTGTTTGAGAAAAGGTCAGTTTCAGTGACTCTCCTGATTCAAAACATTTCTGAAAAAAAGTTTTGAAATTGTCAAAACATTCTGACATTTTAAAGATATCAATTCTGTTTAAAAATGTTAATTTATGCTAAAAAGGGATTTTAAAAAAAAGTCAAAATCTGAATAAAATATTTCACGATTATCAAAAAAAAATTTTGATTGACCCAACCCAGAAATGTTTTGAAGATTATCTGTTTGCAAAATATGTTGAAATTTTGGACTTTTTGTACAGTTTTGGGATGAGAAAATTTGTTGCCATCTCAAAAAGTCTTGCAAAATGGGAGAAACTTATGCCACCATACAGAAACATTAAAAGAAATTATTACCTAATTATAATCTTTTTCAGTGAGATTACCATGATAGATTATAACTCAATTACTGTGCAATCCATCAGATCACCATTAGCAGAAGAGAACTAAAAATATAAACATTTTCTTTTTCCATTTCAACCATGAATCTTTCTCTCTTGTAATTACTTTTAGTTTTTTAACAAAAAGTTGGAGTCAAGGCAGAAAGATCAGATCTTAATTTGAATTTCCCCAAAGCTTGAAGATGTATGGATGCAGGATGTTGGTTTGTTCCATTTATTTAGCTTTTTTTTTTAATTAAACAAATAAGGGAATGTAAGGACAATTTGCATGGGACATGTAGGAAGTGTTATAAATTATTCTGAAATGGTGCTGTCTGAAGTTACCCGTGGGGGGGGAGAGAGGGAAGGGGCTGTCAAATATTGTTATGCATGTTGTTCTCATATAGATACAGACCCATAAATTGCTGTCATGTTCATTCTTATAAATGTACCCTTCTTTGTATCATTTCCTTTGAACCCATCAATGCCACAAGCCAGTCCAATTGTCCCAAAGGGGCTGGTATTTCTCAAATCTAGCAGTTTAGCATCATAAGGACAGTGAGAGCACAACTGCTAAATTACCCTCAACCAGCCAATGAGAGCAATGTGATTTATATGCTTAGCAGAACATGAAGAGAAGCTCAGTGAAGTAAGATAAGGAAAAAATTCAGATCAGATTAGAACTTCAGCTGACCAGGATATTTAGGATAACTGAGGTAAAAAAGTGACAATGAAAAAGAAAAAGGAAAAAAAAAAGAAAAAACCAAAAACCTACAAAGACTCCTAAAGAGAGAAAAGACAAACTGGTTCTAGTCCACCCAAAACTGTGCTTATCCCTCAAATTTTTCTGACGTTTGTGCATTGCTGTGCTTCCTAGCTATTGCTGGCATGGGAAACGGATTACAGTGGAGGGAACCTGAAACTAATGGACGGTAACAGCATTTATACTTCAATATATATTTATCAAGTGCTACTGTGTAAGGATGTTAACATAGGCAGCTCTTGCACTAAATGAAAAAATGAACTTCTTCAGCCACAAGGTAGCCTCGGTAAAAACCAAAAAGATCTCTCTACCAATCTAGATTAACAACAGTGTAATTAAATATTCACAAATCATACATCTCTTCATTTATACAATTATTTGCAATCTTATTTACTTCCTTATGGTTGGTGATAAATATACATTATATATTGATGACCATAATAGGTGTATCAGTCTATCATCTCATTACATTTGCATCGGTAACAAATACAAAGATGCTCTCTAAAAGTAATTAGGGCTTGTTGAAATTTTTGATTGAAACTATGTTCAACAAATAGTTGGGTTTTCAACAAAATTATTTTTTTCCCCAAAAAGTGTTTGTTCTTCATGGAAAATTTTGACTTTTCATTAAAAAAAAAAAAAGTATCCCAAACTAAACTGTTCTGATATGTCTGCTGAAAACAGAAAAATTACTATTTGAAATGTTGCCTCTCTACCCCGTTATCTAGCTTGACCTCTTAATATATTTTTGATACCACATTTTTACTTTGGTAGTGAACTATAGAGAACAGGGCTTTATGAGCTGAAATGGAGTTTAGCCTTTAACCACACATCATTTTTAAATGTCAGTGCATGGTTCAACTGCAGCCCTTTTGGTTACTGAATTTAAATGAAGCCAGACGATGCTTCACAAACAGTGAGATGTGTTTTGGTAGATGGAAAAGAGGAGTGTTTGTCACTGGAGTAGTTTCAAAGATGTAGAACTGATCATCAGAATCAGCCACAGGAGGGAGCTAAAACCAAAAATAAATAAGCTGTACAATATTTTTGGGTTTTGTGTGTCGTCAGATTGCTAGGTTTGTTACATCGTTTGGAGCTTTAGGATGATTGCGTTATCTTAATTACTTTGCATAGTGTGTATTTTAAATTATGCTTGTGTTCTTAGAGCAGTAAGGACAGGTACTGTTTGTACAAGTCACAATAAGTAAATACATTCAAGTTCCAGAGGGGTAGCTGTGTTAATCTGTATATAGCAAAAACAATGAGAGTCCTGTAGCATTTTAAAGACTAAACAAATTTCTGCAGGCGTAAGCTTTCGTGGGCTGCAACCAATTTCTTCAGATGCATGAAATGGTAATCAGAAATAGGAGGTGTATATATACATCCAAGGGTAAGAAACAACAATGGGAAAGGGTGGGTGTTAATAAAGTCCATTCAGTTAGAGTAGATGAGGCCTATTCACAACCATTGATTGGAAGGTGAGAATGTGTGAACAGTGACAATTACTTCTTGCAATGAGAGAACCATTCCAAGTCCCTATTCAGACCCAGTTTGATTGTGTCAAGTTTGCATATGAGTTCCAGCTCTGCAGTTCGTTGCTGAAGTCTGTTTTTGAAGTTTTTTTTGTAGAAGTATGGCAACTTTCAAATAAGCTACCAAGTGTCCTGGGAGATTCAAGTGCTCTGCTACTGGTTTATGGATGTTACCATTTTTATGTCTGATTTGTGTCCATTTATTCACGATGCAAAACAATAAACACATGCTTTATGAAATAAGACTTTCAGAGCTAAATCTCAGCAGCTGAAATCACACACACAAGACAAGTTTACAGGATCAAAATAGTACCTTCACATACAGCTACCTATCTGCATGCATGTTTTGAGTGCAGTTACACACGTATGCGAATCCACACATTCAGTAAAATCCTAAGTGATGCTGAGCCCATTGATTTCAGTGTGGGTTGCAGATGCTCAGCCCCTCTTAGAATTAGCCCCATATTTTGCACAGCATAGCCAATAAGCTTTAAAATTGAAGGTGAAATTTGTGAGGCCCTGTACACCATTGAATGCCCATTTAAACCTTGACATCATGTTTCAGTGGGGTGGTGTTGGTGGATAGAACCACATATACTCTTTGCATTGAGCAATGCGGACAGAGAAGCAGCTGCTCATCACTACTCTCCAAAATCTTCTAGAGTCAGTTTAGAGCTTTTTTTTTTTCACCCTGCCAGGCCATAGGTGGGTCAATTCTATGGTAAACTGTGTCAAAGGCTGATTTAGGAGAAGTTGGAAGGACAGAGGTATATGTACTCCTTCCACAGCTATATCTTTCCCCAGAGCTGTTACCAGAGCTGTTTGTGTGCTGTGATCCAGTCTGAAACTTAATTATGGAGGCTTAGTGGCTGCTGAATTGAGGCTGTTGACACTTTTTCAGTGATTTTTGCCTAGAAGTGGGAGGTTGGAGGCACCACAGTAATTTACGAGGTCATTGGCATTCCTTGTTGGTTTCTTGAGAAGGGCCTGCATTACAGCATGCTTCAGAAATGTGGCCAGATGACTTTCCCAAAAGGAATCATTAATAATTTTGATCAGTAGAGGTCTTAGTTGGGTCCTGTCATGGGCAGGGATCCTATATGTCAACCTGCATGCTCCTCAGAATATTTAGTCCTTGTATTTGTTAGGTAGGTCTAAATTCTGTTAGGGATGTTAGTGTGGCCTCAGCTTTTTCATTTCAGAAAGGATTTGAAAAAAAATGGTTTTCATACAGTGTCTGTAAATGGGTCTTGGGCACAAAGTATTGTGCTATTTAAATTGTGATCATTATCATGACTATTGTACAGTATTATTACATGAGGCGTACAATACAAAAGGTGATCTGAAAGCCAATGGACTGCATTCAGCCCTAGTGGACACAGATGTGGCTACCATTGTGGGTTCATGGCCATTTACATCAGGGCTAAATTTGTCCCGATGCACCTATTTCTTTTTTAAGATAATTAATTTTCTTTAGATTGGTTTAGTTATTGGACAATCAAATTGTTCCTATTATTGTTGTGCTTTAATTTCCAGAAATTATTATTTTGTTGTTTTTAGGAGGCCAGGCAGCAAAATTTTCCATAATGAGTCCATGGGGGAATTCCTGAACTACAAGTGCTTGCGTTTTACTTTATCATCTTATCAATTGCACTCTTTAATAAATTTTCATTTGTGTTGTTTTTTAAAATGGTTGTAACTGGCTTAGTTTACAGGGGCAGATTCTGCTTACCTTTACTTTGATGTAAATCCTGAGTAACATTTTCCCTCAGATTAAAAAATTGCCAGTGTATATAAAAGCAGAGGATGTCTGGCTGCACAATACTTCTGCTTCAGTATTTCAGCCATTTTAAACAAATGGAAATGCTTTGAGATGACAATGCTGACCTGAATTTACAACAGCCAGAGATGAGATTAGATAAAGATCCTGAGGCAGAAATAATGACATAATTTGTTGCTTGAGGACAGTTTAAGCACAGTGCAGAATTGAAGCACAGCTGGGGAAGCTATTTGGTCCTGGAGAGGTTTCAATTCATAAAATAAGAGGCTGCTATTTACTATTTTAGTGATTCTTTCTGGCAGACTATTTGAAAAAGATCCTGCTGTGTTCTTCCTTGTAATTTAAGCATTTGCTTTATTACTGTCATCATTTGAGATGCTATCTCCAGTAGTAAACAAAGAGACCCTCATCACAGGGCAGTTTGTTAAATTGAACTTGACATATGTAAAAACAAAAAAGAAAAATTAAATGGCTACTCTGATTCAAAAATTGAAAAATATACTATTTCTTAATTGTATAGTACATAAAATATTACAGAGGCAAGACCCAAACTATTTTATTGAGGATCTCTCTCAAAAACAATATAATCCTATGCTATTCTTTAGAATTGTTAGTGTCTATATACCCAATCATTAGCGTGTCCTACACTGATTGTATGTAACTGTGTGCTTTTCAAAGGAATTACCGCTTTGAAGTCTGGGGTTGGGTAGTGCACTATATGACTAATGGATAATATTTATACTAGCTGTTGTCATGTAGCTGTACTTCCAAGTGATTTTAAAAAATCATCGAATTGCAATGGCAATCCAAACAAATGGCAGCAAATGAAATAAATGGAGATGTGGGAAGGGAGCTTAATATTTCAGACCAGTAAAGAGGAGATGAGCATACATGTCTCAATACATTACAAGATATGTGCCTGTATGTGCAAAGCACACCCTAGGGAGTTCTAATAACGGTCATTACATTAGAAACAAAGATGAAAGTGGCAGGACATACTTGCCTCTGTGCTCAGTATGTGCTGTGTCCAATAGTTTGCATATTCTGCAGCAGACACTACTAAATGGAGACTCAGTGGTGTTACTGTCAGGGGCCAGTACAGACATTTTTGGGGGGTTTATCTGTCCAGTTTCACATTCCATGATGAGTTTTGCTTTGAGCTCCAGGGTTAAATAAACCCAAAATCTAGGTATAAAACTTAGTCTAAATTGTGTAGAGTTTTCTCTCTTTTCTAGGGAAAGCCATGTGAAACCACAAACTTCACACAGTTACAACACAAAACCATTAATCTAGTCCAGGTTTTGGTAAAACATGGTCTGCATTCACTCAGAAAAAAAATTGTAAATATTTTCATAATCTTAGGCTGAGTTTTGGGAATTAGTAGTGAAACTTGAAACCAGTTAAGATTTCTTCAGTTTCCCATCACACTGTAAACATTTTGGAAAGCTCATCCACTAAACTATTTCCAGTTCCATTTCTTGAGTGTGAACTTGAGATTGTGGCAGGATCATTTGTGCCACATCTCTTTGGAATGTAAGCTCTCAGGACTGGAATAAAAGGTTTGAAGAACTATTGTTACTTGATCTTATCTGAGATTAAGTACTTTGAGATCCACACAAGAAAAGAGCCCAATGAGAGAGGTGGTATTATTGCTAGAATTAAAGATGGACCTGGACTGCAAAGTTCAGATGCAGACCCAAACTTTCCTGATGTTTAATGGTGCTCATATCTGATGTTTGGTTCAGGCCCATTTCTTCTTGTTACAGTGTTTGGGCAGATTAAGAACTATTAGACAATAAATGGTACAATCTTTTATTTGTTTAAACATCTCAGTAGTCACGTTGACATCCATTCTAGTTTGATGTTATGACTATTTTGTATAAGTCCAGTGTATAAATGTCTTATAATCATCTTGTAATGTCATTTTCTTTTTTTTTTCTGACGCATTAGCTATTTCATGCTGAGTGCTTGAGAGAATGTGTCTATATTTACAAATACTGCATACCCTTTAACTCCTCATTTCCATAGTGCCTTATCCAAAGCCAGCTGAAGTGAATAGGAGTCTTCCATTGACTTTAGTGGATATTGGATCAGGCCCTTAATTCGCAAATTAAAATAATAAAAGAAATTGTTTTAAAAACTACATATTTCTACATAAAAATAGGTTAAGATATCTATTTCCAGAGGAGACGGTTATGATATCCCAATATGATGTATTGGGGGGACAAACCTGGCCTCATCAAAGTCAATGCCAAAACTCCTATTGACTTCAATGGAGCCAGGACTTCATCCCTTTACTCACATCGAATAGTCTTATTGCATGACTAATTCTATTGACTTAATTGGGACTACTTGTAAATGCAACATCTTTAATATTTGCTTGAAACAGATTTGGCATGTCCTGTCTTCCTCCTCTTGTTAGCTTTCCTGCAATTGATTCTTACTCCTTTCTGACCTTAGCAGAAATCCTTTAAAAAGCTTACACTGTGATCAGTCAGTGCAAACCATTTACATAACCACTAACTGCAAATAATTGGGGGTTATGTCAGTTGTTTTTTTTTTTTTTTAATGATTTACTGAAGTGTTCATTTCTCCTGGATCATTTTGGGAATGGATAAATATAATTGTCAGTTTGGTGAGCCCTTTAATTCTATTTATTGTTACTGCATATTTTATAACTATGCATAACTAATGAGTTTATTGTGAAATCATATTTGTTTTTTCAGTAGACTTATCTGTTTAAAGACTGCCATTTCTTTTTCAATGCAGGACATATTTAAACTTAATTCCATAGTGGGGCAGACATTCTGAGTTGGCAAATATAAATAAGAATCTTCTTAAACATGTTAGTGTATCTGATAAACTTTAGAAAAAACATAAACTATACAAGCAATGAAATGAGAAAATTACTTTCGAGGAAGTTCAAACACTGGTCTATCTTAATGGGAGTTCATAGGATTTCAGAGCTTGGGTGATTTGTGTATAATTCTCTAAAGTGTGTTAGCTCTGCCTGTTCATTCAAATTCAGATTATAATGAATGAATCCAGTTTAGTTTAACACAAGCCAGGAAGAAATAAATAATTACACTGATCCTACATTTCAACCAGTTTGGGGGGTGGGGGGTGGTTTGCTTGTTTGTTTTTGCTTTATTTGGAATGTAACCATCTGTTTGCTGATCAATCTGATCTCTCTTTTTGTTTACTTTCTTTGATTCTTTTGTTGGGCGGTACAATTAGTTTGTTCATATTAACATACATAGTTGAACTCTGAAGTGCAATTACCGGCAGCGTTCAGATACTTTCTAATATAAATGTGATTTGGGTATATTATCTCAGGGCCCGACCCTATAAACCTAACTCATCGGATTAGTCCCATTTAGCTCAACAGGACTAATCGTATGACTAAGAGTATGTCTACACTGCTGGGACTGCAGGAATCGATGCAGCGGGATCGATTGAGCGGGCTGTGGAGACCTCTTCAGTTGATCCTGGAAGTGATCTCTGGTTGACACCATTAATCTACCCTACCCTCTCCCAAAAAGAATAAGGCTGCATTGACTGGCAGGTGTCTCCTGTCGACACAGCACAGTGGAGATGCTGCGGTATGGCAACATAAGTAAGTTGACAGGAGATACTCAATCTACATTATGTAGCTTGCATATCTCCTGTCAACGGCTGGCAGGAGTGTAGACCAAGCCTAATTAGTACTCATCACGAGTAAGGGTTGCAGGATCAGGACTTTATACACAAACAGGTTACTTATAGTGCACATGATGCTTTGGGATATATTAAAAATAACTCTGGCAATACTATTCATTAGACCTGCCATACAATAGTTTACAAACTGCTGCTAATATACTGAAGTAGCTTATGGATGGATGTCTCAACAAGTTCACTATGGGACAATAGGGGTTAGAGAACTCCTTCCCATAGCGAGAGGCAGCCATTATACACGAACCAGAGCATAAACTACACTAAACATCTCAGAGATGCCAAGTCTATGAGAGGAGTTCCCTAGTTCCCATGTAACACACCCTAGGAAGGGGGTGTATCACATGCATGAATTAGTGTTTTGTGCACCAGGTAGCTTAAAATATACTGTATGTTAATTCCCAAATATAGGTTTAACTCATTAACTGCTTCCTAATGTATTTACTTTTAGAAATTGGAAGTACAAAACTTATCTATTCACAGCCTCCCTTTGCGAACGCCTGAGAGCAAATGGCATCCTGCCTGACCCATTAAATCCCATGTGTGTAGTCTCTGCCAATCGGAAACTCAGAAAATCTAGCATGTGATTTACCACATGATTTATTTCAATGAAACTAGCTGAAAGCTGAAATAAACCAGTGTAATTCATCTAGACACCCTTGTCTCAGCAAAAAAGAAGAATATAGTCCCTCCAATTCTAGAAACTACCATAAAAAGATTGGTTACAAAAGAAAACTGCATATACATAAGATAAAGCACCTGTCTAGAGGAGGAAGGGAATTCCATTTTATGGACGAAAATCTAAGCTGACACTTAGTCAAATGGCAAGAATAAGGGCAATTTTTTCCCAAAAGAAGCGTGAATTATGGGCAGATTAAGGCTACATTTCTGGCTTGAGTAAACTCTGCTGATTTACCTTGTAAGTGTTCTTTCTTTAAATACCGTATTTTAAGGCAGCAAATGTTCCTGGAGTGACCTGGAGATCTGTTTTTTGTTTTATTTTGTTTTTTTAAGTAATATGTGTCAGCAACATGCTTTCATGGTTTCATGCCTCACTGTACTTGCAGATGAGTTTAAATTGTGTATTTTTATTGAGTTCTCGTTCAGGATCAACACAATATAAAAGAATCTGATTTATTTTTATACCATTGAGCCAGAATCCTACTACAACATGTGTTTTTTTTCAAAGCAGTGCAGAAGATTTAGCCACACATCTTCCATTACAATTTAATGGAAGTGGTGACATCTGCTGCACTGCTTAGAAATTTCAGCTTGTATGTCCACTATGAAAATACCTAGAGAATGAGTAAGGAGCATATTCAGAACCAGTTTTCAAAAGTAGGGGCCTAAAGTACGCATACAAATCCTTCATTTACACATGCAAATGCACACTTAGCTGTGAAATTACTCGTTTTCTCCAAAGGGCTCGTTGTGCTCTTCAGGGAGTTCATTTTCAAAGTTGGATCCTTCAGGAATATACCAGATATCACACTTTATACACTGGTTCAGAGCCACATATGTAAGCAGGCTTGACCTCATTTTCCTATCCAAAGTTTTCGTAGCATTTCCATAATGTGGTTCCCCAATCCATGAATTTTCTGTATGTCAAAATGTAGCATTCGTTTTGTGCTATCTACCAAAACTCTGTGCAATCAGACTCCACTGCCTTTGGATTGGGGTAGCATAGGCAGCCATGTATGCTATATAACGGTTCTAGTCATGTACATATTTCACATAGATTAAAAATAGATGTTTCTGTAGAGTAGAGAGGTTCAGAATTGATTTTAGAGACTCATAAAAGCCCCACAACCACAATAATTATTAGAGATAAACATTTAAATTACTTTTTCTTTGCTGAGAAAACAGTCTGACACGATAAAAACAACAAGAGTCCTATAGCACTTTAAAAACTAACAAATTTGATTTCTGCAGGCATAAGCTTTCATGGGCTGTAACCCACTTCATCAGATGCAAGGAATAGAAATCAGATAGGGGGTATATATATACCTCCGAGGGCAAGGAACAACAATGGGGAAGGTAGATATTAGCAAAGTCCATTCAGTTAGGGTAGCTGAGGCCTATTCACAACCATTGATTAGAAGGTGAGAATGTGTGAACAGTGACAATTACTTCTTGTCATGAGATAACCATTCCAAGTCCCTGTTCAGACCAGTCTGATTGTGTCTAGTTTGCATATGAGTTCCAGCTCTGCGAAGTCTGTTTTTTTGTTTTTGTTTTTGTTTTTTTGAAGTATGGTAACTTTCAAGTCAGTTATAGCATATCCTGGGAGATTGAAGTGCTCTCTGACTGGTTTATGGACGTTACCATTTTTTATGTCTGATTTGTGTCCATGTATTCTTTTGCATAGTGACAGTCCGGTTTGGCCAATGTACATGGCAGAGGGGCATTGCTGGAACATGATGGCATATATATATATACACATACACACCCCTCTAGAACTTTTCAAACTAACATGATGTATTCTACATATTATCAGAAATATACAATAAACAGTAAAGTAACATTATAAATTGCTTTCTATACATAATACCAATACCTTTCCCAAATACCATTATAAAGCTAATATCTTTGTTTCCTATCAGAATTATTGATCTAAAACTGATTTCATTCCAATGAAGCCTCCACTATAAGGACTCACTACATCAGAATAATCAAGCACACCTAAAATGTTCAAAAATGTTCTGTTGGTTATGAATTTTATTGTAAAAATATTGCATAATAAGCTTTCATCCATCATTTTCAAGTTCCTGTGTAGAGTATTTCAATTGATCCCTCACCATGGAATTTTGAAGCAGTGTACCTTTACACTGGGCTATTGGAGCCCAAATTCAGGACAGCACTTAAGCATGTCCTTAACTTTAGCTACCTGCTTACCTCCTATTGACTTCAATGAGACTTAACCATGTGTTTAAAGTTAATCATGTCTTTAGTGCTCTCTTGAATCGGAATTCTTTCCTGAATTGGGAACTAGTTCTGGAAATCTGAAGATAAGAAGCTGATGAGAAAAAGGAGGGCAAAAGATAAACGAGGCTGAATAGAAAGACCTTACCACTCATTTTTTTCCAAAAAGTGATGAGCTATTTTCATTCTGCCCTGACAACCACCTAAGGCCATCTCTTGGGTATTCATGAAGCTCATGGCCATGGATTCCCCAGTTTGAGTAGGTGGGATTGTTGACCAATTTCTGTCTCTAAGGGAGCCTCATACCATCCAGCAAGTCACAAGCCTGTTAGGCATCAGCTGAAACTGAGCCATCTCCTTCTTGAAACTGCAAATGTGGCCTCTAGTCATGAGGGGCCAGCTCACAGAGAGGCCAGATCAGATACAGACTGACGGCAAAGGAGGCAAGAGAAACCCAGGCATAATTAGTAAAGTGATTATTTAGTGATTGCTAAAAGTTCCAGATCTTCATGAATTATTAAAGTCACTTTCCTCACCATAATTCTACTTCAGGATTATTCACCATGACTGTGGTTTAACACAGGCACACAGAGTATTCATATTAGGCATAGACAGTAATCCAGATTTAACCTGATACAATACCACTGACTCCAAGGGAGTTACACCAGGAATGAATTTGGGCCAGTGTTTTCTAAGCTGCAAAACTGCTATATCTCAGTACAGACTTAACCATTCTTGGAATGAAACATGATGAAGATGTACAGATCCAATGAATCATGCTCTGTACAAGCATAACAAACCAAAACCATATTGTCATATTACTGTTGTTTTGATGATGCATGGATCCTCAAATAGTTTCAGCCTACATCCCTTTTTCTGTTACATCTTGCATCACTGCAAGACAGGATTACAAGTAGTATGACTGCTAAAAGATGCTCTTTAAAAGAAAAAGTTAAATGCTTCCTTTAAAAAAAAATTAATGATATGCAGTAGGTTAATTACTGAAAAAATTTGTTAACTACGTTCTTTTAAAAATCAAGTTTAATAGAACAAAAATAGCTGTAAAAAACCCCTCCAAACCTACTGATGATCATCAATGAATCATCTTTTACCACGTAGCATGTCTGCATTAGATTTCCTCAAGATGCTATTAAAAAAGAGGCAGATAAGCTTAATGATGCTATAAGGTCCTATGTCATTTTGCAGCTGCACTTTTACTGGTGGTATTGCTCATTTAAAAAACCCAATGGAGTTGAAATTTATTGTCTTCATTTTTACATGGGTCCATTTATAGTATAAAGCCTTAAGGATGACTGAATGACAATAGTAAAAAAACAGATATGTTCATTGTCATCCCTGTTAGTAATCTCAGTGAAGTGTACAATGATTGAACATGGATTTAGAGAGACAGAACTGTCCTCTCATCTAGGTTAGTATCTCTTCTGTGAATTACAGAGAGGCAAGCAGTTTTCATTATAAAGCTCCGTAGCCCTGATTCTGCAGTCTAATGTGAGTGGCAGAATCTTATCCCCATACAGAGCTCTGTTTAATTTTGTGCTTGCTATATATAAGAAAGATAGATTGACTTCAATGGGTTGGGAGCCTGGGTTTAACATTTAGACTCTGATCCTATAGGTATTTATGCATGTGAATGATTTTTTATGTAATGAGTAGTCCCATTGGCTTCAGTGTGACTCGTCATGTGCAAAAGTATTTACAAGATAAATTGATAATGTAATAGTATTTTTCTCTTCAAAGAAATAAAAAAATATTTGAAAGCAACAATTATAAGTAATTTACCCCCCAAAATACTATAAGTTGATAAACATATTCACTGATATTTTTTCATGTAACCCTTAAAAGTATCCCTTAAATACCAACGTCAAGATAACAAAAATATATTACAAACATCAATTCAAGTCAAGATTTAAGTCAATTGTGTTGTGATGATACATTTCTTTATATTTGAGAAGAATAACATTAGTTCATTATATGAGCAGCAAAAGATCTAAGAAGTCCCTAATTACTGATTGCCTTGCTCTTAGGTGTATGGGTTTTGAAAATGATATTGTCATCACATAACATCCTTAATTGATTTTTTTAAACTATTTTTGGTTTTGTACTTAGCAGAGGACTTCAAACTCCAAATCTGTCAACCCACAAGCTCTAAATTCACTATAAAAATTGCAGAAATGTACAGGAGAAAATGGTTTTTAGTAACTGCAGGGCTGGGTTGGGTTGAGTTGGTTTGATGTTTTTTCTATCCATAATCTTTGCTTTGTTCCTTCCTTAGGACTAAATTCTGCTCTCATTTACAGACATCCAACCTACCCCCTCTATTTCTACTCCAATTCCTAGACCAGGCAAAATTCCCACTGAAGGCAATGGGAATGTTGTCACTACATAATCTACAGGATCAGTATCTGATTTTGCTATAAGCTAAATATTTTCAAAAGTGCTCATCATTGGGCTAATTTTGCTCCCACTGAAGTTATTGGGAGTTTTATCATGGTCTTTAATGAGAGCAGTTAGGCCAACTGTAGGTGCTTCTGAAAATTTCATCCTAAACATCTTATTTTGTGAGAGTAAATATTAACAAACACTGTTTAGAAGACACACAACTCTGAACTAGTGATTCATTTATTTACCCTAGTTCAGTATTGGTCAAAATGTACTAGGCACTGTGCAGACATATTGTACTTGGCCCCTGCTCCTTCAAGCATATACCTGTTAGTTTAAATGTGCAATATTTAGAACAAGGTTGTGCCCTGGTCCTACATAGCAGTGCAGGGGAATTATCCCTGTACTTATATTATAACATTATCCACTGCATGGCCATGTAGGATTTTCTCGGTCTATGGCTGGAGTCCAAGGGGAAGAGCAGGAGTGCTGTGTCCAAAACTTATACCCCCTGCCCATGAGTGAGTGGACCCATGGCTTTACTCAACTGTGTGCTATCCAGCAGAGCTGGTAGTCAAAGATAGGAGGAAGTAAGCTGAACCACAGAAGTGGTTATAAGAAGCTACTAAGTGCCGTCACCCTCTCTCCCCAGACCAACAGGGAAACAGGAGACGCTCCTGATCTCCTCCTGGGGTGACACAGGTACACACCACCCAGTGCTTGGGGATGATCTTTAAAGGTCAGTCTATCCCTTAATGGATATGACCAAAAGTTAATGCAAACACCTTTCTAGATGGAATCATGAAGGGATTGGGCTACAACACAATCCATACAGTTTTCTATTGTAAATAATATCCCCTGAAAATGGCTTGCTTTTGGAGCACTCCACTCCTAACTGAAATAAGTTCTACTGCCAGTGACCTGTATATTTTTTCTGTGATGTCATTAGCTATATTTCAAACTTGGAATACAGTTAAAGCTCTCTGACCTTAGAGATATACAATACATCATTTTGTGTAAGAATCAGATAAATATTTTTCTCCTGACTATAGATACCCTTTGTAGAATATCTGTATTATAGTGGGGCAATCTTTTAGTTCCTCTCCCTAGATTTTCTGTGTTCTAGTTAGTATGCTAGAGATGTAGAAAGTTTTCTACCCATTACTGTTTACAAAGGTGTGAAAGCTTTATTTTCTCTAGAAAAATCTTAAACCAAATCCCCAATGTAGCTAGGCCCACTTACATCAGCTGGGGATCTGGCCTCTTATTTCACCATAAAAAATAAGTAATGTTCAAATTAAAGTTTTCCATCAAAAAGGACAAGTGAATCAAATTCTGCTCTTGAGAATGCATGCACAGGCTTCCAACTAACTTTGTGAGGTCACACATAAACATCAAGGGGCAGAATGTAGCTCAGAGTTCTCAAATCTGAAAAATATTTGCCTTTAGTAAGCAACTGTGTATTTTATCATGACAGTTTCTTAATTTTCTAAAGCTTTGTTTTGTTCAGTTAGGCACCAGTCCAGCAAAGCATTTAATTATGGGCTTAATATTAAGCATGTCAGTAGTTTTCAAGTGCTCAAAAGGCTCAAAGAGACAGATACTAGTAATAACAAAGTGTCAGAGAGAGGATAAGCGAAGTTCCTCCTGTTCATGGGCTGCAGTCATAGCTTCTGAAAGCTTTAAATTACACATAACTAGATTTTCAGCTAGTGTAAATGGGCATATGTAACTCCATTTCCATATGCCAATTTACACTAGCCAAGGAGCTGGCCTGCCCTCTCCATTGTCATATGTTTAAAAATTTGCAGGGCTTACTTTGAGCAAGCAACCATTGTTGGTCATTTTTTTTTTTTTGGTTGAAAAAAAATCAATTCTCAAACTACCTCTTTATTCTCATGTGATTGATGATTTCTCCCCTATATAAAGTTTGCCATAGTGCTAAAAAATGTGGGATTTACATGCTATAAATTGATTCCTTTCTCTTTTTTGGTTCTCAATGACACTTGTTAGTGATAGGGCAACTAGGAGCGTTATAAACAGACAGCCTTGTCTGGTTTTCCTTTTTAACACAGAACTGGAATTCAGTGTCATTCTTACCAGAACTGAAGATTGGGAAGATTGGATCTGAGACTCTTTCCACTGAAGCCAGTAGCAAAAGTCCTATTTACTTCAAAGAGAGTAGAATCCAAACCATGGTGTTTGTATTATTTCTGTAATATTCCTCTGAAACCATGGTTTCCCATTGTATATAGTAAATAATTCCCCTCTCATTGATTTCTTTTTCTGTATCTAGTGATAAAGCAGCTACTGGTTCCACCTCCCTTTTTAATATTTCACTGATAATGAATAATCTTCATATTCTATCTGCTGCCTTTCTCTTAGGAAGCATGAACCCTGCTTGGGCTGAATGTCTTATTGTTAGAATTACCTAATTCACAACAAGCATTGTGATGTATAATTTATAGTCCTTGATTAACAGTGAAATTGATCAGTAGTTGCTAACCAGCTCAGGGTCTTTTCTCAGGCTTTTAGTATTAGCATTTTTATTGCAAAGACATTTCAGGAGTGAAGCCAAAAAAAAAAAAAAAATACACTGGGTGATACCAAATGTGAGGCTAAGCGGTAGCCAAATGTTCAGGGTGAAAGGGGCCATGAATTCTGTGTAGGCTCTTCTAATCCTGCACAATAGCTGTTATGTCATGTGACGCTGGGTATGAAACAGTATTTAAGTGACTTTAGCTCATGAAAAATATTAGATTGACAGCTTCTGGAGACTGAAGTCACTTATTTATGCTCACTGACCAGAAATATGCATTGGTCCAGTTCTGGATGGACTACCTCTAGGCGTTAAAAGGTTGTTTAGTCTCTGTGTTCATTCCATCCTTGATCTCTTTGCTGAGATTGCTGTCAAGTTTGCTAGTTAGTGCCAGTTATAATACTGGGTTTGTTATGTGGTGTCTAGCCTTTTAAGTCATTCCCTCCCTCGGTAGCTCGCCAGATAGAGTACTATTTGGTATGGCAGTATACAAAATGTTATCCAGCTACATTAAGTCCATACATGGATTTCACCTGGTAATCTCTTAATTCTTTCTTCCAAATATTTTAGTTACTTTGTGGGACTCCTTAGTGTGAATCCATGCTAACTAAAATTAAATCCAAATTTTCTAGATGTAACTTTATTCTGGCCATGACATATTTTTCATACTTGACCTCCAGCTTCATAGCCCTCTTGGACCCACCTTCAGGTGAATTTCTTGCTAATTCAGCAAGCTCTTCCTTGTCTCCAGTGAGGTTTTCAGTATACCCAAAAGAGTTTCTCTTGTGCCTTTGCTCACTTCTTTCTTATTTCAAGGATAGATCCTGTCTAGTCACTGAGGGGTTTTGTTTTTTATTTTTTAGTCATCTGATGACACCAGTTTCTTATTTATCTGTTAGGGCATTATCCTGACTTCCTATCCTTCTGTATTTTTTTCTTCCTCCCCTGAGAAAAGTATGTCTGTTTCTGGCAGCTTTCTCATGCCTTTCACTTAGATCAGAGAGAAGACAACTTTATTTTGCAGTTGTAATTCCAATTAATAAACTACCTTATGATTGTTTATTCCTACTGTTTCCAATACCACATTCACCTAGCATTCCTGTGATTTGTTTTTACCTTTCTTTAACTTTCTTTGTTAGCCTAGGATAACAGCATCACATAATTGGGTTGGTGCAAATCATCTCTTCCTTTGAATATCCAACCAAATGTAAATTATATGTTTAAACTCAAGCTAAAGAAGCAGAATAAAGTATTGGAAAGCATTAATTCAACTGCTCAATGTAAGTTTTAATGATTTTAAATTATTCATTATAAACTTCATCCTATTTTCCCCAAAGAATAGTAAAATAACCCACTTGCAATGCTAACAGTGTATTTTTCTCTAAGCCATATGGTGGCTTATGCTACTAATGCCTGGTTCAACGTTGGCTGTAAGGACAGATGGACCATCTGCTGAGTGTCAATTGGGAATGGTGTTATCCATTAGCCATTATCCTCCTGTCCTCCTACTAGAAGAATACTAAAGGCAAGATCATGTGAAATGTGATTTTCAGCTCAGGGTGATGTGTTTAAGCAAACTGCCAGTAAATCCCTTTAGCTTGCTTTATATGCCCTTGAATTACAGTGTTGGTAGTAGGATATGCGATAATATGATAACTGACTGATTTAAGTCAAACATTCATTTCTGATGTGAATTATTATCCGTAATCTTGGATCACTTGCATTTTAAGGTTGATTTTTTAAATGATACTGCAATGGGTCATCAATAACAAGAGCTCATCTACTGAGCTGTCGCTGTTCTGCTACTATCCTAACTTTTTTTAAAAGTTTCACGATAAATTCTTTTTTCATCTGTTTATAACATTCTGAAAAAGTCACCCCTTCATATGAACTTTGATACTTGGAAGGTGATTTTTTTTTCTCTGTGTATAAAATTTTAGCAAAGATCGCTTCAGCTATTTTTCAATTGAATAGGGATGAAAACAATAACATTTAAAATGAATAAACAAGTTAAAGTTAAAGCAAAACAGCTAAAGGATAACACTTTAAATTGGCGTGGACATGGTCCTCAGTGAACATATCATTTGCCTTTATGTAGAATTACTTCTGTTATCTGGCCTCTACCTCTGCTGCTTCCTGCTTCTCTTTGTTATTAGGTCCTCTAAGTAGCATGGTGGTATTTGGAATTTGAGTGAAGTTTAATATCCACATTTATTCATTTTGTATTTCTCTGTGTTCTGTATCATTGTAGGGATTGCTTATTTTTCTTTGTTTTTTACAGTGGCAGATGCTACATAGACACCGGCTAGGAAGGGATTACCCTTTTTCTCTGGAGAAAGGAAGTTGCAGGGTAGCAGAGCCAGGGCAGCTGTGGGGAGTTGGGAATTTAGTCTGCCAGTCAGAGTCCTGGAGGAAGGATCTTTACCAGGAGGAATGGAAAACCAGTGTGGGGGTCTTCTTTCTTTCTGGAGCTTGGCTGAACAGCGCCACACATGTGTTGAGTAATAGCTTCTCTGAAATCACAATCTGAATCTTACTTGTTACATGTTAATCCCTAATACTGTGCCTGATATTGTACAAGATATGATCCTTGCCCCAACGTGCTTACAATCAAACATCAGTCACAAAATGCTCTGTGGCAAACCTAGGGAAAGGATTTGTTTTACAGCACATCTTTCATCAGACTCCATGTTATGTTGCCAAAAATGATAAACAGAAACGAATATGCAGACTCAATTTCCTGTCATGTCACCCTCCTGTTGTTTCTGGATACTTTGTGATCAGCGTGAATACCAGCGAGACATGGTACACCCAATTTGCAGATCAATAAGGTTTAATGTGCAAGGTTTTCTATAAATATACTAGTTAAATACAAAGCCTAAAATTAACTACAATATATCATACTCACTAAGCCTGGAGAGCTAAGCAGTTTCTCAGAAGGCTGTATATAGGAACGGCTTTCTTCAGGGGCCCCACCAGAGAGTCAGTGGATCCTCTGGTCCAACTGGCAGCACCTCCCGTGGAGTCAGCTGTTGATGGAGCACCCCCCTTTGTCTAAGTGATGACTTCTTATACCTTTCCATAAAAAACCTTCACCTAATTATCTCTCTCATTATAATATATGCTAATTACTTACATTACATTCTCACTGTAATAATTGGGGTCATCAAAACAACATCTGGTGATAGGAGGTGTGGTGTAAAAGCATGCCCCTTGGCAAGAAAACAGTGAACCCCCAGACGTTCAAGGATAACTTGTTTTTCCCATCACCGTTATCTATGTGCAGCTGCAAGCAATACAGTATCTGTATTTTGTCTTATAATGTGCTGTGGTATGCAGAAACTGAGACATCTCTAAGGTTATTCAGTCTGTGCCAACTGGAAGATGTCATGCTACAGGGGTCAGAATAGCCAAGCAAGCAACTGAAGCTATGCTAGGCCTGTAGGACAGTGGTCAAGCAACTCAAATTGTACTGGGCCTCCAACACCTCCCACCCCCTCTGCTCCAAAAATATGTAAGTTTTGTACCAGTTTTATCTGATTTTTTTTTCACCAATCTCTTAATGTGTTTTTCTGTGCCATTCATAACAGATAGAACCCCACTCCCCACTTTGGCCACCAAGTCACCATTGTCCTTTCAGTTAAATCCCTCTCAAAATCTTCTTTTCTGCGATCCCTACAGTACTGTGAGTTGATATTATTAGTTATTTATTTATCTTCTCTATCACACACCTCTGTGTATGTATGTATCTACATAATTTATATCTATAATAAAGAAATACTGAATCTCCAAAAAGGGCACCTACTTAAGATGAATTACTGTATTATCATACAACTTCACTTATATCACATCTTGATTTTTGACTGTACTTTCTTTGAGGCAGGAGCTGAGTCACTATAGATCTTCTGCGACACACCTACCATACCTTCTAGGTGTGATGGATTCACACCACTCACCAGTGGACTAGTGCCTCCTGCTGGTTGTCTGGGAATTAGCTTCAAAAGATGCCCACATTCCTGGTCTGTGCACTGTCACTCTTCCTCCTAGTTCACCTGTGGCTATCATGACCCACAGCACCTTCTTCGTGACTCAGCCCTCCAGCTAAGTCACAATCCATATTCCCCCCTTCCAGGGGAGGTTTGGCTCCTCAGGAGTCCAGCCACTTTCCCACTGGCCACTGCAGTTTCTCAATCTCAGTCTTATTCAGTGGTGCCTGCAATCACTTTTTCCACCACTTCCCCAGTGGCTATGTGTGGGAGGGACCGGGCCTGCACACTACTCCAGATCCTGGCCCAGGGACCCTGTGGATCACAGCCTCCTGCTGCACCTCAAATTTCTTTCCCTGTTGCTGTTTCCCTGGGCCACTTCTCTCCAGCCCTACTACCTTCTCTGCCCATCCTCAGGGTCTGCTACCACCCACTCCCAGCAGTAACACTCTGTCAGGTGCTGCAGGCCTCTCAACCTACAAGAGACACAGCCTTCCCTCTTTGAGCTCCAGGCAGTGACTCCTCTGCTCCACCCTGCAAAACCTTTTATATGGGCCTGCTAGCCTTTGATTGGCTGTTCCTCCCAGCCTGTCTTCTATTGGCTGCCTCCCAGGCTGCTTCTCTAGGCCTTTATATGCCAGCGTGGGCAGATGCTCCATCACAGAGGACTATAACATTTTCAAATGCTAGCAATCTGAAATTATAAAATATAAAAGTTGTAAGATAAACACTAAAAAAAAAGACAAACGAACATTCTTGAAGATAAACCTTCTCACCAAAACTATTAAAATACATGGCATAGAACTCCTGGGTGGAATGTTCAGAAGCACTCAGGCTTGACCTAGCTCTTTGTCAATGGGAGGTTCACCTTTAATTTCATTGGGATCAAGTAGGTTGAGATGGAGTGCTTTTTGAAATCCCTGGTTTAATCTATTTCTCCACTCCTTGGAAAAAAAGCTTTTTTCTACGTAGCTTCATTTCATATCTGCAGTCCACCTCAGGATGCAATCCTTCTGTCAGGGAGATTTGTGGGCAAATTGCATTGCCAGCAGATTTGTGTACACAAGCAGAGGAATGGATCTCATTTTTTGGCTTGCCTCTAGGTTCTAGATATTGCAGGTGGGCTTATTAGTCACTCAACCTGTATTCTCCATGTATATGCTCAGAGTTAAACCAGTAGCTAGGCCTGTATCTCGGCTACAGTTGTGCATGAATTTTTAGTTCAAAGTTGCTTGGTTACTCTGGCTAAGTCTGCCCTACCTCTTTAATTCTGTTGTGTATATAGGGATGAAAGTAAAATCTATAAAACACATTTTACTCTCTATGTTCCTGCCACAGAAATATCTCCCTCTCAGTTACCTCAATACATCAGTTTTCCCCTCCTTTTTTCTCATCTGCATCATAGCTTAATTTAAACATCCAACTATGAAGTATTATTCCCATAATATGGCACTTTAAAGGACAGGGGGATGAAGCATGCTTCTTGAGGGAGCCCTACTTGAATGTATTTCCCAAAGATGGGGTGTCGCTTCTGTGGCACCTTTACTTTCACATTCAGGGTCCCAGGGATATTCCTCAGCTGAACTCTACAGGTTTATTGTTTCAATGGCCCTCTCCATGGTACAGTTCTTTGCACAATACATTAACACTATGTAAAAATTTCTGTGGGAGTTAATGGTGTTATCACTGTGGTGTCTCTTCGGCATCTCCTGCTGAGTAGACAGAAGGTGACTCAGCAAATGGCTTCTACTGTTGAAGCAACAATGTAGAGCATCATCTATTCATGCCGGACAGCTCCTAAATCCATGCATCTGGGAGTTACTTCACCACAAATACTCTTGAACCAGGGTGTTAGGAAGCCTCTTCTCCCTTCCAGATCTGCAAGGTTACAAATCCACCCCACTAGTGGAGACAAGTTCTAGAAAATTCTGCTAGGTTCATCTCAGTGAGTTATTTGCTCCCTTAGTCTCTGATGGGGGAGCCATCTAGCTCCCATGTATTATTACAAAGTTCATCCAGTTGTGCCATAGTGACATCTCTAAGGAAATATTCACTCCATTCACAGTGCTTCACCTTTTACAGTGTGTTGTCTAAGCTGACCACTCATGACATCACCCAAAGCATCACACAGCATATATCAAAGAAACAGATGCATATTGGACCTAAACAAGTGAACTTTCGACAACACATGTATAACATAAAATGTATACAAAAGAAAAAAGACTTATCTGTAATCCATTTATACAATGCTGTTTCATCAACTCACAAGCTTTATTAGTCTAACATCCAATGGGTAACTGAACTAAAGAAGCCTAACAAACTAGCTATAATTGTGACCTGAGAATGGACCATCATTGCAATCACTCAGACTCATAGTTCCTCCAATTCTCATTATTTTAACCATATAGTCACACATAGCAGATTCAGGAAAGAACATCTAATATCTGAGACAGGAAAGTGTCATACACGATGTTTGACATGGTTAATAGCCTTTTAGGCTAATACAACTGCTCAGCAATGTTTGCATTTTCATGGAATGATATGCCAAGTACTTTTTTGTGTATTTTTAAATGTCTTCATGCTTGGAGGTGGCTTTTTTGATTTAGGATGAAAGGATGTATTTTTTCATGGTTTAGCATGAACTCAATGGCTGAAGGAAGCCATATCCTCCACAAAGCAGCCACTTGATCTTCTCAGCTGCTACTTACATTGTGACCTGAACAGTATCATATGTAATATATATAAATCTGAAATGTTGAAAGGTTTAAATAAGCCACAAAATGTTTGACACTCCATCCTCCTGAACTTATCTAAACTTTCTGAGATTTGGTTAACATTTCCATTCCATCTCTTTCTCCAGATGGTAGTCCAACAACCATCCATTCACCATGGGGCTAATCCCCTTCTCAACAATAATTGGCTCCTTCTCCTGAGTCTTTACTTTTACATCATCTCATGTTTCCCATTCTTATATCAATGCATGTTTCCCTCCTACTTTTCATGAAAATTCCACTACATTTGTGCCTCTGCCAGTCCCTGACATGCAGTTGGCAATATTTGAAAAGGATGAAAGAAAGCAAAGGAAGTAAATTTAGAGTTGAATTTACCTATTCTGCACCTCTGGTGTGCTATTACATGGATTCTCAACCTGGTAGTCATGATCTTCAAAGTGGTTGCAGATAAGTGTCAAGGACTGTGAGCTCCCTTGCCTATCCTATATTGGTAAATAGGAGGGGTTCCCAGCAAGATCCTGGCTATGTGGGCAAAACTAAACATTTTTCATTTTTGTCTAAAATTTTTGTGGGGAAAATATTTGGACCTGCTGTATTCATGCTCTGTTGATATTCCACCTCTTTCCTGTTACCAGAAGATTCCAAAAGAGTTTTTCAAGTTAAAAAAGGCAATATATTTTGATGTTATATAAATTTGTATCTCTGCTTTCGTAATGTTGTTATTTAATGACAAAGACCTTTGCTTCACAGTATGGAAGGTGATTCTGTGACATTGTGGGTTTCATGATTATTGTGTCATAAGCTCTGATCCTGCAAACACTTATGCACATGCTTAACTTTACACATTGTGAGTAATCCCATTGAAGTTAATGGTATTATGGTGTATAGAGTTAAGCACGTGTATAAGTGTTTGCAGAATCAAACAGTGATTTCCACATTAAAATTTGCTTAGTATAGAAGACTTTCTTCTTGATGGCAACCTAGCAGCTTCAACCTGGCATATGAGTTATGTTCTTTCTGGCTTGTAGATCATCTCCAGTAATAAATATTCCACTGTTGCAAATGTGCTATGGGTAACACCTGTGCAATCCAATTGACTTTTAATTACATCTTTACATTGTTTTAAATGGCACTGCACAGACATAACCTCAAGGTACAATTTGGATCAATAATTTGAATTTAGTTAATCTTTCCTTTGATAAAGCACACACCAGAGAAGAATCTAGCTCATTCTTCCAAAGTTTACTGGTTCTGCAGTGCTGACAGACTTAAAGTAGTAAAAACTTATTTTTCTTGCTACACCAAGTTTATAGGTTTCCTCATAAACATAGAGACTAGATCGGTCAAGTAAAGGGTTCCATTTTTACAGTTACTTTAATATTTTCCTTTTGCTTTAGTTCTTTTGTTAATTACTTTTGTGGAATAAATAATTGATTGTGTACTGCATGAAGAAGTCTGTAATATAGCTTCAAAATTTTACATTACATTATCTTTCAATTTTCTTCCAGCGAGAAAACAGCAAGTGGATGCAGCCAATTCTAACTGTGGTTTTAATTAATAGCTATCTAATACAACCTCCAAATCTCACGAAATAGGAACACCCAAATAGTTTGAACTAACATTACTTGCTGGAGAAAGCATCTCTTTTGTAGTAAATTTGTGTGTTTGTTTTATTCTGCACTGCTTCCATACTTTTATTTTATAAATGAAGCTAAGAAGAAAATCTTCAGAATTTAAATTCTAGAAAGTCCTTCAGAAGCTGGCACATCTAGTGTATATGTTTCAAATTGAACTGGACACATGTATTGTAAGCAACCATATAAAAAGGAAGGGAAATGAAAAAGAAAGATGAGGAAATGTGTTTCTCATCAAAATGTTATATTTGTATAAGCATGTCAAGACCTTTTAAATCAAGAAGTATGAGTTTTTATATGAAAATGTGACCATATTATAGAAGTAATTCAACTAATTCCAGTTGGATAAGATACAGATGCCAATATTGGGATTTGTATAGGTGATCTAATGATTTTACTTTTGCATTTCATGCTTACAGTATTGTTTAATCCTAAATGTACTGTTTAATTCTGCTTAAATATGTTATCTTTAAATATTTTATTTACTTGGAACAACAGCAAACAATAAGATAACCACTTTCTGTTTGAGATATTACTGAACTCTAATTAAGAAATTGTTGGATTAAAGATTGATGGAATGTACAATGCGGGCATCTATAAAAATGCCTTAAATTAAATGCCTGACTATACAGATCTAATGTTCCAGGTGAGTTTAGGAATTCAAAAGCTGCTACTGGTGTGGCCATGCATGGTAATATTTGATGCAATGCATAGGAGTTTAGAATGTAAACGCAGGTGTATTTCAAACTAGCTTGAATACATTTAATTTTTGTTTACTTGGGCCATGGTTTTGCATGTTGTATATATGTCTAGAATTCAGTTCCCCTCCCACTATTAAATATTCTTAAACTCCACTTTAAAAAAAAGCTATTTGTACAGGACAGAGAAGCATGTAAATAAGTGATGATGCTTATGGAGATGTTAATGTTTATATGTAAAAAAAAGTTATGTACATAGAAAAGAAAAAATGGCTCAATGAATGTTTTAAAATATTTCTTTTACACAGGTGCACAGATGTTGCATTCACGTACATGTGCTATGTATTTTAAGCACAGATTTTATTTCACTGTCCATTTTAAATCATATGGGGCCTGATTCTACCAACTGAACATGTTGAATAACACTTTACTCCAACTGCAGTGTCACTGAAGCCATTATATAAGGGTGGCAGTATCAGCTCCTATAATTATTGCTATCCTTTTCATTTATGGGTCTTAAAATCTGATCCTAAAAATATAGGCTTACGGGGTTGGGCATTAGCCTAAATCTAGGTTTTTGTAATTACAGGGTTTTTTTTTGTTCATACAGACTTAATATAAAAATGAAAAACTTGGAAACTAAAACATAAGGCTAGTTCCAGTTAATAAGTTTTCACCAATGTTAATTGCACAATCTAAATCATCATTTCTAAGTGTCTTAGCATACCCCAAATCTTGCATGTTACTTTCAAATTATTACAAGACTGAGGGCCAGATTAAAATAATTATAATGTTAGGTTGATTATTAATATATTATGATAGGAAAGTTTTGCCTATGAGAAATTGAAAATTACGTATAAATGCATTAACTCATAATAGCAGAGATTTTGAAGAGACACTGAAGTAGTCATTAATGTTCACTGTCTAGATAACATTTTAGATTTATGCGGCACATTAATCATGTTAATTGATTATACAGAATGTGCCTAGCAACACAAATGTTTTTGATTATGTCTAAACTAAAATCCATTTGAATTGCAGCTTAATTTGTTGACAACTGTATTTTGTGTATTTCAGGCCTATACCTATTGTTCAAGCTGTTGAGGGACTGTGGCTGTTATTTAAAGTGTTCAACTCTAGTAATATCTGTAGCCTTCAGTATATCCTTGAGTGCCTTACACAGCTTGTTAACATAAACTCTTGTAGTTAAGAAAAACAATATACCTGAAAGTCATTCTTGGTGGATTGATGCCAAATTGCTTTGCATCTGTAATGCTGCCATTAAAACCTTACAATAGGTAGTGTGTTTTAGCACCGTAATGGATTTAGTTTAGACTCAGGAAATCATATTGTGAATATGTGTATTAAACTGTGTATTTATTTATTGTACATTTTATAAAAAGGTCTATTGTAAATTTATGCAAAATATAAATTATATAAACTGTTTTCTCCTATGGCAAACACGCCATGAGTTATTTGTGTTCTCTTATGTAATCTCTTAATAACCGTATCCTAAATATGTTATGTTTGGTTCAGTGCTAAAATGGTAATTGACAGGCCTAAAATAGGACTGTATGCTGATCAACTACAAATTTTACACATATTTTTGTATTGTGATTCATATTATATATATCGAGAGACTTTCTATTCATTTGTAAAATACATAAATTATTGTAAACTTTTAATTAAAAAAAGTCTGTTTTAAATCTTCAAAATACCATGTGCTTTGTTTTTCTTGTGATTGGGGAAAAGGAAGACTTGGAATCTGTTATATTAACTATAACAATACTTACCCTCCTGCAACATTCCGTTGTTACATCTTAAATAAAGAATGATCCCACAAACACATAAGTATGTGAGTAACCTTACTCCCATTGACTTCCATAAAACTGCTTACCTGAGTAAAGTTAAACAAATGCTTACGTGTTTGCAGGATTGGGCCATAAAAGCCTGATCCAAAGCCCATTAAAATCAGTGACAATGTTTCCACTGAATTCAGTGAGTGTTGGATCAGGTCCCCAGCTTGCATCTCTGTATGAAGACCTAATACTATTCAACATCAGAAGGGGGAACTCCTTTCAGAAACTACAATCTTACCTCAGCTCATACAAGCTAGAAACAATTGTATGAAATTTCGTTTATTGCCATATGGCTGAGATCTGATGAAATCTAGATATTATTTAATGCTTGTCTTCATGAAATCCTCAATTGGTTTAGAAATTATTCATAAATTTTCTTAAAATTTAAATATTCCAATCAAGACAGAATGCTGGAAATTAGTTACCACTGCAAACTCTATCCAGGCATATGTAAATATTATTCTGTTGGCAGGAGTAATAATACAAGAGAGGAGAGCTTTTTACTGAGGAAAAACAGAACTATTCACTTGAAAGAATAAAGAGACTGAAAATTTAAAGCCCAGGATCTAGAAAAGCCTATAAATTTAACTAAGTTAAAAGTGGGTGTCTTCTTCACAGCTGCTAGTTTACATCAGGAAATACTATGTCTCAGAAGTGGTATTCAGTGTTTATCACTGTAAAAGAATCGAACTGAATGTTTAACAGGCATGATGGATTCACTATTGCATTGCTTTTCACAGATTTATAGAACCAAAAACGGTGAAGATCAATTTGCACAGTCAAAAGGCCCCTCGGTTATTAACGCTTAGAATTAGAAAACTGCAGGCACTGTCCACCCTCTTTATTATAACTCAAAGAAACTTATGCATAGCTACACTTCCAGTTCAGCACAAAGACACGTTTGCACTGTGGTGTGGATTGGGGTGGCACCGAAAGCTCTGCATACATTTGACAAAGGTCGGTTGGTTTCCTTCGAGGGGCAAAATCACACTGAAGGTAGGTTTAATCGGCTGCGACGTGGCAGGCAGAGGCTAAGGGAAGCGGTGACACTGGGCACAGTATTGGAAAGGGGAGGTGACTGTGAAAGGCTCAGCTTTTAGCAAAGCCACCCTGCCAGCAAGTTGCCACAAAGGTGCTTTCTAGTGGCGGTTTCCCTAACAGATCGAGGGGTGCGAAGTCCAAGGTGGGCTCTCCCTGGGATGTCCTCATGAACTCCAGCTGCGGGGAGGCTTTCAGCACCACAGCCTTGGACAGCTCCTTGTCAGCCGGGCTCACCGGAGAGGCCACAGGCATCACCTGCCTAACGAAGCGCCGGTTGGGGTGACACACGCGCCGCGCTGGAGCCGAGGGGACCGGGCTGAGCCCCTGCCAGTCCTCCCCCAGTGCGGCGGGTGCGGCCCTCCCGCGGGCACCGCTCCAGGCCCAGGCGGGCTCCTGCCCCCGCAGCATGGCAGAGCGCACGGAGGCCGACCTGCCCGCCTACTTCGCGGCCCTGGGCTCCGGCAGCCCCAAGCCCAGGCAGAAGTTCGGGGGCATGTTCTGCAGCGTGGAGGGCGCCTTCGAGAACAAAACGCTCGACCTGGAGGCACTCGGCGGCGGGCGGCGAGGCGGCCCGACGCCGGCCCGAGGGGCGCCCCGCCAGCTCTCCAGCGACTCGGGCGGGCAGAGCGAGGCGGGCGGCGAGAGCGGCGAGGCGCTGGGAAGCCGCAGCGGCCCTGCCCTCAGCCCCGCCGGAGCGGAGCGCCCCCCACCCGCCGCTGGGGCTGCAGGACCCCCGCCCGACGGCAGCGCTCAGGTAAGGCGCGGAGCCGGCTGGGCCGGGGCGCTAAGGCAGCGGCCGGCGCAGGGCGCACGTGGCCCAGGGCAGGGCCCAGCTCCTTCCTCTGACTTTTAATTGCAGCCCGGGTGGGGTCCCGACAACCAGCCCGGAGCCGCCCGCTAGCCCAGCCGCCCGCTAGCCCAGCCCGAGAGGGAAGAGCGGCCACACGGGGCGGACCAAGGTCCCTCTGGCCCAGGGTCCTGGCTTCCAGCTGTGGCCCTGCCAGATGCTTGAGAGGGAGTAACAGGACAGAGCCCTTGATGGGGCGTCCCCTGTTGTCCAAAGGACAGGGAGGTTTCCAGGCCCAGGCTCCATGTTCCACTCGGTGCCCCAGTTCAGCTGCCCCGAAGTCACTGGGAGCCCTCGGGGACAGACGCCCGAAGGGTCTGGAAAGCCGTTGACGGAAGGCCTTTAGTCCTGGGCCCCATGGCAAGTTCAGTCCAGCCCCTGAGCAAGCCCCTGGCAGGGTGGAAGCTCCTGGTGTCGGTGTGGCCAAGCCACGGTGCCCCCGAGTCCTGTGGGAGCCGCGGCAAGGCGGAGCGGGAGAGCACAGCGAGCTGCCCGGCCTATTTTGTGCTGGCCAACGATTGGCAGCACAGAACGGTCCCGATGACATTTGGCTAAGCGGGCGGCCCCTTCCCCGGGAGCGAGCCTCGCTGGAGGTCGGGGGCCCACAGTGAAGCCGAGCGGGTGGAAAGCTGCCGAGCGCGTGCCTTGGGGTTGAAAGCCAGCCTGTCCTGGCCAAACAGCCCCAGCAGGGTCTGGGGCGGAAAGGGGGCGGCGGGCTGCCAACGAGGCTGACCCCCCTCCCGGGGGACCGCGCACAGAGCGTCCAGCCCTTGCTGGCCCCGGCTCGGCGGGCTGGGGAAAAGCGGCTTTTGTTCGCCGTGCCCGGCCCCGGCGAGCAGGGACGTGGCTGCTGCCTGGGGAAAGGCCCCGGCGAGCTGCGCACGGCTGCCTCTCTGGCGGCGGCTGGCGGGGCGGCGCGAGCCTGGCATGCTAATCAGCCAGCTGCGAGGCGAGGCGGCCGGAGCAGGGGGGAGCCAGCGAGAACAACAGGCAGGCAGGGCGAGAGAGGGGGAGGCGACAAAAAGCCCTGCGCCCCGGCCCGGAGAGGCGGCCGCCGCAAGCAGGGCCTCTGCGGAGCGGGGATCCCTGGCGCTTTCGCCCGCTCGGGGAGGAGCGGGGAGGGAGGCGGCGGCGAGACGATGTCGTACCAAGGCAAGAGGAGCATCCCCCGGATCACGGTGAGCGGAAGGCCCTGGCCGCCTGGCGGGGTGGCCGGGGCGCAGGTGGGGGCTGCTCCGCTTTCCCCGTGCCCAGCCCGCTCGGCCCAGTCTCCGCCGCAGCCTGGGCACCCAAGCCCTAACAGTGTCTCCAGCACCCGGGCGGCACCCAAGGCGCACGAGCGGCTGAGCACAAACGCGGCCCTCGGGCCGCTCGGAGAAGGAGGCGCGGCTATTTCAGTCTGGCTGCAAAATCGGGAGCAGCTCTCCGCCGGGGGCTGAGTGTGTCTGGGCCGTGGCCGTGCGGGCCCTATCTTCTGTGTCGGGGGCGGGGGAGCGTTGGCCGTATGTGCCGTTATCCGTAGACTTCTCTATGGCAAACATTTCTCGGCGTCATTTCCCAAATCTCCTCGGAGACAATAAAACAAGGTCCCGGGCAAAGCGGGCGGACGGTCAGCGAGCACGTTAGGCAAACAATGCACATGGGGAGCTTGCAGCTGTGTGCCAAGTCCCAGAGAAGACTGAAAGTAGGGGCTTTTCCCGACTCCGGGAGGAAGAGGAGAATGTGTTGATCAGCAGCTTTGCAGATCATTCAGGCCATTAAATATGCTTTATTCCTGCCAAATAGCGGGCACTCCCTTATTTCCCAGCTCATTCCCTTTTCAGGCCCTATCTAATTTCTCATAAAGATCGATGGGCCCGAAGGACACAGCACTTTGAATGTGCTTGTATTTCTCTGTGCTTAGACAGTAACATTCGTTCTCCCAGCCTAGGAGTTCAGAAAATAAAAAATGACATGACTGACTAAGCATGGACTTTGATAACTTGAGGCTTGCTTATGTGCCTAAGATAAAGTGTCTATTAGAATGTTATGTGTTTATTCTCTCAATTTAGATTGCAGAGCCATAATTTTGTCTGGTTCCTGGAACATTTTAAGGTTCTTGAAAAAAGAATAATTATTAATAAGAATAATGCATAATTGTTTAAAATGTAGTTTTAAAGCATAATTTTTAGATACATGATTCAGTAAGCAAGATGGGATATGGGTTTTAGGTCTGAAAAGAGTGAAACAGCAGGAGAGTGAGAAAGTGTTTTGGGGGTTAGTCTTAGCCCTTTGTTACAAAGAGCTTCCTATGGAGGCCCTTTGGAGAATTAGTGTGGTCCTTTGTTGAGCATAACCTGGCTTGAACTCAGAGGTGTTTTTGCAGCATTATATTCTCAGGAAGATGCCCTTGTACAATAATAGGCATCTGCTTTTCAGATATAGTGTACACCTGCTTATTCTCTTTCACATAGAAGTCCAGCCATGTTACCTCAGAGAATACAAATATTTGCTTTTAAAAGAAAGGCAAACATGTATCTTGACTCTGAGGGTCCCTTCTGCAGGACCGCTGCATTATTTTTGGGAATTAAGAGAAATCAAAATAAAACACTTGTGCTTTACTATATTTAATTCAGATTTAATGTTTACTGCCTTCTTTCCCCATCAGACCTGATCCCCATGGTCATCTTACTCCTGGTTTATGAAACCATATCTTCTGGGCCAAGCCTATAAGTCCAAAATGCTAAACAGTGAGAATACTGTAGCTATGAGGTCTTGTGCTCACTTACTGCAGCAGGCCTCACTCCAGCCTCCAGCTCTCATCACTGTTGTATTTTGGAAGAAAGTGCCACCCCTCATATCCCTATCACTGTTGTAATAGGAGCCTCCTTACCCAGATTGTCATTTGTGGAGGTGAGAAACATGTTCTTTTTCTTCTTCTTGGCTGGTGGTCTCTAAAATGGAGTGACAAGGGGAGAGAGAAATTGCACTGAGTCCCCTTTAAAAGTGTTCATTGTCTAGCTGACATTGAGTGAGCCAGAGAGAATCAGCCAGTAGCTGTGTTAGGCTGTAAATGGACTCAGTGAGTTGAGTAAAAGCCCGTTAATAACATCTGGCATTTAGTGGTTGTCACAGAGTGGGTGTGCTCTCAGAGCAGGGAGTGGCCTGTACAATTTGCACAGTGGAGGAGGCTAATAGAGCTCTTTTTGATAAATAGACTAAGGGCTGTGGAATATAAATGAAACATATTCTGGAGTTTTCATCAACATAGTAAAATTGTTGAACAGGTTTTTCATATCCCTGTGACCCAAACTAAAATATCAAGGCACACAAGTGGTGTTCTGTGATTAATTTTATAATTGCACATTTCTCTGGGCCTGTAACCCACTCTCCCAGACGGTATTGTCACATGTTTTTGCATCCAGCAATTATTTTGACATGCACATCAGAATCCTTAGCATTGGTTGTAGCCCTGAGAGTAAATTCTCTAGAGTCACTGTAGAGGTCACAGTTGGAGAAATAATTGTAATCAACTCTGCTGCAGTTTCACATTTAAACAATAGAGCCGGATCCTATATTTTCTTATGAATCTAAAATTCCCAGGGGGGAAAATGATAGAGACTAGTGAAGAATCCTTTGACTAGTGTCAAAAGCCTTTGGGGGTCTGTGAAGCCTGTGACTGCAGGAAAATCTGATTTTGAAAACCTGGAAGTGTTATAGTTAATCTCTACTTTTTTTTTGTAACAGTGAGTTCCTAACTCTTTTTCTTGCAAAGATAACCTTGAAAATGTGAACAAATATCAACCAGTTGCAAAAGTTGAAAATTTCTCACTGATTTCCCAAAAGATCACAGCTGCTCCATTAGCCCTCCCTTCTCCCCAAAGCTGGCCTTTCAAATCTGTGACACTAATGCCCATAGATTCCTCAATTTCTGGGAGAAGCTTAGACTAGGTGCCATGTGTTAGAGGGCAATGCCACTTTGGGTACCCCTAATATTGCTAGTCCTGCTGCAAGCTGCCTCCCTGCCAGCTGCCTACAAATACGATGGCTCCTCTGCTATGTAGACACTGACCACAATGAGTGGCATCTCAATGTCATGAGAAGCAGCATGGTCTAGTGGGCTAATCACTGCACTGAGAGCAGTAACAATTGCATTCCAGTCCCAGTTCTGACACTGACTTTCTCTGTGGCGTCAGACAACTACTTAAACTTTCTGCTTCAGTTTCCTTATCAGTGAAACAGGGATAGTAATAGTTACCTTCCTCAGAAAAAGATTTTGATAACTTATTTAATTGATGTTTTCAAGTCACTTATATAAATGCTAAAATTCACCTGAAAGCACAGAAAATCCTCCAGCACTGGAGGCAAGCCAAGCAGCCCCACATCTGTGGCTTAGCTGCACAACTGTTCCTTGCAAACCCTTTTTAAAATGTTGGCACATATACACAGACTGGAGCACAACCAACTGGTCTCCACATCTGCAGAAGAGAGTTGGTAGTGACCTTTGTCTCTTATTTATATAAAATGAGTCAGTTAAGTGTCAGTTTACCAAAAGGGTCATCAAGTCAACCCTCTCCAAAACCAGCAGGATGGCCTTGTGCTTATTAGTGTGATCATGTTAGGCAGGGGTCATTTATATTGGAGGGTGGAGCAAAAAATGTTTTGCAGAGCTACTCAAAACTGCTCAGGGAATTGTGGATGTGCAGTTAATGAAAAAAATGAGTAATAAGCAATGTGCAATGTAGTATGTGAAAGTTTTATTGTAACTTTGCCTTAATAATTTCTTTTTAAATCATTCCTTACATCTTCTGTGCAGCACAGTTCTCTAGGCTTGTGCTGTGGAAAATATAAATTAAATCCCCTTTAAACACATATTTTATTTGTATATAAAACAGGTTATTTTAGTTTTAAATACTTTTTATGCTTTTTATGTGGAATACATGTTATATGAAATAATTTGGATGTGTTTTTTAAATTAAATTGGACTAATACAAGTGAAAAATATTCTGTAGCAGACTCTAACTGTAGCAGACAATTATAGATAAATATTATGCATGAAGGCCTGTAATGAGTAAACAACTTCTCAATAAAATAATTTTGGAAAACATATTTTTCCGTTAGAGTGACCGGCTTCTAATCAAAGGAGGAAAGATCGTCAACGATGATCAGTCATTTTATGCTGATATCTACGTGGAAGACAGTTTGATAAAGTAAGTTGTTTAAGAAATATTTCATATTATAATTTCCATACTTAACATTTTTGTGTAATTGAATATGAATAATCTTTTCCAAGGACCCCTTAATTTTTTCAGAAATACGTTCAAAATACTCTTTTGGAGAAAAAATCAATAGTTCATAAGACATTGGAAGAAAAAGCTGAAAGAAATGTTTTTTTTCTTGAGTTCTAGTTAAGTTCTTGAAGGCAACAAGTAAAACGATCTTAGTTCCTTGTTATCTTAGTTCCTTAGTAGCTACTATCTAATTTGCCATAACTGGCAGTACTTGTTTGGGAGTGGGCCAGGACTACAAGAATGAAGGGTCTGAATGGGTCATATTTGATGCCTTTAAAATGGCTGGCCTGATGGGCTGGTATTGATGCTCTGCACAGCCATCCAGGAGACACAGATCTGATCAATCCCATCCTAAAGTTGAGAAAGTTTTGAGAAAGTGCTTTGTCAACGGAGATGAGAGTGTAGCTCACAATTCTCAAGAGCAACAGCTATTGGTCTGAATGAATGTCATCCAATTTTCCATTGTCAGAAGGATGGTGACTGATATGAGGTCTCACAAGAGAAGGGGCTTCTAAGTCAGGAGAAAATGGGAGATACTCAGAGCACATTCAGAATTCTGAGGACCCCAACTCTCCTTCATTTCTCAAAGGAGAACATAACTGATATGCATTCGCAGGACGGTGTAGGAAAGCTTAGAAAAATGGACACGAGCACATATTCATTTTAAGAACAGGAAATTAATAAATTTTTGTTTTAAAGTTATTTCCAACTAGTAGAACTTCTTAATACTATTTTTAGGCAAATTGGAGAAAACCTGATAGTTCCTGGTGGCATAAAAACTGTTGATGCCTATGGGCAGTTAGTTATGCCAGGTGGAGTTGATGTTCACACTAGACTACAAATGCCGGTGATGGGAATGACCTCTGCTGATGACTTCTATCAAGGTACAAAAGCAGCCCTAGCAGGAGGAACCACCATGATACGTAAGTAGCATCATTGAAATGACTCTAAGTAGTACATCTTTCAAAAAGTAAACTAGGTGTCCCAAGATGGAAAAGATTGCTCAATGTCAGCTAACGCAACGGAGAGTCTTTAGTTCTGACCAGGATAGTTAAACTGTACCGTGTATTAAGTTATCTTTAAAAATCTCTGCTTTTGTTATATGTTCCTTTTTCAAATATAAAGATTTTATTCATTATTAGGTCCTTACACCTTTACCACAATAAGGAATAGAGGGCACCTTTATACCTGGGCCTTTTAAAGTAGATATTCAAAGAAAATTTATGTTTATATACCTTGCTTTATGTAGGTGGAGGAAGAAAAGTGACTTGATTATGAAATCAAATATTCCATTAGTTTCCAACTCTGGGGTCATGAGTTCAAATACTATTGAGGTTCAAAGTAAAAATGATTTTGATTTACTCAATCTGATTCCAAGTAGACCTTACAAAACTATCACATAGTTCAGTTCAGATGCTCACTGATTTACTCACTGGAGGCACAGAACTCAACTATGAAAGGTGTCACAGGTTAAAACTGAGGAGCATAGGCAGTGGTAGTGGGAAATAAAGGTACCTAGTGGACTATATATGACTGCCATTGCTAAATTTAAAGGAAGCTGTGCTCAAACATCTAAGGGCAGAATTTGGCCCATTGCATGCATATGACAGCACACACTTTTCTCAGATCTCTGTATTGTCTAGACACAATGGGATGAATTAGGGATGGCGTGTTAGCCACAACTTGGAATTGACTTTTTTGCCGGCTTCAGTGTCAGTCTTAATGGTAATTAAACATAGTTTGGGAGCTTTCATAATTTGTACTGAATTTTTTCCTTTCTACTATAAAAAACTGTTATACAAATGCATATTTATGGACATTATAATAATGCCCCTGTATTACCCCATAATACAAAGGCTGCTGACATTCTGCAATACTTTTTCAGTTGATCATGTATTCCCTGACTCTGGAATTAATCTGCTTGCTGCATATGACCAATGGAGAGAGTGTGCTGATAGCAAAGCCTGTTGTGATTATTCACTGCATATTGACATCACACGCTGGCATGAGAGCATAAAAGAGGAACTGGAAGCCCTTGTGAAAGACAAAGGTAAGAACAAAAAGACCAGTGTTCTACTAACCTAGGAAACATCAAGTGTGAAAGCTAACACAAGAAAAGGGGTTAACTGGGTTATTCAGAGTATTATGGGTTGGAACCATGTTACACCCCTGGTTCACTTCTTGTTTAGTTAGTGGGTGCTTCCCCATTCCCCCCACCACTCTGTAATGTAGTAGAATAAAGCAGTGCCTTCCCAGTCTGAAGGACTGTAAGTAGTGTTTTTATCATGTATCTGTAGTTCCTGTATATAAGAAACCCTGGTTACCTACCCAGGGGACATTGTCTACTGAAGAACATGTTCACCACAGGAATAGTGCATTTCACTAATATGTCACATTAGTCACATGTTTGGGGCTTGTGTTTTGCTTGGCTTCAATGACAGTCTTACATCCAGGGACAGAATTTGTCACTTAATATTGAAATTATTAATGAATCTTCCATAAAAATTCTTAGCAGCAGTTAAGAAAATAGCTGTTCAAAGCTGAAACCAGACATTTTTCATACTTACCCATATATAGTGATGAAATGGAAAGTATTTCATGGTGTGACTGTAATCTGTAATCTGTAATCTGAAAATCATTGTGGTTTTTATCTACATAAAAAAGTGTGAAGCAATACAATAAAAATGAGCATGCCAGACACCAACACTAAATGAATCGCATTACATATTAGATATAAACGAGTTGTGCATTTTGTGCAACGAAGTATACATAGGTGGTGTGTATGTAGTTCTAAACTAAAATACATTGTTTTTAATTTAGGGCTTTTGGCTTTAAAAGTGTAGTTTTAGCATTTATAAAATGATTCAAATATAGCACTTAGAAATGAGCCAGCATTAGAGCTTAGAATTCAAACCCTCTTTGTGGAAAGAGTTAAGGTTCAGATCCATGAATCTGAACTCTCCTGCGAGGTTTTGGTTTCAAGCTGGATCTAAAACTGGAAATGGGTTGTTTATTAGTTCTGGTTTAAATATATCCAAAAGCTCATGAGAGTATATCTTTCATGAACTACAATATTTGGGGCTCAAATCTCATAAAAATAGCTGTATGTTTTCATGCCCTTCATTCCAAATATGAACCCTAGCCTATTCAGTCTCAGTCCTCAACACTAGTCTAAAAACCTTACCCAGATCTGAATATCACCTTTTCCATTCCTCTCTAGTAGACATGAGTGATTTGTTTTCAGCTGTGACAATAAATACACATGTAATTTATTTTTTTAAAGGTGTGAACTCCTTTCTAGTTTTCATGGCTTATAAAGACAAACTCCAGTGCACTGATGCCCAGGTAACACAGAATAACTGAAATGCAATACAAGTAATCTCTACTTTGAATATAAACTGTGACTTAACTGACACTGGGAAATACTTTCCTTCCTTTCTGATAGATGTATGAAATATTCAGCATTATTCGTGACCTGGGTGCCATTGCCCAAGTGCATGCTGAAAATGGAGACATCATTGACGAGGTATAGTAAATGTATTCATTTACATTAAAACTAGCCACAGTATTAATTTAGGCCAAAATGCTGCCCTGAAAAGAAGTGGCTGAACAATGGGCAGTAGGGGGCAGAGCAATGCCAAACACATTTCCAGCATTCGAGCCATCCTGCCAGATCAGGAATGGGTGGCACAAAGCAGGCCAGGAGGCATACACTGCTGGGGGGCCCTGGGCTACTTCTGTGAAAAGGATCAGCACATGTTCCACTAGTACATGCTGCCACCCATGGTATCACTCCTATTGAAATTATTGGCAAAACTCTCATTGGCTTCAGTGGCTGAATTAAGGAAATATTAGAGCCCTGGAGATGAACGTCAAGGATATCTGCAAAAGGAAACATGGACGGTGCAGAAATAAAAACTCCATAAATTTACCAGCAGAGCAAATCTCTTTGGATCTGTAATGGAGTGGCCAGTGCAAAAGCTGGTCCCTTTCTCAGTACTCCCTGGAGTGTTAGGTTGTCATTCTGCCCCACTAAGGCAGGTGGGGGAGTAGAGGGATGGTGCTTTGCACATTGTCTTCCTTGACTATTCAACCACGGAGAAGTAGGCAGGATTTAGCCTTTAGGATAAGCTAATTACATGAGCTTAGGAGGGAGTGGACTGGTAGCAAAATCTGCTGTGACATCATATATTGGCAGAAGAGCTTGGAGGGAGATCCAGAGTCCTTATGAAAAGCAGAGGCTTCATGCTGTCTGTTTCAATCCAGTTGGTTATCATCACAGGTACATTTATAACAACTATCAGTACATTTTCAGGCTTCTTGTTTCTCTAAACTGTGCCTGCCTTTGGAGATGTTTTATTCTCATTTTGTTTAAACTTCTAAGGCTCCAGCTCTGAATGTTCAATAGATTTGAGGCTTTCACAATAATGTAAGTTTGAACTGGATAAATAGTTCCAAATGCAGGGGCAAATAGTAAGAAGGGAGTATTTTGCATTCAAAATTTTTATTGATTTTCATTCTGCCTATCTCTAGTTTAACATAAAAATGTGAAATGTTAGGAATACACAATGTAGAACAGAAGTAAACTTGTCTTTCATTCTGAACAAGAATCAGGTAACTGAATGTCCAGTATTACATAAGATTAAATGCCATTTCCCAACACTTCAAGTGGCCTTTTCGTACCAAAAAGGACTGATGTTAATGGTTTCCATGGTAGGAATTTTCTGACAAGCGTTCTCCTGGCTGTGAAACCCAGGCAGTTCAGGATCTTCAAATATATTTATTTAAGCATCCAGCATGATAACTTTGGAGCCCTGGAGGTGAACTTCAAGGACATCTGGGTAACATGATAAATTCCATAAATTTGGCACTAACTGCCCACTGGGGGCAGGTTGTGACAGGAGAAAATGATGACATCCATCCCTCCACTAGTAGTGGATAGGAGTCAGCACGGCACAAAATGTAGGCAGTGCTGGCTAGGAAGGGGTACGGCCAGGACAGCCATGTGCTGATTCGGCATGTCCCCGAACAGCTTCTGCTGATGGGAATAAGTAGCAATAGCAACTGCAATTTAAAGCTATTCTTCCCCAGCAAAAACCCCAAGAGAGCGCAAATGGTGGAAATACTCATGGGTGGCTCCCCATATGATGCAGAGGACCAAGCTGGCACAAGGTGGTGTAAAATACACGTGATTATATCTATCTGATTAGTTGTGGAGTTGTGGGAAAATGGCATTTAACGTGCACGTGCACTCTGCCCCCTAGTCCATCTTTGCTGGGAATGCCTCCAACATTCCATGTTGTGAGCAGCTTCAGACAGCCACATTCCCTTCTGCCCCTGAACAGCCCGCTAGAGAATTATTTCCTTCCTGCTCCCTTTCCTCCCCACCCCCAAAATGGGGTTTTCTTCCCAAGCGTTACACTGAACTGAGGGTCAGTACAGCAATAGTCAGACATTCAGCAATGACAGATTTAGGATCGAATATCTTGCCCTCTTTCAGAGGGGCTG
This sequence comes from Mesoclemmys tuberculata, assembly GCA_007922155.1. Lineage (NCBI taxonomy): Eukaryota > Metazoa > Chordata > Testudines > Chelidae > Mesoclemmys > Mesoclemmys tuberculata. The sequence continues at coordinate 39,577,962 of ML675609.1, read as the reverse complement.
CTCTACCCAGGGGCAAACTAGGCAGCTGTCTAGGGTGGCATATTTCTGAGCAGCTGCTTTTGGCAGCAGATTTGGCCTGGCTGCCCGCCGTCATGACAAAGAGACATGGGCCGAACCTGTCACCCTAAGCTTATGAAGAGGTGGACAGTATACTGAAGTTTTTCCTAGGTTGGCAGATTATCTTTAATGCCCTCTGCAGAGCTGGCAAGGAGAGCTCTCTATCATTGGTGAATGGTGAGATTCCTAGCTTACTGGTGGGACACACAGCACTTGTTCCTAGCCCTAGAGATGTTTCTACAGTGTTCGTTATAATTGTCTCTCTCTCTGAGGCCCATGCTTTGGCTTAATACTAGGAGTAAGGAGCTGAACTCCCTTGACCGCTACTGGCTTCAGTAGTAGTTGAGGGCAGCTGTGAATGTGCTCAGTACCTCATGGGATCAGGCCACAGGGGAAACTGGCCCCATAGGTTGAGGGATATGAAAAATAGTATTAATAAGAATGATAACATTCCCCTAAAAGTGTAGGGGGAGGGATGCATGGAAAGCTTGACAGTGCACTGTGATATAAAAGGCTTTCTCAACGCTCATCTGAGATGGCCTGCATAAATCAATGCCACCAGGAAGATGTGTAGGACTTCACAAGCCCCTCAAGATGACTGCACGTCTATAAGGATAGCAATGACTTGTGTGATGGAGCCACCCAGCCTTCAGCCTCCTGGTCCACAGTTCCCTGAAGGGCCTGAATTAAGAGCTCCGGAAAAGCACGTAGTTGTCACAGCATATTGTTTAGTTGTTTCTGAGCAAACAAAAACCACCAATAGGTTGTCAAATCACTCGAGTGTAGTATGCTGAGTGTGACCAATCCCACTAGAATGTCTTGTTTATTATGGTCATAGGAAGGTATTCTAGTCTCTGCTAACATGCTTTAATTGTCATAGATATAAGTGGTATTCCAGGATGTTATTCAAGAATTTCCAAGTACTTCTAGACACGGTGTTCCAGTCCCACCATTATTTAAGATTGTTCCCATCACTTACTTACTGTATCTCTCATTTTTCTTCATTCACTTAGGAGCAAAAGAGGCTGTTGGAACTTGGAATTACTGGGCCAGAAGGGCATGTTCTTAGCCGCCCAGAGGAGGTAATATCTTTATTTCTTCAAATGAACATGTTTAGAGCTTTAGAGAAGTCTCCAATCTTGTCCATTCAATTAAACAGATGTTGTAAGACATCACCTGGTTGTGTTCTTGTTTCCCCAGGTTGAAGCAGAGGCAGTGTACCGTGCAATTACAATAGCCAAACAAGTAAACTGCCCATTGTATGTCACAAAAGTAATGAGCAAAGGTGCTGCAGAAGTGATAGCTGAAGCAAAGCGAAAAGGTAAAACACCACTTTACATTTACACAGAAATTAAATCTATTTACTTGTCTCCGTGAGTATCACTGCAATAAACAGGACTTAAGAGTTCATCATTAGCCAATTTCTGGCACATCTGAAGAGCACAAAATGTGATGTTAGCTTCTGTTTACAAAATGTACTGAAGTTGAAGTGCACTGTAGTGAACTCAAAAGAGATTTGCTGGAGACTTTGCTACACAAGCCTCATTTAGGTGGAGTTGGGGAAAAAAGTCAAGAATTCATTTCCAACTTCTTGTCATGCTTTCAATGGAAAAAGGGACCTGGAAATGTCTGAGAACTTAAACTGCTGACACACTGGGAAGTAATAGAAGTATTTCTCCAGGGAAACAAGGTAACACAATACCTAGAATGTAGAAATTAGGTCAGATTTTCAGCAGGCATATCTTCATTGAAGCCAATGGAGCTGTGTTGATTTATACCAGCTGAGGATCTGTCCCACCATGCATAGATGTGGGTGACAGAGGTGAGAGACCTTCCTCTCCAACCATTCTCTACTGCAGAGGTTCTAGAACGTTTAAAGCTACATTGTCCTAGAAAACGTTTTGGAGCAGTGTGCATGTTCATAAAGTGGTCTTAAAGGCACATGAAGCTTTTAAAACTTGTAAAATTCCCAGGTAGATTCACTTCTCTCATTAAGTTAAACAAAGATAGGATGGGATTCATTATGTGTTTGGGGCCCCAGTGCCATGGAATACCAAGGCCAATCAGAAATATCCAGTCATAAACATACAAGACTGAATCCATCCCAGGTGAAAATCCACTGATTTAAATGGAGTTACATCAGGAGAGTGCATTTTGCCCACAGTTTTTGTGTAAGTTTTGGTATCTCTTTGAGAGATTTTTAGACACTTTCCTGATCTGCTGCAAATAAGAAGCCATGTCCTGAAGTGTTTGTACAGTTTTCCTTAATCTTTCTCAGAAAAAAATACTCAGGACTCTAGGGTTTGGCCCAGGCTGTTTTCTGATTGGTTCTTTGTACTTTTACAAGGATTACTTTTCAACTTTGTAGCAATCTGATTGGCTGACAGAAATTCAGAAAACTGAAACACAGAGAAACTGGATCTAGCCATATTTTATTGCTAATCTTAGCATTTGTCTACATCGCAGGAAAAGAAAGTTCACCATCAGGAGCATGCTACATATTTTCAGATTATTTATTAATATTATTATTCTTTAGGCATAGTTGTGTATGGCGAGCCAATTACCGCAAGCCTCAGCACTGATGGATCACACTACTGGAGTAAGAACTGGGCTAAAGCTGCAGCCTTTGTTACATCACCTCCAGTTAGTCCTGACCCTACTACACCTGATTATCTCACTTCACTATTATCATGGTGAGTTGACAAGGAGAATAAATGACAGTGGTATGGGGACCAAAACCGAGGCCATGACACTATCGTTATTCACCCACAGAGATAGGCCTAAAGAGCAGAGTGGAGTTTTGGTTCAATCTCCTTACAGTTCTAGGATGTCTTGAGCTGAGGTTTTGGCATAGGGTCTTCTCTGGTCACCACCAACTAATCCACTGAGTAGAACCATTCAACAGGACTCCTATTCAGTCTGAGTAGGAATGGAAGAATCAGGCCCCAAAGTAACACATGAGGACTAAATAGGGTGAGACTATTGACCAGTAAAAGGGCACTCACAATAGTAAAAATTCTGTCCCAGTAGGTCTCCTGATGAGAATTATTTTGATTTCCCTGAGGTTTCACAAAATTTTGTTCTCTAGAGGTGTGACTGGATCCTGGGAAAGCAAATAAATTTGATCTGATTTGATTAATCTTTGCCCTGTAGAATAATGTCCACACACAGATAGTAAAATATGCATATAATTTAACCTAAATACAGCTGTGACATAAATCAGGAAGGGTGTTTCAGGACTGTCTTTAGGGAGCCTCATCCCAGAGAAGCACCTCAGCTTCCACCTTCCCTTCTCCCACCCCTATCAGCCTGGCTCAGATTCATTAAGCTATAATAGATTCTGGTATATAGACTTTGATTTGGTCCTGGGTCTGGCCGAGGCCAGGAATACCTGATATAAAAGGTCCTTTAGAATAATTTCTTAAAAGGCTTTCAAAGCCAAAAGGATGGATCAAGAATAATGATTGGGATGTTGATTTAAGGAGTGCAAATACTGGGCATTTAAGATAATGGGAGAATTTTACTCTTAAAAAGTAAATAGTTGCATAGAAAAGGCCCCTGGATTATTACACAGAACAATACAATTTAAACAATTGATTTTGTCCATTAACTGCATTTTGGTTTGTTTTAACTCAGTGGAGAGCTGCAGGTTGCAGGCAGTGCCCACTGCACATTTACCACCGCACAGAAGGCAGTAGGAAAGGATAACTTTACCCTTATTCCAGAGGGAACAAATGGCATTGAAGAAAGAATGTCAATAATTTGGGAGAAGTGTGTGGTAGGTAACTAAAGTAGTGTGAATGTTTGCTGAATTATCAATGCAAGTGCATACAAGAGGCATTTTTGTCAGATATGAGGAGTTAGATAATTGTAAGATTTTCTTTAATGGAAAGGAGAGAGGTACTTTATCATCTTACATAGTTAAATGTCTCACTAGGACATTATCTAGACTGCCACTTAAAAAAGTTTTGATAATGAGAGAAAATGTAGCATTTCAATGTAAATGTCTTGAAAGAGTTCCTTATTACAATAATATTGTATCCTGGTCTAAACTGCAAAGGGGAGAAATGGAGTTTCCATTTGAATTCTTTTCCAGTAGGATTGGGCAGGCTATAGGGATTTTGTTCATTTGTAATTTTTGTAGCATTACAATACCTTCAAAATAAGTTGTGAGTCTCTGTGTTGACTTCAGTAGGCTTTGGATCAGTCCCACAATGAATCCTGAGTGTAGCTGGGTGAGGAAATATCTTTTATTGGACCAACTTCTGTTGGGGAAAGAGACAAGATTTTGAGCTACAAAGAGCTTTTCTTCAAGTTTGTTATGTCCGCTGTGCTTTTTATGATGCACTAATTGTTTAGCCTATAGTAATAATGTTCATCTGGTGAAAATATTCCTCTTCCTCTTCACTGGAGCCCCATCTCTCTTTCTGCCTCACACATAACTATACTACATGAGACCTTTCTTCTGTTATCTCCAGTTTCTTGTATCCTTCTCCTAGTAGCACACATCTGAGGATCAATAACACTTAGAAAGGTCTGATTCCAATAAACATGATATTTTGTTATCTAAGACAAGAAATTATATAATCTGAAGAGGGACTCACTTCAGTATTGACTTAAAGAAATATGTGTGTGTGGGCCCACTATTTGGTGAGGGAAATGAGTCTTGTAGATGAAAGTGCTGCCAGATGAACGCTAATGCCACACATTAGTTGCCATCCACCTCTCTGTAGCCTCCCTTCACCAAATGTTCTTGTTATTCAGTGTTGTGGGATGCAGTGTCTCTTGTGTTGAGCAGTATCCATATCACAAGAGCACCGGCACAGTGGCTATAAAATGGGAGCTGCTATCAGTTTTCAAACATGTGATGTTTTAGCCATCTTTAATGGCTAGTCCTGCAGGGGCAAACAATTTTTGAACTAAATGTGAGGCCCAAGATTGTGTGATCTTCTCTGTGTACAAAATGCAAATCCACTTCTGTTAAGACCCTGTTTCTGATAATAGCTTTCCTTTCTCAATCTCCTTTCTTTCTGATTTCCAGGCCTCAGGGAAGATGGATGAGAATGATTTTGTAGCAGTGACCAGTACAAATGCAGCCAAAATATTTAATTTTTATCCCAGGAAGGGGCGAATTGCTGTAGGTTCTGATGCCGACCTAGTTATATGGAATCCCAAAGCTACAAAAATTGTCTCAGCAAAAACCCACAATCTGGTAAAATCATTTTGTGAGATTTAATTTTTTTTTTAATATAGGATTTTGCAACCAGGCTATATTAGTGAAATATTGCATTCCCCTAAATCAGAGATAAATTAGTACACTTACCAAGTGGAGGACTAATTTGAGTAAAATAATAGTACCATTTTTTATTAAATCTCAGTAGGAGGAGGGAAATAAATCCCTTTTGTTATTGGCATTGACTGCAATGATGACAAAACATGTAGAGTAATGCTATAGAATATGCAATAACAAAACAATATATGATGACCATTCTTTTGCTGTTAATGTGATAATATTATTATGTACTGCATAGGCATAGAAAAAGATAATAGTCCTAACCTTAACATTTTCCTGTCCCGGCATTTCTCCCGAATTCCACTGAATAATGTAGAATTGGTATAAAGAAAAAACAAAACAAAAAAGTTTCCTTCCTGCAGAACATGTGGAATTTTAAAGGGCTATGACTGTAATTAAGATTTAAGAGACCGATAGAGCTAAAACGTGTTTGTATTAGTTAGCAAATTACTAGGACTATTTATATACTCCCTGAGGGTTGAATAAATTCAAGAGCTGTACAAATGTAAAATTAAAAAGAGGAAGCCAGAGTGATTCCAGTTAGGGCAGCTGTGTAGAAGCCATTCATACTGGAACAAACCCTGGGTTTCTTATTCTGCGTTTACTCAGCCCTTTCTCAGGTAAATTCCCATTCACCAGCTGGAACTTTATGCTAACACTTGGAGATGAATATCAGCTACTTAGGAACTACTTCTCATCCTTATCTCTGCAAATGACTTATCAGCTGAGAAACTGCACCCATTCTCAAAAACCATTTGCCAAAGAGAACCTTTCAACAACACATGAGTCTTATTGGAAATCCAAACTCAGCTTTCCTTCCCCTTTCCTGGCCCCAAATAGGCTTATCAGTATGTCTTTGGTAATATTCCATTAGGGAAAGACTCGGGGTCTGTTGAAACTATACCTTCTCTAGGATTTCCCAGTTCATAGGCATCCCAGAATGAACTCCCACCTGGAGATTGAGAAGCACACTTTGAAGGGCAGTGGTAAAACTGTAAGTGACATTGGTAAAATCTAGAGGGTCAAACTGGTTTAAATTATTTTGTTGAAACATTTTTGACAAAAAATGGCTTTTTGACCCAAATTAAACATTTTGCCAAAAATGAAATTTTCTGGTATTTTGTTTGAACAGAAACTGACATTTTTCAGTTAAAAATTTGATTTTCTTCTTGATTTTCAATTTTTAAAATAGCTTTTGCTCTTGAGAAACCAAGAATTATTACCTTTTTTAACAAAAATTATTTTTGAAAGTTGAAAAAGATTTTTCCTTTGGGGGTGGGAAGGATATTAAAAAAAAGAAAAAAAACTCAATGGGAAGTTTTGAAAAACTAAATATTTTAAAATTTCCAAAAAACCCTGATATTTTTCAACCAGTTCTGCTAGAGGACTTGTAGTTTCTTGACAAACATTGCAAAAGATTCTTTCAGCCAAAGGTAAATTTTAGCAGAGGCTTGCTGGGGATCTAGGTTAAGCAACTGGATTCTTATCTGTACCTAAAATGGGGCTCTTGTTTGCTTCACAAGTAGTGTAGTGTATTGTTTGGGCCAGTGCTAAATGGTCATGAATTTTGTTTGTCCATTGCAGTTTTCTTTAGCTCCCAAACTAATAGAGATCCTTATTGTTTCAAACCTAATCTAAGGGATTATTTAAGGCATGATAAATTGTGCATGAAAGTATTACAAAAATGTATGCGTGTATAATTGGATAGGCTGTGGGTTTATGACTTTTTTGTTTTTAACCCTAAACTAACTCTGAATATTCTGGTTTGGATTTGTCAGAATGTGGAGTATAATATATTTGAAGGAACAGAATGCCGTGGTGCCCCTACTGTGGTTATAAGTCAAGGAAAAATTGTGCTGGAAGATGGAAACCTCTTTGTCACCCAAGGGTCTGGTCGTTTTGTACCTAGAAAGACATTCCCTGATTTTGTTTATAAAAGAATAAAGGCAAGAAACAGGGTAAGGAGAACTTTTATTTGCAAGAAAACAACCTCTGTTCTAATTGTTCTCATATCCTATTACTGTTGTGTTGCAGTATCCAGAGCTTCCTGGTAGGACTTAGAAGGGAAGCCCTTTACAAGAGCAAAAATCTTATTAATGGTATCTGCTTGTAGGCCTTGAAAAGATGTAAAATTATCAAATAACTGCTCTGGCATGTTGCCTGACTTATGCATCAACAATTTTGCTGTCCTAATGACAATTCTTCACATTCACATTCAATTCACATTCAATTCTTCACTAATTCACATTCATCTTAAAATAAAAGAAAAATATATTGAATTTTAATATACAGTTCCATCAAATATTTAGTATTAGTAAGGTATGGTGTGTCTCCCTGCATAAATGGAATGTCTTCAAGGAGATTCAAGGGTAAACTAGTGTATTACTAATTACAGGAAAGTAGATAGGAAAAATACAAAGACATAAGATGCATTATGCATTTAATTACATGACCCTTCTACATTCAATTTGAAAGGTAAAAGATTTTAAAATAATATATTTCATCTGAATGACATGATATGTTATCATGAAATGATGCAACATCTTTACAATTTAATTGTACATATTTCTGATTAGTGATGTCCCAGCCATAGTGAAACTTTGATATTTTTATTTCAAATATATGCTATAGGAAACCACACCTGGTGATATAGCTCATAATGGAAGTAATTAAGTTCTTCTCACAGTTATTTTCAGCCATTGTTGGCAAACTCCAATTGTGCAAATTGGTCATTAGTATGTTCTGGATAAATACTTAAAATCTGTTACATGCATGTGATTGTAGCAAGTATGTGCTCATCCAAGAATGTTTAGACTAGAGTAAATCCTAAGAAATATCAAAGTCGAGGGAGGTTGCAAAGGGACAGGGAATTCCAAGTACCTCTCAGAATTTGACTTATTCTTTAGGTTGCTCATGTGTGCCCTGGCTTGCTGGTATGTATGGAAGCTTCTTTCCTGCTAACTATATCCCCTGTGCTGGCCATTGGGAGAAGGGGTAACATAGGAACTGGTATGGCAATTTAGTGTCATCCAAGGATTCCCCTACATAAGAGGAATTCTCAATGGCCGGATATGCTGGCATTACAGCTGCTTTGTACCACCAAAGAAGTTCAAAGGAGCTGGAGCAGAGTCAAGGATCTGGCACTATTGATCTGAATGTTGATTGCCTGCTATATTACCTGAACAAGTAGAAGCTATGTCTTTTCCTGAATCAGACCATTTCTTCCACTGCTACTTTTTTTTTTTTTACAGATGTACTGCTACATTTCAAAACACTCACTAAGTTCTTTTAAATATGACTGAAAGTTAATGCAGCTGCTGACTGAAATGTCAGCAAAAAAGTAAACAGCTGTTACTTCTGATTTTAGAGATCTTTTAAATATGCCCCTTGTCCCCACTCTACCCCCATTTTTCAAGGGCTTGACATAATTTGAAAAGTTGTTTTCATTTTCGTTAGAAGAGCTCATTATTTTCATTGGAGAACATGTTAAATATTTTGCGCTATAGGGGTTGCTTCTGAAGAAAAGATATGAAATCTTAGTGTAATATGGAATCAGCTCTGATGGAATTTAACTGGAGGGTCAAAAAGTGTGAGGTTCCCATAGATGAGTTTAGAGTCAAAGGGTTATTTACTGCCTTAGATCAACACATGCAGATCTAAGTCAATAAATGGCCCTAAATGTGAACTTCAGTCTTGTATTGTCATGGCATTCAGTTTCATAATTTCCTTGGAATAATTCAGTGGAAAGGAAATGTGGTCACATGCAGACTATTTTCTGGTTAAGACGAGTATTGTATATTGTGGCTGCTTAGCTTAATAACAGCAGATCCTTCCCCTTCTACTTTCTAGCACAGTGGCTCAGTCTTGCGAGGGCCTGAGCACCTCCTGTGAGCTGTGAAATCCCCTCAAATCTCAGTAGCCAGGGGTAGTGGATAGTGCTCGTCATCTCCGAGACTGACTGCCACCAATTCATTTCTCAAGCCACTCATGCTAAACCAGCCTGTCTTGTAGGATCTTACCTCAAGTGCCCATTCCTCCAAAGGTGCTGATTCAGTTACAGAAAAAAACATCAGTAGACCACAGGTCACATGACTCTTGCTTCCTCACTTTTTAATAAGCCACTGTGCAGCTTATTGAGACAGAATAGGAGTAGAATGACAGGTGTCGGTGAGCATGGGATCTTGCCTTGGGAAACACAATGGAAAGCCCAAATCCGACTGTATTCATTTTGCATCACAGCAGGAAAAGAGGAATTATTCTCATTCCGATATTAGAAATTCTATTATCATATTTGTTATATTAAATATAGTAATGGCATGATTATTTCTGGCATGATCTATTTCTGTATTTAAGTAAATAGTTAATAGATAAGGTGCCAATGAAAGGAGCTCAAAAATATTTCCATTAGTTCCTTCATTTTTTAGGACCAATAAGACTTCTTCTGCACTCACTTTCTTTGGTGGCTCTTTGTATCAGCTCTTAGCTGCATCACTCCTCCTCTTTTCCATGTGCTGGAAAATGTTTTTGTTATTTGATGTGTGGAGGGCACATAGCAGTAACCACTTCCCTTCTCCCAACACACCAACACACATCAGCAGCTACAGCAGTAACCACATGATGTGATTTGCTGTAGCTTTTCTTTTGTCTGTGAATTCATTGCTGTAATAGAGGCACAACAGTGGAAGGCAGAACAAGTAAGAGAAACCAACAGAGCCTTTTAAACACCATAAATCCTGTTCATGGCAGCTAGCCTCAGCTTTTAAAACTACTATCTCTGTTCATTTAAAACTAGAGTGGTAGAAATGATTTGTGCAGTGACCATATTATCTGCCTTCCCACCCACCTCCACTCCTTCCTAATTTTCTGGTACGGCCATGAAAATGACACTTACTCTGTAATATGAAGAATTGCTCCTGTATGCTGTCCTACCTGCATTCCCCCTCACATCTTGCACCTTTCTTAACTTGCAGATAAGCCATTGCTAAGTCTGGTTGATCCCACTTGATGTGACACAAGGCCTCCAGGTTATTTGCTACCAATCAAACTCCATCTATGTTATGTTTGAAAGTAAAAGCTATGTGTCATTTTTCATCATCCAAGGAATGCACTTTGCTAAATATAAACTTTTACTTACATGGAGCTGGAGGTTCCTAGACTTCACATTAAATAATAATTGGCCATCAGATCAGGTGGTTGCTGATTGCTTGTGAGGTTAATTCATTTGGGTAGTCACATTTGATACTATGTGCAGTTAGTCTGGTTGTCTGCATTACATTTCTTGGGCCTGTGTCTAGCAATGGCTTTTTGGAGAAAGAACAGGGTCCAAAATGGTGTTGGAAAATATTGCATTGGATATCAACTTTACATAGTTTAAAGCATTACAGAGGTGAAGATCAGATGGCGTGACAGGTTAGCAATGAAACTGAAATGCTGTTTTAAAATGCAGAATAGTTATTCTTGACAATTTGTATCTGTCCTGACTTCATTATGCTCAAACTGAGCCCTTTTTCTATTTTCTAAGTGCTCTGTTCTAGTTTTTCTCCTAAAATTACTGATACATTGTGTGGCTTGGCTTGGCATTGTGTGAAATGTGAGAACAGGTAATAATGTGAATGGAGTACTGATAATGTAGCTATTTCTCTGCACTAGCTTTAGATCTTTCTACCAGTCAAGAAGACAGATGGTTTAAAGTAGCACCTGATGCAATAGGACATTGTATTCATGCTGTGTCAGGTTCTGTTGAGTTGTGCCACATCAGAACTGACAATACACCAAAGGAAAACTAGAATGGAATGTGAGGTGGAAAAATGCCTTTTTTGTGTTCTCTGTAACAAAAAATAAAAATACAGTATGTGTTTGGCCAATAAGCCAAAATTATGCACTGTCCCTTTTCAAGTCGACTGCAAGGTGCCAGTCTAGCCCTGGAGATGATAATATTGATCTCAGTGTGAGGAGCTGAAGAATAGTGATTTGAAGAATCAACTGAATTGCAAGCTGTTCAGGGAGGGGCTCATGTCTTTCTGTGTGTAGTGTAGATTGCTCAGCTTGAACTGAGGCTCTGTACAATAAATAAAGACATTAACAGTATTAATAGTAATAAAATTAATAATAGCTCCCGGAAGACCCACTGGGCCTGATTCGGATTTACTCTAAGGCTCTTTTACACAGCTCTAGCAGTGCAAAGGGGCCCAAAACTGAGTGTATTTGTAATTTAAGGTGAGAGCAGTGTAAAGGTGCCTTAATGCACATGAGAACCATGCTTACTGTGTCCAAGATATATTCACAGCAAACACTTCTTATTTCATCTCTCTCTGTTATGTTTTGGGGGAGCCATGATACCATGTCATCACCAGGTGGCCAATTTAACAGAAAGGGACCTTTGTATGAGAGACTGAGAAGGATGATAGATCTTGAAACTGACGTGCCATTTTCTTTTTTATGCTGGCCAAAGTCTACATAACTCCTTGTACAATAATTTTCCAAAGCAAATATTTAATGTTCTTTCTTCTCAAACCTGCATTTACATGCAACCCTATAATAATAAATCAGGATACATATGATGGAAGGAAGAAAACTCAGTAAGGGAACAGATTTCAGCTTCAAGCTTTGCATCATTTTGTTTAAAATCAGCTTAAGTGTTTATTATAATCTATCTTACTACAGCTGGCTGAAATTCATGGTGTTCCCAGGGGTCTTTATGATGGGCCAGTTCATGATGTCACAGTGACTGCAAAAGCTGTAGCCCCTACTCCTACTTCAAGGATAGTTCCCTGCTCAGGCAAAATACCAACTCCTCCTGTCCGTAATCTGCATCAATCAGGATTCAGCTTGTCTGGTAAGTTTGCTCAGTGCGTACAGTAGCATTTGCAGGTAGAGATGAACTTGGTGAGCTTAGACTGACAGAGAAGTGCAAATATTGTTTACAAACCATGCCTCAGTCTTGCAGTGAGCTCCATGTAGGCAGATCTGTGCACCCCTGTGGAGCCCTGTTCAAGTTACTGCAGCTCCAAACAGATGCATGGGTTTATGCAAATGGAGATCCATAGGAGAGTCAGAGTTTATGTTACTCAAGCAGAAGAAAAAATGGAGGGATAGAATTGCATTTGTAATTTTTGCCAATGTAAAAGACAAATTGTATTAACAACTGACTTTATGTGAGGAATGCCTTGCTGCTTTTGAGAAATCACTTTTACCCGCTGCAATCCAATTTGCAGGACTATAGTATCTTACATACGAAGGCAACACAAATTCTTCCAGATGGTTGAAAGCTATCTATGCAAATACAATAAAGTAGTAGGTCACAAGATACCAGACAGGATGCATGTCAAGTTTGAATTCAAATATGAGATGGACAATGGGGATGAAACAGAGAAGACAAAGGAACCACGGACAGGCATCAGAATGATGAGGTCTGACAACAGAAGCTGAAATCTTGGCCCTATTGAAATTGATGGCAAAATTACCATTGACTTTGTTGAGGCCAGGCATTAACCTTGAGTTGTGTCTTTTGATAATTCTAGAAAAGAAGTGATTGGATACATAGGAATTAAACTCTGAGCAGAAGATGGCTGAGATGCAAAGAAAGAAAAGGCCTCAAGTAGAATTATATGGTTAAACCACAAAGGCCAAGGCAGATGAGGAGAGAGAAGGAATCATAGTTACAGAAGAGAAAATTTCTAAGCACACGAGCAGCAATGGACAAAATCAGTACTGTGGTTGGAATGGAGACCAGATGACCAATGCTTGTGTACAGTAACTTTTTTTAGGGGAGGTCACGGGATAGATGAAAAGACAGTCCCACAAGGTTTTACTAAAACAAAGGGAGAATCACAGCTAAATTAGTAGCTACGGGGAAAGAGGATATAGGGAGAATGGCCACCCAAGTCTTATGATGAATGCTCAGAGCAGCAGTGCTTCAGCCAAGGCTTGGAGACTGTCAAATCTCTGTAAATGCATAATACATTCCCCTAAAGATTTACTGCTTGTGAGTTATGTTTCCTGAACTGAAGATGCAAACTGGTTGTTATGACAGCCATCCCTTTTTTTTCCTTTCATTAGGAAAGGGAAGAGTACTGCATATCTAGTTTTACAATGGTAGGTTTAAACTTATTTCATGTTAATTTTGATATAAATCCTGGTGTAAATAAATTTGAAATTTTGACTTCTATGTTAAATAAAATCATATTGTGGAAGGGAGTTTCCATAGCCATATCACCGCTATTCTATCCACAGTGATGTAGTTTTGAGTTTGACTTGAATCATGGGACTACCACATGCACTTTCTTCAGTCATTTGGCATATATGGACATCATGCATGTGCTGCTTAGCTTAGTGTCACACTGTGCTTGGTGCATGAATCTGTGTGCCATAGCTAAGAAGAATTCTGAAAGTAAATGCCACATTAAACAGTGATATCGAAAACTCTGCAGCTTAAAACATGGATCCTTGACAGCTGTACATGAAATGAAGTCCCAAAATGTTATTATCTGGAAACTATTTATTTTTGGAGAAACAAATCATAAGAAAAAAATTCTTAGAATCAGCATATAAAGGAAACCAGTTAGAATTTTTCAGTTCCTTCCAATCAGAATATAGTCTTTCATTGTAATTGACAGCATTTCGTATAATTAATCCTTTTAATTTGTTCTTGTTATATATAGTGGCATTTTTTGTTTCCCAACTATTAAGCTTGAAATATGCTTTAGTTATATCTCAGTCTGCACATGAAAAAATAATAATGTTATTTACTCTTCAATTTATCACTATAGTTTGCAGCTTCAATGCTGATTAGGAGGGTTGCTAAAATTCAAAAACATTTTAGCTAAAAATTATAAGATTCTACAGACTATTTAGTTCATTGTTCATGTCACTGCTGCATACCTTATTTATAAAGTTGTTCCAAAGTGTAAAAAGTGTAGGTATTTATATTTGTTTGAATTTTAGTGTTCAGTTTCCAAATCAATATACATTAAGGACAAATAAATTGCTATTGATTGCCCATGTACATATATATTGCTATGAACAAAAAAAATCATTTAATAATTCATGTATTTAACCAATGGTCTTCACTTGTTTTCAGGCCTTCAATTTTGATGTTTTCTTTTCTAGGATCTCAAACGGATGATCATATTGCAAGACGCACTGCACAAAAAATAATCGCACCCCCTGGTGGACGTTCCAATATTACATCTTTGTCATAAAGATTCCAAATGTGATGGTGTATAACCTTGCAAAAAAATCTTGGTTTCCACTGGAGCAGATAGTCTGGGGAACTACATTTTTCAACATCATTTTCTCATTTACAGAAAATGTATCTTAAAAGGCTCTGCCTTGTTTACACTCACCCAGAACACCTTGCTTTATGAGCTGTAAACAGTAGCAGTGCAGTTCTAAGTAGCAACCTTAACAAGTAGTTATATGGGCATTCTAAACTGCCAAAGCCAAGGGCTTGTATGGAGTGGACACCTTGGAAATATGAAATTGATCTGCCCTCAAGCTCGGAATGAAATTAACCAGGCGTCAGTTTACCTACTCCCCATCCTTCTCTGAGTGGAAAATAGGCTAAAAATACCCAAGATAATAAAACTTTCATCAGGTATTACAAATATATTTCTCTCTCAAATAGATATTCATCAGATATAACACACATGCATGTAAACAATAAGAATTTCATTTAAAAATGTGTTCAGCATTGCTGCTAGTTGTCTTGTTATCAGGACAAAGCTGAAGATGTATTTTGTGTTTAATAGACTTTTTGTTTCCTTTCCAATAACAACTACTGCCCTTTCTATTCTAAGGAATTTTAACTGGTAAACACTTTCAACTCTGTATGTTTTTAATACAGTTAGTTATATATCTTGTGGTTGAAACTATCAATAATCATATATTTATACTATCGCATTCCGCAGGCCTTGAACATGCTTTGGGAATCATTGTCACTCTGTACCAATGTGACAGCATGAATATAAGAAATCAAAGTGTGGTCTGAATGTTCATGGAGTTAGTTGTCATAGTGTCACTCTAACCTGGTATAGGCATACTAATGTATTAAGTTTTTTGGGGGTTTTTAATAGTTGTATTTCTGGAACCCAGAGATGACAGTGGAAGTTCCAGTGTGTTTTAGTCTTTTTGTTAGACTTGTTTTTTAAAGATTATTTATACAATTTTCCAAGTACCAAGCGAAGGCACATTTGAAGGCCACTTGCATCTGGTGGACCCTTTTTTAAAGCTTATTACAACAGAAGTATTATATTTAAAGCTGTGTACAGTAAAGGTGAACCTATATGCCGTATCATTGCATAAAACTATGCATGTAACTTCAACAGAATCACTCACTATTTGTTTTTTGTTAATTGTTTTCAATAAAGTTTGTTGGAAATCACCAAAACTACAAAGCTATTTGATTAATCTTTTTCTACATTCTCCTACTATGGGATCTTATTCATGCTGAATTGTAAAACTCACTTATGATCTTTGGGTTTGATCTGACTCCCTTTATCAAGGGAAAAAGTCCAGTTGACTTTAGAGAAGTTGTTGGATCTCATATACCAAGGCTTACCAAGAGCCCTATAGCTAGACTGCATGTATTTCCCAAATTTGCTAATCTGAAACTCTCTGAGCTGCAAATCAGGCTGAAATACTATAAGATCAGTCAGTCTTCCCCATTAGATTTCCAGTAATTCCTGGTTCCTGTTAAACTAGTTAAAGCCTTGAAAAGTAATTTTCTTGCACTATTTTCGTACATCCATTTTTAATCCCATCTGCAACTAGAAATTAAAGATGCACATAAAAGTTATGGAAAGACAACAGGATTTGCTACAGTAACAAAGACATAAAATCTTCTCATGCTTCCATTTTAGAGTTATATTTTAATATGTATATGGTCTAGATGCATCAAAATTATAGTTTTTAAATGGAATATTTCATTGGTTGGAATTATTTCGTCAGTTTAAGGTCCTATTGTTATTTCACTAGTTCTGATGAAAGAAAATCCGGAGCTATTAAGTATTTTGGGAGGACATTCTTTCCTCCCTAGCTGATAACATTCAGGAAGGCATGAAAAAATGTGCAGTAAATTTAAAAACTACCTTGCATTTCAGAGGGTACAGGGGATGAAGCAGGGCCAGAATAAAGCTGTACAGTTTTTCAGAAAAATGGCTTTAATTCTTCAGCAATCATACACACCAAATACTCCAAAAACAAAATAACCTTTTCCAGAGGTGTAATTACCTCAGCCCACAGACGTCTAGACAGCCTTTCTCAAACACATTGGCTAGAGGGCCAGACTACATTATAGCACTGAAAACGATCAGCCTTTTTGAAACCTCCTCCTGCCCACATATGTGGTGCTGATGCTATAAGCTGGTGCGTTAACCATATCTTTTTCATTTCCATATAGGTTTTCTATACCATATGCTAATACTTCATTGAGTCACAATAAGCAAATCTCAGAAGAATGGCTCATGAACTTGCCAATAATTCCTAGCTTTGGGACGGCTTCTGTTCCCATATTTCAATGTGTTTTATGCAGTATTGTGAAAATGCTGGAACCAAAAAATTCTGAAGTTTCTGCATTTTTAAAAAAAATTTTTTTGGCTCTCACAATAGGTTTTGGACCTGTAGGCTTTGGGCAATGACTGAGGCCAGTATTTATTTATACTGGAGCATTTACCCATCCTGATGGTCAGATATCATAGGGATGGATTGCAGAATAAAATCCTAAGATTGATACAACTCTGGTAGAGACACAATGAGTTCCTTTCAATGAATACAGAGTTTGGAATAATTCTTGAGAATTTTTCTTGCTCTTGTAGAGTGTCCAGAGCAATGGATAGCATGTCACTGGGTGGGGACACATTCCTTTAATTGAATGTATAGTGTTTAAAAACCCCGGACATTGTCAAAACATAGGGAATAGTTTTGCCTGATTTACAGATGTGATAATCATCCATCTTCCGAGTATCAGGCTTCTTTAAGATGACTCAAACTGGGCAATTGAGGCACCCAAGAATACAAGTCATTTTTGAAAATCTATGCTGCTTATTTTATCAAACAAATATTGAATGTTTGCAGGTGAAAAAACAAATCAAGGCTGAAAATTTTAACTTTATTTTTTTAGTAGAAATATTATTTTCTATGTTACTTTAGCAATAATATGTATGAGAAATGATAGAGAAAGACCCAAACTACACTACATCCTTCTAACCTAGCCCTGATTCAGAAAGGTACTTAAGCACCACTGACGTCAGTGGGACTACTCATGTGTTTGAAGTTAGGCATGTGCTGAATGAGGGCCTTTGATTGCTTCCACATGAAGCTGGAGGATCACATGATACTATTGCAATTGAGGAATTCTGCTTGTCAGGTACAACAGCTCCTGCCCCTCCCTTGCAGCAATATAAAACCATGACACCAAGGAAACCATTTCCTTCCTGGTTTTGCTCAATTCCAGTTCCAGAGGAGAGAGAGGAACGTTCTATGAGGTAAGTGCTGCTCACAGTAACACAACACAGATAAGGAAAGAAATGGGGTGAAATTCTCCAGACTCCTTTGAAGTCAATGGGAGTTTTGCCAATGGCCTTAGTAGAGCCAGGATTTCACCCATGACATTAAACAAATTGTGGTGAGCAGTAGTTAAACATTCTGTAACTGCAATTACTCCCAAGTATATATTAACGCTGACATTTCTGGATGGCCAATTTCTATTTTTTTTCTCTTTTTTTATTCTAGGCAGCTGTGGAACTCTAATCCTAAAATTTTTCCCCATCCTGTAACAGCTCCTCTTGATGTTGTATAATGCAAAAAGAAGGGTGCTTCAACCCACAGAACCTCAGAAATTTTCACAATCACTATACAAATGAGTAGATGTGCAACAATTGAAGCAGAACATCTTTGCAGTGGAATATGGCTGCTATTATGTACCAGCACAACAAGCAGACTGTTGTGCTGAGATTTTACTTGGCATTCTAAAGAGTCAATGAGCCATAAAACCCATTCAGAAGGAAAACATGAGGAGATCACCAGAATAAATTTCAAAAGGGCATCCCATGACAGAATCAACTCCAGATTCAATAAGGAAAGAGAGCTTAACAGCCTAACCACTAACTGCTACACATATAGGGCATAGCTTTCTTTCTTGGGCCTTCATCCTCAAGGCAGGGTGTTCAAATGGTACAATTATCTTGAAATATTGCACTTCTCTCTCTCTCTCCCTTTGTTTACTGATGTTTGTTTGACCTGGGCTGTGAGTAATCTGGCTGCTAATTTCAAGGCAAACGAAAAAATCAGATGTGTGATCTTGATGTAACTATCATTTCCCTAGAGTCTAAGACTTTGTAGGAAGAGTTTCTCTTCTAAATATTCTGTTTTGCTGATGAACATTTTGAATGCCTTGTTCCCCAAATTCTTGTAAGAAGAACAATGGTGCTCTTGCATCTTAATATACTTTTGCCATAATTCAGGCTTCATAACATAATTGATCTATAGTACTAGATTGCAACCCTATTTACCTAAACTATTGTGTAAGTATCAAAAAAGGCAATTAGAGTTTTGGTTAATTGTGAAAGTTAGGCCATGATTCAGCAAAGCACTAAACTTCAAGCATATGCTTCAAGTCCCACTGAAATCAGAAGTGAGTAAGAGTCAAGCTCCGGTGTACAATGAGATTATTGGAAATAGAAAAGTATCTCAGGTACTCTGAGACTTTGTAAGGATCTCCATGCATGTAAGGTTCAATTTATGATCCAAAAAGCAGAAAATATATTTTGGGGGTTTTAGCTTCTGAACAAATGTGTTTTTGATTAATCCAAATCTATCATACCTCACCTTTGTGGCTAACAAATGAACAAGAATATCATGATGAGGAATTGGAACAAAGCTGAGTGCTGGTATGATAACAGGCCAAGGATAATAGAATCCCACTGAGAAATTAGGTCATTTTTGCCATCTGAGAGAACTAATAAATATTCTGTCACAATGAGGACATCTTACATAAGGGAGTGCAGACTAACGAAGTATGACAGGTTGTCTGGGTTCTAAAGCCTTTGGATAGAAGTCCTCACTTGTGACAATGTAGGTGTCCCTAAAGTCAACCAGCAAGTCCTTCCATTTTGCCAACATTCCTGCTGACCTGATACTCTATATATAATACTCTTCTTGAAAGACATCCTCTATAAATGATATTACATTGCCAACAAATCCGTTTTTCTAGCACAGAAATATTTTCAAAAGCACAAAAGTAATTGTCATGATACTGTATGTCATTTCATCTCCAAAGCACATCACTACTCTGCCCTATATGCTGAACACATAAAGGCAAAGGTTGAAAAATGCATCTGCACAAGAAACTAGCCTGCAGAGTTTATCAAGAATGAGCTCAATTGTAGAAATGGCATTCCTGATTCTAAAGTAACAACATGTGGAAACTAAGCTGCTAAAAAATACAATTGGCAATGAAGATGCTCAGATCATCTTTAAACTGTTATACTGTGCAGTCTTGGCACATTTCCTAGAAGGCCTCATACCATGACCTTCTCGCCTACTCATAGGAGGTAGGTCCTTGTGTGGGTGAAAGAGCAAAGACTACATTAAATTCTGTGACCCTAACCTTTAAAGCAGAAGGGTGAAAACACCCGACAGACCCTTAAAAACTTGGAAAACTAATATAAAAACTTGATGCAAAGTATAGAGTGAAAGGCTTGCCTGTTGCCCTCTCACCTGACCTCTCATTCCAGCACTCGAGAGCATCCAGGTTGGATTTGCTGACTAAACCCCAGTATAATCACAAAGTCTGGTCTTTCCCCACAAGGGCCTGTGATTTTGGAATCCCCTGATTGTGCTGCAAAGTCCACTAGTCAAATCCTACCAGGAAAACCTGAAACCTTTCCTTTTCCCCCTTCAGTGTGTGTTTAGTGATGTTAATTCCTTTCTATTAGTTAATGAGTCACTAGGATTTTCTATGCTGGATCAGGTAAGTTATTTCATTATTGGGCCTTGTTGCCCTCTCCAAAATGTATGAGCTCTTGTGTCATTTGTGTGACACTCAGAGGCCTTCCAATTTGAAGAGCAACTTTTAGAAGCATTTATGCCAAATTGTTCCTGACTCTTGCAAAGGAAGTGGGAGGGAAAGAAGGAGGCCAGTTGTCAGTGGAAGCTGCAGGGAGCCTTCCCTTCCATTGCATTCCCCTCTGTGACAGGCCTATATATTAATTACATTGCAGTCCTTGCTTCCCCTGAGCAACCCTCACAGCACAGAGGGAGGAGATGTGTTCCTGACCCATCTACACCTGCAGAGTAGGTCAGGCCCACTGTGGGGATGGTACAGTCTAAAGTGGGGCAATCGAGCATATATTAAATTTTAATAAATGTGCAGTTGTTAAAAGTCCAATCTCAGGACAAGGAAATGGGATTCACTAAACATTAGGGGCCACCGTCTCAGGTTATAAGTCGTATAGCTGACTTCAACAAAACAACATTGATTTCCACCAATTGACGATGTGGCTCTAAATCCTTTAGCATTTAACTGTCATGTGCCTATGAAGGCCATTTGAGCAAAGAGGGGGTAATCAACATCCTTAAGGGTCATTGTTGAAAGTATCCACATATGGTTGCATATAATCTTTGTCTGCTTCCTGACATGCAAATGCACAGGATCTGTAACTATTTCTGCAAACAACCTTGTATAATGAAATATTAACAAGAAATCTCAGAATACTTGGTCATTTATAAATGTGTTTGGTGCCTCAAGAAAATGAGAGTACAGAGAGAAAGAGAAAGACAGAGTGTAGGGGAGTAAGGCAACAATCAGCGTGTCCTAATTTCTTGTGACATTTTTTTCTACATGGTCCTGAACAGATAAATCTTGATTGTGGTTTAAAATATGGGACTCTGAACATTCTCTATACACAGAGATAATGAATACTCAGAAAGAAAGGATTATATTTCAGTGCTTGGATAGTCTGTGTTTAAAATTACCAGCACAAATGCTGTTTTATAAAGTAAGCAAGTCAGAAGTCAAGAGCCTGCACTGTAAGGACCACTTAAATCACTAGGACTTTGCCATTAACTGTAAAGGCAGCAGGAAAATGTGGGGAAGAGCAGAAGGCTGAAATAGAAACAAACACAATATGACTCTCTTCTCAGCTGAGGTTTTAGTAGCGTCTTGTTTATTAAAATTAAAGTGAACATAACAATGATAATGTAGGCCAATATATCAATACTATAGAGAATATGCTATGATATTCTTAAAATGTATGCTCATTTATAGATCACTGTATAGCTCACTATGCTAAATTGTGGCCCTTTTGGCTAAAGTCAAGTGTAATATTAATTTAATATCATAGAGAAATAGAAACTAGAGATGGAAAATAAGTATTGAGTAAACTCATCCACTCCCCACATCACAGCAAGCTTGTTCTCTACAATTATTTTCTAATTCTGGGCTACTGAATTTGACTTCTTATACCATACCCGTCACTATGTTTTATAGTAACACTGGAAAAGGATACAGCTTCTATCATCAAACTGTGATCTGCATGCCCAGGGGGTGGTGGACTGCATCCCTAACTGCTATAGTTCCAAAGCTGATCACTTAAAAAAAAAAAAAAAAGAAAGAAAGAAACTTGTTCAGGTTGTGATGCTTGATGATGTATCCTGCTGCCCAGTCAGGGGGTGGCATTATTAGGCACTCATCTGAAAGGTTAGCTACAGAAAGGACTTGATATGTGAAGATTCAGGCAGCAGGGGAGAGAAGCAAGAATTAGAAAGAGACTCTACCTTAACCTGTAATTGGACAACTGCAATGAATGTTCAGAAAAGAAATCTGATTTTTACAAAGGTTCCCAACCCCATGACATCCCTAAATGTCAACCAAAGACAAAGCTTCATGGAAGCCCATCTGGTGCTTTGTTTAGAAAGATCCACAGACAGCTAGCTGACAGAGAGGTCAATAGATGCCTCAGAGGCTGTTCCTGGGTAGAAAAAGTGAAGGTTAAGGCATAAGACATCAAGATGGCAGAGTTATAAGAGTAAAGCACTAGCCAGATCCCCAACTTCTGTAAATTGGTGTAGATTTGTTGACTATTCTGCTTCACCATCTGGAGATCTAGCCCATCATTTTTCTATTACAATTAAAGTGAAATTCACTCCTTTGTGCCAGATAAGCCCTAAGTTAAGGTCATAAGTGGAACTTAGATGTAGGACTGAAGTGGTGCAAAAGGCCTTATGAGGGGGACCTCTGAGAATCATATTCTATATAGAAAGTGTTCTCATATTTGCTTTATGAATCGATGTAGATAAGTAAGCATAGTAAAGATGTTGCCATTTTGGTATATTCACTTTGTGTATGAACATGGTTAATTATAATTACTTTCAACCATACCAACCAAAGGAAAAAACAAGATTTGCAAAATGAGATTGTTGTCTTGTATTTTATTGATGTTACACACCAAGAACACTTTTTCCTTTAATGTAGCATCTCCTCCCCTCATTAATTGTATGCCTCATTATCTAGCATAACAATACATGGAACTCTTGTATTTTTCAGAGCATAATGGCAGGAACATAAAATCGTAAAAGCGGAGATATTAGATCAAATCAATGGTCCAGCTAGCCCAGTATCTTGTCTTTGGACAATTTTACTGCCTCACTGTTCACCTCCTTTTTGTGATCATTTATGAATATGTTGAACAATACAGGAACCAATACTGCTCTTTGAGGGACCCCCGATTTACCTCTCTCCATTGTGCAAACTGACAGTCATGGGATAAGAAGGAAAGTCCTCTCATAGATCAGTAGTTGGTTAAAATTAAGGAAACAAAAGGTAAGAAAAAACTGTCTACTTCATTTAAAAGCCTTTGGTGAGGGATTTTTTCAAAGGTTTC
This sequence comes from Mesoclemmys tuberculata, assembly GCA_007922155.1. Classification (NCBI taxonomy): domain Eukaryota; kingdom Metazoa; phylum Chordata; order Testudines; family Chelidae; genus Mesoclemmys; species Mesoclemmys tuberculata. Next base: position 39,554,733 of record ML675609.1, on the reverse strand, counting down.
TGATAGTCCACGTACACAGTATCCATCCTTGTCCATATACATGTTGACTCCCTTAAAGAATTCTAATAGATTAGTGAAGCACAATTTCCCTTTACAAAAGCCATGTTGACTCCTCCCCAACATATTGTGTTCATCTTTGTGTCTGATAATTCTGCCCTTTACTATAATTTCAACCAATTTGCCTGGTAATGAAATTACCAGCCTGTTATTGCTTGGATCACCTCTGGAATCTTTTTTTTTAAATTGGCTTTATATTAGTTATCATCCAGCCAGCTGGAACAGAGCCTGACTTACGTGGTAGGTTAGATACCACAATCAGTATTTTTTCAGTTTTGTATTTGAATTTCTTTGGCAATCTTTGGTGGATACCATCTGGGCCTGGTGACTTATTATTGTCGGATTTATCAATTTGTTCCAAATGGCCCACTACTGACACCTCAGTCTTGGTGAGTTCCTCAGATCTCTCACATAAAAGAATGGCTTAGGTGTGGGAATCTCTCTCATTTTCTCTTCAATGAAAACAAATGCAAAGAATTCATGTAGCTTTTCTGCAATGGCCTTTTCTTCTCTGAATGCTTCTTTACCTGTTAAATTGTTCAGAGGCCCCACTAATTGTTTGGCAGACTTCCTGCTTCTGATGTACTTCAAAAAAAGTGTGGGATATGCTGATATTTTGACTTTCCATGCATCTTCACTGTTACTGCTTTCTCTTCTTGGTTCTCAAACATGTGCACTACAGTACAAAAACAGCACCTGATATTAAAAATGCATTTGATTTCTATGTCTGCATTCACTATCCTATCAATATCAGACATTTGATGGCATGAAAAAAATGCCTGGTTCTTTACAGAAGAGTGTGCAGAAATACTGCGTTGGACAGCAATGCAATATGAATATATGAAATATGAAACCAGTGCTGCACTTCAGTACTTTTTGCTTCTTTTTTTCCAGTTCATTCTAAACCTGGCCTTGAACTACCCTCTAGTGGATGCAGAGGGTAATTTAGCTCTTCCGCTGCAAGTTTAAAACCATCATTATGCATTCTTAGCAGCTGTTGCTCAATCAGATCTTACTGCACCACGTTCTTGGTTGGTAAATCATAGCAGACAAAGATGGGCAAGTGAATTTATCTTTGGGGACTGACACTATGCAGGAGATGAGAATATGGTACTTAACCTATTTATACAATAGGACAACTAGTAGCAATGCTTCATATCAGACGCCTGGCATCCATTCTGGTGATGGATTAAAGGCTGATGATTTAGTTTTAGTTCTGGCTAGCACTTTTGCTAAATATAAGGATATTAGTGGTATGATGATGAGTTTTAAAATCATTACATGGAAAAAGGAAAAATAGAATTCCTCTTAAATTGATTGAAAGAGAATAAAGGCATATGCAATATTGTTATTTTGTTAAGAAAGACTAAAGTCCCTTCCTTCTTAAATTAAATACTGTGTTTGTTTGGAAAACAGCTGTGGCCTGTGTTATGGCTGAGTTGGGAATAGCCCCCTCCTCTGTATAGAGCAATGTGCAGCTATGCTATGGATGTATATACATCAGAATCTCCTCTTTTGCTGACTCTTCATTTTTAAGCACAAACAAAGTGCTTGGCTTTGTACATGACCCAGACAAAGAAGACTGTCTCTGTCTCTAGGAAATTCAAAGCTAAAAGTGGTCTCTATTAATAATGCCAGCCTAACTCTCTGAATCTTAGGTATGGCCAACCCCTCGGAGTGAAATTAAAGTGAGATCCTCATTCAGCCTGTTTTACTCAGCACAGGTGAGAGGCATCACCTAATTAGGAGTTTATAAAAAAGGACTGATGCCCACCCCCACAGTAACAAACATTCTCCATGAGAGATTGCTGGGAAGGAGAGAGGGAGATGGAGAGGGAGAGGGAGGGTTTGCCTCAGATGAGACACAACATTTAGGCTGAATCTGCCATATCCCTGGCTAGTGTTTTCATTTGGGTTTTGTTCTTATGTTTGTGTTAATTGTTTGCCTGCCACCCAAGGTCTAGGTGTAGTGGTTTGAGCCTCCCTTGCTTCCTGACACAAAGCACAGCAATAAGTCTGGCAGGGTTTTTTACTCTTTGATAAAGACTTGCAGCATGCATTGTGGCCTGTCTGAAGTCTGACTTCTATCCTAACTCTCTCCCCTTCTGGGTTCTCTTCATGGCATTCAATAGAGCACATGCTTACATTTGCTTTTTAAAAATTTACCCCCACAAAAGGCAGGAAATGAGGAGAATAAGATCCATGCACAAAACTTACTTCTGTTTTCATGTGTGTAATTGAGGAAGGGTCTTTTACAGGACATGTCTGCAACATAACTTTAGCATGTTTCGAGCACATATATGCACTTTTCTACTTACAGGCCACATATATGTGCTAAGTCAGTGTGTGACTGGTTACAAACTAAAAAAAAAAAAAAGTGACACTCTCCTGAGCAACAGTTGGCTCGGTTAGCGACCCACCCGTCTTTCACTGACTAAAGTGAGGGGAAAAAATCAGGAGCAAAATCTGTGGCACAGCTATAAAAATTAAAGAATAGGCAGTTGGCTTTGTATCTGCTACTGAGATGTGGGGAGTGTGACCCTGCTTTGGGAAAAAACTGGTAAAATCAAACTAAAATATAATTGTTTGAGCTTTATTTAGTTCAATATACCATTGATGGCTGTTAAGCGAAAAGCCCTTGTGCTTCCATCTTCAGAATGAAGGGCCCAGGTAGAGGCAGCTGTTCTAATGCCTCAGTGTTTGCACATTGCAGCATGGGGTCCCCAAAGCTGTAACAATTAGAATTTCAGGCAGGGCATCTGCACCACATTGAGCAATCTAAATCATCACATCAGAGATCTTAGAGGCGTTAAGGACTACTAATGAACACAGATGGCTAATGACTTACTGGGGTGGAACATGTGACTTCTAAAGTAGGACTTAGCCTTGACACTGTCTGTATTACCTGTGCCAGTCTTAATCCAGTCTAGATAGTCTACATTGGGAATAAGGAGAAGGGTGAGTCTAATTAGTCTAATCAATGCCTGTAAATGTGGACAAATCCAATTCTGTGTGCACCAAATGAGAAATTCTTCCCTACTGCCCCCACAAATGAAGCTGCTGCCTGATTAGCCAAAAATACTATCTAAGCTGTCTGTGGTTTGCAACAATGTGTCTCACATGTACCACAGTTCTCTCTGTGCCATCTGCAGAATGTGCTGTGCGCTAGTGGCTTGACATGGGAGGGAGGAGGGTTGAAAAGCATTAGTAAGAGGCCATTTCTCCTTCTCCCTGTTCCCTCTTTACCTTTTCTGCTTGTGGCTCTTTTCCCATTTTGTGCTTTTGCCGCTGGATTTTAATTGGTCCAAACCCAAGAAATTATAGTTTTAAAGTAATTAAACTATTGAACGGTCCCTTTCTCAGGAGTGAAATGGGCCAAGTTCCTGTTTTACAATTTGACAGTTTTGAGAGTGGGCAGATGAAGTAGCTGAGTATTGGATCTGCATACCTAGACCCTCAGCAGCATCACACTCTCTGAAGTGATTTTTAATGTGAAGAAATTAGTAAGAATTAGACCTGCATCTGTTCCCCTTTGTCAAAGGGAGAGTCATAAGAGGCCTTTTGTTAATATTTTGTAAATTGAAGTAAATAAAACTAACATATGTAGTGAATAAGCTTGAGGAAAAACCAACACAAAAGATGTCCCTCAAGCAGAGTTCTGGACCCCATAAACCTAGAAGTCCCAGAGATGCTATGAAGTCTACCAGGGACTTTGCTGCTGAGATTACATGGAAGGCACTCAGATTCTATGGCGTTGGGTGGCAATATAGAACTCTAGCGACCTTCCTTTCTCATGTGCTAGTTGAGATATCCGCTCCTGTCTCTACACTGTCAATGATGCCAGTGTTCATTGCCTGCTCTTTACGTTTTCAACAAAACATCTTCATGCTGCCATTCTTCATAGGAAAGGTTCCCCAGTAATAGCCACAAAGCAATATCATGATCCTCCTTCAAATCCTTCCTTAAAACCCTCCTCTTCTGTGGTACCTACAAAGAGTTTGACAACAGTTACGAGAGTGCTGAGGTGACTTCTGGTATTGTCTCATTGCTTTTTTATGATCCTCCATCTGTCTCACTAAAGCCCCTTGTTGTTTTCTGGTTTAGACTGTAAACTCTGTGGGGCAGGGACCAACTTCTTGTCCTGTGTTTGTAAGTGCCTAGCACAGTCCTGGTCCAGGACCAGAGCTGTTAGTTGCTACCACAATACAAATAAATAATTAGGCGAGTTAAGTGAGGCCCTACACTTCATTTTATGGCATTTCTTTGTCAGTATGATATCTGGTAATTTTCTAACGCTATATCCAATCACTTCCAAGTTTCTGGGACTGTTCTAGGTATCGGTGGCCAAAATCCTATTGATTTTTGTGAAAACCAGAAAAAAACAGATTGGGAGGAAAATCCAGGCCTCCATACTGGGGACCCCTTCTAGATATGTGGGAAGAAATGGAGATGGATATAGTGGACAAGCATTACCCATATTTTATGCCTTGCCTTTAAGAAGCCTAATACTGTACCCGTCCTTAAAGCAATTTATTATCTATTTCCCCAGGCCCAGAAAGTCTCTACTTTACCAGTACACACTATGTTGGAGGAATACAATACATTCTGCATGTGTTGCTAGATGCTGCAAGTGCTTGCGTAAGAAAAGTGCATCCTGGGAGCATTCTCCTAATATTCTGGATGTACTGTAAACACAGTAGTGTTAACCTGGCTAAAGTAGGAGTGCATGACCCCTAAAGATCAGTATACTTAATTTCTGAACAAGTGACCAAAACACCAGAATAGAGAGCATAATTGCTTTTTTTAACCTTGGATGCATATTACGAACATTTTATATGAATTATTAATTGGCATATTAAATGGGTCTAAAACACTACTGATCAGATCTTTAGCCTATCCATGATCATAATAGAGGATATAGAATAGATCTGTAATATATTTTGGCTGTTATACCTAACTGTAAAAATATCTAGTCCATGAATATGTAAATAAGGAATATGACCACTACATGACTTCCTTACAACACTTAATTTATTTCTATTGAACAATAAACCTAGAAATGATTGCAAAAGTTCAGGTATCTTAAAAATACACATTTATTACTCCACAAATGCAGTGGCTTCTCTGCAGTATCTGCAAAAACACATATATTGCCATAACTTAAATTTCCTTGTATAATATGGTGGTATTTTCATGCAATAAAAATTACAGAATTGTCTTATCATAAAATACAAAGATATACTTACATATTTGATTTGCACTGAAATAATTAAAAAAAGATGCCTGCAAGGCATCAGTTTTCAGCACTGTTCTAAGTCAAGTTTATGCGATTGTAGACGTTTCTACTGTTTTTTTTAATAGTTATTATAACTTTTACTCTTTTGAGCAAGGAATAGACCAATAAATAGTTAGCAAAAAATGAACCCTTACGGCCTGTTCTTGAATGCCTTTGTCATGCAAAATTCCCAGGAAAGTCAGTTGGAGTTCATTGGAAAGTTTGAAAAGTATTTTCAGAAATTTTCAGTGCAACAAACTGAGAAAAGAGAACATTACTTATCTTACAGCAATGAATTGAGGCTAATAATATTACAAATAGCATATAGATGGTACAATGGGTTGTGGAAAACCACAAAGATTGTATAATGCATCATGAAGAATGATTAATACACAGAGAATTTAAATATTTTATGCAGATTCAAGTTTAGTACTGTGGTTCTGGTAAGAGAGTTAGAGATGTAAACCAGAGTTAGTGATCAACTCTGCAAACATTTGTGAATGATAGATGTATGCCATGAATTACATCAGTAGTTTTGCTTGTGTACCAAGCATAGCAATAGGCTCTAAAATAAGAGATACAGTCAAAAGAGAAATGATGCAGAGATTCAAAACAAAAATATATTGTTAATAGGAACCAGCCCATTCACATATAAAATAGAGCACTACTATAACTTAATTTAATTCATTACATACACTGCAATGAGCAGTGCACGTCTTTTGTCTTGTTTTTGCCAGTGATAGAATGAGACATGAGTGGCACACTCTTCATGTTTTATTTCAAATAAAGTTCCCATGCCACTACTGCAAGAGTATTTCTGGCAGTATGGTTTACTATTCATCTACTGCCCGTAGTGCCATCACTGTACTCACAACATTCCCACTGTGTTTTTGAAGGGTGTAAGGAATTGGAATTGGAATAGTCTCAATTGTTCTTAAGTCTCCTTACACTAAAAGGCCTTGCATGTGAACTTAAAGGCCAGGATAAAACATGTGATCTCCATCTTCCAGAACTCCAGAGGGGCTAAGTACTGTTCTACTAGCCTTTAGACTTGTTTAAATGATATAATACTAAAATCTTTACCTAGAGCAAGCCATATGGAATGTGAAAAGCACTTCTTGAATTATATTAGAAAATGGATTTTTTTAGCTATGAGCAAAGATAATATAAACAACAGCAGAAAAGAATGATTCCTTTCCTCAGTCAAGGATTAGCATTAATGACCTTGGCACTGAAGGTAAACATGTGTTTAATGTTCTGGTTGCAGGGGTAGAACAACTAGAAAACTAGGAACTCTGTGATCTTATCCCACTTAGTTCTGCTCACCGAGGACCTTAGTCATAAAAAAGGGACACAAGTACAGACTAGAAAATACATTATTTCACTGTAGAGCAGAAAGACTATGCATTAAATGCTTAATTCCTAAAGATGTATAACTCTGTCTGTGTAAAATATTGGGTACAAAGGACATGGTACTGCTGAAATAGGAGAACAGAGAAAAAAATCCTATTGCCCTCAAAAGTTTTATATGTAACCAACAAAGTTTTGCACAGGGCATTATTTGAAATAGACAAAAAGGGCCCAATCAAATGCCCACTGAACTCAACAGGAGGACTTCCATGGACTTTAATAGGCATTGGATCAGGCCCAGTTTGTCCAAAAGATTATACAGTTTTAATCAAAGACCCATAAAAGGAACATAGAAATCAGGACAATGCATCCCAGTCAAGTAAAAAGACAACATTAAAATTACCACAATATAATTATTATAGATTCTGCCACACCTCAAACAACACATACCCCACAGACAGCAAAGAGATGGAGAACTGGTAAAATATGCTGGAGTGCATAGTCCAGAATCTTTTCACATATTTTTTTCTAAAGCAAAACACACATTTTATATTGAGAACATACAATTATAAATGACAGAAATTAAAACAGTCAGTGGAGTTACACCAGGGATGAATTTGGCCCATCATATTAACCCTTATTGTTTTCTGTTCAACAGTAAAGCAAATATGCAACCACATCTTACAATTTGTCTTCTTTTTACAGTTACTATATGCATGTAATCTCTTCTCTAGGGAATATGTGTAAATAGGCATCAGTAAAACAATTTCCCAGAGGGGTATTAGTGAGCTACTTTGCATGCATTATTTAAGATAGAAAATGAGTACTAAAATTTTGTACTCAGGGCGTTTCAAATACATGGTACAATAATTCTAAAAGTCTCTTTGTCATGCCATTTGCTTCTCAGAGATCAAGATTTAGAAATGCATTTAAGTGAGACAGAAATAGTGTGCGCACAAGTGTTTTCCAGATCTTGTTTCCTTAGGAAATAATATATTGCACTTCAACAGTGCATTCTGGGCAACCAGAATTTGACCCTTAATGATTTGACCTAGAAGCAGTGATGGATGATATGTCATCACTGGAGCTTTGCTGTTTAGTGCTTGGTGCTCTGAGGACATTTCTGCTTAGTTTATATGGAAAAGATAAGTAACAAAAAGGGGAAGTATTGAGCAATAAACAAAGCCTGAACTGAGAAAGTCAGTTCATTCCTATACACTGCAACTTCAACTTCAGAGACCACTTATACCATGTGCTAAATACAGCAGTGAATGGGTTCTATTGCTTTTTCTATTACAGTATATTCTAATAGAGCTGCAGAGAGTCCCTTAAAACTGAGGGGGTTTCTGACATTAACTTGTGAGGAATGCATCCACGCATTTCAAATTTTGATCTTTCATTCCCATCACCACCTACAGTCCTCACAATTTTGGTGTGCCATCATTTTATTGTTGAAAATTATTTACATGAGAGATGAAGAATAATGAAACCAAGGCTATAGAACCATTTACACCAACAGAATGAGGCTCACAACATTTAAGTTTCACGCATTAATAATTTTTGTGCTCTTCATTTTCCATCTTTGTCACATACTGCAACCCACATTTGAGCCTTGGCAAGTTGAGGTATGCTTGCACCCACTTATCTCTGAGAGCTTTTTTGTCCGACTCTTTTTATCAAACACAAGAAAGAGACAATTTCTGATGCACATGTTGAGCACTCTGATATGACAATTGGAATGGAGAATGAAAGTAAAGAGTTGTTTTTTGGAAGGTACCTATGGCACCTTTTTAAAAGAATCAAAATTAATAAGTAATATCACTGTTATAGGGCAATAGGCTGGTTGGGAATTTGCAACAGAAAGGGGAAAAGAAAGAGAGTAAAGCAATATATGCCTTGGATCAAGACAAAAATGTGATTCTTTAGATCCATTACCTTTACAAAACTAAAATGTAAGTGGAGGGGGATGGGATCTGAAAACAAAATGCATGAGTAGGGGGGCAAAGTGTTCCTAGAAAAATGTTCGCTGATCTCTTTCAAAGCATAGGGCCAAGATCATACATTCCATTCAAACATAAAGGAGGGTGTCTGTATGGATTCTTTTGCTGACTGGTAATCAGCAGGAATGTTACTGTAGAGCAGAAGGAAAAGGGAAAAAAATCTCTCTTTTTAAATTTGTGACTCAGAGCTGGGGAGGTAAATGTTCTTCTGTAGCTGGCAGAGAAGGGAAAAAAGGAGGGGAGTATTTATTTTAGACCTGTCTTACTAAAATAAGCTAACTCTTACTTCAATCGATCATTAGAGCAGGGATAGTTTATAGTAATATCAAGGAACATTAACATAGTTGGCTATTTATTCTTTGTATAGAGCTGGCTCCCGATATTAGGGCCTATTCAAGCTCTCATAGCTCGTATTATACTATGTATGATAGGATGTGGATGTTCACAACACTAGCAAGAACCATTGTCTTCTACAGTTTAATTACTAACAGGACATACGATTTACCTAGCTTTGTCCTAAAAATAACTGTGCAACTGGTATAAAAACTTTGGCGTCTCTTCCCCTTCCTTCCCCCAAGTTGTGCCTGCACACTTGAATATTTTTCAAAAGATTTTTATGAAAATTTGGTTCTGCGCAATTTTCATCACTTACTAGTTTCCACATAAAACTGTAGAAAGGTAAGCATGTCTTGTTGTTTTACATAAAATATTGTTTTACACTGGTTATTCCTTTTGTTTCATTCATAGACACTGAAAATTATACATCAACACAGCAAAAATTGCCTTGAAATAGTTTGCATCTGTTAAAAACATTCTCTATCCATTATGCTTCGTGAATATACAGTAAGGATGCAAACATGGCAACTTTCTTAAGGTTTGGTAACAAACAGATTTTGATAGCTTTTGTGTGGATGTAATTATAATGAGATATATGAACAGTACAATAATTGAATGGTGTAGTAGAATTGATGGCTTGATTTCAGTAATAGTAAGCTAAAGCCACTATGCAATAGAATAAGCCACTAAGCCTAACATAGAAAAGGCTTCTGAAACAATTAGAAAGGCAATATCCACAGCTGGAGCAAAGTCAAGTGATCTTCTGTCCTAATGAAAAGTTAAGACAGGTACCAGTAGGTTATGTACAGTACTTTATTTTACACTTAGAATAAAGTAAACAAAAGGGTAAAACTAACACCACCTTTCTTCCATTATTGAGCAGCATTTTATGGCTACCCACTGTATACATTTCCAGTAAAACTAAGGTGACCAGATGTCCTGATTTTATAGGGACAGTCCCAGATATTCGGGGCTTTTTCTTATATTGGCGCCTATTACCCCCCATTCCCGTCCCAATTTTTCACACTCACTATCTGGTCACCCTAAGTAAAACCTAAATCCAATAGAACTTATGCCCTACTAACTCAATGAGTTGAAAAAATAGAATTCTGATTCATTCGCTTGTAATTTGCACAGCTCCTTGCAGCTATGAATAGCCATGCAAAGAGATTAAATATTTTGGACCGGATCCTCTGGTGCAGTGCAACCACTTTGTGCCACTCCACTAACAGATTCTCTTTGGAGAATCCATTAGTAGAGTCAGTATAGCCAGCCCCTCAGGGATTGGTCCAGTGCAAGGAGAAGCATCCAGTTGCACTGAGTCGACAGAAAGGCTTTTACATGTAGAGAGTGCAGCCAGAGGAAAGAGGGGCTGGCTGAGGTGCTCTTAAACTGCATGATCCTCAGCTATTTAGTCCCATGAGGCTGTTAGCACCTGTCATTAATTAGAGCAGCCTGAGAGCTTCTCTAATTTACACCAGGGGCCAATCTTGTAAACAGCAATCCTAGTTCTGAGGGAGTGCAGAGGTGAGCTTTATATCATCTTCTCAATCTTTCCTAAACACACACTGTGCTGCATGCTCCTTGCTCACATGCAAAGATCTGACCTGTTCACGTACCATGTTAAAATGTGCCCGAGTCAACAATCTGCCATTAAAAAAGGGCAAAGAAAGAAACTGAACTGTTTTCTCCAAGGGTGTTGCATAGCAAGTATTTTTCGTCATAGTAGGTAATCCAGTGTTCAGAACTGGCAATCATTTAAATCCATGAATTCAGTTCTTTAAGAACTATCTACCTCTGCTACAGCTTTACACTATTGATTTTGTGACTTTTTCAATTATAGTACGCAGTGTTCAGTATATATTCATCATTGCAACCTGAGAATGATTTTTTTCAAGAGACGTGTAGGCTTTTGGCCTGTTGCCTTGAAACTGTAGTCCTAGCTGCTGCCTGTAGAAGAACATACTGAGCTGCACATATTTAAATTGGAATTCTCAGATTCAGCTTCTGTCTCAGCTTCATCAGTAGTTTCAGGAGGAGAAATGGATTCATTCATTTGATCCTGACCCCTCTTCAACCTGTGCAGAACGTAAGAGTAACATGTTACATGCTTTCTCTGCACTTCAAATGTTTGTAGACACAATTGAAAAAATTCAAATGGAAAGTGAGTCCTAAGATGCCCCTGCCATTCACATATGCTAATTTATCACCAGGCTTCTCAGTTTAGGGACCACAGTTAGGTGTCGGGGATCACAACCACCCTTTAATTCTCGGCAAGCTAAAGGGGCCTGGCTAGATTCTTGCTAAATAGGAGGGAAATTTCAGTTTTGGAAAAGTTTGAGAACCAATGACTTAGCCATTGCAGTAAACGCTCTCTTTATGTGCTAAGTATCAGTTGCGCTTGTAATACATGAAACAAATGCATGAATAAATGTAATACATGAAACAGACATCTGAGTTTCTTCAATAATTGAGATCCAGCCAACCCATATCCTAACATTTTATAAACTGTTGTATAAGCTCCAGTGCTTTAAAGTCTTTCTGACTATAGGGTACCAGAACCCAAACAGCTGCAGGAGTATTCTTATTATATTTTAAACACAATGACATATTCAATACCATACAAGCCATAAGGGAATATCTAATAATCTACTGTGATGAGTTTACAAACTTTGATGAGCTCTGTTCACGGGAGGATTCCTTACTTATTTCCTATTTTAGGAGGAATTGCTTCCTGTCACATGGTTTTAATTTAATAGAAAAAATATCATGAATATTTTCAGCCAATAGGAGAAAGCAGATATTTTGATTGCAGTGCTTTCATTCACCCATTGCAGAGCATGGAGGGCATTTTACCATATTGCTTTCATTTCCCATATCATCAAAACCAGTGACTGGGAAGGTATGATGGGTGTATTCAAGACTCAGAATGATACGTATTTTAAAATCCACGTTTTACTTTAAGTATAGAGTTTAACAATCACTGAGGCTTTTTGGAGTTGTTTTTCAGCTCCCTTTGTTAGTTAAGCTTTAAATAAACAGGGGCCTGACTCTGTTCCATTGAAGTCAATAATGCAGAACAGGGCCATTGGTTTGATTCTCATACTTCTGGCTCCCAAAAATCTGTTCTTGTGAACCCCGACTCTGCTAAGTAAAAATAAGCCTCCGTTTCTTCTGAAAACACTCCCCCACACTCACTTCTCTCTGTTAAAAATGACAAAGTCTTGCTGGATTGCTTCGAGACATTCCTGGAGATAGTCATTTTCCTGTTTTGAAAAAGCAAAAGATTATGTGCATGAGGAGTCATTATAGAAAACAGTAGGCTATAGATGTGATTATTGCTATGTCTAGATGTACATGAATATAATGTAATCAGTGAGTAGGAATTTCAGCCTAAATTGATGATGAAAATGAGATCCTTCATTTTTTTCACATGTTTTAATCACTGTGTTCTGTTTTCAATTCTGGTGCAATAATTTCCCTACTACACAGAAAACACGTTAATACACAATCCTTTACTATATGAATAATCTGTTTATACAGAGTGAAATTGACCCTGGTGCAGAGAGCAAGCATAAGGCCTATACACTACTCCTCTCACTTAAATCCTCAAAACAGGTCTTATACAGGATTTAAGCAGTGTATAGGCCTTTAACTACCCTATGTCAGAGTTGAATTTCACTCATCATGACTTTCATCCTGATGGATCCTACAGTGCCTTAAAAGCTACATACATACAGCACCATCAGGGAGATTGGCAGGACATACAGAGGTTGGAAAAATGTAGCACACAGAGGACTCGTGATGTCTCCTGAACTTTACCTCTTCTTTCTTTTATCCTCCATATCACCATCTACTTAACACACATATGCCCTACTTACGGCTGACACCTGTCATCATACCCACCTTCCGCACACATTTATACCTGGCATATATTCCTGCCCTCCACACATACACACATGTGCAAACACAACCAGACATATACAACATTCATTCATGCCCATCAGACACCCAACAACATCTGGCAACCTCACACCTTCCCCCAGCTAGCCTATACATAGACTGAGTCAGCTGACACACCACACACATCACGCAGACATTCTTTCTAGGCTCTCCCGCCAACTGATTGGAGGAAGGCTTGGGAGGGACTTAGCAACTGAAGGAACCTCTTCTTGCAGAGGCCCACGCGTAGGAAAGCCTGAGAGGCTTGCAAAATCTTCACCCTTTTCTCACCAAAGCTCCAGGGATATTGTGCCCTGAGAGAAAGGACATTTGAGGGAAGTGGGAAGCAGATAGAAGCCTCTGCAGAGACCCAACCCTGATAGCCTGTCAGTCAACAACCTCTGGCTTGTCATTGGGTTTAGAGCCAAACTGCACCGCCCCACTCCTGCCGTGCCTGGGCCGCAGCAAGCATCTTGCTGCACTACCCGATATGGAGATCTATCAGTGTCTCTGTTGGGCTTCTTCCCCATTCCGGTCCAGGACAACGCTCAGGTCTGTTACAGGTGGAGGCACCGTATGAGAGGGACTTAAAATACATAATTGCCTCGTGAATCACGAAATGACCTGGAATTGCTTTTAACTCACTTGTCAGGGAGTGCTTCTGCATGTTCTTAGGTTTGCTTATTCTGTTTTTTTGGCTTTCTGAATTATTCTTCCAACCTTTTACAGTAGTCCTCATTGACTGTAACGTTTACTATCGCTGAAGGAGGAAATGATCTACTGCTGAGGAACTGACTCGGCCCACAAGCGAGAGAATTCAAACAGATACTTCCTCCTGTTTGTAAGATAGCTGGTATTCTCTAAAACAGTGTTTTTTATTTGGGGGATAATTTTAGTGCCCATGAAACTAATAGAGGCAAGGAACACTGCCCTGAGTCCAAAAATAAGAGGTTAGGTGTTGTGACTGCTTCCTCACATAGATCTACCAATACACATCAATTACAGCCTATCAGACCCTTTACAAACACTGGGCTTTCCCTGAGATGAAGTTAGTCTACTATGCCAAATGATGTGATGGTTATTTTATGGGGACATGTTCATCATGGAGAAGATTGAGAATCCCGTATTCATTTCACCAGTGACTTGAGTCTAGCATTAACCCTAGCTTTCAGGATGAAAAATAATTATATAACCTAGTTTCTAAAAGAATGGGTGTTTCCTCAATATTTTTTCAAACCAAAACCAAACTATTGCGGCCAGTAAAAATGACCCTGGCACAATCTCATGGAACATTAGTGAGAATTCACAGGAGACACCTGAAATCTGCCTTTTTTGCCTATTGTTTCCAAAAACTCCTGGTACTTCTCAAAGGAAGGGCACTGTAAGGAAATCCAGAGTCAGCGTACACATCCAGGAGAGATCTACATGAAAAGAGTGTTTCCCATGCATTACTGAGACTATTTTAGATCAGGATTGCACAAGATAGCCTAGTGTTTGGTTAGTAGTGTTGCAACACTCACTTGAGACTAGGTCTTGAGAACTGAAGCATGAAGTATTTGAAACAAGCTGTGAGAAGCCAGTATGGTGATACTGCAGAATTTTATTTCTTTCAAGTGGGAGACTCAAATAAAGCTTTGAATCATTAATATTAGCTTCATCAGCAGTTCTAATTTGCAACAAATCTCATTTTACTAGGGCTGTCAATCACAGTTAATGCATGAGATTAACACAAAACAAATTAACTAGATTAAAAAAAATAGTAATGATTCATTGCAGTCCTAATCGCACTGTTAAACAATTGAATACCAATTTAAATTTATTATAAATATTTTTGGATGTTTTTCTACATTTTCAAATATATTGATTTCAATTGAAATGCAGAATACAAAAAGTATGTTGCTCACTTTATATTATTATTTTTATTACAAATATTTGCACTGTAAAATAAACAAAAGATAATATTTTTCTATTCATCTCATACAAGTCCACTCAGTCCTATTGTTCAGCCAATCTCTAAGACAAACAGGTTTGTCTACATTTATGGGAGATAATGCTGCCTGCTTCTTATTTACAATGTTACCTGAAAGTGAAAACAGGTGTTCACATGGCACCGCTGTAACTGGCATTGCAAGTTATTTACATGCCGGGTATGCTAAACATTTGCATGCCCCTTTATGCTTTGACTTGTAGGCGCTAAAGTTTTATATTGTTTTGTTTTTGAATGCAATTATGTTAAAAAAAATTCTACATTTGTATGTTGCACTTTCATGAGAGAGATTGCACTACAGTACTTGTATGAGGTGAACTGAAAAATACTATTCTTTTATCTTTTACAATGCGAATATTTGTAATGAAAAATACTATAAAGTGAGCTTTGTACACTTTGTGTTCTGTGTTGTAACTGAAATCAATATATTTGAAAATGTAGAAAAACATCAAATATTTATAATAAATTTAAATTGGTATTCTATTAGTGTTCAACAGTGTGATTAAAACTGTGATTAATCGTGACTATTTTTTTAATCTCACGATTAAAATTATTCTTTTAATCATTTGACAGCCCTAAATTTTACTAATAATTTGGTTCTCCTTTCACTAATGTGAGGGTCAATTTGGAGAAACTCCACAGAATTCAAAGGAATCACACAGATGTAAACCCGTGTGAAGAAAACTCAAACATAACTGCATAAATGATACTGCATCTTACATGAAAATCTTTCTTCCTTATCTACATAGTAGATCTCTGGACACTTAGTTTCTTTATCAATGTGCATGGATCCCTGCACTCATGCCACTTTAGGGATAACAGAATAATGTGGATGAGATCTGCCATGCCAATGGAAGAGGAAAATTCAGCTTTCAGGCAGTCCACTTGGCTGAATATTTTTATTATAATACATATGAATGAAGAGCCACCATGCAAAGTAACTGCTTTTATAATAACTCAGATTTCAACACCTCAGCTTTTCGTCCCATTGACCATTGTTTGTTTGAGCTATTCAAGAAAGGACTTACTGACTGTGAGCTGTCCTTGCTGTTGTCCCTGGACTTGTTTTTTGCAAGTCTTTTCTTCTTTTTATGCAAGGGTCTTGACTCCAGGATCATCTCTTCTAGCTCAAAGGTGGGATCGCAATGCAGACGGCCTTTCTGTTTAGAATGGTACAAAGGGATTGACTGAAAGATTAGCACTGTGATGCATCAGAATATGTTTCGGCTAATACATTTAGGAATTACTTCAGTCATAGAAATCCTTTGCCTTATTAAGTAAACAGTGATCATTGTTCAATAGGGGTAAACTGATTAGGTCATCACTTTTGCTTACATTAGGAACAAAGCCTGGCTCCACCTTCTTCTCACAGACATCATCCCAGATGACATTTGATAAGTACGCTGAAGTTTGAACATCAGCAAGGCTGGAAAATCGATGCTCAGGGTTCACTGTCAATAGCTGAAATGACAAGCACTGCAGTAAGGCATGGTTTGGTCTGAGAAAGAACAGGCATACAGAATCATTTTGCTTTTAATCATGCTCTTATAATTAATTAACAGGAAAAAACTCTGTGGGAAGTTATACATATTTCTTATATTCATACATGTATTATCTGAACCTTCCCTCCCCACCAAAAACAAAAACAAAAAAAACCCTTTTAAAAGAAAATCATTAAGGTTGCAAATTCAAGCACTCAAATGTTAGGAAATGACATAATTAAGGTAGCCTGTGAACCCTTAATTCAGTTTTGTGTGTCTGCTTTATGATATCTGACCACATACTATTTTTTTCACAGGACCTCTGACTCTTTCAGTGCACTGGGTGGAAAGTGGTCACCTAATGAGCAGTTATTCAATATTTCATTTTCTCCTCATTGTTCAATGTGTGGCCCCATGACTTATTTACTGTGCACTATTCAAACCCTGCTTTGAAGACAGAATTATTAATTTCCTCATGGGTACCCATCACTATAGTATCTGATGGCTTCACAAAGAATTAATGAATTTATTGTCAGACTACCCCTGCAAAATGATGGGGTGGGATTATCCCCATTTTACAGATGCGGTATTGAGGTACAGTGAGCTCTAGGTCAAAAGTATCCACTAAGTTTGGGTGCACAGTTTGAGACATAGGTCCTGGTTTTTCAGAGAATTTAGCACTTTAAAATCCCCATTTCAGAACAACAATATGTTCTAAGCAGTGAAGTTATATAGGATTATTACAGTTTTTGGGAAGATAAAATCAAGCTTCAGTCTTTTATGTCCAAGGTGATTGCACTGGGAAATGTAATGTGCTTCACTCTGCTCCAGTTCGGTGAATATATCTAGAGTTTGACAAGCATCCAGGATTCTGGATGTTTGTGTGAACTAAAACAGTTCAGGAGAGAATGGTGTTTTATTGCTTACAGAAAACCAAGAACTAACACTCACAACCTCAGTCCTGATATCAGTACAACAAAGCAGAACTCTTAGGATGTGAAAGTTTCACTGTGGTAATATTAATTTTATTATAATTTTCTTAGCCATAACATCTGATTCTTTGTGTGGTCAATCCATTTTTCGGTGTGGTGTGTTATAGCAAAACAGAATCTTTGCTATGTTCTTGGCAGCACTGCTTATGCATCTGTTACCCTTCTGATGTTTATCTGCTTTGTGTGCAGTGAAAACAATCCTCCTGTCCTTCCAGTGTATGTATACATACCACACACTCTTGAGTAGTGAAACCTATACTAAGAACTACCTTCATGAAGTCTCCCACCCTGTCTTGAGAGCCCACTGTAAAGCATATTCTAGATTTTCAGTCAAATGTTGTTCAGTATAGAAAGTCTATCTCTGCCAGGCAACCAGTGCCTGATGGTCCCTCAAGCAATCACTTAAGATATAAGGGTGTGGAGTGATGTAAAGATTTTATGGGTGCAGAGCAAGCAATGCCATCATGCCAAACAAAAGTGGTAAAGGCTTTATGCCTCCCCACTCCATCATGTATAGGCCACATGTATTACAGAATGGTTCAGAGCTGGCAGCCCATGCTAGATCCCAGTGGAAAGCTGGGAATCTCTTCCCATCCCATGCGTTACCCTTATGTATAGTCCCACTTATAAGTGGTGCAGGATTAATAAGATATTGGACATCAATGTCATTAGCTATTGTAGAGCTACCATTGGCTCCTTACTGAACCTAACTGGATTAATTGTGGGGGAAATTCTTTATTTGGGGCCAGAAGAAGGAAATGTTTGACTACTAGTCCTGATCCCTTGTTGATCAGTCTGGTAAAATCAGGAAATGCTGTGTCGGTAACATGCTCAGCCCATGCTGGGGAAGAAATGTCCTGCATTACTCCACAATTCCTTAGCCAGCTGATTAAGAAAAGGTGATGCTGTGTTCCAAAGACAGTCTTGTGAGGTTTGCTTCACCTAGAAAGACTCTGATTTATAAGCAAGAAAACTAGTGGGATTATTGGATGCCTGGGGGATTTCCTGGTTTGGGGATGGTGACTGATAACTTTTGGATTATGGATATTTATTATTAATTTTCCTGTTCTCTTTAAAAGCATGCATTTTCTGCATTAATCCAGTAGATGGTGTATGTGATCTTACGGAGTAATTTTATTACAACAATAACAACTCTGCTTCTTGCTAAAATAAAATCTAATTATGTAAATTGTCCACCCAACATTAACTTATATTGGAGTCACTATTTGCCATCAGCGAGGTGTTTATCTCTTTTATATTCTTGATCAGTCATGTTTCTGAATCCTTTAATAAATAGAAGGCTAGGAAATCAACATCAGCTTCAAATCAACAGACTTTCTTAGATGTAAACAATAAAATGAAAGTGACAAAGGACATCTTTCCCAGGGGGGGAAAAAGGAAACAAACACATTTCTAATTAGACAAATCAGAATCGGATTCACTGACTGCCGAATTGGAGAAAGAAAGCATTATCGCAGCAGGATCACCAAACACCTATATATTTTATGCTGCAATCATTCTATGGTGAAAGGTAGTTATTTCAACAGTCAGCTGCGACTTTCAGAGAGTTGGAGGTAATACACTTCCATACAGGCAGTTATGTTAAGAGTATCTTAACCTGAGCAAGTATATGATTATATCAGTTAAACCAATCAGTAACACACCTCACTTGCTAACTAACAGAAGAGAAGATGCATAAAAGAACAAATGACTAATCTAATTATATTTTGGAGCAATTCAATTGCACTAACTATTGAATAAAGTCACAAAGGAGTAGTCCCTCTTCAATGCCTGGGAAATTGTTAATATCTGGAAGCCGAACAGACGACTAGTTTCTAATTAACATATTGTAGCCAGTATGGAATTTGTGACCACACAACTGAAATTGAACTGGAGAAAAAATATTTACCTTTCTCAATAAAGCAACCATTTCTTTTGACCATACTGATGAATACTGCACACTGACAGTACTAAAGAGCTGAATTAAAGACTCTACAGGGTTACTGGAGTGGATGTCAAAGGGTCTCTGAGGAAAAGAAAATGAAAATATGAAAAAAATACAATTCTTCCCTTTGAAGATAAGGAAAAAAACCTCAAAACATCAGAATATAAAACAGTAGAGGACACCACACCCATCCACGAAGAAGTTCGTACGCCATCACTCCTAAAGACCACCAGTCAACTTCAAAGGAGTAGCCTGTCCCACCATTCAGAAAAGAGTGAAAAATCTCTGGAGCTAAATAAAAACAGAAAAGAAAACAATTTATTCACTCTGTCTGTTGTGCATGTTTACATCCAGCTGCAGATTTGGAGTAAGGATCAGTTCGTGGATGCCAGAATTATTTTTATTTAGTGCCATGTATGGGACTTCACAAGACAAACAAGAAACAGAGTCTCTGTCCCAAACAGCTTACTGTCTAACAGCTTAGTCATGCAAGGTGCTGAGCGCCCTCAGATCCCACTCCAGTCAGTGGGAACTGCATCCCCCAGGAACAGGTCCTAAGTTAAGGCATGAACAACAGGAACTGATTATGACATTGGGAGGAGGAGGAGGAGAACAAACATAATAGGGTCATGAGATGTTTTAGAGAGAATATTTTGCACATCTTGCGGGGTAGACTTTTTGATTAATTAGCTTTGCATGTGCTAAATTAGTTCATTTACTTTGTGTTAGGCACAAATTATAAAATGATATTCTGTAAGTATTCTTTTGAAGTAAAATGTAGAGACAATTAACAGATACTATTTCTTACCCATATATGGTTTGGTTCCAGCTAATGCAGTTGCTCTTTCACCATCTCTGATTATTGTTGCAATATTAAAATCTGTTAGGTGTGCGTGACCTTGGAAGTAAAGATATATTTTAAAAGAGGAATTAATAAAATAGTCATGAATGAAACATTGTATAACCTAGATACACATTACATTATTCTGAGAACATTTGATCCTCGTTTGCTTGCTCCTTTGGTAATGTGGCACTTGGTTCTCATTAAATGGTCATAAAAGATCCTAGAGGTATTCTGAAGGTCCCAGTCTTTTCAGATGAAAAAATTGTCATTTTTCTGCCTTATTAAATGCCTAATTTGAAGTGTTGCATTGTAGTTATTAAAAATGTCCAATTTATTCCAGGCCATATAAGTATCTGATCAGAGCTGAAAATGAGTTACTGTCTGCTGAAAATGAGTGCTGTTTTCTGCCCACACAGCAAAGGCTACATGCTTATCAACAATAACTTAGAGGCTTTTTCAAGGCCAAAAAGATGCCTTTTTGATTTCCACAGTACATAAATTAATTCCATATAAGGCATCCTTCACAATTACGCATGCATTCATAAACACCCATTCTCCTTTATATCAGCAATGAACTACTACCCCTTTTAAAAATGTCTTTAATGCTTGTGTGGAGTGTTGGTTTGACAGACCAAAAATCAATGAGGATCATGAGGGAAAGACAGCCTATTTCCTTGCCACTGTACGATTCTGAGCCAGAAACTTTCACAAAACAAATAAAACATCTGCACTGGAAAATGTTGTGGAGTTTTTGTTTTGTTTTGTTTCCCAGTTTCTCACCACTTTCTGCAATCCAGTTACTTTCCAAAATGTAAAGGCAAAATGAAAAGAAAGGAACTGATGATTGGTTGGAAAGCAAAAGGATGAAAAACAGTGGTCAAACAAATTCAATTTTTGAAAAATGGCGATAACATTTTTCACTTTGTTGGTGTTGTTTCGAGGAAGAGCAGTCCAGTGGTTAGGGTGAGAGTTTGGCCTTCAGGAAATCCAGGTTCAGCCACAGATTTCCCATGTGATCCTGAATAAATGTTACTGCAAATAAAGAGCTTGCAGCATGTGTGTTATGATCTCCACAAGTTTGTTCCCCAGACATAGTGGCAATTTTGTCTTCCTCCATTATAGAGCATGGGCATCCCCATTTGGACTAGGTGCTCCCAAGTAAACTTCGTCTTCTGGTTTGAGAAAACAGCTCTCTCAGGCAGGGCTGGCGCATGTTGACTCTCTCTCTCTCTTTTTTTTTCTTTCTCTACTGCATAAACCCATGGATAAACCAAGATGGCTTAAGTATAAACTGGCTTATCATTGAGTATGTGTAACAAGTCTTCCAAACAGCTTGTGGTCAGAGTAAGCTGGCAGTACCAGATCGCTACCATTTCTTGTTAAGATTGTCTAATAGCTATATGAATTATGCATATGAGACTGATGCTGCCTGGCCTGAAAAGAGATGAAGCCGAAGGGATGCGTGGACAAATTGTCAAGCAGTTGGTTATAAAGCATCTAAAGCTCACTGGTATGTTTGCATTCAAGTGTCTTTTCCAGAGCAAACACATATTTTTAATGAAGGAAGATGCAGCACTCTGTTAGGTCCTTGAGAAAGATTTCAGAACAGTGAGAAAAAAGACCATGCTACAGTTCAATATAGCACTGAAGGAGAAGGATTTGGGCTGTAGAGAACTCTAATGTTCCTTAATCCTTTAACTCTGATCATGCTTCCTGTATAACCAAGTCTGCTCTTTTACCGGCCACATGCCAGTTCCATTTTCATATTGTTTAGGTGGCTGCTCATAGAAACAGACACATCACAATAAAACTACTTTAGGTGTAGCATATAAAATGGGTGGCCATTTCATTTACTCTGTCAAAGCGAACAAGAAAGAAATCTAACATGAGTTGCAGCAGGTCAACCACTTATTTCAAAATTTGCCTGAGGGATAGTTACTTTCAAGCCAAGCTAGAAATCTAATCCAAAGCAAACCACTCTCTCTCTTTTGTGAGGCTATTTTCTGCCCTGTATCTGCATGTGGCTCCCCCATTGACATCTGCGGTGTTGTGTGTCTGAATCAAGGGCAGACTATAACCCATTTTCTCCTCTTGTTTCCTCCTCTTATCTCGTTCTTTCTGTTTTATACTCAGTGGCTTTTCAGTGCTCTGCAATCTGCACTGACTTCCAATAAACTTTCAGGTGGAATTCAAGCTGTTGGATGTAGTCTATAAAAACCAAAAGGTATTAGAACTTTGTTGCTTGAGAGATTGCCTGTCTCTCTCCGTGATATGCTGCCACAGTTGAGATCAGCAGAGACGTGCAAGCTGGAACTCCCTCAGTATAAAGCAGAGAATTGTTAATAATATGTTCTCAGTGAACAGTCCTGATCTTGTTTCCCATCTTGTTCTGTTGGAGCCCAGATTTGTTAACCTTCCAAGCAGACCGTAAAGCCCATTTCTCCCCTTCCCCCTTCTCTAAAGTTGATGAAGAGAGTATAAGCTGAGGAGAAGCTGTTTAAGGGCAGTCCTTTGTTTATGTTCATATTGTGATTTTCAATGTATTGCCCAAGTGCCCAAAGCACAAGATAGGTGACTACAGTTGTATTTTTAAAACTCAAAGTAAATACATAAATACCCTTTTTCTTGACTCCAAAGTACTGAAGATGACTAATGATTATACCTTATCCTAAGGTATTTGTGGAAACAGGTCCCCACCTGGTTTATCAACTAGCAGCTTGGAAGGACACAAAGTTCTTGTGTAATAATTAATTTGATTGGAAGCTATTGGTATTAAAATCTTTGAAGAAAAAATAACACATTTTTTTAAATCTCAGTCCCAAAAATATAAGAGCTAGTTAAAATATGCTCTGGTTTATGACAAACATACTTGAGGCTTCATTCTCCCTTGCCTTGTGTAAGCTGTGTGCAAAATAAGTGTAAAATACTTCCAAACCAGAGCCATAGTGTCATGCACCCACTTGCCCAAGATTAAATGTGCACACAAAAAGCATGGTAGTAGAGAATCAGGCCCTAGGCTTGCATGAGCTGCAGAGACAGACAGGTTTTGTTTTTTCTTACCTTGCTCATCTAGGAGAATGTTGTCTGGTTTTACATCTCTGGGAAAAGAAACAAGGTTGTATATAACAAGTTATGCAAATAGAAGAACCAATAATTAGGGTGGAAAATATAAAACTACTATGACAGAGATCATTCCTGCTTGTGCCATCTCTTATATGTGTAACAGATAGATGTTTTTCCTATACAATCACACACAAAATCGGGGAAAAAAGCTCCCAGCTCTTGCTCATGCAACACTCCCATTGAAATTAATACTGCAAGATAAGGTCATTATTGTGAAAAGCTCTATAACTTTGAATCAAATACTGGGCCAGTTTACACTGGTGTAAATTCAGAGTCTGTCCACAGATAGCAATGGAGCAGCTCCAAATTAACATCAGTATAAATGAGGGCAGAATTTTGACCAAGGGGTCCTAGGGCCAGGTGCAGTTTAAATAGGAGCTGTTTACTGAATACTAATTGTTAATGATGTTGGGATACTCATTAGAGTAGAGTACAACATAATGGGCTCAACTCTACCTTTAACTCAAAAATAGACTGCAATGGACCTATGCCAGTTTGCACCAGCTGATGATCTGGCCCTATATTCTCTAATGATCCTGACCATCTCATTTATCCATGTTGGTTTATTTAGATGCACCAGTTTTCAACAGCTGAGGCTAAGAGATTTTGCTGTTACCTGTGAATAATATGCTGACTTCGTAAATAGTCTAGAGCTAGTGCCATCTCACAAATATAAAGCTTTACTGTTTCCTCTGTAAATTGAACATTTTGCTGTAGATGATACCGTAGATCACCACCTAGGAGTAAATCCACTACCATAAACATGTCTTCTTCATCCTGAAATGAGTACCTACAGAAAATAAACAAAGGCGAGTAAACAGCATGGCACCTTGCTAATTTCACAGATGCTACAAAATGAAGGAGCTTTTTTAAAAATTCTAATTATACTGTATCTATTAAGTTATAGGAACCAAACGCCATCCATTTGCCCAAGTAAAGTTACAGGAATATTCTAGCTTCAATATTTACATTTGTTTTAATTGTGCATGCATTATTCAATACATTGTCTCATATTTTTAACCCATTATTACTATGTTCTGTCTGGATGAATTAATCTGCTCGATGCCTTTCTCATTTTGTAACTCTTATATAGGCTATCCAATGCAAAATTTCTGTGAAGTGGCAGCAATACTAATTATTTTTCCCCTATTTGCACAGTCCATTGTTATATCTAGGGCACTGTCATTTAACTCCTATATTTTTAACACACTTACTCTTCCCGATATAATCTATACTGTGCTAGAATAATGAGCAGCAAGCCAAGTGTAATTATCTGATAAACCTCCATGCTACCAGCTCTAATAAGTCACCAACAAACAATATGCTATGCAGAGATACTGTTATCCAACCTCTATTAACATTAAAATGGTGTTAATTCTAGCCCCCTGATTGGGCCTCTATCCACATCTAGAGGTAGTGAAGGACCTATTAGGGGCCAGAGGAGAATGTCTTTGCTTCAGCAGTAGCATGAGGTCAATGTATGTGGTGTTATGCTACACCCCCTCAAAGTCCACATTGCACGCGGGGGGTTGGGAGATACTATAATTCTTAGTTGAGCGGGGCCAAAGAATTTAGGACAAATAGTTTAGCTACTGAACAATGCAAAAAAATGGAATTGCGCATATTACACATAATGGCAACCAGTGTGTCATGGGGATCTTATGTAACAAAAGTTTATTGCTTATGTATTGCTTTAAAAAAAGCCAGCCCTATTATATATAGTATCAGCCAAACAAAATTAAAGCCATGAGGTGTTCAGTGGGAATGGATGGTCCTTTGAGTGCATTTGGCACTTTATGGGAGAGGCTGAGCAACTCATAGGATTTGGCCCTAAATTATTTAGTTTTAAAATAGTTACCTGAGATTTCTAGGGCCTCAGTTTCATCCTGACCTTAACCAGGCCTACAGTTTTTGTAACCACAGTTTTGCTAGCAGAAATAATTGTATGTGAAATTTTGGACCCACATCTCTTTTTGAGAGTGCAATTTAGTTCAGTGTTAGCCTAAGCCTGAGGTCAACAGCTCCTATTGCTTTCCAGGGGAGCTGAGTGCTCAGCTCGGAAAATCAGTCCATTAGAAACCCAGTTACCTGATTTGTGGCACAATCAGGTAAATGGCCTAAATTGCATCTGCAGGGAGGCTAGGCTATGAAAATATGGCCTAATGTTTCTACACTTTGCACTAATGATTGCACTGAGCAGTGTTGTGAAGTCAGCCCCTAGAAGTCATTCACCGAGACCTGCAGAGTTGCCTGTTATCTTTTATGTATCAGGTGAAGTTTGGGATTCTTATACAGAATGTGTGCTACTAACAAATGTACAATTCTATTATCTGAAAGTGCTAAGAGAAAACACTTTCTTAACAACCTCAGTACAGCAATTGTTAAATGGTTTGATGAACTCAGGTCGATTATATTGACTATACTGGAGTGATTTATTCAGTCTAATCCTGAAGCATCAACCATTGACTTTATTTCATCATTTTATTTTAGTTTTATTGGGATTTCTTTTAATCTTTGGGATATTTCATTGCTCATTAACATGTTTGGAGGATTAGCACTGGCTATTAGAGACTGACTCCTTGAAGCAAACATCTCTGCCAACTCTATGAAGGCAGATTCAGCCTGTTCTGCTATCAGATTCGTGGATCTTTCTTGAGAAAAAGTGCCTGTCATTCCTGATGTGTCTTTGTGAGGTCAAATAACATGCAACAGGAATTAATTTTAGACTAACAAACACATTTCATTTGTGACATAAACCTTGGAATCCAACAGGAAATTTGGGACCCATTGGAGAAAATTATGTGCACTATCAATCCACTTCACTGCATTTTTGACAAAAGATATTACTTCGTTTACCTGTTATTTTATGAACATAGTCTTTATTTTACTTTTCTTAACAGCAGAAGATATGATTGCATGAGTCTTTAGGTAATTTGAAAAACTGATGGACTGGAAATATTGGCTACCTGTCTTCATTATATCCTCCAGATTTCAAATGAGGAATTGAGATTTTTACAGAAAGCTACTTTATCATTTGACATAACATACCAAAGGATGTGTGAAGCAGTTTAAAAAATATAAAAGCATCTATTTTAAGCAACCCAGTGCCAATTTTCAGGTTGGATAAGCATGGGCCTTTTCTCTCTCTTCTTCCTGCTCCCCTCCCCACCCCCATTCATCCTCTTTCTCAATATGGCCACATCACCCTCCCTCCTTTTAACATTACCCCAGCTTCCTTCCTCCAAGCTAAATGGATTTGACCTTCCTCCAGTCTATAAATACGGGTCATGGATTCATCCCTGTATCTTCCAACATTACCTCTTTCCTAACGCTTTCTTTGAAGACGTTATCATGGGACTCAGTAGATCTGAAAACCTGTTTATCAGACCTGACTGCCAATGAATCTTATGAGCACTCCTGCAGAAAGTGCACTCTGGGCACAGAGTCTCTGAGCATGCATAATTTCAATTCAGTTTCCAGGGACCTCAAGGAAGAAGATAGACGTACTGGTCCCTGCAAAAGAGCATGTGTGGTGGGGAGGCAAGAGCAATTGCAACAGAGATAACTTGGAGCAGGACCCATTAGAGGGTTGTGAAGATGGCTGTGGAAGGAACATACAATTTTTTGATAAACCTCAGATAAATATCTGAACTATGCATTTTCATTTTGAGCAAAAATGAACTTCTGTTCCTTTGGGGCTTAATGGATCATTTTCTATCATCAGCCAATAGTTTTGGGTTATGCAAAAGTTAATAATGAAAATGTCTGAATTATAAAGGAAGGCACTTTTATTTGACCAGTGTAACTTAATATAAAGCATTTTCTTTACAATGAGACTTTCAATAATAAATGCCATATGGCTGGTAATTTGAATAGACTACTTCAAATATGTTTCAAAAGGAGAACGCTAGCTAAAATAGCTAGATTTCAAATTGTTCAGTATTAATAGTGCTTCTAACTTGATCAGGTATCTACTGGCAAAGACTACGCAGTGACTGGTTCACTGCAACAAATACCAATGATTTGATTCTTAATTGACTCTTAATTTTTGCAATGATTTCCCTATATCATAACTAAAGTCTAAACAATTAACCCATGAAAACTATTGAAATGTGTCTTTGGATGCTTCCTATGTAGGGTGAGATGCACTGTGCCATTGGGGCATCCCTATGACCATATTTTATGTCGTCCAGCCACTCTCCCCACAGGCCTCTCTTTGTCATCCTGGCCTCCATTTAGCAAGGTTCTTAAGCAAATGCCTAACTTAAGTGCATATTTAAAGCACCTGGGTGAACTGGGGCCCCTCTAGCAGAGCCTATCTACCAAAAACTAACTTACTTATGACCTAGAGCAGTCCCACAGTCCCATTTACCCAGTCCAGTAGGAAGTGTTTGCAAGATCAAGTCCTTTAGAATGAAAGATTCCTGAGAGACTGGACCATGTGTTAAGTGCCATACAGTTTTAGCACATTTGTACCATTGCTGGCATTATTATTGTTTATTATTATTTATTATTTTAGTAATAAGATGGTAAACATAATCTACAATTCAAAAAGCTACCAGTTTCTTTTAATTCTTTAAGTTCGAGTTTGTGCCAGATGCAAGGCTTACAAAATATAGCACATAATTCATGATGAAAAAGTAAAGAACATGGACAGAATCCCAGTGATCGGTGTCTCCATATATAAAGGAACAATAATGTATGATCTATTTAATTAAATATCATCATTTGAAGTGTTTGACTGCATCAAGGTTCATTTGTCAAACTGCATTTTAACACGCTGTATAGCAAATGTTAAATTTAACTTGAAAAGTGGTAGTGGAACAGTTATTGGATTGTAAGATTTGAAAGATAATTTGTTTATCAATGCAAAAATCAAACTATTCCAAAGAAATCATGTAAGATAATTTACCAAATGAATTGCAAAATGTGGCTTAAAATGCAGACATCGTAGCTGTCAAGATAGATTCTCCGAGTTTTCACGTAAGTGAGAAAGCCGTTGATATGGAGACATCTCACTAGATTTCTTTCATGGCCCCTTGTCATCAAATCCAAACTGACTGACTGTGAGTGTTACTTTAAGGTGTTTATGAATGGATACAGTCACCAAACGTGCACATCAGAAAAGAAGATATTCACCAGAGATTCACCAAGAATACATGCTCAATTTCCTGCAGGATCTCTAGTTCTCTAAACACGTTTCGAACCTCATCTCTTTCAATGCATTGTTGTTTGTTCATATACTTCATGGCATACATCTTCTCCGTGTCTCTCTTTTGTACAATACATACCTAGAACCACACAAAAAAAAAAAGTAGATGACAATTATATACCTGTACTTGATGTTTTATCTGATTGTAACTATATCATTTGGCCTCTTGGGGCTCGGATGTGTGTGGTGTTCAGCATCCTCAATCGCCCATTAAACTAACTGTGAGGTGGAAGAGACACAAGGCAGAATCAGGCCCATTGTTAATTCAGGTATTCTTTAGACATGGGCCTGTACAAAGTTCTCAATTAAAATGTTTGTGGACTTTAGAAGGTGTTTGAATTCTGAACTGGATCTGGACCAGAATTTTATAAATGACTCTTTTATCTTTATAATAGGCCAAACCAGAACCCCACATCCAAACATCCCCAAACTTTGGAGCGATCAAAATCTGGATCTGAATTTTGTTGACGTACTTTAACCTCAATTCCCATCTATGGTCATTAGGCATTCCCTGCAGGTGACACACATGATGGATCTGGGGTGCCTTTTTATTCAAAGCAGTATTTGTTATGTGTTTTGTCATAGTTGTTAAAAAGCTTCCACTAGGAATCAGGGCCCAATAGTGCTTCAGTCCAGACACTCTTTCTTCACTGCTGCTGCTTAGTAGCTAAAAGTTTGTGGTTTTTTGCTCCTCAGGAAGGGGCTGCATGAAATTGCAGACAACTGACGAAAGATTCAAGTTGTCTAATTCTTTAAGAATAAAGAAAAATGAGATTAAGACAAAAGAAACGGACTGCATAACAGATCTAACCTCATATTTGGAAAAGTACATATTTATACGTAAGCTATATCTACACTGCCGCCAGCACCGCCAGCAGCACCGGATTGATTTTGTGGGTTCGGTTGAGTGGCAGTGAAGACTCGCTCAATCGAACTCAGAGGTCGACTCTGTAAATCCACCCCGAAAAGAAGCAAAGCACTTCATCAACAGGAGGGTATGTCCCGTCAGCGCAGCACAGTGGAAATACCACGGTAAATAGACATTAGGAAGTCGATGGGAGATATGCAAGTTAGTGTATTTAGCTTGCGTATCCCCCTTCGACTGCTGCCAAAATCCACGCCCAGTGTAGACCAGGCCTAAATTACAGTAAAGTAACACATTGCTAGGGTGCCTTTTTTTCCTTTTCTCCCTTCTGAGCCCTCTGGCCTCCAACCCTATCAGACCTGTGTAGCTTGTAGTATTAGGTCTCTTTCACAGTCCTCTTATACATTTCTGATTCCTTGGATATGTCTGGCTTACTATTACAACAAGCATCTCCTTGCCCAGGCCTTGTCTACCCTACAAAGATGGGTTGACCTAAGTTATCCCACAATGCACTGTCCCCATGACGGTGGTCATTCTGGTCATAATTTTGAACTCCATTACACAGGGGTCGCAGATACCAGAAGCCTGCCCCCACACCATCCCCTTTAAAACCTTCAGGGTGTTTTTGAAATGCCTATTCCTAGTTGGCCAGAGTGGTGAGAAAATCATCTAGCCCACTGTTTCTCAACCTTCCTACCAGGGATCATCTTGTTGCCTTCCTAAACTGTGTCAAGGAGATTTCAGTGACCAGAGCCGTGAAACACTGTTTTAGACCATCTTTGAGCATCTGACCATGCCAGCTCTGCACCGACAGAGAACTAGACCGCAACACAATCCTGCCTGGAGTAGGGCAGAAGTCCTGGATCTCCTTGGACTGTTGGAAGAAGAGGCTGTGCAAGCCAATCTAAGGAGCAGGTGAAGGAATATAGATATCTACACGTAGATTACATTAGGGATACTAAACCTTGAGCATATAAAGAATGAGAATCTATGCTGGGTAAAAGCCAAGGAACTTTGGTAGGGATATCACAAGGTGGGGGAGGGCAATAATAAATCTGGAGCCACCCAGCGGGTCTGCCACTTCTACAGTAAACTATGTGCCAGACTTGGAGGGGACCTCACCAGCACCCCAAATGTGACTGTGGACACTGCGAGAGAGCGAGGCATGGTAACTCCTGCAGTGCACAGTGAGGAAGAGGGGATGGGGGAAGCAGAGTGGGATGCAAACCATGCAGTCAGTCAGGAGCTCTTCACAATTCCACAATAGGTGAGCCAGTCTCACCAGGCAAGCACAGATAAGCCTGGAGATGAAGGGGAAGGAAGCTCAGGTACACGAACAGCTGCATTATTCTTTATAAGCATGTTTGTTTCCCTTTTTGATTCCCAAAACCTCTCCTTCCTGCCTCTCCCTGCCCTTCTTCCCTGTTTAAAAGTATGCCAATCCCAGCTGGGTATTTAGAGAACAAAGGCCTCAACTTTTGATTCCTGACTTTACTTTCAAAACCAGCACTGGAAATATAATTAAAGTTAAAAGTTCAAAACTTTCATGGCAACGCTCTGCCTCTCTCTCCCAAACGTGTCTAGGGATGGCAGCCTTGTGTCTTCCTAGGCTAGCCAAGACATTCCCATGCCACTCTGTGATGAGTTCTGCTGGCACCACCACATTAAACAGGCTAGCAGTATATGGGCCAAAGGGCTTCGGGATGCCAGTAGCAACTGTGTTCTCTAGACCTTTGTCACCTTCAGGAGCAAGATGTGAGCCAAAATCACCCACTGCATGTGAAAATATTGGCAGTGTTCACTGCACTTTCCCTATCCTCATACCAAGGGGTATCCAGCACCTAAACTTCCCATGCAACAGTTTCCACACCCCCATACTAGTCTGTACTCACCAGGGCTTAAGCTATAGAGTGGTGCTGAAACAAGATGCGCCAAAGCTAAAATGAGAATTAGCATTTTCTGTTAAAGGTTTTTATGGAAATAATGTAAGGGAGGATTGAGTGTTATCTTTCCCTTTCCATTGTAACTGTAAATCTCATGCTGTATCTGTCAGCATCTAGCGTGGGGACCTTGAGAGGTGCCCCCTCCACATCTCCTGAATGCCTGACCCGGATCAGGGAAAAAGGATGCAGACCAGGGAGGATAAGTTCTCTGAGATCATCCAGTCATCTATAGCTGCTGACTGTGAACACAGGGTTGAGAGGGGGATGAATGGCCAAAAGCAGGGTGAAGGACTAGGAATGGGAAGATTGGCTGCTGGAGAAGAGGCAGAAGGACAGAGATGTAGTGCAGGAAGTGCACCAGAACTTTACGGGTTTGCTCAGACAAACACAGATGTTGCAGTACATTATCGACCTAAATGCCCAGAGACCCAATACGTAGCAGCCTTTCTATTCCATGGAAAACTCTATGGTCATTGATCCCTATACCCTCCAGCATAACCAGTGGCAACCCTTACCCCTACCACTTCTTGGAAGGGGAAAACAAGTAGAGCCATGACTACACTTATTCTGGTCTGTGATAACTACAGGATAAGACAGAAAGGACAGTGCCCTCTTGGTTTTTACCAGGAATGAAACATTATATGTTTTTGACTATGTAAACATGCATGTTTTACTTATAAAAACAAAGCATAGGTTACGCTCTTATAGTGCTGCTACAATGGTTTTAACGTGATCATTTGTTTGTTTCCCATTTATTTGCAAGCCATAAAGTTTTATTTTTTGAAACTGTATATTTTCTAGTTTGCACCAAGCAGACTTGCCACGTTACAAAATACGTAACAGAAGTCAATAACGCACACTTATTTAAAGTCTGTTCACATGAAAGCACACAAGTTCCCAAAAGCATTGTGCAACACTATTATGGCTGATTGTTAAAATAATTTTTTAAGGACCCTATCAACTGTATAGTTCCACATCTGACTCTTCTAATAACCCTTGTGTCTGGCTGTTGAAATTCAGCAAAGAGCAGGCCCATCTCACTCCTCCACTCAGCCAGTAGCTTTTTCCCTTTTGGTTTATAAATCTTATGTAACAGGCAACATGTAGCAATAACGATAGGAATGTGTGCCTTGCTGAAATCCAATCTAACAACTAAATATCACCATCGCGCTTTGAGTCGACAAAATGCACATCCAGCCATCATCCTGAACCTGCTCAGCCAGTAGTTGAATCTTTGCATGATTATGCAAGGCAGCCAGTGTACATCTTCTTGACCTATTGCAGCAAGGGATAGGCTGGGTCCTCCAAAATCGCTGTTGGCATATCAACATCGCCAGTCAATCAAGAAAGAATATCCCTGCCTGCAGCTTTTGGAAAAGTCCTGTGTTCTTAAAGATGTGAGCATCATGCACCTTCCTGCCCAGCCCACACTGTTATCAGTGATGCATCCCCAGTGATCCACTAGTACTTGCGGAAAAGTTGGAAAGTTTCCCTTTCAGTTTATGTACTCACTGGCAAGGTGGGGTGGTGCCATAATAGGGACATGCATCCTGTCTATCATCCCACCACAGTTTGGGAACCCCATTGCTTCAAATCCCTCTACTATTTCATACACATTGCTGAAGGTCACAGTCCCATGCAGAAGGATATACTTCATGGCCTTGCACACACAGGAGAACGGCCCCCACTGTGAATTTTCCAACTCGGAATTGATTTCCCACTGACCAACAGCAATCCAGTGTTGCAAGCATCCAGAGTGCAATTGCCACTTGCTTTAGCACTGACAATGCTGCCCTCATTCTGGTGTCTCTGTGCCAGAGGGCTCACCACACAGATCCAGGAATGTGGCCTTTCACATCCAAAAATTCTACAGAAACTGCTCAT
Source organism: Mesoclemmys tuberculata (assembly GCA_007922155.1). NCBI lineage: Eukaryota > Metazoa > Chordata > Testudines > Chelidae > Mesoclemmys > Mesoclemmys tuberculata. The sequence goes on along the minus strand of ML675609.1, from coordinate 39,521,497 downwards.
CACCTCCAATCTGCATTACAATGCGATCCCACCAGTCAGTGCTAATTTCTCAGGCCCTGAAGTGCTAATCTAACAAGTGGAGTTGCTGTGTGAATGCCAGCGACAACCTGAAAATTTTATTCCTTCGTCCTTTCATCATCCTCATTGCACCGTTGGTTGTTGTAGTCACTGAAGTTTCATGGATACAGGGGAATCGTGTGTCCTGTATTAGCAATGGTCATAAGAATCAAGCTGAGCTGTGCAGGAGCCATACCTTTGCCAGAGAGATGTCAGAGAATGAAAAGCGATACGTGGGACTGTGGAAATGTTTAAAAACAGCATGAAATTATGTCATGAAATAAGCATTGGTATGGAGAACCTGGGATTGTGGGAACTTGACCCTAATTCCCTAGAATCCCTGAGTGAATTACTGGTATCCCACAAAGCACTGCTAAAATGTCCCACAAGGCTTTGCACCAGATGGTGGTGCAGGGTACACTGGAATATCTACTCCTGGTGCACTACATTTGCTATCGATGCAACTACTTGTGATGAAGCAGCATCGACGCAAACAACCAAGTGTGCAGATGCTTGAATGGCATACAGAAGTTGGCAGCTGTAAGCCAACATAACATATATGGACCAAACTTTTTAGTGTAGACACAGACCCAAAGTGGTGTTTCCGGTGGTCTGTCTCCACATTCTCTGATGGTTGTATTGAGTTTGGTGGCTAAATAGTTTCAGCATCTGTTTTCCTGAGTCAACTTTTGCATTTTGCCCTAAATACACTTTTGAGAGTAGAGCCACAGAACTAGGAACTTTCTGGCCACATTTCCAACTCTCTTGCTACAACCTCTGACAATTGTCTGTTATTAGAAGACCTTTTTTGAGTATGATTAACCTCCTTGTCTGAAGATATCAATTTCTCATCATTTACAGTAGATTTTTGTGTTTTTCCTGTCTGCCACTGATACTTTACATCATGTGCTAATGGATTCAAGTATTAAATATCACAAGGAATAATTCCTGATCCCCAAAGCCCGTTGAAATCAAAGAGAATCAAAAGGTGTTAATTGACTATTAGGCCTTGCATCAGATTCTGTGAATAAATGATGTATAATAGCAATAGGCTGCAATAACGTCTCTGTTTAGAGTTCTAAGGTGTTGGAGTTGGTTGAAACTTTTTTTAAAAACAAACAAGCCTTCTACAAACATAACAAAAGTTACAAAAGAAAAAGAACTTTTTAGTCTAAAAATACTGATCTCACAGGGCAGTACAGAAAAACACCAAAATACACAAACCGAAATATCAAGTTAAATGAGACCCAAACTGATTATGTAAGTTGCAAATGGCCTTCTTTTTCAGTACTCTACATGTAGTATCCTCTCTGACTTCAAAGCATTGGGATCAGAGTATTTCTGAAGCAGAATTTGGGACTGATTTTGCCTCGGCGAACTTTACTCCTACATCACCTTTCACACATCAGAGTACAATAGTGCATAACCTCTGTATTCCATCAGTGTAAAATGTCAGATTGCAATTAACCAATTAAAGCCATCACTGTCTTGACATTAAGAGTCATGATATCTTGTCCTTGATTTGTTTACTCAGCTGCAGACATGATGGCAGCAATTGTTGGCATCAAAAGCTTAATTTGTTATTTCCACCACTACCACCCTCAAGCACCATTGAATACTACAAAATGGGTCAGCTTGATTGTGGATACTGGCTAATTTTTCCTTACAAATGTCTTCCTGTGATTATTCTGTGTACTAATGAAACTCTAATTATTAAGGTAACTATTCTTAAATGGACCAATGAAAATTCCACATATGGTATAATTTATATCTGTCCTCTTTTAATTATCAGATGCACTGATGATTACAATGCAGTACACATATTTTCTAAAAAATTGATTTGTCAGCTCATTTATACATATCCTCATCTGGAACAGCAGACTAAGACTATCCTCAAGATGACTTCACATGACTTGTTAGAAAGAGTCAATATCTTCCATTGTTGTATGGAGGTGTTGTAGCCATACTGGTCCCAGGATATTAGACACACAAGGTGGGTGAAGTAATATCATTAGAGAGAATATTCATATGATATCAAAATCAAACAAACAGGATGGGTTTTATACATGGAAGGAAAATACTAGACAAACTAACCCATTAAACTATTCCAAACTTCCAAAATACTTCCATTAATAACAATTTGCGAGTACTAATGGCAGATAGCATAAAATCATCATGGACGTATTACAGCCAGAAAGAGACAGCATAATGGGTAGCTGCCATTAACTTGTAAAAACATCCCATGTAGGGACACAAATTGAAATTATGGGTATTATCTTGCAGTATCAATATGATTCCTACTGAACCAGGATGCTATGGATTTAAATATTTATACACATACCTAGCTGTTGAAAAGTTTACTTTTCAAAGAGATGTTAAACCAAGAACTGCTTCCAATAGTACCTGGTGGATGTTAAAGTTATCACCACATTATTTTCTCTGATTATTATTTCCTTCACTTGCTAGCGCCACAATTATCAGTTACATACATGTTGATAATGAATATTTCCTAATCCCGGATATATATATCTGCAGAATTAAATCTCTTTATTTACTCTCATCTTATTTTCACCAGTCTGATATATACTGTTATTAAAGTAAAGGAAAATGAAGTGGAATACCTAGTAGCAAACAGCTGCAACTGACACTAAATTACTGATAGCTGTTTCACTTTTCTTCTCTTTCTCTTTAGAAATAGAGGCCATGTTGGCAACAGCTATGTTATTCCATCTTTATACTGCAGTAAGGCCACTGAAATCAGTAATCCAGAGACGAAAAAGATGACACATTAACCTCTTGATGCCAGCAATTGTTGGTATGATGTCCACTATTGAGAATGAATAGCAATTAAATTATAGCAACACTGGTATTAATCTGGAATAACACAATGGACAATCAGGCACTATATTTTAAATAACATCAATATTTATTCTATATTACATGTATCATAGAGTTGTTGTAGAACTTGTTAATTGCACCACAGCACTGATTCACTAAATATCGTATTATAATAATTATTGATGCAGTCTGGTAAATTCTGACAATTTTTCTTTGGTTTTTCTTTGTCTGCTTTTTCATTTTTTTTCTTTGTTCTCACAAGATGTTGGTATTAAAACTTGGGGGTATATTTTGCAATGTTATCCTTTAACACAGATCATTACTTTTGGGACTCCCTTCTATCTTGCATCTCCACATAGTGTTTCTTTTAACTAAAATATACTTATCAATAAAAGATTAAGGATTTTAAAAAACAATTCTAAACAAGTGAGCACACACCAATAGCTTGTTATTGCTCCTGAAAATCACCATTCCTTGAAAAAGAGTCAGAAAACCTGGCTAACTAAGGAAGCTAACTAAGAGTGGGAGTTAAAACTCGTGAATTAAGATTTCAGACTTAGAAAAATGATTGTCAAAGGACTTGTTCATTAGTATAGAGGCGACTGACGGGGAGAAAAATGGGAAAAATCTTGCTAAGGGTTTTATGATTTCTGCAACAACACAAACCTTGTGCTTCATACTGCAATGTGAGCTCTAGTGCAAATGAATAGGTTGGCCTCAGGGATCCAGATCATAGAATCATAACAGATGTTTGCTGCTCTTGTGATTCTGATATAAAACAGTTTGCACATGCTGTTTGAGTGTGTGATGCAAAAAGAATCTTGAAAACAGCAATGCCTAGAATATAAAAAGCACTTTACTTGTCCTTACTCCTCCTCTTTGCTATTCCCATTAACTACATTGTAGTTGACATACACGTCACACCAGGTTCTACCCGGTGTCTGATCTCCACTCAGCACAGAACAGGAGGATTAGGAGGCAGCTAGTTATGGCTCCCTGTATGTGCCAACTCTGGTCAGTCTCAGTGATGCTGAGAGGAGCTGCTGGGTTACTCTAACAAATGCCATTAATAAGAGATCCTTAATGGACCCTATGTCAGTGGAGAATTGACATAGCAGAGCCCCTCTGACATGTCCTCTTCCTTGCTTGGTATGCCACTCTCTTCCCTGGTACGTCCCCTAAGCTGCAGGGGATGAGCAGAAAAGCAGAGACCAAAACAGGGAATTCTTCTATGTAGGGGGAGTTTTCTGCTGGCCATCTGTAGCCAGTTTCTGGGACCTTTGCAGGAGTGTTATAAAAGGGCTGGACCTCAATAGAGAATCTGATCTTTGACCTTTATTGATTATGTACCTTTTGGGAGGAGAAAATAAATTCTTCATTGAAATTCTCTTTAAGTGGTTGTCACAAATCACTCTCTGGTTTATCCAGACTCAAACAGCCCCTCTAATCAGAGACTACATCCCGAAGGGTCCATTATGATAATCTTACCTGACCTACTGTGCAACAGGCCATAGAATTTCATCCAAGGATTCCTGCCTGTAACCCAATAACCTGTGGTAGAATTAGAGGATATCTTTTGGAAAGATATACAATGTCAACTGAAAGACTCCCATGGAGTCTCCTATGGAAAATTTACCACAAGCCTCAGTAAATCTATTCCAATGGTTGATTATTCTCACAGTTTTTTCCACTTAGAATTAATCAGTATAAGAATGGGTGCTAGCAGGAACAGATATAGCCTCCTGATTCAATGGATGCACTATAGTAAATTGCAGAGGAGGGCATGGACAGAGAGGCTGCCTGGCAAAACCTCAGTGGTGCTGAAACTCCATGTAGCAGATCACAATGCCTGGAGTGGGGAACCAGGCCCAGAACTGTGGGACAAGAGCTGCCACTGTAGGATGAAGACCGAGCAGGCTCACTTGCCAACACTCACTCCAGGGATCTTCCCTCTGCATTACGCCAGGAGAAGTGTATGTTTTTACATCCTTGGCTTCATGATTTTGGTGTGTGCAATTGAACCCGTGAACCTGATAAAGCCACCTGATAAAGGCTCCGGACCATCACTCATAGTATCTTCTAGGATAGAAAAGCAGCCCGCTCTGAACTACCATAGAACATTTTAAAGATAATGTTTAGTATTCATAGGCAAGAAAAAATAAATTTGAAGGCACAAGTGACATTTGATTCTATCTAAAATAACCTAATACATAAACCTTGCAGAAATACATTTTATAGACTATAAGAAAACAACTCTATCCTTACCATTTCCTTGCTGCATTTACTACTCCAGCCTGAAATGGTCATTGGTCTAAAGCACCCCTAAAATGGCAATGCTGTTGCAATGGCTGGCCGTCAAAATGGAATACCCACCTTAAAACCTCAAAATTATTTGATTTCAGTTTATCTCCTACTCAGATTTGAAGATCATGGATTTCTCAGTGTGCATTTTTAAGGAGCTGGAAATGTATTCCAAGTGGCATGGACAACCTTAAAATTAATGTTTTTGATTTGTAATGTCAACATATATTTTGTGGTGTATTAATTTCCTTTGCTTCTTGTTTACATGAGGGAAATCAGAAACAGTGTAATGAATGAGTAAAGGATGAAAGCCACTTGTACCCTGTAATCATAATAAATAAGTTTTATGAAATGTAATTGCACCAAGAAAATACAAAATCATCCTAATTTATTCAGGCTGACTAGAAATCTTTGTTCTCAGACTTCTTGAAAATGTTAATGGGAGTGCATGGGAATTATCTGTATTTAGCCAAGAATTTCAGCATATGTTTGGAGGATGTTTGTGCAAAGAGAGGGGGACATTTAGAAGTGTTGGTGTAATCCTTGTTTCATGCTCTGCCTGGACTATAGCTATTACTTTGGAGTCTGATCTTGTGAGGCCTAATCCAACTGTCATTCAAGTGAATGGGAGTCTTTCCATTGACATAACTGGAGGTTGCATTGGGCCCCTAAGAAGTAAGAGGATAAACTTTTCTTCAACACTTTATGCACTGTTTTTATTATTATAATTAATTTTGTGGTTAATAGGGAGGCTTTGATGCTGCTCTGATTTATGCCAATGGCTAATTCACTCCCTGACAGCTCCTAGGATTCCCATGTATGTCCCCCACATGAACCAGTTGCAAGATTTTTCTGACCACACAGATATATAACATATACTTAAATGTATACACCCCTACATGTATCTTTGCTTTTTCTATTTCTCGACTTGCCAGAGTTCTGTCTATAGTATGAGAATACACAATAGTTACTTGCTAAAAAGTAAAAGTATAAAAGTTACCTGATCTTTAAATTAATCTCAGATCCATTATTCAAGATTATTTAGGTTCTTATAGATGTGTGCCATATAGCACTGGAAGATAGCAGAAAGAAGCAGGTATTGGCCTGATTTCTCCAAAATGTACTCCCTTACTGCATAGAGGACAAATTTCAGCAGTTAAATATGGTCATTAGAAAAACTGTATGTAATTCTGCCATACTCAGGATGTAGAAGGCAAGGATCAGCTGGTAGTAGTTCACTCAAGACATTACATATAAAAGATTTAATAGAGTCCCTAATAACCTGAACATTCAGCTGCTGCCAAATGGTTTGTATACAGCTGCCTGCACTTTTATTGTATTAAAAGCATAAAGGGTTTAGAAATGAAATTACATTTACTATTCAGGAAAGAAGTATGAATTCACATCTATTTGTATCTTGCTTTATGGCACCCTGGACAATGACAATGTCTTGTATTCCCATCCACATTTTTGGCTGAAACTGGGCCAGTATACGGAGCACAAGCATAATTTTTTTGAGCCCAGTACAAACTTGAAACACGGGCCCCCTTCCACACACACAATCATGGGGGTTGCAGCCTAGGTCTCATCCTCCAGGGCCTCAAGGCTCTGGTAAAGTGTACCCTTTTAGCCCCCTCATGTGGGGGCCCTGACAGTATAGGTCTCTATTCCAGATCATATTTTAGTTTACTGATATATGGGCAGAAACAGGGATCAGTGAGCCATGTAGCATTGAAAAAAGTGGGTTGACTTCTCTGCTATTTCTTCAGGCAAGTTACTTTTAAAATGTGCAGCAGGTCAAATACATGGAAATCTAAACTTGTAGATAGTTCTAACGTCATAAAAATCACCTCTGCCTTCTGAATGAAAAGGCAAACAACACTTGGTAGAGACACAAGGAAATGGAATTGTTTTTTAAACAGTTGATCCTACAGTTTGTCAAAATGTTTCCAGAGTCCTTTATGCATCCCATCATAGTAGGATTAGAATGCAGTAATTATTTGCCATGTAGCTCTTAAGTAAATATGTCTAAAATACTGACTTGCAAATTCCCTTTTCTCAGATGGAAATTTCTTAAAAGGAATTATGGAAACAAAATAGAAGTTAATGAGTATACTGTACCATTGGCATCTCTGCTCCTGAAAGCCAGGAGATGCTATGATTTTGAGAAAACAGAACTAATGTTGGTCGAACAGATATTTTGTAATACCTGAGTATTTACTGAAGTTTCTACACTGTGTAAAACTTCTCACAGATGTTTGATGCGCTTTTAAACTAAACTGGCTAGTAATTTATATGGTTTGCTCTTTTTTAGCTTCAACATTTGCTGGTTTATTTTGGGCACAACAGGAAATTGTATTCCAGTATATCCAATAGCAATCCACTAGGAGAGTTGATAGACAAATAATTCTGAGCAGTTGACTGGGAAATCAGAACACCAGACCTATGTAGTCTTGGGCAAATCATGCAAACTATTTTACTCTGTTTCCCTGTCTGTAAAAGAGGGATAACACTTACTTTTGAGACTACTGTTATAATGAATTAGTTAATGTTTTCAAAATGCTTTGAAGGTCTTTGTCCAAATTCCTCAGATCATACTCTAGTGGGTCACCATTGACATCAGTGTGCTGCTCACGTGAATAGAGATTTAATACACTAAACAGCCTCTAAACACTGTGTATTGGGTGTGCTTTTATCAGCAGAAGTCAAAGAGCAATATCTAAAATGTTTGATTTTTATTTTATGCCCAAGAAATTTTAGCCATTAACATGGTTTCTTTCTCTATTCCACAAAAGAGATTGCATTTCTTCTCTTTGCCATCTTCAATGGTTCACACAGCAGAAAAGGACTAATTTTGCTGGCTTTATTTGCTGTGAAGCTGTCCCCATGGTTTCCACTGTCAAAAGTTTCCATTCTCTGTAGCATAGACAGCAAATACATCCATTCAAAGCTTCCAAGATAATCAGCAAAATGTCCAAATGTCAAGAAAACTGATACATGAACTGATGCAGCTGAAACAGCAATCTGGATATACTTTACATTGCAGATGAAGCTATCGAACTTGCACAGCAAAAAGGCTTTATTGTGGAGAGTCCAGAATTATGAGGAAAATGTCAAGTCAGTGCCATGGTCCAGATTATGTCTGTGTCCCTGAGAGGGAGCACAGGAGAAGAACGTGCTCAAGGACCCTTCCCTACCAGGCGTCCTTATGCAGGAACCTGCCACACTATGGCTAGAGAGTGCAGGTACTAGTGTCCTCAGTAGCAAGACTCACCTGATGAGCAGGGCAGGGAGGGCCATGATCCTCACCCCACTCTCTGCACTGAGAAAAGAGCTGGTTGGGAATGGAGAGGAACAAACATTGCACCTCTTCAGGGTGAGCTGCCATTCCAGCGGGCACTCCCCGGACACCCCAGAAGGAACAGATGCTGACTCAGCCAGAACTTCTCCTGGCAATTCCACTGCAATGTGCCTGTCTTTACACTACCTGTTACAGGGCTGTGCCTTAGAGGAACAGGTTAGTCCTGTTTGACTCAGGTACAGGGATCTCCAGAAGTAATTCAGAATTAGGGCGTGACTCTTTTGGAGCACCATATAGAAAGTGCGGTGGAAGGCTTTCATTTTCTCTTGTTGCTTTTGTTATTTATTTTAATTACCATAGTACGTAGTAGCACTAGTCAAGGACCAGGACCCCAGTGTGCTAGGCATTGTTGAAACACAGAATGAAAAGACAACCTCTTCCCTAAAGAGTTCACAATCTAAGCATAAGACAGGAAACTGCAGATGGAGATAGGCCGACAGACAGGAGAGATCAAGGAAACAATAAGAGAACAGTAATAGGGGGCAGCTGTCCACTCGCATCCCCTTGGGACGCTACATGCCCCAGAGGGTGCAGGGAGGGCATGGCTCTTCTCATCCCCCACGAGCATAGCTGGGTGCCCATTGTGAAAGAACATGCTGCACCCTCCTAAAAATGCACTCCTCCTTCCTGCCAGGGAATCCCCAGCACGCTATGTAGTTCATGCTGCCCTAGCGAAGCTCTGTACTGTCCTCATGTACAGACAAGTGCCACAGGGATCCTAGAAATCAAGCAGAGACTTTGCCAACCTGAAATGCAAACCACGTTCACTTAGTTTTCTTTTAATATCTGGAAACCAAAAAGACAAACAAAAAGGACAGCTTTACCTTTTCTATTGTGGAGGGAAAAGAAAATCCTTCAAAGCCTGAGCAGCTGATCTACTATTAGTGAAATGAGCTCATTATTACTGATGTTTGCCAGCTGATGACTGATTATGGACAACATACAGAACTTCAAACTCCAGATCATAGGTTGGTGTGATAATGTGGAGAATCTATGCTCAATTTATGAAGTCTCTTTGAGACTGTGAACTCTCTATATGTATCTATATCAAACTACAAATTCCATTTTGATTGTAAGGCTGTTGTCTTCTCTGCTGTCTTTTTTCCTCCATGTTGCTTTGAAATTTCGTGAAGCGTTGACACAGGGCTAACAATGGAAGGTCATTAAACCTTGATGATCATGGAGTGGAATAGAGGTACCCTTGGTTAATGAGCTGACTACCATCCAAAAGAACCAGTCTTCGCACATAGGTTGGTAACCAGGAAACTGGATGGGGGGAGGAGCTGAGCCTGACTTAAGGGGTCATCTGACAGAGACGACTGGAAGTTATACAAAGAAGATTCTCTTACCATCTGTTTAAGAAATGAGGGAGACCAGAATCAGAAGGAAGCTGCTGCAGGTGTGAGATCAGACTCCATGTTTTGGAGGAGAAGCCATGAACTGCAGGAGGGGATCCTGGACACCATCAAGGACTGTCGAGATTCCAAAGAACTCTCAAGAGTCATGAGACAACTAAGGCAAGGGACAGCATACAGGTGTTTAACCCTTTCCCTATCTATAGTGAAGAGTTATTGCGTTTGACACCTTATGCAAAGTCTGTGTCTTTTTGTTTCAACTGTTGTGTCCCTGAAGAAAACAGTGTTCACAAGGTTAGAGTCCTGGGAAGGGTTGTGCTTAAGCAACTGGTAAGTCTCGGGAGCTGGTACTAGTTTCATGCCCTACACAGCTGGACCATGGAGTCCCAACTCTCAGAAAGGGGAGGGGGCAGAAAAAGAATCTACATCCTGAGAGTGTACCTAGAAACCCAGAGTAGGAAGCAACGCCTGGACTCTGCTCTGACTCTGGAAAGCTGCAAAGCACACAGGTCCAGTATGCAGGACCCAAACACATCAGTCTGGTGAGTGTCTAGCGGGGGCAGCTTGACCAGGTTTTTGGCACTTGAAGTTTAAAATAAAAAGAAAACTAATATTAGGAGCAGATGAATGGACAATGTTTGATAGACATGGATCTTTGACTGAGTCAACCCTTAGTGCCCTACATAAACCTAGTCCTGCAAAAACTCTATGGGTGAAACGTGCCAGTATGAGGCCTACACACCACTTCAGTCCCACTTGTGTTCTCAAAGTGGGGATTGAGTGGGACTTTGGTGCATAGGCCTAAAAAGATTTCAAAGAATCTACATAGCCCTGCTTAAGTCCAGGGGTGGGTAGAAACACAGTTCTGTCATGGAGCTGACCGGTGAGCAGTGGCAGATAGTAAGTCCATAATCTCCAGCGCTGTGGCTACAGACCCTCAGCAGGTGGTTCTCACTAGGAAATATAGGGCATTTTTTTCTGCAGTGCGTACTGCAGTGTGTTTTCCTGCTACAATCTTGGCATGAGTGGGGATGGAAATGGAGCATTGGAATCCAGGTGTAGATCCAGCCTTCCCTCGCTTAAGGTCTTTTTTAGGATTAGGGGCAAGGAGCTATCAGGTGCCCCAAAATGCATAATGAGTTATTTGAATGTCCTGTTCTTGCCACTTTGGTGTGCTCTATTTGTGAAGGATTTTTTTTCCTCACTTTTATTAACTCAGGATGTTTCATTATCTTTTTCTTCCCCTCAGAGTTTGTGCTTATACCTGCATTTTTTAGTCCCATTTACCAGTCACCCTCTTATATGAAGTAGACTGACTTTTTTTCTCTAGCAATGTAACAACTTTTTTTCCTTGATGGTTTTGAATGAATGCAATGTGCTGAAATCAGCACTTAAATTAAAGGTCACCTAATCATTTAATAACATGTCCTGCATTATCTCAAACTAATTATATTGGGACAGCCCAATTTGTCGATAAGCTGAAATAAAAGCAAGTATTTTGTGTTCCAGACAATGTCTATGAGGCAGATCAAATATTTGAGATTAATTGCTTAATCTCTGCTGTATAAAGAATTATTTTTTTCCTTCTGCAAATTCATATGTCATTCCAAATTAAGGCATTCATGATCCTGCACTTCTCTTGGATGATAGTCATATTCGATGCAGTTACTCATAATTATGTTCAATGGATCTTCCTTTTGTTTCTGAAATCTGAGTGGAAATTTTTTTTTTGAACTTCTTAATGGCTTTTATTTTTGAAAGGCTACATAAATGCAGTGCAATCCTTATACACATAAAAGTTTTATTGACTTCTGCTGAGAGCCATCAGCCACTTTCAGTATTCAAACTTGGATTTCCACTTATTTTGTTTTAGAGCAGAGGTCAACAGCTAGCATTAACTGGTGTTCATCTATGACATCAAACATCTCAGAGCTCCATGATAATGAACTGGAGCCAAATTCTGTTCTACCTCACAGTGGTGTAAATCCTTGACACTTAGGTCAAGGAAACTGATTCAATCTTAGATTTCTACTTGCTTTCACTGGCAGAATCCAGACGGTGGACCCCAGAGCCTATCTCAAACCTATCCAAACCAGGGGGATACCATAGTAGTATAGACACCACATTGCCCATTCCACTGGGAGGCTGGAGCTGCATTGAATGTGTGGGATGCTGGCTATGTAAGGAAATGGCTAGCATGCCTGGGTAATGCACTGATTCCATTGACAGGTCTTAGATGGACTCCAATGATACTTTAAATCTGCTCTCTCCACCTAGAATCTCAGGAGTGAGCATCAGTGCTAACATTTCTGCCCTTCCATGGGGGTGAATCCCGCATGAGGTACAACAGCCCTGGTGGGGGGGGGGGTAAATTTCATCTGTCAAGGTTAATCAAGCCCAGTATGGTTACTCCAGATTTATGCAGGTGAAGGCATGAGCTGAATTTGTCCCTTGACCTTCTGTCTGTTTAATGTGATGTCAGTCACCTTTGATAGCCGTTGTTTTTTCAATTAATAGATTAACCAAGAGATAACATGTACAAATAAACCACTACAATGGAACACAATGCACTCCGTTCTCTACAGCACAGTCTGTACCATACCCCAGAATTCAGTCTGAAATAATGTCACAGTTGCTTATTTTTTCTAATAGAACATATGAAATCTTTTATATCGGCCAAAATACAGAGCCCAGCACCTGAATCTAGAAGTTGGATCAGGCATGGGAAATAGGAGAGAAAAATCCTCTTCTCAAAACAGCCAGTAGTGGGAAGAACAGGAGGATCCACACAGCAGTGGATTCTTCTGCACTTCCCTTTCTCCTGCCCGAGCCTATCGAAGCCCCCCTCCCTCTCACTGCCCAGCATCCCCATATCTCAGGTCCACCCACCTCTTTGAACAGTGGAACCACACTGACTTGCTACCTGTGGATCACCACAGAGCTAGGGGCTGATTTTCCTACACTGAATTCTGGTTTGGGTCAATACAGTTTATAGTACCTCTGGATTAATACTGACCTTGAGATAGTATGGGAAATTTTTCTATCAGGTTAATGAATCCTGACCATTAGCAAGCAGTGATGAATCAAAGCTGACTCTATTATAGTCTGTTTACCTAAGTGTATTTACCACCAGTAATTTGTTTCAATGCCTTCTTAAGATATGTTCACTAGTAAATGGTCTTCAAAAAGTTGCCTTGGGTTTTCAAAATGTGAGGAAGCATCAGGCTTACTGCTCATTTATTAGCATACCACTCAGGCTCATCCTAGAATATCTTCCCAGCTTTAAACCATAAACCTAGTGAGGTCAGCTTTACATAATTAGAGGCAGCACGGTTAGTGGCACACATAGTTATGGTTGCCCAATACTTTCCATTATAAGAGCCTGTAATAGGGTGTGCTCCATCCCCACACTGATGTCCTCAGGTGCCTCAATGAGTGACATTACTTATTTATGTTCCCACCACCAATACAGTCTTGTTTAGCCAGCTGTTTACAGTGGCTTCTTGCCCTTTCCCACAAGGCCAGAGAGGCACAGAGTTCTTCCTCCCTCAGGCTCTCGGAGCATACTGGGCTCAGCTAACTGAGTCCTCTCCCAGCTTCCTTCTTGTACCCTCTTTTATAGCCCTCATTTGATGGTTTATTGGTTCATCAGCCCCCTGACGGGTCAGCTAATTAGCTGCATGTTCCCTAATCACTTTTCTCCAGGGGAACTAATTGGTGTCTAAGGGTATGTCAACACAGCAATTGGAAACCCACAGGATCTAGGACCCTGCAAGGTGGGAGGGTCCTAGGTCCCAGACTCCAGCCAAGCCCAGAAGTCTACACAGCAATGAAACAGTCCCGTAGCCTGAGTGCTGCAAGTCCAAGTCCGAGTCAGCTGGCATGAGGCAACTGCAGGCATATAGTTGCTGTGTAACAGGCCCACCAAAAGCAATTCCGGGCCCCAGCGCAGAACAGTCAATGCCCCCATAGAATGGGATGGCTGAGGTCAGAGTGGGCTTCCACTGGAAGCTTTTTATTATTTATCATGCTACATACAGGTTCCCAGGTGGCTGAGGAGACAGTATCTGCTACTCAGCTTCCCGGGTCCCTTGAACTCCCCAGGGAGATTACCGATGAACCCAGGAAGCTGAGTAGCAGATACCGCCTCCTCAGCTGCCTGGGAACCTGCATGGTGCATATTAAATAAGCTTGGCTCAAGGGCAGGGCAGAGCACGCACACTGGTGGGGAGGGGGTGTGTGGAGGAGAGGAGGAGATGTATCTATCCTCCCATCCACCTGAGTCCTTTTAAATCACTGGGCCCCATGGCAATTGCCATCTTGTCCCCTCCCACTCCCTGCTGTGTAGACATACCCTAAGTGATCAGAGGGTTGGCTCACTTGCCAGCACCGCACTCTGTCACAGATCCTGTTTTCAGTTGCTTGTAACGATGCCATATTTTAACCGTTTGGGATAAAATTTCCATGCCACGCCTGCCTCAAGCTGAATTTTTTGCAAAAAATTTAAACAAAAGCATTTCAACCATTTCTCAGAACAAGGCCCAAATAATCATCCTACTTTTAATTGCTCGATTGCATAAAAAGTCTGACTCAAGCTAACGAGTGATTACGAAAAATTTTTGCTCAAAATTTACTATTCCTGAATTTCACTAAGCTTTTAAAATATTCTCTTTTATTTTCACATATACTTTGACTTGAGAGCCAATTTCAGATAAGATCATGGTCAACAACTCTGCTCTTCAGGGACAATGGAACTTTCTACAGATCATCTATATAAGGACAGAGCATTCTTGGAGGCAGATTTGAGAGTATGAAATGAACTCCCAAGGAACTAAAGACTTACAAACCTCATCACCCTCTCTACTAAGTACAAGGCAAGCACACTTCAACTTCCCTTGCTCTAATATAAACACACAGCAGCAGGCACATTTAAAAACAAACAAACAAAAAAACCCACCAAAACAAAACAATACACTAAAGACACAATTCTTCCCCTAGGGAAAGATGGAGACAAAGAACAAACCAGATGAGACACGTTAGTCACACTGCTTAATGCACTACTGGAAGGTGCTCAGATACTGAACCTGTATACAATAGAATAGTATTTAAATGAACTTTCTTCTATTTCTCTGGGTTTAGGTTGAATTATTTGCTGACTCTCCCGGGTGAGTTGTGGTATACCCTGTCTAACAATAAGCCTCATTATTGACTTAAAACTTGGAAATAGTAGGAAAAAATCTATCCCCAAACGTCTCATGTATTGATGGGCTCTGGACTTGTGAGAAAAAAGAATCCTGACTGCAGGAGTGAGTCATCTTTGAGATTTCAATAAAAAATATGTGCTAAGGCCGTGATCCTGCATCATTAAAGTCACTGTGAACTTTTCCATTGACTTAAATAAATGTAGAACCAAGTCCGCGAAACTTAAGGATAGAAAATGATATAGAGATTTTTAGAATGTATTCTATCAAACCAGTGCACGCTTCTTTGGAGAACTGTGTCCAGTTTTAATCACCAAACCTTTAGGAAGATACATTTGAAAGTGTAAAGTTCTGGGAAGAGAGAATAATTAGTGGGTAATGTGGCCCTGAATCAGGAAAGCACTTAAGTATGTGCTTAAATCCATTTCTACTCAGCACAACACATGCCCAGGTTTAACTTTCAGCATGTATTTACACCTCATTGACTTCATTGAGCCTGAAGGACTTAAGGGCTGTCCCAAACAGGGATGCTTTTCTGAATCAGGGCCTATGATAAAAATAGTAAAAACAGAAATTATTTAGTTCCTTTGCAAATTAATCATACACAGAACTGCTGACTATTTTCTATATACTCTAGGAAAATGCAGGGTGTTTTATAAATGAGAGTATAGCTGATTTGATATAGGTTAGTGTAAATTATGCATTACACATACTGTTATAAAAATATCAATTTTTCACTAGTTCTTCCCATTTGGTCCACCTTTAATAATTCAGCTGTTAAACTAAAACGGGCAGCAAATTGTTTCATTTTTCTGAATTCTTTCTCGTCATGCACAATTTTATCTGATTGACTAGAATTAAATCAGGATTATGCAGCCTGCAAAGGAGAAGAGTTGGAGAGGACTTGATTGAGGTAATTAAGATTATGAAAGTCTGAGTAGAAATGTATAATAAAACAGCATAACAATGAAAGATACAACACCGAGGAAATATTTATCCTCTCAGTATTAGAGCTGGTCAGGATTTTTCTGTCAAAATGATTTTTCAATGGAAAATGCAGTTTCCGTACAACCAAAAACTTCCATGGGTAACCCTCAGGTATGTTTTTTTTAAAACCTATTTTCCCCTGAGAAAGCTTTTTATTTTTCCATTGGAAAATTGAAACAAAATATTATGTTTTGGGTCCGCTTGATCTGAATCAGAATACTTTAGTTTGTTTAACTAACCTGAAACATTTTATTTGGAGTCATTTCAACTGTGATGCATTTCCATTGTGATGCAATGGGCCATGGGAGCTGTCATTTTTCTCCATTCTTTCCTATTGTCCAGGTTTCCTGACTGGAATATAACTCTCATGATGCAACAAGGATGCCCTCCCCAGCTGTGTGTGGTGTATCATTAGAGTCCTATGACTATAGGTGCATCATAGGAGAAGTAGTCTAGCCAGGAAGCCTGGACACTGACCAGAAGGCCCAACCTAGTGAAGGTCAATCTTATGAATTTTACGTCAACTTCCGCCTGTTCTTTGGAACGGCCTTTGATTAGCCAGTTGTCCAGGTACAGGAAGACTTGTATCTTTCAATTTCTGAGGAATGTGGCCACAACTGTCATGTACTTTGCAAAAACTCTGGGGACTGCCAAGAAGCCAAACAGGAATACTATGAATTGATAGTGGGACCGGTTGACTAAAATGTGAAGGAACCTTCCATGTCTTGGGATAATTGATAAATGGAGGTATTCATCCTTCAAATCAAGGGCAGCATACCAATCCTCTGAATGCAGAGACGGAATAATCGAGGTCAAGGAGACCATGCGGAACCTCAACTTCTTCATGAATCTGTTGAGATTTCGAAAGTCCAGAATGGGTCTGAGACTGTCCTTGGTTTTGGGATTAGGAACCACTGGGAATAGAAACCCTTTCCCCTTAGCTCCCAAAGAACCTCTTCCATTGCTCCTATCTCCAGGAGAGATTGCACTGCCTGAATCAGAAGTTGCTCATGTGAAGTTTCCCTGAAGAGAGACGGGGAGGGAAGAGGTTGTGAAGGTGATAGAGAGCTGAACTGGATGGAGTATCCCAGTTCTACCATGCATAGCACGCAGCAGTCTGATGTAATTTGGGCCCATGCCAAGTAGAAGTGGGATGAGCCATTTGAAAATAGGTGATATGGAGGATCCAGAGTTTGGATTAGTACGCCATCCTTGGGTGCACCCTCAAAAGTTATGTTTGGGCCTGGTGGGTTGATTTGTTGGGCCTATCCTGTGGCTGGAGGGGGCCTGATGAGGTTTCTTTCTATAATTCCTGCCTCTCCTGCAGCCAAAGTCCTGCCTTTGTTGGAGCTGATAGAAGTGAGGAAGGGCCTGGGGCTTAAAGTATCTCCTCTGGGGTGCTGGAGTGTGTAGGCCCAGGGATTTAAGAGTGGCCTGAGAGTCTTTGAGACTGTGTAACTTCCAGTCAGTTTGTTCTGAGAATAAAGACTGACCCTTGGAGGGGAGGTCCTAAATAGTTTGCTGGATCTCGTGAGGGAGGCCCGAGACCTGCAGCCAAGAACTGCAGTGCATCACCACCCTTGAGGCCATTGAGTGGGCCACGGCATCTGCCACATCCAGAACCCCTTGGAATGATGCTTTAGACGCTGTCCTGCTCTCCTCCACCAGTGTCGTGAACTCCGTCTTGGAGGCAGGTGGGATGGACTCCGCAAACTTCAGCATGGACCCCCAGGTGTTGAAATTATATCTGTTCAACACTGCTTGCTGGTTTGCCACATGGAGTTGGAGCGCCTGGTGGAACACACCTTCCTGCTGAATAAGTCCATCTTTTTTGCCTCCTTTGCTTTGAGCATAGGGCTTTGCTGCCCTTGCCTCTTCTGATTGTTGACTGCTGTGCCACCAATGATCCTGAATGGGGGTGAGTGTAGAGTTACTCATTGTTCGTAGATGGAACAAAGTACTTCTTATCTACCTACTGAACTCTGCTACTGCGACTTTGTGGTGTTCTGGATTGTCTTTGAGTGGCAAGGCTAACCGGGCTGGTCCTGAGGGGGCCAAAATGTCAGACATGGTGTCTACCCCTCTCCACTTTAGAGACCTTCTCAATGTGGAGCCCGTGGTTTTGGGCATCTCTAAAAAGGAGTTCTTGGTGGGCCCTGCTGTCCTCTGTGACCAGTGCTAGTGAGGATCCAGCAACCACCTCATCAGAGGATGAGGAAGATGATTCCCTGAAAGGGGCAGTCTCTTGACCCTCTGCTCCCTGAGGATCCTGCAGTGCTGGGTGTTCGAGCTCAGTGGATGCCGGGTTTGGTCCCAGGAGCGTTGTCGTATTCGGTGCTGGTGTTGGTGTCAAGCTGAGGAATGACCTCTGACCGGGGCAGCTGGTATCTGCTCCCAGGGGCCAGCAAGAGTGAGTATCCTGAATGGGACCCTTGGGCTTGGTGAAATGCCCAAGGGGTCCAGAAGGACCACTGTACCAGGCTTTGCCACTGGGGTGGCCATGGCATGGAGATGGGGTGAGTGGTCTCTAAACTCCTCCTTAGTCCTGCTTTGAGCAGGGGGTTGGACTAGATGACCTCCTGAGGTCCCTTCCAACTCTAATATTCTATGATTCTATAACTCTGATACCTCCCTCTCTCCTGGAAGTCAGACTCGGCCTTGGAGTCAGATCCTGATCACTCGCCCCTCAGAACTGGCGATCAGTGCCCACGAGATGGTTGGTAGGGCATTATCGTGGGTTTCCTCTTAGAAGGCACTGCATGCTTCCTCAGCACTGAGGACTTTGCCTCTGGTGCTCTTTCCCGTGCCTGTGGAGGTAACACCATGCTTTCAGTGAACTCCCTGGATGCCTCCAAGGTCTCTGATTTGGAGGGAAGCTGTAAGTCTTCCTCCTCGAACCATCGGAGTCGATGGTGCTGTGGCAGCAGGAGAAGTACCTGAGTGGCCTAACACATGTCACTCCTCTGCTTCTTGGTCCTTGGGTGAAAGTATCTGCAAATCTTGCAGCGGTCTCTCTGGTAAATCTGAGGCGTTTTAGACAGGTAGTGTGTGGATTACTCCTGGATATGAACTTCTTGCAAGCCCTGCATGGTTTAACCCCGGGGGATCGAGGCATGCCCTGGACCTGGGAAAAGGGTGACCCCTTAAGCGGAACTACCTAGTTAACACTAATTTAAACTATTTACAGATAACAGTGTGAATAACCACTAAGAAGGGGACACTTGCAAAGCAAGAGTAACCAGTGCACTCCAGTTGACCGTCACAGGCGGTAAGAAGGAACCGAAGAGGTGGGGCCCTATATAGGGCATCGTGATGGCATGACTCCAGAAGGTCCAGAGCCGACCCTACGGATACCACCAGGGGAAAAACCTTCTTGTGACTGTGCACACAGCACACACACGCCTACTTTGAATTGACATGAGCAAGCACTCAAAGAAGAAAGGATTTTATTCCTTATGTACGGCATTGCACAGGTATCTCAGTGCCTTATGACATTAGTTGTCACCCTCTTTTGAAACATCCAGAATCCTCCAAACCTGGAGGCAAGAACCCTTGATCTACTTTGACCAGTCCTGTTCCTCTAGTTCTGTGTTTGGTATTATTCACTAACATGCTTTGGCTTTCCTCATACTTTGAACCCCAAAATAGAATAAAGAATAATGACTGTATATGACTAGACATAATGCACCATATAGGGCTCAATCCTGCAAGGTATTGAACTCTAGCCCTGAACCAGCAACGTACTTAAAACATGCTTAACTTGAGCACATGAGTTGTCCTAATCTGAAAGTTGAGCACATACTTAAGTCCTTTGCTAGATCAGGGCCAGAGTGCTCTGCGCTTTTCTTTATGCATAGATTCCAAGGCCAGAAGGCACCACTGTGATCACCTAGCCTGACCTCCTGTGTAACACAGGCTATAGAACTTCCTAGAGCAGATCTCTAGAAAAACATCTAATCTTGATTTAAAAATGATCAGTGATGGAGAATCCACCATGACACTTAGTAAATTGTTCCAGTGCACTATAGGATCAAACCTGTATTGCATTGTATAAATTGAAAACTATATACCCTCAATGTTGCTGTCTTTGTCTATTACACCCACATACCTGGGCATGTGCACGCACGCACGCACACACACACACACACACACACACCTTGTGTGTATGCATCCTTGAATATACTGAATTAAATAAAACTAAGGACTAGATTCTGGCACTCTTGCAAGGCTGAGCAAAGGGAGGAGAAGGCACTGAGAGCTCCTGCTGGAGAATAAGCATGCTGCACCCTATAATGTAGTCACTGCTATTCTTGTGTGGACTCCCTCATGGTACCTGAAGCCTTCTTGCCTACCTCCATTTTTCACAAGCAGAAGGTCTCCAGGAACTTCCCTGTGAGGGCATCCCTCCACATGCACCTAGTTGGTTTAAGACTCAAAATATGGACAGTGTACTGTAATTGCTGCTGTAGCGTATTCCCTCCTACATAAGACCCTTAAAATAATTATAAAAAATTAAACAAAGTTGGGAGTTACTACTTCATCCTGTTCCACACACTAATATAATTAGTGGTCGTGTTAACTGTGCAAAATATTATAGAAATGTAGTTACATTAAAAACCAGGGACCAGATTCTCAGCTGATGTGAATAACTGACATCAATGGAGCTATGTTAATTTACACCAGCAGAGGACCTAGCCCTACATGTTTTATAGGTTATAAAATCAGAAAATACCACTATTATCATCAAGTCCAATCTCCTATATAACACAGGCCAAAGAACTTCTGATTTGAACGAGAGCATATCTTTTAGAAAATCATCCAATCTTGATTTTAAAATTGCCATTGATGGAGAATCCACCCAAACCCTTGATAAGTTGTTCCAATGGTAGTTAACCTCACTGTTAAAAAAAATTTCATCTTGTTTCCAGTCTGAATTTAACTACCATCAACTTCCAGCCACTGGATCTTGTTATAGAGTTGTCTTCACAGACATCTCCGAACTTTCTACATTTATTTCAGTTTCACTTCATTGTTAAGAACCAGTCCTTCGAGAAGGTTATGACTTTGCCACATTCTAACACAGTGTGAGATTGTGACTGACTCTATCTGACCTTCTCTGGCCCCTGCTGGAGGTGTTGGCACCCCGACAACCACTGCTCAGTTCAAGCTACCAACAAGAATTAGTCCTCCAGACATCTAGAAAGGCCAGGAGGAGACACTGACCAATGGGGAGTGAGGAGTCCAGTGAAAAAGGCTGGCTTGCTTCTTCTCAGGAGTAGCGCAGGGTGAGCCTGGGACAGGGGAGGAGCGTTTCAGTGCTAGCTCAGAATCCCAGTGGCCAGCTTAGAGCCTTACCTTCAAGTGCTGCAACTGAGTGCTTGCCTTAGGTTGCCTTGTTTAATGGTGCAGACAGCCAAACTCTGCATTTGTCTTTATTCAACCATTTTGAGACTGAATCTGAGCAGGTGGTCACAATTTATGGACTAAGGCAGGGAGTGCCTGCAGTGCTGCCCTTGGCTCTTCGGGGGGTGCTGTGGAGCTGCCACACCTGTGACAGAGGAGATACACGATAGCTTGCATAAGAATGGATTTCTTTCCATTCAGAAAACAAACACTTGTTCAGGAAATTTCTGGCAGAACCAAAGGCTAATGAGCCACAGCACTACACAGCCCTTAGATAGCATTTGGTGGATGCTGGTTCCATTTGATGACAAGGAAACTGCCACTTGGAAAACCCTGTCTTTCTGGGAAATAGTTGAGGGAGAGTTTTTCCCCATTAAATGTCATAATCATTATCATTTGAGATTTACACCATACTTATATTGGTATCATTAGGAAGAATGGGGACCAAATAAATAAGTACAGTGGCCAGTATTGACAAAGAAATCAGTAAGACAGGAAGCGTTTTAGCCAGATAAACTGAAACGTTCCATCCAAAAAGTTTCTGATAATAATTATAGCGAGGCATAATTTTATTTTCAATGCAATAGTATAGCAAACATGAGCATCTACACCTTCTTTAGTACAAATGACTCACTGAATATTATGTATGAACATTACCAAAAGCTGATGGACAGTAAAAAAAACTGTTGTCTCTGCCTTTGAGACAAAGTGGAAAAGGTCATGATGTTAACATGGAAAAAGGAGAAGATTGAAATCCTGGAGTCCACCCATGCCTGCCCATGCAAGTTCAGGAAATTAGCCATGCTTGAGTTGCCACCTGTTAGGTTTTCTCAGGATAGCCCTTTCTGGCGGTAGCTGCCATGGGAAATCTGTGCGGGTGCTCTGTACGCCCTGCCAGATGTCCAGTTTCATGGGCTCTGGATTATCCCGGATGCCCCAGGTTTTTGTACCTCAGAGGTGGCAACCCTACCCATCTGATTTCAGCAGCTGAAAACAAAGAGTCAGACTGTGGTCCATCCTGCAGTGCCTACCCATACCACAGGTAGCTGTTTAGGTGGGATAAAAGCTTCTGTGGGGCAGCTACCTTCCCCTGCCTCCACTGTGAATGCTGGCAGGAGTGGAAGGAGCCCTGACTCTGCCCCCCTCATGCACCAGCCAGAACAGCTATTCCAGCATGTCAGGAAAAGTACACTGCAGCAGGTATAGTGCTGCTGTACAGTATATCCGGTCCAGACAGGTTGCGGGGAAGTGGGAGGCAGACTGGGAAGATCTATGTCACGATCTGCTTCCTCGGTCAGAGCAACAACATGCTGCACCATACATGGGGCGTATAGCAAATCCATAATTAAGCCCAAACATTTTACTTACTTTATTGCATTTGCAGTTTGCAAAGCAATAGATTCAAGACTCCTCTCACTAACACTGGGGACACACCTCTAGCTTCAGCAGGTTGCACCAGTAACTGAGAGGATAATTTTGCCAATTATGTCAAAACCATAAATTAAAAGCAATAATGAGTTGTTATTAGAAATGTAATGAATGGGTTCTTGTTACCAAGTCCAAGGTAAAATGAAAGATGATTAGTATTGAAACAAATTCGCCATTACCTATTCTAAAGCAACAGTTGATGTTGTTATTGTATGTAGTATCAGTTACACTGTTATTTTAAAGCAATCTATGTCCACTTTGTTTTATGACTGCCTTAGTAGTAATTGAAAGCCAGTACTTCCTTGGTGATAAATGGCTTTGTTAGGCTTGTAATTAAAAAGATAATTTTAAATTGTTCTACTCCTCCATAAATATTATGCATAAAAATAGCTAATCAGAACATTTTATTAAGCAAAGCCCAGATAACGAAGATAAACTGCCTCGTATGTATCTTTCCAATGAACTAATTAAAAATATCAAACATTCATCCACTACACAAAGAATTGAACTGTTATGGTCAGAAATGGGAAGCAGCTCTGTTAAAAAATTCATGCCTGTTTTCCATAGAACTGGTTATTATTTTAGGGAAGCTGTATGAAGGGCTGAAAATGCTCCCTGCAACATTTTGAATAAAGTTAATGCCTAGCTCCAGCTGACATGTAGGAGATGGCAATTCTGCCAAAGTTGTAAATGTTTCCATTTGAAACTGCATTTCATACCCTTGTTTATGCTATAGTTAGAATGCTTATCAATTACTGCCAGCTAACAGTTCCCAATGGAGTAGTGTGGTGAAGGACATGATATTCAGTCTATAAATAATGTGCTTCTTCTGGAACCAGGAAACTTAATTTTCTAGGTCAGCCTTGCTCAATCTCTGGGTCATCACCCACAGGGGTCAGTAGTAATTCTCTGGTGGGGTGATAGCTTGCTCCAAATTCATGTCTCCAGTCCTCCACTGATGGGATTTGCTCAGTCACCTGAACACCAATTAATCATCCTGCTTATCCCCAAGGTGTCTTTTTTCTAAAAGGTGATGGAAACTAATACCTCCTTTGAAGGGACATGAGAAGCAGTGCAAAGAGTTAAGGGTTTTCTGAGGAGGACTTGTGTCAGGTGTGAAAAAATGAGATTCTCCTGTTGCAGATCATCCCAAATTAAAAATCCTAACGATAAGAACCGCACAAAGGAAATTACTCAGTTAGCTGTGCACACATCTTGATGGTATTGAGTCTGGATTCTATAATGACTGAGTTTTCTCTTCTCTTTCTTATAAATGTTTATAGCCACTTAGATTTTTTTTTCTAGAGATGATGAAAGAGAGAATGGAAAGGAGAGGCAGGACAGAGAAATAATAATGGATGGTGGCTTGGGGACAGGAGCAGAGAAGAGAGAGGAGAGGACATAAAGAATCAGGTGGCTGAATGAGACAGGGAGGCAGGGAAAAACAAAGGGCACTGATAAAAACACATTCAGTGAAGCAGATGTCAGTAAAGTTAGTTGATGGTGGACTCTAGAGACTGGGCTGGAGCAGCGAATAGTGCTGTAGCCCACAAAGAATTCCTGTAATGAGAAGAGAGTTGGCAGAAGTGACTGACACTCAAAAAGGCCAGAGCTCCTGGAGACATGAGTTGCTAGGAATTCTATCAATATCTATGGATAGAAATTCCATGCTTGAATAATAACAGCATAGCAGTAGGAATATGCTGCTGACTACCGAACCAGGATGGTGGTGATTGTGAAATGCTCAAGGAGTTTAGAGAGGCTACAAAAACAGTAATCCCCATAATAATGGGAGATTTCAACTACTCCCAGATTGACTGGTTACATATCTTCTCAGGATGGGATGCAGAGATAACATTTCTAGACACCATTAATTGCTTCTTGGAGCATCTAGTTTAGAAACCACAAGCAGAGAGGCAATTCTTGATTTAGTCCTAAGTGGCACACAAGGTCTGGTTCAACAAGTGCATATAGCTGAACTGCTTGGTATTAGTGACCATAATGTAATTAAATTTAATTAAATTCCCTTGCAGGGGGAAAATACCAAAGAAACCCACCGCATTAGTATCAAACTTAAAAAAAAAGGGAAATTACACACAAATGAAGAAGTTAGTTAAATGAAAATTAGAAGGAACAGTCACAAAAATGAAACGCTTGCAAGCTGCATGGAAACATTCTAAAAATTCCATAATTGAGGTGCAAACTAAATGTATACCCCAAATAAAAAAAATTTAAAAAAACAGTAAAAGGACCAAAAAAATAAACCCCCCAACCCACCACCGTGGCTAGACACCAGAGTAAAAGAGGTGGTTAGAGACAAAAAACCCCAAAATACCCTTTAAAACCTGGAGGTCAATTCCTACTGAGGAAATTAGACAAGAGCATAAACTCTGGCAGGTCAAGTAGAAACATATAAGTAGACAGGCCAAAAAAGACTTTGAAGGGCAATTAGCAAAAGATACACAAACGAACAGCGAAAAATATTTTAGGTACATCAGAAGCAGGGAGCCTGCCAACCTATCAGTGAGGCCACTGGATGACTGAGGTGCTAAGGAAGCACTTAAGGAAGACAAGCCCATTGCAGAGATGCTAAATGAATTTTTGGAATCAATCTTCACTGCACAGGATATGTGGGAGATTCCCCATATGGGCCATTTTTTTAGGTGACAGATCGGAGGAACTGTGCCAGATTGAAGTATCTGTTAAGGAGGTTTTTGAATAAATTGAACATTAATAAGTCACCCAAGAGTTCTGAAGGAACTCAGATATGAAATTGCAGAAGTACTACTGTGGAATGTAACCTATTGCTTAAATCACCCTCTGTACCAGATGACTAGAGGATAGCTAATGTAAAGCCAACTTTTAAAAAAGGTTCCAGAGGTGATCCCGGCAATTACTGGCCTGTAAGTCTAACTTCAGTGCCAGGCAAATTGGCTGAAACTATAGTAAAAAATAGAATTATTAGGCACACAGATAAACACGATATGTTGGGGAGGAGTCAACATGGCTTTTGTAAAGGGAAGTCATGTCTCACCACTCTACTAGAATTCTTTGAAGGGGTCAACATGCATGTAGACAAGATGATTCTGTGGATATAGTGTACCTGGACTTTCAGAAAACCTTTGACAAGGTCCCTCACCAAAGGCTGTTAAGCAAAGTAAAAATTCATGGGACAAGATGGAAGGTCCTCTCATGGCACAGTAACTGGTTAAATGATAAGAAACAAACAGTAGTGTGGTAAAGTCAGACCAGATGGCTACCAAAGGGTATAGCAGGGCCGGTGTGTGAGCCCTAGAATGTTAAAGGCCCTTTTCTTGCAGGCAGAGGAGTAGGTCAATTAAAGACACCTGGAGCCAGTGAAGGGCTACTACAAGTGTACTTAAACCCTGCTTTCCCTAAAGGAAGGAGGAAGATGCCAGAACGTTTGTGGCAGCTGGAGGAGAAACTTCCCCCAGATTAGGAGATGGTGCTTCTCTGCAGCCAGAGGAGCAGAGAAGGAGAAAACCCTTGGCCACAGCTGGCAGAAAGGAACCACAGCAAAGTACCTCCCCAGGCCCTGGGGCACATACAGGGGCTCAGGCTACCTGCCCTCCATGGTGTGGCGAAGGACAGTCCTCAGGCCTGAAGTAAGGCCGTACCAAACACTCTGGGAGAGAGGTGCAGAGGGGGAGGTCCAAAAGACTTGTCCAGATTGGGGGGCAGAGTTACCTCAGGCCCCACTAATAGAGGAGACTGCTGGCAATTAGGCGAGACTAAGGGGGTTACCCTACCACAGTAGGAATAAATGATCAGTTTTACCAATGGAGAGAGGTATATAGCAGAGTCTCCCAAGGACCTGTACTAGGACCAGGGCTGTTCAAAATATTCATAAATGATCCGGAAAAAGGGGTAAACAGTGACGTGGTAAAATTTGCAGATGATGTGAAATGACCGGTGTTGTTCGACATCTTCATTAATGATCTGGAAGAGGGGGTAGATTGCACCCTCAGCAAGTTTGCAGATGACACTAAGCTAGGGGGAGTGGTAGATACCCTGGAAGGGAGGGATAGGATACAGAAGGACCCAAACAAATTGGAGGATTGGGCCAAAAGAAATCTGATGAGGTTCAACAAAGACAAGTGCAAAGTCCTGCACTTAGGATGGAAGAATCCTATGCACAGCTACAGACTGGGGACTGATGAGCTAGACAGCTGTTCTGCAGAAAAGAATCTGGGGGTTACAGTGGATAAGAAGCTGGATATGAGTCAGCAGTGTGCCCTGGTTGCCAAGAAGGTTAATGGCATATTGGGCTGCATTAATAAGAGCATTGCCAGCAGATCACGGGAAGTGATTATCCCCCTCTATTCAGCATTGGTGAGGCCACATTTGGAGTAGTGTGTCCAGTTTTGGGCCCCCCACTACAAAAAGGATGTGGACAAGTTGGAGAGAGTCCAGTGGAGGGCAACAAAAATGATTAGGGGGATGGAGCACAAGACTTATGAGGAGAGGCTGAAAGAACTAGGCCTGTTTAGTCTGCAGAAGAGAAGAATGAGGGGGGATTTGATAGCAGCCTTTAACTACCTGAAAGGGGGTTCTAGGGAGGATGGAGCTAGGCTGTTTTCAGTGGTGGCAGATGATAGAACAAGGAGCAATGGTCTCAAGTTGCAGTGAGGGAGGTCTAGGCTGGACATTAAGAAAAAGGTTTTCACTAGGAGAGTGGTGAAGCATTGGAATGGGTTACTTAGGGAGGTGGTGGCATCTCCATCTTTAGAGATTTTTAAGCTGAGGCATGACAAAACTCTCGCCAGGATGATTTAGCTGAGGATAGTCCTGCTTTGAGCTGGGGGTTGGACTAGATGACCTCTTGAGGTCCCTTCCAACTCTAATATCCTATGATTCTATGACTTAAGATAGTTAAATCCAAAGCTTATTGTGATTAGTTAAAAGGGATCTTGCAAAACCGGGCAACAAAATGGTAGATTAAATTCAATTATCGATCAATGCAAAGTAATGCACATTGGAAAACATAATTCCATGTATATGTACAAAATTATGGTGTCTAAGTAGCTGTTACCATTCCAGACATATACCTTTAAGTCATTGTGGATATTTCTCTGAAAACTGCCACTGCACATGAGCAGCAATCAGAGAAGCAAACAGAATGCTAGGAAACATAAGGAAAGGGATAGATAGTAAGACAGAACATATAACACCACTATATAAATCCACAATAGAACCACACCTTAAATACCAGGTGAATTCTGGTCAGCCCATCTCAAAAACATATATATTTGAATTGGAAAAGGTACAGAGAAGAGCAACAAAAATGATTTAGGGGTATGGAACAACTTCTATATGAGGAGAGATTTAAAAGACTGAGATTATTCATCTTAAAAAAGAGATGACTGAGGGGGGATCTGATAGGCCTATAAAATCATGAATGATGTGGAGAAAGTAAACAAGAAAGTGTTATTTATCCCTTCACATAACACAAGAACCAGTGGTCACCCAATCAAATTAATAGGCAGCAGGTTTTAAACAAACATAAGGATGTACTTCTTCACACAACACACAGTCAACCTGTGGGACTCATTGCCATGGGATTTTGTGAAGCTTGAAAATATAACTGGGTTTAAAAAAAAAGAAGTTTATGGAGGACAGGGCCATCAATGGCTGTTAATCAAAATGGTCAGAGCCATAACCACTCACTCTGGGTGTCCCTAAACCTCTGACTGCCAAAAGCTAGGACTGGATGACCGGTCTGAATCAATCAATAATCGCCCTGTTCCGCTCATTTCCTTTGAAGCATCTGGCACCGACTCTTGTCAGAAGACAAGATACTGGGCTAGATGGATCACTGGTCTGACACAGTATGGCCATTTTGATGTTCTTCTGATGGGTGGGGAGACTTCTGAACCTCCCAAGTTGTTTCTGAGGAGTAGGCCCAGACCCCTTCAGTCTTGGCACTGAACTGATGCTGTGGATGGTGTCAGAAGGGCAGTAAATGAGGAAAAAGGGGGCTCTAAAAGTCCTCTTTGCCCCCAGAAGGGGTTAATGCTATAAAGGTCCCTCCTGATTCCTGATGCAGCTGTACGGTACTTCCAGGGAATCAGAGAAATTTGAAGGTCTGCCACAAAAAAACTCCTGAGGTGTTGGTATGGGGGTTCCTGCATTGTGGGGAGAAGCAGACTGCCAACGCCCATTATCTCTGGAGTGGTATCCGCACTGGGCATGAAAGGAACAGCAAAGGGGGGAAAGGTGAGCGCTTCATTGGTAGCTGCTGTTGGAGCAAACAAATTTGTGGAAAGGAGAAAAAATACTTCATAAAAAAATGTAATATAGACAGATCCTGCTCCTCTAGTGGTCAAAGGATAAATGGGATCAGGATTGAGTGATATTCTAAGAGACCCCAACCCACGCTCTGTCTCTTTGTGCTGGTTGAGAAGTGCAATGATAGGGAGCTGAGGATTCCACTGGTGAAGGGGGAATCTCCAGATAGAATAAAACCAGCATAGCTGACTATTCCACCTGTTCCTCCTTGCCAGGCATAGGAGGAGTTCCTGGGAAAGGGGTTGAACTTGTGCAGTAAGATCCAGCAATCCTTCAGTTGTGGAGTGGTCCCTAGGAGTTGCTCTAGCCAGCATGATTTAGACCAGCTTAAGGGTTTGGCCAAGGATCAGAGGAGACTAGAGTCACTATTTACCCCCATCCACAGCTCAGCCAGAGCAGGGGATCTGGCCCAGTGGCCTTTTTACATACAGGGAGAAATGGTGGTAATAAAGTGTGACACTGCATGGGAGCTCTAAAGTCCTGTGAATTAAAGCAGATACTTCAGTTATCAATCAAGATGTAATAGAGCTGAATGAAACAGCATACTTTTCTGGTTTAAATGGCTTGCACCTTGATAAACGTACAACTTGCTGAGAAACATGTTAGACTCACTAGATGCATAAAGCATGGGCTAATGAGATATCAAATCACTTTAAAAACAAGCTAACCATAAGAAATCAATGACAACGCTTTCATTTCACTTTTATGCACTTGGGCTAATCTGGAAGAATGTTTTTCTGCCAGGAGATGAGGCTCAGATACCGTTGCCGATGAGCTACCCTCCTTTTTTATTGCAAGACTGGGAATTGTGCATGGAATCTTTAATTTTTATTAAAACAATTCCTTAACCATATACATTATGACTGGCCCTATGCAAGTGTGGAAAAGAGGTGGGGACGGTAGGGAGGAGCTCAAGGAGACACTCCTCTATGCTCTATGGCCAGAAGCTCCAGAGAGGAATAAACTCTCTACTCACTCTACTGGTGAACAGAGAACAATGCTGCTGACAATTCCTCTAATGACTCTTGGGAGGCCAGTATAAGTATACCAGAACTTGAATTTTTTGGGGTAGTAGGCTCCCACAGAGGCTCAAAGAAAGGGAAAAGCTCTTACATGTGCCAGAGCACATTTCCAATCATGCAGGACTCTGCTCAAGAGTTCTAAGTGCTCTTGGTTCCCCTCCCTTTGGAGGGGCCTTTGCTATGAGAGACAACAAAGATTGAGGATTCTGTGGCAGGAGACATTATAGGATGGTCCAGTGGTTAGGACATCAGCCAAAGACTTGGGTTCAATTCTCTGCTGTTGTACAGATTTCCTGTGTGACCTTGAACAAATCACTTTGCCTCAGTTCCCCTGCAGTAAAATAGGTATAATAGCACTTCCTTACCTCACTGTAGTATTGTAAGAATAAATACATTAAAGACTGTGAGATGCTCAGATACTGTGGTGATGGGGACCATGAAAGCACATCAGATAGACAGACAGAGGACTTTGGGGTAAGAGAAGATGGAGAGGAGAGTAGCAGAGCTGAGTGGACTCTGAGGAGGCCCTGTGTATCCAGCATTTATTAAAGCTGAATCATTAAGCTGGGTTAGGTGGTGGCACCTCCAGACGGGACCAGGCAAACAACTTGCTTGGGACTGGAGAGAGAACTGCGAAGAGAAACTTGGACGACTGCTACTCACTGATCCCAGCCAGGGGTGGGGTTTGCTGGATGGATGAGATGGGATATGGCCAAAGGACTATCACCCGTGGGACATTCTCACTGATATGTGGGAAGGTAGTTAGATGGACTAGTTCCAAAGTTACTGGGGTATGGGAGGTATTTTACTCTTTATTAGCATATATATTCCGATGGTGGGTTTTTCCAAGTTTGAGTGTGTTCCCTTTCCTCTTATAAGGATACCCTCATTTGTACACAGTCTTGAAGTGCTTGTGAGTTCTGCCTATGGAAGGCACTCAGGGAGGGTGTGTTTAGTTTTACCAGATTTCTGGGTGAGGGCTTGAGCCAATCTAGTTATTATGCAGAGGGAACCTGGATATATTGAACATGACATTTGTTGCTGCCATCAACCACCTGGCAGAAGGGTTACACTGCTCCACTGCCCACCTGCACAGTGGGTAGCCACAATCCTGCCTGTGAGTGGAAGACGGCAGGGTTAGCATCACCTCTAAATGCTTATGATCCAGAGAGGACAGGGTGATGGCTAGAGCCGGTGCAAGGTAGGGCCGCCCATGATACATACATTGCACCACCCAAGTAGAGCTGCAGGAGCTGCTTTTCATCATGAAACCTCATCAGCTCCTGGAAACATTTTTTGGGCCTCACCCCTGGGGGCTTCTGGTGGTGTGGAGACCTTCTGACGCCCCTCTCTCCCACCACCCACACTGTGGCTTATAAAGAGCCATACGCTCCTATGTGTCCCATGTGCAGAAAGGAATGGTAAGATTAAATTTGGAGCAAGAACATTTAAGAATAAATTGTGATTGGGTTGGAGGAAAATGAATTCTTTGGACCAGATTCTCAGCCTCACTATGTCTAGTTTGTACTGTATGGGCAGCACAAAGTCGCTAAACAGCCAGCTCAACCAGCCATAAGGATTTCTGAGGGGTATAGAGCCAGCATAGCAGCTCTGTACAATACTCCCCCCCAACCACCAGTACACGTTCAGAGAAAAGGTCTGTTGACAGCTGACATAATTTACAGCAGCCTTGTAGTTACTCTAACTTGTACCTTGGAACCTGCTCGGTGCTCACTGGTCATAGAACCAGTCAACCATAAAGATGCCCTCTCCTCACCCAGGCCACAAGAGCCTCAAGAGTGGAGTTTGGTTTTTTTCCAGCAGTACAGGTCTTGACCCTGTTCCCACTGCAGTCAAAGGCAAAGCTCATTGGGAAGCAGGATTGAATAGTATTGTGCAAAATGTACTCAATATCTTTCCCCTGTATACTCATAAAAGGCACTTTATTGTAATAGTGTGCGATTCTGTATAGAAACATACATCAGAGCAATAACAGAAGATCCTACTTGCTTTGCTTGCACATCTTATCTAATCAGAGCTTTGTTCTGTGAGTAGTTTTGACAGTAGTGTCACTGGCAGTGTTTTTCCCAAGTATTATCTTTCGTACACAAAGGCCCACTGAAATGAATAGGACATCTGCAGCATTGATTTCAATGGCAATCTGCATAACAATACCACATATATGCAATATTGCGGAGCAAGACATGCTAGTAAAAAACACTTCAGTGACTTGCAGATGTGATAAGAACGCTGTTTCATTCCATATTACTTGTAATTTGCAAAGTACCTTTGGAATGCACCTTGAGCGCAGAATCACAATAGATTAGTCTGAGGCAGACACAGAGTGAGAGTACAGCATGGAATCTAGTGTGGCACAAGCTGGCACAGACTCTGGCACAGGCTTCCATTACCAGAAAAGATATTGAGGGGAGAGTCTGCAATGAAGCAAAGTGGTTGCAATCTCAGTTAGGCCTTGGGGTACTGTAGGCAGCCAGCACTGACCCCAAATGAAGAGATCTGGTCAGGAAAGAGACAAATGACTGTCATTATGTGCAGAGGACCAGCGGATGAAATGAATAAATGTACCTCCTCAACCGCCTCTGTCTGTGGTAACTCAGCCATAAACAAGAGCCATCCCTAACCCTTTAGAAGGAAAGTTGCAGCAGTAACATGCTTGCTTCCTTCTTCCCTGATGGTGATTATCCTCTGAGGTAATAAGAGCTTCACCGCTGCAGTGAGGTGGAATTCACACTGCAATAATGAATCTTTTTCATACTAGGCATAGAGATAACATTACAGATGTTGGTGCAGCTTATGGTATAATTGTACTGGCCTGCGCCTTTGTATATTTCCTATTTAAAAAAAAAGAGAATGAAGTGTGAGACCTGTTTTAAAATAACATTAATGGCCTTCAGACCAAAGCATCAAGGAAATTAAAAGCTGATACTGCCACTTTTCTCTTAACTAATTGTGTCTTATATTGTAGCTCATATAATATGTAAGATGACTCTCTCCTGTGAGACCTCCTTACAGAGTACTAGGGTATATGAGCTGTGCAAAAGGGTGACTCAAGGACAAAAACTACCTTGGTAGCTGCAATTGTGGATTTCCAGGCTTCTGTGGGTTTAAGTCTGATTGTTAATGTTTATTAATCTATGTGTGTATATGTATTCACTGGAAATCACTCACTACTTGCACATGATTAAATGCTTTCAATGGATATAAACATTGTAATGGTACAATTTACACTTCTGTAGTTAATTCTTAAGCTGCTGCTATTTATCCACTTTGTTCGTCAAAGGAATGTAGTAGGAGGGAGCTTATAGGTGGTCTCAGAAGCCAGAGCGTAATTAGAAAATGGAGCTAGTTTCAGAGGCTTGCAGTTCAAGTCTGAAATATGCAATAGTATGTTTTGTGGCGGTTCTGTGATGTGGGCAGATAGCCAATAGGGACTACGATAGGGTTATTATCCAACAAGCTTTCAGTCTCTTCCATTCTTTGCTTGCAGGACATTTAAAGGATCATGGGCCTGATCATTTAGTGATGTTGCAATGCATACCATCAAAATGCCATACCCAAAGATTTTTCTCAAACAGGACACAGGCATACTTCAAGATGAGATGTCCACTATGAATGCACACACGTAAAATGGGATGTCTGGGGACAAGATACACTCTTGATGCACCTGAGGATGCAGAGGGGAATGTAAAGTTAGCTTTCAGTGACTTCTCAATCCTAGGCAGAAGTCCAGCCAGGGATCTTTCCTTGGCTTAATTTAAAGCATCCTCAGAACTGCACTAAATTAGGTCCTGAGGCGCACAGCCCCAAAGGTGCCAGTCTAGTAGTCAGTAATTTACTATTGCTCTGAACAGTCATCCTTTTCCCTGGGAATACCTCTATCCAGGACTCTGGATGGAGACTCCACCAGGGGAATCCAAAGCTGTGTGGACCTGCTGGGCTTTTGCAACTGTTTTACACTACTGAAGTGGCACTGAGTAGACAGAATGGGTTTGCAAACCTGACCCCCCAGAGAATTCTAACATCACATATAGTTTTCCAGCTGACTTCTGAAATGCTCAAGCTTCTTCTCATGTTTAAACGTCCCACTTCCTCAGAATGCCTCGCACTCTTAAGGGTGCAGTATCTTTTCATACTTCCTAACAGACAACTTCAACTGCTGACAGAAGAATAAACAATCTCCTCTCCACTAGTGTTGTGAGCAGGACCCCAGAGCTTTGAAAACCTCATTTGGACTCCAATGCCCCAACAGTCAGACCTATATTATAGCTTTGTCTCAGCCAATGACAATAATAGAATGGCAAAAGCCTAATGTTCTGCTCAATAACACATGTGAAAATCAGGACTAACTCCACTGGAGTCAAGGAAGTTACAAATGTGTAAAACTGGGATAAATGGGAAGAGACCCTGGTCTTTAAAAGTCTACTGTCAGTTCCAGCTGAGGAAATATTCAGGTTAGCAGCATAAAAAATCTTTCAAAAATCACTGTAGCACAAAAGTTCAATACCCAATTTATTTCAAACATTTCACTATGTTTCTTCTGAAGTATTTCTCAGAAGCCTTATGACCTTTCTTTATCTTGTGATAAATATTAAAGATATAACTTTGCTGAAAGGTATGCTTTCACCCAAAATTGAAGGAGTCATTCATTTTGTTAGCCACTCACTGCTGGTGTTTGTCTCAGTGAAATCATAACAGCAGCTGAAGAACTTTTATTATAGCAAGTCAGTGATGAGGCTATTGTTAATGTTGATAGTATTCCATGAGAACTCCATTTTGTTTTTTCAATGGTCTATACCAGCCATAAAAATCTCTTCTGACCTGGAATAAAACCTGTCATCCAAGTCTGGACTTCATTGTGTTGCACAGCAACAGCCGTATGTTTTTGCATTATGGAATTCAAAGCATACATTGTAAATGTGTTTGTACGGTTCCAGTCATATGAAAACTAACATATTTTTTTTCCAAAATGAATCCTTCTAATTCCCTGCTGTTTAGTAAAATGCCACCTGAGACATGACACAACCTGCAAGCTAGTCAGCTTAAAATAACTTCTGTCATCTGCATGCAGTCAATTCTACTCCTTGGCTTCTATATCACAATTGATTTCAATTTTCCAAGCAAGGATGCTTAAGGGGAAGAAACCAGGGAGTATGACTCTAAGTCATATTCCTCTGTATGATTTAGAGTAATACTCTCTAGTTACTGATTAAATATTCATTGCTCAATGTAACATACAATATCACAAGCAGTTTTGTTATACTGAGCAATGAATGTTTAATCGGAGATTAAGCACTGGTTGCTATAGTCCACATCTGGGTTTAGGTGATGATTTCACTTGCCAGGTAATAAATGGCTCCAATAAATATGCTGATTTCTTCAGCGCATGAAAGACGTTTATAGCCAAATACACAGAGAGGAAATGAAGGATGTATCTGCATCTGCATCTGTGAAAGCTGAAGACAAAGGAATGTCCTTCCTTGAATTTTGCTAATATTTTCTGTCACACCTCTTCTTTTCACCTGTCTGCCTTAGTTAGAACATAAGAAGAGCCATACTGGGTCAGACCAATAGTCCATCTAGCCCAGTATCTTGTCTTCTGACAGTGGCCAGTGCCAGGTGCTTCAGAAGGAATGAACAGAACAGGCAATCATCAAGAGAGCCATCTTGTTGTCTATTCCCAACTTCCAGCAAACAGCAATCCCTACCTATCCTGACTAATAGCCCTTGATGGACCTATCCTCCATGAGCTTCCCCATTATAATCGTAGCCTTCACAACATCCTCTGGCAAGGAGTTCTACAGATTGACTGTGTGTTGTGTGAAGAAATACTTTTTTAATTTGTTTTAAACCTGCTGCCTATTAATTTCATTTGGTGATGTCTAGTTCTTGTGTTATGAGAGAGTAAATAATACTCCCTTATTTACTTTCTATACACCAGTCATGATTTTGTAGACCTCAACTATATCCCCCTAAGACATCTCTTTTCCAAGCAAAAAGGTCCCAGTTTTATTAATCTCTCCTTGTATGGAAGCTTTTCCATACTCTCATAACGGTTGTTGCACTTTTATGTCTCTTTTCCAATTCCAATTGTTTCCAATTCCAATGTTTTTGAGATGAGGCAACCAGATCTCTATGCAGCATTCAAGATGTGGGTGTACTATGGATTTATCAAGAGACAATATATTTTCTGTCTTCTGATCTATCCCTTTCCTAATGATTCCCAACATCCTGTGAGCTTTTTTGACTGCCGCTGCACTTTGAGTGGATGTTTTCAGAGAACTATCCACAATGACTCCACGATCTTTCTTAAGTGGCAACAGATAATTTAGAACCCATCTTTTTGTATGTATAGTTGGGATTATGTTTTCCAATGTCCATTACTTTGTATTTATCAATACTGAATTTCATCTGTGATTTTGTTGCCCAGTCACCCACTTTTGTGAGATCCTTTTGTAATTCTTCACGGTCTGCTTTGGACTTAACTGTTTTGAGTAGTTTTGTATCATCTGCAAATTTTGCCACCTCTCTGTTTATGCCTTTTTCCATATCATTTATGAATATGTTGAACAGTATGGCCCCAGTACAGACCCCTGGGGAACACCATAATTCACCTTTCTCCATTCTGAAAACTGACAATTTATTCCTACCCTTTGTTTCCTATATTTTAGCCAGTTATTAATCTGGGAAAGCACCTTCCCTCTTATTCCATGGCTGTTTATTTTGCTTAAGAGCCTTTGGCGAGGAACCTTGTCAAAGGCTTTCTGAAAATCTAAGTACATTATATCCACTGGATCACCCTTGTCCACATGCTTGTTGAGCCCCTCAAAGAATTCTATTAGAGTGGTGAGGCATCATTTCCCTTTACAAAAACTATGTTGATTCTTTCCCAACAAATCGTGTTCATCTATGTGTCTGATAATTCTGTTCTTTAC
Organism: Mesoclemmys tuberculata; assembly: GCA_007922155.1. NCBI lineage: Eukaryota > Metazoa > Chordata > Testudines > Chelidae > Mesoclemmys > Mesoclemmys tuberculata. Next base: position 39,484,282 of record ML675609.1, on the reverse strand, counting down.
TAAAGTTTCAACCAATTTGCCTGGTACTGAATTCAGGCTTACCAGCCTGTAATTGCCAGGATTGCCTCTGGAGCCTTTTTAAAAAATTGGCATGACATTAGCTGCCCTCCCATCATCTGGTACAGAATCTGATTTAAATGATAGGTTACATAGCACAGTTAGTAGTTCTGCAATTTTACATTTGAATTCCTTCAGAACTCTTGGGTGGATACCATATGGTCCTGGTGACTTACTGCTGTTCAATTTATCAATTTGTTCCAAAACCTCCTTTAATGAGACCTCAGTCTGGGACAGTTCCGGATTTCTCACCTAAAAAGAATGGCTCAGGTTTGAGAATCTCTCTCATATGCTCAGCTGTGAAGGCTGATGCAAAGAATTCATTTAGTTTCTTCGCAATAGCTTTATCCTTCTTGAGTGCTCCTTTAACACCTCAACTGTCCAGTTTTCCCACTTGTTGTTGGCAGGATTCCTGCCTCTCACATACTTAAAAAAAATGTTGCTGTTACTTTTTTTTGAGTCTTTGAATAGTTGCTCTTCAAATGCTTTTTTGACCTGTCTAATTATACTTCTACATTATACTTGCCAGAGTTTATGCTCCTTTCTATTTTCCTCTGTAGGATTTATCTGTCACTTTTTGAAGGATGCCTTTTTGCCTCTAACTGTTCTTTTACTTTGTTGTTTGGCCAGGGTGGCACTTTTTTGCTCCTCTTACTATGTTTTTTAATTTGGGGTTTACACTTAAATTGAGCCTCTATTATGGTGTCTTTAAAAAGTTTCCATGCAATTTGCAGGGATTTCACTTTTGCCCCTGTATCTTTTAATTTCTCTTTAACTAACCCTCTCATTTTTGTGTAGTTCCCCATTCTGAAATTAAATGCTACCATTGTGGGCTACTTTGTTGTTCCCCCCTTCTCCCCTCCACATGAATGTTAAATTTTATTATATTATGGTCACTATTATCAAACTATTTAGCTATATTCACCTCTTGGACCAGATTTTGTGCTCCACTTAGGACTAAATTGAGAACTGCCTCTCCTCTTGGGGGTCCAAGATTAGCTGCACCAAGAAGCAGTCATTTAAGGTGTTAAGAAACTTTATCTCTGCATCTTACCCTGAGGTGACATGTGCCCAGTCAATATGGGGATAGTTTAAATTCCCCGTTACTATTGAGGCTTTTTTAATAGCCTCTCTAATATCCCAGAGCATTTCACAGTCACTATCACCAGTCTGGTCAGGTGGGCGGCAGTATATCCCTATTGCTATATTTGTATTATTTAAAGCATGGAATTACTATCTATATAGATTTAATTTAATTTGATTTTTTTCATTTAATAAAAATTGGAAGAAATCAGGATTTCTGGAGATATATCTTTAATGTAGTCTTTACCTAAGTTTAAGGCTAGACTGTCCCATTAGATATAGCCTTGAGCAAGCATCTTTCATCTCATCTAGCCTAAATCTGGTGATCCTCAGGATGTGCTGCAGAAGGCTTCTGTTCGAAAGGAATTTTGGAAATGGCCGAGGGTGTGCAATGATGAAGGGGTGGAAAGTGTGTTGGGGGGGTGTAGGTGGCAGGCTGGCAGAATTCCTTTTGGAATTATTACTTTAATGCAGTTGAACTTTTGCTGCAGTATTAATTATGTGTGAGAGCACCCAGAGCCTTGGATAGGCATCTCTTATTGTTATTTAAATAAAAGTAAATAAATAAGACTGTGATTCAGTCAGTTTCTCCTCTTCTTCATGGCTCCACTAGGGTAGTAATTTGCTACTTGTTTATAACAGTGTCGAATTATGACACTCCATCTGCTCCAGTTCAGCTGGACTGGCCAGCAAACAGTGATACAGCCAAAACTCTACTCTTTTACCTCCCAGCCCACCAGCTCTGATTCAGTGGAGCTATGCTGATTTACACCAGTATCTTCCCATCTACATACACGGTACAGAAACCAGTCATGATTTTTTCTCAGGTGCGTGCAGAAACGTAACCTTCACTACATTTTCCCATTGCTGTTCTTCATAGCATCGGCGCAGTGTTCCAGAAGGTTTTGGCAAGTCTTATATTCAGAGTAATTTTTCATTATACCGATAATTAGCTCCTGCACTGTTGTATAAGCCTATGAAAGAGATTAGCCAAGCCAATTCCTCGTTATATGTATGATAAAACCTGTTGAACAGAGAGAAATCTAATTACTTCCAGTGAAGAATGAAGGTTTTTTTTCCTCTGAACATAAATTAATGTTGAAGTTTTCCAGGATCCCAAGGCAATAACACTCACTACCCTATTAAGAACAACTCAGTAGCTCATCTTGAAAGGATGTTGCCAGGCAATGGCCCTGAGAACTCCGTAGTCTAGAGCTTTGGTTTTTACATTACAACTGTAATGTGCCCTAAAGACACTGGGAACATTGCGTTTTTATAGTGAAATAAAAAAACCAGATACACTATTCAACAAGAAGGGAAAATAAGGCTGGGGAAACTTCGCTTTTTAATGTAAACCTTAGCACAAATGAAATGCAACCTGCACCAAAGGCAGTAACTTCAACTTACTGTGTTATACCAACTACCTGCAAAGGTATCTGGGACTGGGACTTGAACTCCATCACAGAGGCTTATTGTAATCAGCCAGGCTCCCTGTGAGTAAGTATCTGTGCTTTCCACATTAGGTCCTTCAGGTAGTGCAAAGTACCCCTGACAACTATCACGCTACAGAATGTTGCACCTATGATGCCTTTAAATGATGCACGGTGGCTTGAAGTTCAGACAAGTTTAGGAGCAGCTCCCTTTTGGCTCACCGGCCAGAGCTGCTGTCTGCAAACAAGGAGAACATTCCAAACTTTGTCACCAACGATTGTGTCTGCCAACTGACGGTCAGAAATTAGAATAAATGTAAATAATTATTACTGGAGTCCTCTAGTTAGTGGCTGAATTTGCTGTGCACATCCAGTAACACAATTGCCTTTGGGAATTCTACAGGCACATTCTTCACCCAAATCAAGATGGATTCTGGCCAGGCTACAATTCTGTCTGCTCCAATTTTCTCTTTACAATTACTTCATATTAATAATACCCAGTTTCTCTTTCCCTCATGGAAAAATTATTGTAAATCCCAGCCTTATAGGCTCGGACCCAACATGGAATTAATTCTCAGCTAATGCTTTTATCCTATGCCAAGACTTGCATCATTGAAAATGGAAAACACAAACAACAGAAGAATAGACTGAGAAAGTATCACAGTGTAAAACCAATGAGAAAGTCCTACGCTGGGGGTGAGGAGTGAATTGAGTTCTTCGGTTAGGGATCATTTAACCTACATCATAATATCTTACTAGCTATCGCAGAATTATAATTTGTAATAATTATTTTCATCATTATAGAACATAGGAAAAGAAAATTCTCTGAGGTCAGCATTATGACAATGCCCTAGGTGATGTTCTACCCAACTCCAGTACATACATACGTAACGAGTCCATGTAGAAATCTGAGTTCATAGTCTACATTGTATCTCCAGAGCCCAGTGCTCAAGAATACCGTTTTGATATTGTTTGTTATAGTGAAGTTAGTTCTCATGAAAGCTGCAAACTGAAGTCTTTTTATTCACAAAAAGACACAGGGTAGACCATCCAAGAATGCCTCACTCTTGACCTGAAGGGACTCCCTCTAGCAGGAAGAAGGCAATTCAGTCTCCATGCCCATTCACTCCTTAACTACCAACTGTTTTCCTTTTCTTCTCTGTTATCCCTCTGGTTAGACCCAGCTGGGCTTCTCATTCTCATCAGACAGTCTGGTGCCGCCATGAAACCCTTCCAACCTTTCCATTCCCTTCCCTTTCAGGAGCTCCTCATAGTTGGTTCTGGCTTTTTTCTCAATCCACTGGGATGCTCCTGCTAGCTCTCTCTAATGTTTGCATAATTGCGCAGGCTGTTTCTGCATGTGGGTCAAACTGAACAGTGCTGTATCCACACTCAGGAATAGATGAAGGACTGATGCATTCCCTCCAGCACTAGTACATTTCTTTTAAAGGAGCTAGTGCATAAAGTTGCATAAAATGACTGCAGCACCAATCCTGCTAAATAGTATTTAATTATACTTTATTACTACAGCAGTAAAGCAAAGGAAAATGTGTAAATTAGCTTCAATACTCAGGAAATGGGAAGGAGCACTCCCTACTAGTGCCATCCCATTATGCAGCCATGGAGCTTTATTCTTCCATTAATTAACTCTCCTGAGTTACTCGTAGCGATTAAGCACTTCAGTACTGTGGGATAGACTCCGCAATCCTTACACATGTTGAATAGCACTAACTTGAGCAATCCTGTACATTTCAATGAGACTACTCAGGTGAGTAAGTACTACTCATTGTGAGTAACGGTTGCAGAATCTAGACCTATGAGAATAACAGACAGCTATATGACAATGACCTTTTTTTTTTAAGCAAACACCACTCCTTGTGGGGCGAAGAGGTGCTGGGATGGGGTACATCAATAACTAAGTTGACTGCTGTCACTAAATGATAGAATTTCATAAAGGTTTAACTTCTAGTGAGTGCATGCAATGTAAAATATTAGGCAGGTGAGTTAATATAAAATGTACCCCATTAGGCATTTTGAACAAAGAAACTTTTCTATTAAGCATGAACTTCATTCATTTGAATACCTGCTAGAGGACCAAGCCTGAGAACTGCACTTCTTGTGATAAACCAGGAGGTACTAATAGAGAGAGAAATTCTGTCCCCTTTATTTATCCTGAGTAGCACTTACTCATACAAACACTCCCCTTTATTTTGCCATCTCATTCATTTACTAAAGTCATAGCAATAATTTAAAATTAAGTACTAGTCAGCAAGCTTCAGGCCTGATAGTATCAATATGCTAAGTATCTTTCTAATACATTGACTCCTTTAATGGGTGTGCTTGCGTGAGTAAGTGCCCCTCAGAATAAACAGGCAAAGCCATGTCCCAAGTTCCTTTTTTAACAGCATTTATTAACATTAGCCTGGCTGTTGAGGTAGTCCTTTGGGGGAATACCATTCAGCCCAGCCCAGCTGAAAGGATGGTAACTGTGATGAAAGGCCTTGAGGGTGATGAATGGAGTAATTACATCAGAGAAGAAAATGAAAGGATTTTCAAGATCACTTTTCTAAAAGGACTCAGGAGAAGCAAACAATATAAAGTTGTATTTATTCTTGAGGTTCATACTTGACTTCCCAAATACAGGTGCCCCATTAACTAACCTTACAAGGAAACAGTCAAAGAGTGAAGTGACTTGATCTAAGGAATGTGACCAAGCCTATTCCCTGTTAGAGGAGATAGTGTGCACTGCATTTATACTGAACTTCCCAGCTTTCAAGTTTTTGTTTATACTGCAAACCGATGCTACAGACATCAGCTTGGGGACAGTATTGTATGAGATTACTAATGGGGAAGAACATTCCTTTTTATTCATTCACAGAGAATATCTCCTGGAGAAGAGAGGTAATCACCAACTGAGAAAGAATTGCCTCACCAGCAAATGGACACTGAAGGGCCTTATATTATCTAATAGATTCATACATTCCAAGGCCATTATCTAATATTTGTTCCCCATGTAGGTACTTATAGACATAAATTAAATCACCCCTTTTCCTTCTCTTTGTGGAACCACATAGACTCAAAGAGCTTAATCACTATAAAACATGTTTTCTAAGGCTGGGTCTACAATGACGGCAGCAAATTTGCTGCCGTCACATCGATTGCTCTGGATTGACTGAGCAGTCTGTATAGACGCGCTCAGTCGATCTAGGAAGCGACGCAGGAAAACCACCCTGGTAAGTGGCATAGTGCTGCGTCGAAGGGAGCGCTGTTCCCTTCGACGCAGTGCAGTATGGACACTGCGCGGAGGAGAAGCTGCAAAGTCGACGGGAGATACGCAAGTGATTTACGTCACTTGCATATCTCCTGTCGACTGCCACCAAATTGCAAAGGTAAGTGTAGACCGGGCCTAAGCTTTTAATAATTCTCTTGGTTCTTCTCTGAACCCTCTCCAATTTATCAACATGATTCTTGAATTGTGGACACCAAAACTGGATACAGTATTCCAACTACGGAGGCACCAGTGCCAAATACAGAAGCAGAATAACCTCTTTACTCACGCATTCTTTGTTCCTAGATGTATACATTGACATTTAGCTGTATTAAAATGTATATCGTTCGCTTGGACCTAGATTACCAAGTGATCCAGATCTCTCTGACCTGTCCTCTTCATTATTTATCACTCCTTCAATTTTTATTTCATCTATTAATTTTATCAGTGATGATTTTATTTTCTTCCAGGTCATCAATAAAAATGTTAAATAGCATAAGGCCAACAACAGATCCCTGCACAATCCCACAAGAAACATACCCACTCAATGATGATTCCCTGTTTACGGTTACATTTAGACTATCAGGTAGCCAGTTTTTAATCCATTCAATAGCACCATACTAAATGTATATTCAAAATTTTTAATCAAAATGTCATGCAGTACCAAGTCAAACGCCTTACAGAAGTCTTAAGTATATTACATCAACACTTTACCTTTATCAAACTGGTAATGTCATCAAAAAAGATACCAAGTTAGCTTGACAAGATCTATTTTCCATAAACCCATGTTGATGGGCATTACTTGTATTACCCTCCTTTAATTCTTTATTAACTGAGTTCCATATCAGATACTCCATTATCTTGACTGGAATTTATGTCAGATTGACAGGTCTATAATTACCTGGGTCATCCTGTTTACCCTTTTTATACACTAGCACAGAATTAGGTTTTTTTCCAGTCTTTTGGAACTTCCCATTGTTCCAAGACATGCTGAAAATTGGCACTAATGAGCCAGTAAGCTCCTCAACCAGCTCTTTTAAAACTCTTGGACAAAAGTTATCTAGCTCTCATTTAGAAATTTTAGAAACCAACTTTCTTAGCTGCTGTTTAATGGCCTCCTAATGGATAAGAAATGTATGTTAGTTTATTGAAAATTACACACATACAAATATCTAGAGAATTACAACTATTCTCAGAATCAGGCTCTAGGCTGTGTCAACACTAGAGAATTGAACCATTTGTCATGGAATTGGTTGCAGAGAACCAGTTTAAGCAGAAAAGGTTCAGTGGCTCCACACTAGGCATGCTGATGCAGTTTAAGAACATTTACATTTGTGTCCCGCTTCCACTCTGGCACTATTCTAAACCATTTCAATTGCCATTATTTCTAGGTTCCTGTCCTACAGTTCCTGTCACAGCTCATAAACAGGAGTAGATTCTGGAAGACTTCAAAAGACCATTGATTCACTGTGTCAGATTACTAGGAAAACTAGTTGAACTTTTTAACCCTGGCACTAAAAGAGGTCTGAGAAACAGTTAAAAACTAAACTGATTCTTACATCTGCTGAAAACATTCTAGTCTAAATTGTTCTTGGACCCCAGAGAGCCCCGTTGGAGCACTCATATGGGAAGGCATGAATTCTAGGGAGTCAGAGTGGTTCTTATAATGGTAAAACTCTCTAGTGTGAGATGGAATGAACAACTGAACTGATTGTATTGATTTTTGTTTCATTTTGTACAGTGTTCATAATGTTTCTAGTATGATGATAGGCACTATATATACCTTGTTTCCCCGAAAATAAGACCTACCCGGAAAATAAGCCCTAGCATGATTTTTCAGGATTTTTGGAGTATGCTTGAAATATAAGCCCTACTCCAAAAATAAGCCCTAGTTACAGTTTACATCGATTCACAAGTAAAGGTCCCCATACACTTTACACTCATGGAAAAAAATAAGACATCCCCTGAAAATAAGCCCTAACCCATCTTTCAGAGCAAAAAATAATATAAGACCCTGTCTTATTTTCGGAGAAACACGGTATCTATATCATCTCTATCAGCATAATGTGGGTGGGTCGGTGGGTGTACAGACAGATACATATGTCTGTGCACACCCATATATCCACAGCACCATGGTTTACTTTTGTGCTGTACACAAATTTATATTATGTGGCTATTGATGAAATAGGGTTTACACCAAGATTAGAAATTCATTGATCATAAAAGAATGTGTCATTGTTATATATCTGTACAGTGCCTAGAGCAATGAAATTGGGATCTTTAAATAATGCTGCGACACAAATGGGAAAAAATATCCTTCAAGTGAGCTTAAATATACATTCAAAATTTCTGACCAAATACCCCAGGTGAAATCTTGGCCCCACTGAAGTCAATGGGAGTTTTGCCACTGGGTTCCAGAGACCAGGGTTTCACCTTTCGTACATTTCTCTGGCTTCTTGGACTCACAAAGCGGCTACTGTGCTACATTTAAACAGGAAAACTGGAGAATACTTTACCAACTGAATACAAAGATTACAGCTATTAAGTATGGATCATTACTTTTAATTTTCATTTGCTCATTCTGAAGATGCATGTCCTTCCTTTTTAAATTTCTTTTCTGTATTACCTTTTTGTTTAAATGAATATTAAAGATCTTACTTTCTCCTTAAGGCTATTTTTAGGGACCAAAGGTAATACTATATTGAAACAATAATTTCATGTCCAGTGGTGTGAGAAAGTCTGGGGCAATGACAATGCTAAGGGCTAGTCTACACTTAAAATGTATAGTGGCACAGCTGTATCGGTACTGTAAGAGCAGCTGTGTAGCCACATTATAACAATGGGAGATAACTCTCTTGCTGATGTAAACGAGCAGAAGTGAGGTGTTTTTTCATATCCCTGACTGACAAAAGTTTTGGCAGCATAAGTACTAGTGCAGACAAGGACTAACTAAATTATGAGGGAGAAAATACAATATAATTCAAAATCTATTTATTTCTGCCTTGCTAAATATAAGGGACCTTTCACAACTCTCAGGAGATTTACAGCCGTCTGTCATTTCCAGACTAGATAGGTTGTCTTCTTCAGGGAAAAAAGATCTGCCAATTTCTATTGTCAAAGGACAATAAAAATAAAAAATTTCATTATGCCAGAAAGACATGTTTATATTTGTCTGAGTTACAAATGAAAAGGCACTGTATTTTGAATTCCATTTCAGAGAAGAAAATTCCAAGTTAGAGTAGAAACAGAAATAACTACATTTGACATGAAGAAAATTCAATGTTATTTCTATTTTTCATTCTTAATATGCTCCCCACAACATTATCTAAACATGAAATATCTTTGCAATTTTCATTAGACTGGCAAGCCAAACTAGAAACATGGATGCATCTTTTCAACACATTGATTTATATATTCTATACATTGGTTTATATTCTACTTTTCTCAGAAATCCAGGTAGATGTTGAAATACCTACAGAATGTTAGGCATTTCACCAACTAAAATAAAATAAAATTAAGCTACCACTTGTTGACAACTTTAGTGTGTACAAATTATTTGTTCTCTCATCTCATTATGACTGTAATATCTGACACTTTAAAAGCATTTTTAAAGCTGTTCAAATCCTCTTGTAGAATATGGCTTTTGGAGACTGCTTTTATTTACCAACATGATTTTAAGGTCTCCTATTTTGCAGAAAGTATTGTTTTTAGTTGACATAAATGAATAGTATTGCTTTTTATTTTTGAATGGGTTTCCATATACATCCCAGTTCACGGATTTTAAACAGTACAAATATTCTACAGTCTATATTTTGCAGCATGGGCTCCATCTAATGCTCGTTGAAGCCAGTGGAAAGACTCCCATTGACTTAAATGGGCATTGGATTAGATTTTGTTCATGTGACTGAGGATAGAATTTGATCTACAGTGACAAATTTGTCTCTCCCGCTGGTGCAAAGCTATTGGAATTACTATAAATATGCTTCATCATTCGGTTAAGTCCGTATGGCACTATATGTACTCTAGGAAGTTCTGAAAGCATAACTCTCTTTGTTTAATTTTCCATGTCTTGTTCTTTGTAGGTGACTCCAAGTGAAACTGAAGTTGTTCAGTGAAAATGATTATAGGAGGATTTTGTGCTGGTACTTCTGACAGCCCTTCCGCTTTTCAAGTGTTTAACCTCTAAATACTATGCCTGGGTGACATATTTTATCACGTTTAACTCGCACAATAGAACTTTTCTGCAGGAAAGCGTCAGCATAAGTTTTAGTTAATACACATGTTTTTCTTTTATTACTCCATTATTTAAAATCTAGTACAGTCACATAATAAAAGGAGTGTGAAGTTACTGTTTCCTTATTTTATAAAAAGGCAAGTTGATACAGACTCAGATGTTAGATTCAGAATTATGAGAAAGTAGTTTCTTCAACACTGACTATTCAGAAACCATCTGCTAGTTCATCTTATATGAATTGATCATGGAATCAGCCTGAAAGCAAGTACTTCGCCAGAGTTTGGGGAGGTAGAAAGATCCCTCTTCAAGATGGTCCTCAAAGTGTACAACGTTATCCAGTTGCTTGACGTACATTTTAAATTGATAAACTTTGGTTTACACTGCTAAAAGGACACAGGCTCTTTGATCTCCGGATTCTTTTGTCCTCCTAAAGTATTGCTTCAATGAACAGCTGACACATAATATATGACTTAGTTGACATTTAGAAGATTTAGGAGGTAAGGTCTCTAATTTAATTTCAGAGCTGATGGGATAATGTGATGCTACCTTGGGGAAGAAAAAAGACAAGTTTGATTTAATAAAAACTGTAACTTAGGATAGATGTTTCACTTTTGGTAAGAACCACTATCTACCATCAGGAATACTGCTTCATATAGGAAAAAAGAACCTTAAGTCAATTAAACAGACACATTCAAACAGACATTCAGTAAGTAGCCTTAATTCCCAGTGGTAAGGTAGGAAAGCTTGAGGAGGAATGATAAAGTCCATGAAGGTTTCAATGATTTTGAGAAACAACTGTAAACTACATATTTGAGTCTATTATAACTTTCTTCTCACAGCCTTAAACTAGGACTCAGGCACCTTGAACACAAGTTTTATCCCTCACATCTTGCTATTTATATATCTTTTAAAGCACTTGGGCTATTATTTGCACAGATTCTCAATACCACTTAGTGGGAGTTGCACATATAAGACAGATGGTAGAATTTGCCCACTTATTTTTACTTATCTTAGTGATTCTCAGACTTTTTCAGACCTTGACTCCATAATAGAAGAGAAAAATGATTGGAAACCCCAGTTCCATGCAGCCATAACAAAGAATGTTTGGCCACAACCCCTCTGGATCTGTTTAAAACTTCAAGGTTGAAAACCTATGACCTATATCTCTTCCTGTTCTCCATCTACCTTTGAGAGAAGGTAAAGAGAAATCCATATAAAAGACTCAATGTCTGAAATAAAGCATTCAGCAGAGCTATATAACATGATCTATATTAGCTTAAACAAGGTGAATAATAGAGATAAAGAAAGGACAGTCACATAATCATAGGACTGAATTCAGTTAAAGGGCAAGAATTCATCACTTCTCTACCCTTCAACAAAACGAGCCTTTGCCAGAGAACTAAATGAGAGACACATATGCAATTTGTGCTGGAGTATTTGTGTGCATTAGGAAAAGGCTTTTTACACTATTAAAGAGCAATATTTTGTACTGAACGTTTTGCAATATATGTTCTGATTTGTTCCAAGTCATCAATTGTCTCTCTGTGAATTCTTTATTGCATCAGAACCTATGGTTATGTTGTGTTAAAACAAAGTGACCTGACTAGCGTGTCCATTGCAGTAGATGCTGCTGAGAATCCATTGTGTTATACTGTCAGTCTCTCCACAGATATCTGAGAAACACACTGGCCTTTGCTAAATTAGTTTATTATCCAGAAGCAGTAAAATAAATGTCAGGTTTCTGAAAGTTATGCCAAAACAGCATTAACTTGTTATTGGCAAAATGCCGTCCTTTCTGTTGCAAAATATGTTTCTAACAGGGCCACAAATATGTTTTTCTCATGAATCAACAGAATTATAATTAATGTTGTGCAGTTCTGCAAATTTTTATCATAACCTTAGCGGGGAACAAGTTGCTTTAAACGTACAATGAGTTTTGTAGTTAGCTCCAATATGCTAAGTTCTGACAAATAAATACAGCTTTTGACCATAGTGCACGTGCCCCAAATGTCAACAGGTTGATGAGTCATACTGCAGCACACGCAGCTCAGCAGCATGCAGGCACAGATAGCATCCTCTGAAAGCAGAGTTTCCCACAAAGAGACTGCATAAAAGGTTATCATGTGTGGTATCAAATCCATTTCACAACATTTACCTTACAAAACTGCAGGATCCCAAACCTTTGCTAGGGCTGTGTTCATAAACCATGATAAAGGGCAACATGCTAAAAAACTCTTGGTAGACAGAGACCTAGATACGTATATGAATGAAATAATACAACATAACATAAAAAGTACAAATAGGTGCAGAGTTTGACATTAGTTGTCCTCAGTTTTTGCTCAGAGAAGCAGAGATATAAATAAAGACTGCCTGGAAACACACAGACCTTCTACAATAGGTCATCTTATGCCAGCACTGCATGTGCAGCTATTTTTACAATAAATGTACCAGTCCAAGAGAACATGGATAACTAAATGGTTAAGAAATAACTCAGAGTTCAGGGTGTGCTGTTAGTGCAGCTGTTATCCCTGCAATGAAATAGCAGATGAATGAAAGGTCACCAGCCATCCCAGTTTCATAAAAGCAGAGTCATTTCTTAAATGAATTCTAGTGCCTCAATGTCCTGAAATGCCACTGTGGCTACCATACTCATTTAGCAGAGGAGCACAATGAGTCACAAATCACTGGTTGAGAAGAAGGAAGATATTTAGAGAAGAGAAGTATTTTGGGCAATTTAGGACCCTGGCTCTGGATGGAGATCAGCCACCTCTGTGGCAGCATTCCTCCCTTCCCCAGGACCTCCTTAGATGAGGGATCCACACAGGGGAAGGATACAGGCAGTGGGTGGCGCATATCATGAACCAACAGCCCCAGAAAGTTCCCCAGGTTAAGATAGTAGAGATAGAGGTTAAACTTATACCACTGTACTGAGCCACCTCGCTTCTGCTAAGGAATCACCCCTTTAATGTGATGCTGTGGCAGCTGCCACTTGGGGAAGCCCTGGTAGCGTGGCTCCAAAGGGCCATGCTGCCAAATAGCACAAGGGCAGGGTCCAAGAGCTGATAGAGAGAGCCAGACTTACAAATGCTGATCCTTCACTGACGAATGCCATACAAACTTGGCAAAGCTCACTGAAGTTTCCTGGCCCCTATGCCTATTACTACACAGGGGTATACTTGTGCTTTTACCCTCTCCCTCCCCTCACCCCAGCTGTTGGGGCCAAGAGAGTAGAGGACCAGCCTGTTCCAAGCAGAGGCAGGTTCTGTGCCTACCCAGGGTGGTGAGACCCTTCCACAGAAATGCGAGGCTTAGAAATTAATTTCATTTTCAGAGAGTTATTGCATTTGCTTTTCATCTGTGGAGACCATTGTCCAAATTCACCTAAACACAAATTCAGGAACTCAGCTACTACAACGATGAGAGCCATATTAATATAAAAACAGACAGTGTAAGCAGGCATAACTCTACTTAACCCAGTGGTGATGCATTTCCTCATGCCTGGGCTACACTGGGCTCCATGTATTCAAGCTCTGGTTTGGCTCAAGAGGCAAAGTAGATTTAATGATTTCTGCATAGAACTTCAGAAGACACTTGTCCATAGTATAAAGCCACCCTACAATTTGGTGCTACTGGTAGTCCCTACGAGGAGACCCCCAACCTTCAGATAATAAGGGTATTGCAGTTTATGAGTGAAAATCATATTGGCCTTGTTAAGATTCTTTGCAAAAATAACCTAGTATGGCCTTTGCCAGAGGATTTTCAGTGACTTGTATAGAAAAGGCTGCCTGGCGGTAGGGGTGTACTAATTAGAATAAAATTAAAATAAATTAAACAAACTCAAATAATATTTTGCTGGTTGGAATAAGCTGATATTGTAGCACTGCCTACAGTTAAGGTTGCCCAGTACTTCCCATTATCAGACCCTGTTTTCAGTTGCTTATAATTTTGCCAAACTAACCATTTGGACTGAAATTTTCTATGCTGGATGTCTGCCTCAAGCTGAATCTTTGAGAAGATTAACTAAAACAGTAACTGAAACTGACTGGAGCAGTGCTTTGAACACGGAAAGTACTACAAAAATGCTAGCCACTCTAAAAAAAATCCAGCCGTAGAAGTTTCAAGTTGGGCACCCAAAATTAGTGGGTACTTTTTTTGGACAATTTTGGCCTTAATCTCTCTGTGTCCGTTTCCTGGTTGAAATGGGAATAATAATAGCACCTAATCCCACAGGAGTGTTTTGGAGATAAATTCATTAATGCTTTTGAAGAACATAGATATTCAGATGACTCCATAGAAACATCCATTAGGAATTTAATAATTCTCTATTCAGTGCATAGTTTATACAGAGTACATTAAGAAAAGCCTGGGGCCAGACAAGCAATGTGTAACATAAAACTAAGTATCGAACAACTCCTTGCTTATAGAATGAGGCAGCAGATCTGTGGAAAAAATAGTATATGATCATGTAATTAGGGACCGTATCATAATGCATATGCACAAGGGGGCTGAACTAAGGTTGCACATGTAGTCTTAATTCTGACATTTCCTAACTTTTGGATGTTTGGCTTTGCATTCTTAATGTTCTTTTAATATATTTTTTTGAAGTTATATATAACAGCTATAGTTCTTATGTTGGCAGTTTCTCATAAGCCTTGAAGCAGAAATACCTCCACAAAAAGTTATTTTCCTGATATTCTTGGTCAAGAACAAAGGAGTGCTGGACATTTAATAAAATAACCTATTCTTATGAGATATTTCAAGAACTGTTTTTAGAGGAAAGAGTTGGCTAAATGTCCAGACCTTTGGCTGATACCTCTGCCATAGTTTTAAGGCCCATTCCATGTTAATAATGTTCTCTTTCTGTGAAAGTTCAAAATCCATCAACCTGGCTCACTTGACACACAGTGGATCATTCATCTACAAAATTGCTAGAAGATGGGAAAGGAGGCAAGTTCAAATGAGAAAGAGCAAGGAAAATGGGGAACAAATGCATATGTTGTGCTTTTCAGTGGAAGAGATGTTTTCTGAGAAGCCTTGATTGTGGGTAGCTTCTTCCTCCTAGGCAAATCTAATTTACATACTGTAGCTGACATTTCTAGTACACAGAACAAGCTGAAAGTCTCCCTGACTATGGCAGAATTACATAAATAATATTATCAGAACAATAGCTCCTTTATGAACAGCATCTCCAATATATTAGGGATATATTTATTTTTCTCAATGTTCTGAAAATTCCACTGTCTACCCATATGAGTTGCTTGTTTATGTGGGACCAGACTCTAATCTGACTTATATCATCACAAATCTGGAGCAACTTTGATGAAGCCAACAGAGCTATTCTGGATTTCCCTGGCATAACTGAAATTAGAATCGATTGGATTTGGATTACTTTTGGGTTGTTTTTTGTTTGTTTTTGTTTTGTTTTGTGTTTTTGCAGGAACACATGTGTAGGACATTTCTCTGCTACATCTGAGCTTCCTGGTAATTGATCCAGACACTTGTTGTAGGAACTCCAGAAGTATAGCGACAGACTCCATTTTAGATTCCATATACCGAGGAAGCACATCCCACAACACCAAAAAAAGAATATTTCTCACATGAAGGTGTGATTTCTGAAATGAGGCTTTTGGAATTAGTAGAATGCAGTGATAGGAAGCCATGCATCAAAGTCGTCTTTGAAGGCCAAGAGCAGACTCTATAGAAAGAAATCATAAGACAGGAAGAAAGTCTTCTTAGTGGATGTTGCAGATGCCATTTAATTATTTTGAAGCTGTAGTGCTGTCGACAGTGGCAGGAAGAGTGAAACCTATATTTACCTAGGGAACTCCAGCCTAGAGTTGTTTTGAGGGATATCTAGAGTATCCTTGCTATGCTGTTAAACTGCAAGCACACTTAAAATCTCAAACAGACGACGCTGTCATATATCGCCATTGGTAGCTGGGCCATCCTATTGCAGACATTAAAAACACATGCAAAAGGCACAATCCTGCAAACTCATAGGGTCAGGTTTCCACAGTCACCTATGGCATTTGAAAGCCCAGTTCCTGTTCTGAGGCACTGATCCCCTTTGTAGCTTTGAAAATCCCACATGTAGTCCTTACTCAGACTCTTGAGCCAATTAACGTCAGTGGAGATGCTTGCAATGGGAGTCGTTGGAAGGGGACCTGCTTAGCCAGCATACCACATCCCATTACACTTCTGTGCCCTCTCTGGAGCTCACTTGCCCATCCTGAGAATGCAAAGGGACATCTTGCAACGAATACATTTTCTTCTTCGGTGAATGAAGAACAAATTCCGAGTACATACAGGATCAGATCGCTGGCAACAACAGCAGCTGCTCTAATGTTACATGCTGTGATTGAGGTAGGAGAAAAGGCTGGAGGTGGAGGATTCATTTTATGCTAGGAATATGCTGATGTGTTGCTGTGACACTTCCTTAGCCCTCTAGCGATGGAGTAGCTGTTTCACAGGACAGGAAAGGAACCATTTGTTATTAAAGTGAGTTTTAAGTTTTAGTACTGGAGCCAGGCAAGAGATATGTGATATACGGACAGCTCCAAGGCTGCATCTCCAGTGAGAATTTTCAGTGCTTCTGTCACTGCTGGCGTATACTAATGCCGCCCCCGGGGTGGTAGCAGTGGTGGAAGAATGAGTATCTAGAAGGCCCAGGCATTCTTCCACTATGTTGACTTATCCTCCTCAAAGCTTGTTTTCAAATGAGTTCTAGGGGAAAGGCTCAGACCAGCGTTTGACGACATGTTGATAAGCACTTGCGCCCAGTCTAAGCGCTGGGAAAGCGCTAGTGCCGATAGAACAAGCATAGCACAAGCAGCAGCAATGCAGGCTTTCTCAGATTACACCACTAAAGTGCTTCAGCCCTCAAAATTCTGGAGAAAGTACTTGTAGGAGCAGGAAAGTAATTCAGTTTCCATGTCCATTCTGTCTTTGGCTTTCTGCTAAGACTGCCTAGGCTTTTGATTTAGCCAACCATGTGACAGTTTACACCTGTCTCCTAGGAGCTGCAATGAGACCACTGCTCATTTCACATGGGCCACTGAGCAGTTACCAGCTGACACTGACACTTGGACACTACTGACCTAGATCAGATTTGAACCAGTGACCTAGAGGAAACAGGCTCTATTATCCCATTACCAACCCCCTGAGTCAGCCATTCCCCCCAAACCTGATTTAAATTTCATATATTACTTTATTTCAAACTGTTTCTAGGGCTAAAAAGATTCTTTTTTTCTTTCTTTTTATTTAATGTTAGCCTTTTAAAAAGGAAAACCCTTTTATATTCCATGCAGTATTTCATGTTTCATAGTAGTTCTAAGGTTGCAGGAAAAAGAAAGCTTGTTTTGAAATGGCTCCCAGAGGAAGCAGCTGATTTTATCACTGAATGGCAAGCATGACATTGGTTGTAAAGTTAGCCAGCAGCCAAACCTTCCTTCCCTGCCTTGAACAAAACTCCTTGAAGATGGGGGCCAACCAGAATCAGGGTGATGATGAGGAAAGGAGAAAATAAGACACAGGGTCATTCAAAAATATATATACTTGCTCTTCATTTTTATGTTACAAATGCTAGTGACAGTTTATAATGCCACCAACATACGATATATAAACAGTATTAGGATACTGAAGCCAAGCACATCCTGAGGTACCACTGTTAAGACTGACATTTTGAATTAGGGCATCCTATCAGGAAATCTTGATTCACAGGCCCTAAGGCTGTCATCCTGCTCCAACAGGATGCACAATCTGTTTTAAAAACCAAATTGATGTTGCTGCTTTGCTCCTGGATGAATTGCAAAAGATTGGCTGCTGAGATAAGTGAGGATAGCATTAGGAACAAAGCTGTAGTAGAATCCCTGCTCTGCCCAAGGGTTAAAGAAATCGTTTTTAAGAAAAGCGCTGTCTATTGTAATATGCATTGGACTATATTACAATGCAAGTGCAGGGCATCATGGATCTACTGTGCCGGTCTGACTTCTGGATTTATAATTTCTGCATTTTAATAACCAGGACTGGCTGGGTTTCTTCTAGCTACAAAACACCAAATCTATCTGGAGAGCTTTGATGGCGAATGGCAACTTGACAAGGGAAAGTGACGAAGTTTCAGCAGAGGAGTAAAGAAGAGCTTCCCCTACTGGCTCTGCAAGGAATACTACGAAGAGGGCACATTTCTTAATGATGGGAGAATCAACTGAATGAACATATCTTTGTGATTATTTTGTAATCGATAAAGGAGATAGGGTGAATCAAACACAAAACTTGTCTTTGTTTACATCTATTATTCTGCAGTTTTAATTTAAGTGAATCTGTTAGCAAATCCAGCTAGAGGTAATGTGTTTGCTTTCTGCAAATGATACGTGCACGCTCTCAACTTTTGTCCCTTGTATCTGTTTTCTATTATCAATAAGTGGTAGAGAAGGGAGGCAGATAAACAAAGGAGCGTGTGTGTGTTATAAGTAGGGAGGGCAACAGAAATACCAGGGCAGACTTACTCCAGGAGTAGCTTTACTGACATTCACAACAGGAATGTCAGCCTTATCCAAAGCCCACTGAAGTCAAAGGAAAGACTTGCGTGGACTTTACTGGGCTTTAGATCAGATCCTGTTTGAACAGTAAGATACTACATGGCCAAGGTGCCAGAACCTGGTCCATAAAGAACATGAAACTAGACTATTCAAAAGCCAAAATCTGGCATGACATCTCTTCATACACTGGTGAGCCCTTGCTCACAGGAGGACTCTAGGAGCTCACCAATGTGAATAAGATGCAGCAGACTGTGTAGCCCCAACTCTATGCCAGCTGCACAGAGTCCACTGAGTACGGAGATTCTGCATTATGCCAACGCAGGTCTACGCAGAACGGCCACAATCTAGCCCAAAATAAATAAAGTGTTAGAATCTGGCCCATTCTAATAGAAATGTAAATTTGGCACTCGATAATGGGAAAATTATTAGCTCTTGCTGTAAACCACTGTCCTTTACAGACCAAATGATACTTCAGACACTTTGAAACAATGTTTCCTCGTAGGAATAGTTCTGCTGACTGACAGGCAGTATCATGTAGTTGGATCCACTGTCGCTGAAGCTTCTTGTCCCTTTTTCACTGTGAATAATTTAACAGCATTTTCTGCTCTATAACTTTACTCCAGCTCCTCTCAAAACCACGGAGCTCAACAGCAAGTCAGTGCTAGACCAGCACCACACTCCTTTGTTTGGCCTGAAATTCTTTTCGATTCCCTTTTCTTTTGGCATTCATCGGTTCCATAGTTACAAGAAGAGCATCACACTCGGGGGCTTTGTCCTTTAGCAGCTTCTAAAGAAGCAAAAGCAGCAAGGGAGTAACAGCGGTGACTGTGGCTGGGTGAAACTCTGCATTCAGGCCCTATTTTTGGTCTCTAAGTCAAGCCCTAGTAAAAGAGTTTGACAGTCAGGTTTGAGCCTGTGGAATTCCCTCCCCCGAGTGGAAGACTCAGCAGGGGCACCATTCCATGTTCAGTATTGCAGACTTGGGCTGTTAGTAGTCTCCACTGTTGCCGTCACCTTATGGACCGGGGTGGGACTGTCCAGTGGATACTGTGACAGGGTCAGGCCTGACGGCTACGCCAGGGTGCTACTATTTGGAATCCGGGGGTAGGTGGGTGGGCG